>CM023456.1:31599846-32199846 GCA_013339765.2 Haemaphysalis longicornis | reverse complement strand
GTGTTAGGTTTAACACTGAGGCGGATATTCGATTGCCGCTCTCGAAGAGGTGCAGATGACGATTTTTAATGCAATTACACCATAACATCATTAACGCCTTTCTCGAATGTGCTGCATTGTTTGGGACTTGAGTCTCATTTTGTGCAGCGGTAACAAGCTATCGCTCGAGCTACCTGCGCCGGCCTGCGCCACTTCGATGCTGTGGCCGCCTCCTGCGCTGCGACCATGCGGCTCGCTCAGCGCGCTTTTCGCGTCCCCGTCGCGCTTTCGCGTCCAGTGTGATAAAAAGCAACAAAAATAGAGTGCCTAGAATCGCTGTAAAGCTTAGGACGCGGCCAGCTGCCCGATGAGCCAACGAAATCCCGGCACCTCCGCCGCCAGCGATCGGATCGTTCGTTGCTCGAGAGCAAAAGTTCCGACCTCCGATAGGAGCGGCGAGCTGATGAGAAACGACGGCAGTGCGGAAGCGGCCAACGCAAACTAGTGACGTGTTGGATATTGTTTATTAAGTCCACATTCAGGGAATGTCGATTGCTCGAGGTCCTCCTCTCGCTGCTCGGTTGCGTTTCGCACACTTCAAAATTGATTTTAAATATGTTCTAGGCTGTATTTGCCGCTGATATTTTGCAGATGATGTATGTGTGTTCACACCAATCTATCCCCCTAGTTATCCCACCTTCAAAAGTTTGTGTCAGTACTCCTTTAAACTAAACCCAGGCCACGGCCCTCGATAGAAGTGATCGTGCCCAGTCCATCCCTTTCTTTATTGGTTCGGTCATGAGCGTGTACCGTGTTTAATCATCACCGCTCAAGCAATGAACTCAGAGACACGCTCGCTACCTTCACTGGATCGCTTCAGCATCTGTGCTCACGGCACGATACCTTATACCTGCCTCATAACCAAATATTTAACTTCACTGCGCTTGAGGGGGGTGTTGCGGAAGAATGGAGTCCGAAGCCGCCGCAACGAAAGAGTAACTGTATTTCAATCACACTGAATTGCTTGTCACTACGATCATGTCGTCCGAAAGTTCCTCGTCTTTCTTCTCTTCTTTTCTCTATAGCATCCCCGAATCATGTCCTCTTCTTCATCTCGCTTACGTTGCTATGTGAGACACAATGAAAATGCAATATGGGGCTCTTTGGCGCGCGATGCCTTAAAAAAAGGACAAATGAAAATTTTTGAAGCAGTCTCCTCACTTTTTTATCCATCAGAAAAAAAAAAAGCGAATATCAGGGACATGTTATTATTATTTTATTGAATTTCTGCGTGATTGGGGGGCTAAGAAGGTGTCTTATATTTAGGGCCTAAATTTAACGTCTCCGACGCCGCGTTATATTTCAATCGCAAACGATTTTGTATTTGAACCATCTTTTTTGAGCGCATGAATTCGTTTTTGATAGGAATGCGGAACGGTGGCCAAGCCTGTGTGTTGGGGAATAAAAATAGAACATGAGCAGTAGCTTGGAAACTGGATATGTGGTGACAATGAATTAAAAAAAAAAACGGGAAGGGCAGAAGACTTCCGGAATAAGTAAATGAAGTTCTTTTGCAATGGTTGGTTTGTATCTGTTTTCCGGCAAAGCTCAACAAAAATGGCTTCAGTTTAAAGTCAGTATTTTTCACGACCGAGCTCATCGAAAGCGCAGACACTGGTTGCCAGTTCCTAATATAGAACCACGGAAGGGAAACGAAAGCGAGACCATTTTTATATATAATAAGACGTTTCGCATTCTTTTTCGTTTCTTCTTTGCAGCACACGGATTTTTCCCGTCGGCTATAGCCCATTTTTGTTTGTTTGACTCGACTGCAGCCAATTTTCTTACTTGTAGCCGGCTGCACGCACCAGAAAGGAGGAACGTTCTCTTTTTCTTTTTCTTGACTTTGCAGTCGTTGCGGATGTCGGGCGCAAATGCGCAGCGTACGTATCTGGAGCGCGAAAAGTACCCATGCTCAGCAAAATTGCATGGAGCCGGCCGCATAAGATAACGCGGTCAGAATAAAGGCCAGGGGCAACCTAATCTAGTAGCGTTGGGCTAGGTGCTAGGTAGCGCCACTGCTGCTGCTGCTGGTGCTTTTTGGCCGGGTGGGCCTCTGAGTTTTACCCCACCGGATAACGCTGGCCTTCGCGTATCGAACCCGTGGGGCCGGGAAAACGTTTCGTTGGGGGAGGGGGGCACCCGGGAAGGTTGCACCAGATAACGCTGGCCACCCCGCACAGCGCCCAACTGGCTGCACAGCATGCGGGAAAGCCTTATTTCTTGTGTATATAACGTTCTCTGCACCTAAAGCTGGTGGCATCTTCGCCGGAGGGACTGAGACGCTGAAGGTTTCTCGTTAAGGCACGCACATTCGGCGCACTCGCCATTGCTCACCGTTCTAAAAAAGCAGCAACTACGCTATGCGCGATAACACTAAAAAATGCCACACACCCGTTAATTTCAATGTTGACAGCCCCACAGAACACCCTGGACCACGTCGTCTTTCCAAGGGGTCATTGGATACTGCGCAAGGGCGTGTCGCGCCTTCTACTAAGCTTTCTTCAGGAAACGGAACTGGTGAACTCGTGGTGAAAGGACCCTGACACAGAATATTTAGGAGGAGTTTGGGCGGAGCAATTTATGGCATATCCAGCAAGGCTAACCCCGCCTGATCCCCCACAACAACCACCACCACCGCCATCAAACCAGGTATGCCACGATGGAAGCTCCGCGTTACGTCGATTTTCACGCGTGCGTGACATCCGCCGAAATTTTCACAACCCTTGCAGTTTTGTTTCACAAACCATATTGGATGTCTGTTCGACTCCGGCTCTGAAGCCACCGTCGGGCGGGTGGGCCTCGCCTTGACATTTCGCTGACCCGAATCACGTAACGCGCGGCACGTCGTGTCACCAAATGGGTTTAGAGGGCCCGGGTCCCCCGACGCGCGTCCCCCGGGGACGAGATAGAGCACGAATTCGACCCGCTCCTGGCGACGCGGAAGTTGGACACTGGCAACCGCTCAACTTGATTAGACCAAGTTTCGTTTACCCGCGAAAATAAAACTGCAATGAGCAACTGGTGGGCATGGGACCCCGGCCTCATGTGATGAAGACGGGGAAGGGGTCTACAAAGCTGTCTACATGGGAAGCGGTCTACGCGAGAAACATTAAAGCAATACTTTTGCTCATTTCACTGGAAAGAAAACTAAGCGCAATGCTTGTATGACAATTCGTTACCTGAATCTGAAGAAAATAAGGTTTCGATTTCATTTCAACGACGACACGTTGTGTCGACCCACGTGACGGTGGATTGATTGACGCGCACATTAATTAGCCCAGAAATGCCTTCAAGAAATATCTGCTGCACCCGCCCCGGTGGCTCAGTGGCTAAGGCGTTGCGCTGCTGAGCACGAGGTTCGCGGGTTCGATTCCCGGCCGCGGCGGCCGCTTTTCTGATGCAGGCGAAAAGCAAAAACGCCCCTGTGTACGAGATTTCGGCGCACGTTAAAGATCCCCTGGTGGTCAAAATTAATCCGGAGCCCCCCCCCCCCCCCCTCTTTTCCCTACGGCGCGCCTCATCGCCTAGCGTTGCGTCGGCGTGTTAAACCCCACAATCAATCAAATCAAGGAATGTCTGCTCTCCATAATTTCACTTAGACATCGTGAGGATAAACAAACCACGGAAATAATCCTCTTATAGCGAGTTTGTGAAACCCCCCTACATCAGGACGATTTTTTTCTGCACCCTCTGCTTCCGGCGAGGTTAGACGTTGGCACAAAATGCCTTTAGTGGAACGCTACCCTATTTTAAGATTTGTGTGCGTGCGTGACACTTTCACCACGGATGTTCGGAAATTTTGAGAGGTGACCCCACAGCTATGACGCTAATGTCTGGGTCAGCTGTTGTTGTATTGCGCAGATATAACTGATTGAATGAAATTTAAGGATTGATTTGGATAATTTATTGATTGAAATTGATTGAATGATGTTATTTATTTCGTTAGAAGCCCTGCAAATACCCCTGTGTGCAGGTATGTGCTACCCTACATTTCGTTGTCGAAATGCGAACGTCACACATCACGAACGCAGCAATGTCGACACCGGTGCTGCAGAACAAATTATACGAATTTTGTCGGCCATAGGAATCGAACCCGTGCCCGAGCCACTGTCTTTTCTCATTGGGAATCACACCACCATGGATGCTGCTGAGCACGAGTTCGCGGGTTCGATTCCCGGCCGCGGCGGCCGCTTTTCTGATTGAGGCGAAAAGCAACGACGCCCGTGTGTACGAGATTTCGGCGCACGTTAAAGATTCCCGGGTGGTTAAAATTAATCCGGAGCCCTACACTACGGCGTGCCTCATCGTCTGCGTTGCGTCGGCGCGTTAAACCCTGCAATCAATCAAATCACACCACCATGCACCACCGTTCCATTTCTCTGGAATATTTCTCAGTGCAATCGGTCACCAAGTAGCTGACACAGCGCACTGGTTCATTTTGTGCAGTCATCATAAAAGTAGGGCAGCCACCCGATTCCCCTTGAAGAAGCCGACTTGAACTCTATGATGACTTTGTGGTCTCTCGCAAGGCGACAACAATTTTGCTATTACCGTGCGTCAAGAACCTAAGGCTCCACGCTTTTTGCTTGCTGAGCAACAATACCTGGATTCCAGTTAAGACAACTATGTGCACACGACGTGCAGACAATGTCGTTTAGCCCAAGACCCCGACTGAATCGAGCAGAGATCACAAAACGCACCGCTGCTCCATTTACGCTGCCTGACGCCCGCGATAAAGCGTGGGAGCTGTATAAAAAAAGCGAGAGAAAAAAAAAGGGGACAACGATAGTGGGCATTGAAAGGAGCAAAAGCAGTGCACACGGTCGCAAGCCAAGCTGAAGTTTCTTTTGCGAGCTTGCATCAGCTGTTCCCGAGCGGTAACGGTTTCGGACCGTTTGCGCAACTGTGCGTCGGCGTGCGTTTTTTGTCCCGTTGCAGGGCTCGCACACGCTTGATTGCAGATTGATTTGATAAAGTGGCCCGAGGAACGCGCGTCGAGCCAACACAAGCCGAATCCGGCCAGCCAGCGTCACTCTTTAATCAAGCGTGGAACCACGCTTGCTCCATCCGAAGGCCGCTCTCTCTCCTCGGCCACGGTTGGAACATCTGACGCCGACAATACGCCCGCTGCTTCGTCGCTTCGATCGGTGAGCGTGCGGACGTGGTAGTGTCCTATAGTTGCGTTTCGAGGGAACCGAGTTCTAAGCTGCGTCGTGGTGTAACGGTCATTTAGGCTTTCTTGCGGGGCGCCAGCCATCCGTCGCTTACCACACTAGGATACAAGGCTGGGTTGGTCATCACCGTAAAGGGGGATAAGACATCGACGTCATATTGTGGGGGACCATTGATAAGGCCATTGACAATATATACAATACGGAAAGAAAACATAAAAAAGACCGAACGTCCGGGCGCGGATACGTCGGCGTTCGCCAGTGAATTTCTTGCAATAAATTCTACAATTTTAAGAACTCGAATGGAAGCCGTAAAATAGGACTCATAAGGAAAAACAGACACTGCAGTGAATGTAACTTTTCGTCCAGAGTTTCCAAAGCGACATAATTACTACTAACATTTTCGAGGGTGAGCAGCAAAGGCCCCTGTACTACACACGCCGAAGCGCTAATAACACAATCTGCCCAAGGCGTAAAGCTTCGTGCCTCGCTTTAGAGGAACACTGACATCTCGTTGCAGGGTATACGAAGTTAAGCTAATAGTGCGGAATGTGAAAGAAATGGATAAAAAGAGTGCGTATTTTAATGCTGAGTCGCTGGTTTAGTGGCTAGAAATTTTGCGCCTTTTATGGAACTTCGTTAAACTCGGTGCTACCCAAAACTCGCTCTCGAAGCCGTTCCCAATCGAACAGCCCGTACCAAATTACTCCCCCCGACACGCCAGTATAGCAATAACGAAAAAGCCCTCAATCTTCCTGCTTTTTTACTGAGCCCGAAATGTTACTGCGTCGACCTATTAAAAAAAATCTGGTTCCATAGCCCCATTCTAAAAATACGTTTTTCAGTCCACCCACGTAGGCATGTACGAGGGAAGAGTGAAAAGTTGCCTCACTCGTTCCAAACAAACAAACAAACAAACAAACAAACAAACAAACAAACAAACAAACAAACAAACAAACAAACAAACAACAAACAACAAACAAACAAAACAAACACAACAAACAACAACAAACAAACAAACAAACAAACAAACAAACAAACAAACAAAACAAACAAACAAACAACAAACAAACAAACAACAACACAACACAAACAAACAACAAACAAACACAAACAACAAACAAACAAACACAAACAAACAAACACAAACAACAAACAGCAAACACAAACAACACAACAAAAACAAACAAACAAACAAACAAACAAACAAACAAAAATGTAGGCAAATAAATATGCAGACAGACAGACAGACGGACTGACAAACAGTTTAACATAAATAGCAAAAATAGCGAATGAAAAGAAAAAATAGCAAATAGATAGCAAATAAATAAATAAATAATATCAAAGGTCTATTTTCTAAACGAAAAGGTAAAACATGCGAATCTTGATGGCAAACATGCAATGAACAATAACTGAGGGAAAGCAATGCGCTCCCAAGCGCTTGGCCACATCACCGCCGGATCCTCGGCTGAACGAATCACCCGTGGTCTACCCACGGACACCAGAACGTGAATACAGCTCAATATGTGGGTTATAATAAATTCTCTTTACATCATCATCAGGGCTCCTTAAGGTGGGCTTTACTGTACGGCGTTTAGCATTCAGACATCGCACGTTAAAGTCGTCATTTGAAGCTTCGCTTGAATATTGTCATGGTAATACAAGCTTCCCAACGTCCTTCTGCCACTAGACGCAGCAATGTACAAGTATGGGACTGTGATTGCCCCGACAAAGCTCGCATTAATATTGCCGCCAAAAATAAAGAACGGACATGACCACGTGTCCCTTCCCGCAATTTTTCGAAGTTCAATGGGGCATCGCAGAAATGCGGAAACTTGTTTGTGAAGACTAGACTTTCGCGTCAGGCTATTGTCACGCGCATGGAGTCTAGACTAATTTGGCTTTTGTTCTTTTTTAAAGGTTTTTTCGTTATAACTAAAACTCCGAATACATATGTAGTAAGGTCGCTAAAAACGAAACTGCGACTCTTCTGTGACATTACTAGCGCCTGTCCGGCGACGGAAGATGCCAACGTTGCTTTTAAAACGCACAAGCGAGCGAGGAAGTGGCATGGTGCAAGAGCAACCGAAAGTAACATTGTCGCCAATCAGGGGACGTTATGTTTCTCAGGTTTCACCGATTTGGTGGAATCATCCATGCTTGCTGAGATCCCACTTTCCGTGCCGCTATCGGCCATAAATGAACAAAATGAACAGTGGACCTGAGTAGGTTGATGATAATGATGATTATGGCTGTCAAAAGTGGTTCACACAATTTATTGATGCAGAATGCTAGACGTGTCTTAACGTATCTTAACAGATCCTGCGGGGTTGTCGAGTGACGGTATGACAAAATGACGACGCGCCCACAGCTTGCGCGAAGGCTGTACGCACGAGCGGTCGGCTTGTCGTCTTTCTGTCACACAGTCCGTGAAGATAGCCGACAGTGTCGCATGTCACCCACATGTGACATCTGAATGCAGCCTGTTACCGTTTTTTCTAGTTGGAAAGGAAGAAAAACATTTTTTTTGGACGGACAATGCGCTGGTTCAGTGGGAGCATATATGTATGTCACACACTGGACTCATCCCCCTGACGTGCAGCACTCGCTTTTCGCTCCTCCCCCTTAGTGTCCGTGGAATAATTCCCCGCTCATTTTGTCCTATAATGGGCACCGATTTTCCTGGAAACGAAACCACGCACATTGCGCAAATCGCATGCGCGCTCTCCCGAACATTTCGCCCCAAATCCGATCATTGGCCGATAGCAGCGCTGGAAGGCTACGTTCTGAACGGCTTTTATGGCAGCAGGCGTACTTGTTAGGGGTATACGAAAGCGATCCCGCACGCTGCACCGCGCAATGGGATGTATAAAGATCCGACGAATTTATTCTGCCTGTGACCCAGATAGAAAGTACCGTGCTGACGTTTGGCGCAAAACAGGGTTTCGTAGATGGCGCTTACTCGATTTGTTTCGAATTTGTAAACGCTTAAACGTAAGCCTTCATCAGTACCGTTTTTAAAATCTTGGGCCCCTAATTTTGGATTACGACGCCAGAGCAACCCTGCGTTGTGGCGATGCCTCACTTCGCACTTTGACTGTAGCCTAGGTAATGTTCAAATTTTAACACGAAAATGTTTTCTTCCCGGATACACGAAGATTTCGCTGACGTCAAATCCGTCACGGAAGTAACGCCAGTACAACGAAGTGACCGGCCTGTAAAGGGTGCACCCCTGCACACAGGGTCTTCTTGCGGGGAAGCAAACTTTAGTACTAAAGAGTACGTTATACTTCGGGTTTTTCGTTTTCGGGTTTTATATTTTAACACGAAAGTGTTTTATGCCGGGATACACTAAGACTTCATTGACGTCATATCCGTCACGGAAATGACGCCAGTACACCTTTGCCGAAGCGACCCGCCAGCAGGACGTCGCTCGCCAAGCACACCCACAAGAGAGCCGCCGATCCGCAAATCATGCTCAGCTGCAGATTTCGCTGCACATTTCACTTTCGTGTTTTACTGATTCCTATGACAGAGGAATCAACCACAGTTCTTTGTTTTACGTCAAAAGCTACCTGGGAGATAAGGCGTGTACTGGTGGAATACTGCGGAAATATTTAGACCACGTCGAAGTTCTTCACAAAATTTGGTGCTTTTTTTGTTAACCGCCAACCTAATATAAGCAGCAACGCCGCCGAGAATGTAAGCTATACCCTCGGGGCCAGCAGCGCAATGCTGGGGCAGTGCGGTGAGGCTATCTTTGTCTAGAAACGTTGTTTTGAATAGTGATGTATCTGTTTGCTTGGGGAATATTTCTTCGAGTCGATAACCGTTTTTAATGTGATCACGGATTCGCATTTATAGGGCACGCCAGGTAGGCTTTGGCAAACCTCAGTTGAGAAGGGCGCGTGCAAGTGCACTTCTAAGCCACTGTATCTCTTTGGTGTGGTCATGAACAACCTTGCAGTGGATGTGAAGGTCACAGAAACACAGCTATTTAGCGTCGAAATTAATATCAGGAAATAGACTCACGCCTGAACTAAGTCATATTTGCTCGCACATACTGCAAGCCTAGCAAAGAAAAAGAAACAAAAACAGTTATTTTTGTTTCTGCCATTGGGAAAGATAGGTAATGATAGGACCCTGCGTTACAAATAGAGGATCAATTAAAACAACAACTTCAAACAAGTAGAGAATGAATAAAACTTTGTGGAACATAAATTATTTAGGGCTCTATTTACCTCGGTCGGTACAGAAGCAACTGGGGGGTTAAGGGTCAAAAGTAAACACTTTGAAAAAAATGTCGTCGATTCCTCTGTCATAGGAATCGGTAAAACAAGAAAAGGAAATGTGCAGCGAAATCCGCAGCTGAGCGTGATTTGCGGATCAGCGGCTGTCTTGTGGGTGTGCTTGGCGAGCGACGTCCTGCTGTCGGGTCGCTCCGGCAAAGGTGTAATGGCGTCCTCTCCGTGACGGATACGACATCGCTGAAATCTTGTTGTATGGCGGCATAAAACATTTCCGTGTTAAAATATAAAACCCGAAAACGAACAACCGTAAGTACTATAACGTACTCTTTAGTACTAATAGGTTGCTTCCTCGCAAGAAGACCCTTTGTGCAGGGGTGCACCTTTACAGGCCGCTTGCTTCGTTGTGCTGAAGTCATTTCCGCGATGGATATGACGTCAGCGAAATCTTGTTGTATGGGGGAATAAAACACTTTCGTGTTAAAAAAAGTATAGCTAGAATAAGGTACCTAATACTAGGTCGAGTAGTGACAAACATTCTCACTTTTAAAAGTAAACTGGCTTTGTTAGATGAAAGCGGCTAGGGGACTATTTACGGGCGCGACGTCTGCCTTACACATTGTCTTTCTTGCCCCATAGAAAAGAGGCTTGTGGATATAGAAAAGTCACTTCCAGGCAGGGCGTGAATAGCCGAGCACGAGGCCGTAAAAGGCAGGGTAGGGCCTGCATTCAAGCGTGTGGGGCGTAAAAAAGGTGCAACAGATGCGTGAACGTGGTTGCTACCCGCGCTTTGGGCCCGGCGCAGCCGACGGGACGACGCGACCGCATCGATGGCGTATCGTAAACAAGTCGCCATAAACCGCCGCAATCACCCGGAGCGGGAACAGCTGTGTTCGCAGCACAGATACCGCACGTGTACAGGGTGCGTTAATTTCGCCGGGGTCCTTCACAACAATACACCCCCTTTCGGTGTCCCTATTGAATCCTGACGCGCGTGATCTCGTGCAGGCGCTTTCATCCATTGATAGCATCTTGGCATGTCCTTGAGTGCTCCGCATGTACAGTGAGATGATTCTGTAGACTACGCCAATTCAATCGGCGCTAGAACATCCCATGAGGACGAAGTCGAAAGGGCCTATAGGCACGTTGCGCTGATGTTTGCCTCGCAAGCAGCAGCGCCGTTTTCTATATCCTGGTGGTTTGGGGGGTCATTTCTTGTAGGAAACATGCCACGCATATCACGGCTTGGTTCAGAGCATTCATATAACGTAAGTGTCGGCGCTCGGTCCCAGACAGCAACAGCCGGGATTATCACTAGTCAAGCACGGGCGCCCACACAAAAAAGCCGTCTGAGGTAACGTCATGAGAACAAGGCCGAGAAGAACGAACAGCTTAAGTGGAGCAGGCGAAAATACGTCAGTCGCTGCTATTGTAGCCTACCAGTCAGATTGCAGATAATGCAAATGGCAGGGAGGAACCGATGCATTCATCACGGCCGTCTTTCTATACACCGTGTCTCAGTGCATCGCCTCTTGAAAATACAGGAGGCGATGCTCAGTGTCAACCCCATAGATTGTTGGCACGGCATGCTGCAGGCAGTGGGTGATAACTGCTCGAGAAGTCGTCACTCCTTTATCGATGCCTAGCGTGCACTGCAGACAAGTTTAGTAGGAAAAGTGCTGCACTCACAGCGGCCTCTGTGCGCTGCAACGTGTCGTGGCTGCGCCATTACTAGCTGTAGAGTAACTTGTGCAACTTTGAAGTGTAACCTGGTGAACAGCTTTTAGAGCAAATGCCTCAGTACGCCGCTCCCCACTGATGCTCTATGTTTAACATACAAGATAATCAGTTATGCCCTCTATACGTGTTTCAAAGCAACTTGCACGTCGTTTGGGATGGTTTTGGCCGAGGAAGGCGTATAACTGATTTGTAGAACGCAACATGGCCTGTCCTGGAATGACCACAAAATTTTGAGGCCACTGACACGCTTGCTTGGCTCTCTCGATCATCATGATCTCTCTTCTTCCGAGGGACGCTTCGTTTCGTACAGTGAAATGAGCTTCGTAGTTTGGAGGGGTGACCGATGAGGGGTGTGTCCGAGGGGGGGGGGGTGCGTCCGAAAGATTGACGAGCTCATAAATACTGCCCACATTTGGTTTTAAGGGCCCTCCCTCTATTTCTACACCAAGAAGCAAGTCGACGGTGTCGATATGGGAGGTGTGCAGGGAAATTTCTATCTCCGAGATCAATCCGCGGGTAATGAGGACATCGATTAAAATAGTGTAAGAAGGGCACCACAAACCTCCGAAACTTCCCACAAACATTTGATGCTTAAAAACACATTTGTGGGCTGCGCCATGCCACCGGTCCGTGCTGGGGGCTCTCGATCTCGATTCCTCGACGGCTCAACTGACCCACACAGCGACTCATGACCCGCCATTATAGTCGGTTGCAAGCGCCGCCGGTCGTTTTCAAGCTCGCCCGAATGAACCTGTCGGGAACAGATGATGCTCATTCTGGGCGACCTTCTCCCTTCCGTGCGGCCGCGCTCTGCTGATCGCGTTCAGCCAACCCCATACGCCACTTAGCGGCGTAGCCACACAACACGCTCCGGCAGAGCAGCCGATTTTTTCGAAAGGTCATGTGTCCCCCTCGCTGTCGAATGCAATGTAATGGGCGGCAAATGAACTGGGAAAATACGTACACGCTTTATTTTGTTAAGAACGTGAAAAAAGCTGCCTTTGCGTCATTCTGAGGCATTTTATTAGTCAAAAAGGGTTGTGCAATTTGAGGAATGATGTGATGGGAGGATGAGAAAGGGGAATACGATGTATAAGGACTTTTTATTTTGCTGCATAGCCTAGTGTTGGTAATTGGCCTTCATGCGTGCGAATGCTGTGAACGCAAATGTGTCCTCATTTACACGATGCCGCTCTGCATTTTAAAGCGTACGGCTGTTCGTAGTAGCCTCTTACAATTAGCGCGGTGTGTGCGGGAGCCCGGACGAGAGAAACAGAGGCAGTGGGTGTCCTGTGCCTTCAAAAGGACAGATGAAGTCACTTGCGGGAAAACTCTTTTGTAGAGAAAACATTGGACGGCTGCTTTTGAGCCACTGATGACAGTTGTTTTCAGGCGGAGACGGCGAGTGGCAGCCAACGGCGATGGCTACCTTTGCTACCTACTGCGGAGAGACAAATGCGAGCAAGCATTGTAACCAGTCAATCGTCGTCACCCCGCCCTGGTAGGGCATTATTTCAGTTTGTTGCGCTGATTTCAGCCCTACATCAAGCTGTTATTAACACTGATATCTCAGTAAATGGAAAAGTTAACAGTTTCGTATAAATGGCCGAATCTATTTTATAGCCTGTTTACCTTCTCCACGCAAATTTTGTTTTAGCTTTCAAAAAAAAAAAAAAAACTGTCAGTGCTTGAGTTTCCCGAAATTTTAAGCATAGATAAAAAGTGACAGCGCTGCGCAGGAAACTGCGGCGCGGCGTAGCTAATAGTTATTACCAAACCAAATGACCCGGAACTTGGCAGTCACGTGCTCGCTTAACCCGCCAAGCTAAATAAAAGAGCCGGTTTCGATTCTCATTCGGAAGTGCTTTTAGCGGCGCCGGGGTGCTCTGTTTGGCCTCGGCTGAGATAACGAAAATTCCTCCCGGCGGCACAAGAGGGCGCGCAAGGAGGAGGAAGACAAAGCAAACAGAGTGGCACACAATCGGCAGCACCGGCGGCGGGAGGTCGGCTGCCGGAAGCCGCGGGCGTCGCCCAGCCTCGGGACTAAATCTGATAAGCCTAGAAAGTGGAGCCCCGCCGCGCTATTGATCCTCGCTGGCGCGCACACAAAGAACGCGTGCCGGAACAGTCGCCGGGAAGAATCTCTCGCGCGATTTCTGCGCGGTTTTTGGCGCCCGCGCCGAGCTTTCAGTCGTCGCCAGCCAGTTGACGCCCCAGTTATTGGAAAGAAAAAAAAAAAAAAAAAACGTGCGCGGAACGAGAGGGCGCGTTTGATTTAGAAGGAAACGTCGGCGCGCAGGATACGTGTGGCTTTGCGGGTATTATCGAAATACACTGCGGCGGGAATCTATATCTTGATGTTTGGGCACAGCTACGAACATGGTCTTCCAGATTTTAATTTGTTTTTAGAGGGACACTAGTTTTCTGCCTGTAAAAAAACCCGATTTCGTGCCAAATTCCTTAACCAACAAATGGTCGCCGTCAGTCAGAGTGACCAAGGGAGATTAATGCGTTCGCACACTCCCTCCTTCCTTCCCGCTTATGATTTGAACGCCCTAAATGTAGTCGTTTGTCATCGGTCTTGTTCTTCTTCTCAGAAAATAAACAGCGTGTATACAACAAACAGTCGCAGCCGATCTGTCACAGCTGTCTTTCTGGAAGTGTTTATGATGGTGTAATACTACGTCAGTGTATTTTTCATCGGGCACTTTTTTACATAAACAAAAATGTCCTCTTAGTGTAACCAAGAGTGATCATTTTTTTTTAGCAACCGAAACGCTAGGGGCTGACATCGATTGCTCATGCGCTCTGTCAACTTCTGACAGGCCAACCTACTGTTCTTACCACACCAGAGTTCTGAGACGTACTGTAAATGTCGAAATAATCGTCTCCTATAAATTTATTCAACCGCACCCCGAACCCGACGGGCTGTTTTTCTCGCTCGGTGAGTGTAAAAAACAGCTACAGCGCGAATCAAAACAAGGACACAGAAAGACGACGGTACGAGCGCTGAGCGCGACTGCAATTAGTGTAACTAGAATGGAAGGGTGCAAGGTTAAACAAGAAAAAGAGCCCGATAAACTAGAAATAAAGCTTAACAAAGGGTCCTGTTGGGCGAGTTGGTAGTTCATTGTTGGTAGTTGGTAGTTTAATGAACTACCAACTCTCCCAACAGTGCACTTTGTTAGGCTTTATTTCTAGTTCATCGGGCTCTTTTTCTTGTTTAACCTTACACCCTTCCATTCTAGTGACACTAATTGCAGTCGCGCTCAGCGCTCGTCCCGTCGTCTTTCTGTGTCCTCGTTTCGATTCTCGCTGTAGCTATTTTTTACAAGAACTACCAACACGCCCAACAGCACACATTGTTCAGTGAGTGTGTTCGGTTGACTTCCTGCATCAGAAAACAGCGGCAGCGCTTGCCAGCCGGATTGATATATGTTGTAATAAAATATCTTAAACACATTTGCGCTGAAATCACTTAAAATGCAAATCAGTCTGTGTGGTTCAGAACTATTGTCTTCTTCTTGCAAGGCAGACAGAATTGTGCCTATGCTAAAATCCGGGCGAGCTCTCCATTTGCTCCACTCGCTCCGTAAGCCGACTCATGCAAGGTCGCGGAAAAATAATCGGCCTGAGACCTGAGTGATGGGCGTAATTAAGGGCATGGCAGCCGCCCGCCGCTCCGGGATGCTATTGACAGGATACCCGGTCTCGTGATCTATCTTGGGCACAAGCGAAAACTATGCCTTAAAGTTTAGAAAACGTATGACTTTGTAATTAATTATCATGTTGCGTGGTTTACTTAATTAAGTGTCAAAGGTAGAGCAATGATTTTGATGGCAGTGCGTTTACACGTTTTAACAGTCGATGGGGAAAGCGCAGATCACGGCCGAAACAGTGTATAGTTTTATTTAACAGCGGTATAGCGAAATTTGATCAAGTTTTGCACTGCCAAAAGAGCACAAGCTTTCGAACCGCACTCATTTCGCTGAACCAGATTTCTTGTTGGCACGAAAGTCGTGTGAGTATAAAACAACGGCTTGAGGAAATTTTCCGTGCGACAAAGAAACGTAGGCAACCTCGCGAGGTTCCGACCTCACGAGGCCGACATCAGCGCCAAACGAGCTTGGGCTGTTCTTTTATGATTTAGGCTAGTTGAGGGGCCTCACCCTGTTTACCGAGTGGTGCTAGACTTGGCCTCAACTTTAGCTAACAAGTTTGAGTTGATTGAGGTTAAGGTTTCAAATGAAAGTGAAGGTTAACATTCGATTGATTGAACAAACTTTATACTCTTCATTTATAGCGAGGAGGCTCTTCTTTATTTGTGGCGATTTTTTCGTGGTTGAAATGAAACATACCGTTGACTGTGTTGCAAGTTTTACACACTGCTTGAAAACCAGTTATTGCATAAGACGTGTCTCTTTGTTGTTAGATGTCCTACATTAGTTGATTATGCAGCATGCTTGTCATTATTATTCTGAATGATATATTCCGCAAAGCCTCATCGCAGATGGGCTAGACAGAATTTTACCCCAAACAGGACTGCAGAAAAAAAAATTGGTCGCCATCCTGCCCCGCGAAAAGAAGGGAGAGAGATGAAGAAAGGGAGAGAGAAAGATAAAGAGAGAGAGAGGCGTGAAAGAGGGGAATATCCCTGAAACGCAAAGGCCTTTGGCAACACGCCACTGAGTTGAGGCAGGAGAAACTTGAGGAAGTCCCAAGGAGGTACAAGCCAGAGCTTAAAACGCACACGCAAAAAGTAGGCGCCGTTGTTTGGTCTCATTTGGAGAGAGGGAAAAATTGAGTGCTTTTTAGTGCTTGTTATTACTTTTGCATTTAGGCCGTTTTGTCGAAGATGAAAATAAGCAGTTAAAAATGTATCCCTTGTACGAACGACAAGCCTTGTGTAAAAATGTTCTTCGCAGCCAACACATTTTCCATCTGAATACTCCGAGTTCTGCAAAAAAAAGATTCGTTGCTCCTCTTGTTTCCACGGAGAGAAAATTGTGCCACCTCGGGTGCGTTAAAAAATATATCCCGCACACGGCTGTTATTCTGCTTCGTCAAAAACAAGCAAACGCCGGGAATCGAACCCAAAATCTCGCGTGTAGGAGCCCAGAAAGGGTAACGGTGACGTTTGACAAGGAAAAAAGTAACCTCCTTTGCTCCCTGAGAGCATGAAATTGCTTTTCGAAATCGAAGCCTCTCTAGCTCGTTTCTCTGGTAAAGGGGACCACTTCTAAAAACGGAATCGAGGTTAAGAGGGCTTCAGCGTCTCCAGCTTCAAGTGCTCAGGCAAGCGTGAAATTAATGATACCCAGTGAGCCTGTTTTCGTTTTTCAGGATCACAACTCGCGCTTCCGAAAGCGACCGGAAAATGATGCTAGTGTACGCACAAGGCAACATCATGCTTTCGTGCATGGTGTCTTCTCGAGTGCCAAAAGAAAAAAAGAGGAAGCACGGAACAGCAGCTCCCGTGACGAACAGATTGTCCGTCCCCTTCTACGTTTCGTACTTTGTAGAAACTCGTCGCTTCTGTAACTCGCCTGCCTCTCGGTGTCATCATCCGGCAAGTGAGTTAATGGGCATGCAGATGACATCGTCTCGTGCACGTCCAAATAAGCTAGAGAAAAAACAAGAACGCGCAGTGCGCCGAATAAACTTGATGAACCTGGAGTTTATGGAAGGTAAACGCGGGGAAAGTTTATGGAGTGTGCAGTTTCGTACGAGGAAAAAAAAATGATGGCGTAAACGACCAGGCGTGGTGATACTCTCGTGCCAGCCTCGACGATGGCGCAGACTCATGCGTGCTATGCACGCAACAGTTCCATTTTATACAACCATGTCCTTTCACTTGATGCACATAACATGCAAATAGCCAGCAATTAAGCTCTTGCTCTAACGCAGAGACTGGGTCATTAATACGTTTCTGAGCGTTTGTCAATTGGGAAGGAAGGTGTTTATTATGCTTTGGAATAGCAATTCAAACAAATATATTCTGTCAGTTTTGAGCTCTTTTTGTGAAGCCTCTTTTTTTGATCACAAAGATTTAATAATGCACGTAATATGTTTACAAAGGTTGCTAGGTGCAATGCTAAGAGTATTTCGAGCATGCTGCTCCCACTACATCATCCTTGACATCATAAAAACATGCGTAGGTGGTGCCAACAGTTTATACATTTTGCTGGTGGCCCAGCCAGTCAGAGCACTGTGGTCGATAGGTGTAAGGCATGTGCGAATTAGGCACAGTAATTATCTAATAATATAGGTTACCTTGTTTGATCTCTTCAATATGCATTCTAGTAAGTTTTTGCAAGACGAATAGCCGGAAATAAAAAAAAAGATTGTACCAAACATCGGCGGAAATTTTGAGAAAAATTAGTAGGTCGTAGCGCCGTCGTGTGTGTCTTCTCTTCTGTGTCCCGTTTCAAGCGCTAGTTACGATGAATCAAAACCAACTCGCCCAGCTGTCAATTTTACTGATTTTACCGCTCAAAGCCTGGCCTTGTCTGTCTGCCCATCGTCCACAAAGAACCAAGTTAAAATTTGCAACGGCTCTGTGGGACTCCTTTACAACAAAACGTAACCGAAAAAGATTGAATTGAATTGAGTTTATTTCCCAACCACGTTGCAGGAAGACAAGGAAGAAAGCTGTTAAAATAGCTTGAAGGACCCTGGATACGTTGCACACAGAGCAGCAAGTCAAGCATGACGATAAGAATTACAGAAGAAGTGTAGTTAGTTGCAAATTAAGTGGAAAGCTGGTACGGTAGTAAAAAACATGCGTAGCACAAAACTAGTGCAGTACAGGTCTCAACACAAATCAGAGGAATTAGAAATGCCAGGTACAGCGTGAGAACAAATCTCCTTAAGGTGCATTGGGCTTACAAATCATATCACGCAACTGTCTGAATGAAAGTGGTGAAACGGCGAATTTTCTTTTAATCAAAACAGTATTTAACGTTGTATGTAATCAGTACCAGATTATTCGTGTCCCGTAGTTTGTGCGGGCTTACGTTCCAAGGTTCTGGTGTACGGGTCATGTAGACTCCAATGTTCTCTTTGGGTACGATGGCTACTCAGGCAGCAGTGGGTGTGGTAATACAACTTTGCAAAAGAAAGGGAAATATGTTTCACCAATGCAGACGAAGTGAGAAGATATGACAAGTTTGGGGCCCTTTGGCGTCCACCGCCGCCGCCCGTGCGATCCCGTCATGGCCCGACACTGCTAGAGCGAAGCATGTGCTGTGCGCACAAAACACCAAGTTCGACACGCTGAGAGCGATGGCGAGCAGCAATTCTACGTGGAAGGCTGAGAATCCTCAGGTATTTCAGTGCACGACGCTGCGGTGGTTTGTTTCTGCAGATAGATGAGCCCACCCAAAATATATCAGGAATGTTTGTGTTACCTAATTATTCGTACCAAAGCAGTGTCCCCCACCTTAAACACACAATTTAAATGTCGTGTGTTAAAATATTCCGTTAAGCATTCATACCTTTCTTAATAAAATATGCCGTGGTTGCCCGACATACTTTTTATTGGTCCCAAAAGTCATTATTAGTGTCATGCCTCGCCAGACATACCTTTTTATTACCCTTTTTACTCGTACGTAAGTTATTTGACTGCCTTTTTTATTAGTGCGTTGCCAGCTGGAATTGCACTTCCCAACGCATTACCCACCCAAAGGCATTATACCCCTACGAGCTTGCAGAGTGTGGCATTATAAGTCGTCCATTGAGAGTACCGCAGTTGACCGAATCAATCTTTGCACCAGCGCCCTACATTGTATCACCCTTATCCCGTTCGAGGCTGCCCACAGAATCGATCTTTTGCCGAACTTCTTCCTCTCACATCCAGTCATCATGTGCCGCCCTGGCTCTTTAGGCTATCGTGAACGAAACGTTGGCCGCCATATCTCTATGGCAGAACAAAAACATGGTCTGCATCGGTGCATTATCACGAGTTGTAAACAACGCGATGGCCAGATGTGGCTTGCGCTACGAGGCGTTCTAACCACAGCTCATGCATGGTACGTTGGACGCGTTACGGCACAGCCGTGTTATTACGCGAGATGGGCAGTTTTTCTACGCGCGAGTTGATCCGGGGGCTGCTTTCCCAAGAGTGGCGATTACGTGGCACCCTGTGGGCCTTCTGCTGTGCCCTCAGTCACGCACAGCGAACCGGAACCGAACCTTGTTACAACCGCGAGCACCCATTTTCTCCGACTGAAGCACGCGAGCACCTGATCTACGAATAAATTAGCAGAACGTCGGGAGGAGAGAGGCACGGCCTTCGTGCCTCTTCGGTGCCCACACTACCTGAAAGTTGCGGGCCACAACAGAGCCGTTTATTCGGTGACTGCGAAAACGCTCTATCAAACGTAAGACCGATCAGAATAAATGGGTATGTGCACCGTTCACGAGTCATGCTCAAAAGCGGTACGCTTAATGCCTGAAACACGGTAGTACGCAAGCGCTGGAGCTTTTTGAAACGTGCGGATCACCAAGTTCGTCGGACAAAGGAAGGGTGGAAGCCTCGAAGTACTGGAGGTTGTTTTAACAGACAGATGCTGGGATCAGAATAGGTTGCTTCCTCTACTGTGCTCGCGATGGCTCGAGCTCTGGATGCTGAGCGTGAACTAAAGGTAACACTATAGGTTACGCTGCTGGTACCCCCCATGTCTGCGATATGAGATAAGGCTGCATTATCTCTCGGTCGTTTCTGGAGGGACCGTGAGTCGAGGACACAGAATTGTGCGCGGCTGTGAGGGGATAAACGTCAGCTCCGCAGCCCCTTTGCTGTTTAATTTGACGCCAAGAGTGCCCCATTGTGAAGGTGAAATTTTTTACACTACGATAATATGTTTTGTTGTATTACACTACGATAATATATTTTGCACTTTGTTGTAAGCTGAATATGAAAAAAAAAGCAGGTTCATTTGCTAGAACTAGGCATAACGCAGCGAGCTCGTGTGGACTGTATGTTGAAAGCAACACCGTGAAAGACACAAGCTTGCTGGTCGGTAGATATGTCATGGTGGAGGACTAGAACAAAGACAGTCATGGCGCTTGTCATTGTACCTTCTTTTTTGTAGACCGCGGTATATACACTGACAATGATTCGCTGTGCAGTTCCTTTACTTGAACTTTACGTCTTGTACAGACGACCACGTGAAACACCGGGGTAATCACAAAAAAAAAAAAAAAAAAAACCGGCTTGGGTTGGACTCAAGTTTTCACGCGCTCAAGCTCATCCAAGTCGACTAAACTGACTTCACTAAGAGGAGTCTTAAAATTGTTAGCAGTGACAGAACGTGATTTATTGCAGACATCCAGCTATGTTAAGAAGCATGTGCGCAAAGTTTTGTTTACTTCATTTGAGAAACAGTAAGTCTCGCAGTATTGTTTCAAGAGTTGTGGAAACACAAGAAAGAAGGGAGTCTGAAAAACTAACAGCAATCACGGATGGCGTCGCGTTTAGGCGGTAAAGAAATGATTTAATTACACATCAGAACAAGTATATGAACTCTCAGTTGTGCACAATTAGAAAAATAAAGCGGGTTAAGGAAATATAACAATGTTTATCAAACAGTGTGCTTTAACATGCAGCAGCGATTGCTGCTGTAATGTAAAGGACAGGAAGTTTAAAGGTAGCCAAATTTTTGCTACCAAGTTTGTGTATGGGCATTCTAGTCAGCTGGAAAAGCAGTGTTGTCATAATAAGGAAATTTCTCTGCTTCAGGTTCAGTAAATCGATGCGGGGGCTTGAAGAAGCCTCCTTGAAGCTTTCAAATACTTGCAACACCTACTGTTCGACAAGTGCTGGATCCATTAGAAAGTAATAGTATGTTACTGTGCTTGGAGTCGCAAGGTTATTCACCAAATGACAAAATTACTACAAGCAGCTTAGTCAAAATCCCGGAGCACTACTGATCATAAATAACCGCACTTTTCTGATAGAGCAAATTAATTTATTCACTGGTAGTAGGGGTAATTAGGTGCGGTAAAAATTAGATTGTTTAATTAGATCCATGTTCAGTCACATGTTATTGGAGACCTTTCTGTCGTTTTGAGCCGTTGTCATGCAAGCACTATAAGGCAGTTGTAGGCATACTCAGAATTTGAAGATTGTCTGCTCACGCAGCACCAACTTTTGTTCTTGTTGGGCGGGCGTTCTTAGTGCGTGTTGTACCAAGGCGCTTTTGAAATTAATCACCGGGGAAAGTGTTTTTTATATGTAGTTAGATCGTCAAGCTTATATT
Source organism: Haemaphysalis longicornis (assembly GCA_013339765.2). Lineage (NCBI taxonomy): Eukaryota > Metazoa > Arthropoda > Arachnida > Ixodida > Ixodidae > Haemaphysalis > Haemaphysalis longicornis. Next base: position 32,178,384 of record CM023456.1, on the reverse strand, counting down.
TTGAAATAGATCAGCTAGCTGCTGTTGTACGCCTGTTGAATTTTCGAGACAGTTGTTAGGACAATGAGAGTTCATTGTCATTGTCCTAAAGTTATCCATAATATAATCGTGACTACGTCTGGTTGGTTTTCTTCAGCTGGCATTACGTGGTCACTGAGTGGCGTAAATAAAACATCGTTGAAGCAATTAAGTCGTACACCAGCGCAGTGACGTGCCCTGCGCATGGGTTGAGTAACGAGCTGGGGTGCGAGGGCATTGAACGAGGTTCTGAAAATTCGCAGGCCTCTGCCGGAAATTGGCTTAATATCGGTTCGTCGGTAAGTAAATTTATATAAGTGAAGCTTAAAGCCACCAATAAATAAATTGTGGCTCCGAGTTTCCGCGTGACCGCGATGCTCGTTACGTCGTGTACACGCTCAACAAAGTTATCTGGGAGATCAGGTGCTGAATAACACATCCGAATCGCTATTTTGTAATGACCTAGCGCTGCGTATGGCAATACGGCTTCCAGGTCAGTTCGCGCGTTAATCGGGTGAAATATGAGAACCTGTTTATGGCCAAAGGAGCTACACCACGATGTGTCAAAGTGTGGTCGCCGCGATAATCGGTAAACTTAGATGAATGTTAAAAACTTTCGCCTCTGCGGACGTTACAGCGTACGAGTCAAACATCACGGTACGCGAGTCAATGGCAGTCAGCGCTTACCGTATCTTCCTGACGGTAATGGTTTCGTTTGCTTTTGGGGGGATTTGATTCAAAATTATCAGAAGAAGGAAACGAAAAATCATGCCAAATTATTCGCAAGCAATCCCTGAAAGGACAATGCGGGTTGACCAAGTTTAATAAAATTAGGGAAAATTATTAACGTTGTGTGATTCGTGCTTACGACGACTGTTAAGAGACCTTGCAGCTTAACCGGCTGACCTAATAAGTGATTCTCAGTGACCACTGAGTATAGTCTAGAGCGTTTGACAGGATTGCTCCGAGGGCGAGTTTGGTAGCCTTCCGGGTGTTTCGTAGTTGTGTTCGTTCCTACGCCGCCAAGACCTCATTCGCCTTTTCCACATCCAAAATACTCTGTTAAAAGCTGGAAGGGGATGACAAAGAAGTGCACAGCCCCGAGAGCCCCTTGAGCTGCTCGTTCGACGAGACAGCGGCCGCACACTTAATCAAGGAGCGGGGCACGCATTAGGGCGGCGGCGCGATGTTCGCTGCCCGAATCATCATAAGCGCGATGGAGCCATTCAGAGAACGCTCGCCTTTTCAGTCGGCACCATCGCCGCGTCGTTTCATTGACGACACCGGCGCCAACCCGGGGAATAATGCTCGGGGAAACTCGGTTGCCTCCGAGAACAGATCATGCGCGGAAGACATACCAATAGTGCAACAATGAGTTTCGTGCTCACTTTCACGCGAAGGTGGAGAAAATTGTCGTTCCTCTCACCATGGCTGCTTTGGGAGCAGAAGGAAGAGGATGGCTGCTGTGCCCGCGAGCTTGCTCAGTGCAAGCACGCCGGCGGCGCTTGCACGCGCCGGGTCAAAATCCAGTGCCTGATCAAGGGAGCGTGGTGAGCACGGCGGCGGCGTCGCGCCGGGAGAGCGCCATGCGCACTTGGCCTCGGATGTCGGCGGACGGACTCGTTCCCGGCATCCCTCCCTGCTCCGGCGGCCGCCTCTCCTCCCTTCCTCCACGGCGCCTCATCCTCCCGAGATCCCCTCTCCTCCACCGCATCCCAATGCCGCGTCCCTCCGCCGCGCCTCCTCTCCCGGCAGCGCGCACGAGGGATGGCTCGTCCGGCGTCTCCTTTATTTACGTCCCGAGAAAGCCATCTGCTCGGCCGCCGATCGCCGCGCCACCTTGGGCATTCTTTCCACCACGGCTTACCATTGGCGGTTTCCAAGGTAACCCGGAGCCCTGGCGTCCACAGCGATGGCGCTGCGCACGACTTCTCACACGCCGCACGTTCGTAAGAGGCAGAGCACTAACACACCTAGTCGGGTCGCCATGTTGAGTCCGTTCCGTCTGTTCCGAGTGGGGCTGTCGTAAACGTGGTCGCTATTCGTGCCCACGTTACTTGAACAAACTGATTCGTGCGTTACCGGCATGAAGGTCACTGCAGTGAACGCCGAAACGCGCTGAGGGCCTTGCCGCGGCGTGCTAGCGCTTGCGAGTTCACGGACATTCTCGCTTCTGCGGCAGCATGGCGATACGAGGCGCATTAGAAGCGCCCGGAAAGCAGGCGGAACCACCGAATACGACGAGGCAGCCGAGAGTCGACTCTAAATATCAGCACATTTGCGGATTTTGTTTCTTTGGCCCACCCAGCTTCTCTTTTTAACTGCAAACGCCGGCGCTTACTTTTATTACCGTTTTGCTGACACGTCGGCACCTGACCCAGATACACGCAAAAAAAAAAAGCGAGAAGGGTGAGCGCTTCGTGGTTGGCAGTCGCGCAGTGGGCATGGCTGATTTATTTATTCCTTTCTTGCCTCCATTTGCGACGTTAGTTCCAAATTTCGGAGCGCTTTTCTTCTTTTTTACTTGACTCTCAGGATTACAACTCTCTCTGTCACACTTTCGTGTGCCTCTTTCCTTTTTTGTTCGCCGCCTTCGTATAGGCGGCCGGGGTCAAGCTCTATAAATAGAACTCTCGCCGTTTTGGAATCCGGCTTGCCAACCCGCGACTCCGGCGAAAGAAGCAATTACATCGCGCACTAAAAGAGCGAAGGCGCCCCTCGGGACAGGCTCAAATCGCACAAAGGCGGGTGCTGTCTGCGAACATTCTTGGAATGCGCTCATATGATTTACTAAACAAGTGGCTCTGCTGCAAGCGTAAGCGGCCCAATTACCCAAACTTTAAAGAGAAAGACTCCACGCGAGCTACTTGCACTTCACCGTGCCCTTTCTACCACCCACGCGCACAGCGCGAGAAGACAAATGTTAGACGCAAAATTAACCCTCGATATTTTATCTCAACCGCGACTTCCCGAGGTCGCTGCATTAATGAAGGAGATTTTAGAATTTCGTAAAAGGTCCCCACCCATCTCCTGGAAGGCGGTTATCTTTCTTGTTTCTCAAAGGTCACTACATGCTTCCCTATCTTTAAGTTGTGTAATGTGAGCATCGTTACATCACTTAATTTCTTACATATACTTGTACATGGAAGGGGGGGGGGGGTGCAAAAAATAATTGGGTTGGCCGTGAACGCAAACCGACAAAAAGGAAAAGGAAAGGATGAAATGACGTGAGTTAAAACCGAGGTTAGTGCGGTGCTGGCTGGTGCGCAGCGATAACGGGACCGATATATCTGACGTCGTTTGTTCGCTCAGCCAGCCGCAATGCCAGGCAACCCCTATCGCTAAACTACGGGGTAAACATAGGCTACGCTCTTTCTTAACTCCAGGTATGGGGCCACTGATGTCTCCTCTTCGATTACACTGATTAATTGCCAAAATGGCCGCCAAATTATCAACAAAAAATAAGAAAAGAAGCGATGGAGGCGCGCAAGGGCTTTCTGTCAGAAGGGGGTCGCCCGGCGGTGCCAGCCTGTGAGCTCACAGCGGGCCGTTTCTTCGAGACGAATTGCGAAACTCTCGAAGGAGCGATCTGCAGACGAGGGAACTGCTGACGGCAGTCGCGGCAACCACAGGGGAGGTAAAGTGGGCTTCTTTGCAGTCACGCAGCAGTGCCAAGGGAGGATAGGTTCATCTGCTTTGCATGCGCCGCGCTATCTCATCCGTTTAGTCTCCGGTGCAGCCCGGGCCGTTGGTGGACCCGGCGCAGTGGCGGCGTCGGATTACGGTTGCGACGCTTCGTCTTTCCTGCTACCCTCGCGTGCGCCTCCTAGGAGCTCGCGCGACGCGTTCCATCGCCCCTGCCCTTATTTGCTTGGTCTCACGCTGCACGCGATGTCGGCCTGTCACATCTATTTCGGGATGAGAGATCTGCGAGCGCGGATTTTTCTCCTTCAGGGGTAAGCAGATCCACAGCAAGGCCGCGCAAACGGCACGAGACAGGATTACGCGTGCGTCTATACGCTTATTACGTCGCGTGCGCCAATCGGATTCGGGGGTTGTGCACACCTGTCACGCTGCTTCCTCTTTTTCACCCGAAAGCTCGTTTTCCTGAGAAGTCGTAGTTGGGCTCGCCTGCATGTCTCGTGTGCCCGCTGGAAAGCGACAGTATCGGATCTTCTGACAGGATTACATAAGAAAATTGAGGCAGCTTTGAAAATCCGTGATTCCCCTCATTTCGTGTTTTAGGACGTGTTTCGTGTTTAGGAAGTGGTTCATCTCGTGTTTCATTAAGTAAGGACAGCTGGTGTTCACTGTTGGCAGGCCCGATTTTATGTAGTGGGTGCAACCAGAGTAAATCCTTGAAATATTTTTGTTGACTGACTGCGACGAACTCTGCACTTTCTGCGTGGTTCAAACCGGCTGTGCTTGTTCTGGTGCAACCAGTGGATTTGGAACGAAAACTGAATTATTTCTCATACCCTGTATAGAACGAAGAGTAGGCTGATGGGCGCGTAATTGTTAAACTGTTTGACATCGTATTTTTTGTGTGGATTCGTATTGGTTGCGTGTTTCTCCATGACAGGGGCATCTTTGAAGACCTGAGGCACTGTGGGAATGATTCGGCGAGTTTTTCTCCTATGTCTCGATTATTACGTAATATATCCGACTGGCAAAATTAACTCTGCGTGCGTGCGTGCGGGCGGAAAACTTTATTCCGTTTAAATATCCTCGCCCCTTCTCCCCCGAGGCTACGCACCGAATAAGGCCGAACAGAATTGAAGTTTAGTACAGATCTCGCTTATGTCGCTACGTTCTAACCTCTAAATAGGAGGATTTACTTTAAAATATTACTGTATACCGCTTCACGTGAGTGCTCGTCCTCACAGGTCGTGTGAAGGGGCGGATTATCCGTGGTTCAAAGGGATCAAATAAACTGGGCCCTCTAGGTTTGCCCCCCCTCCTCCCCTCCGTACTGACGGCTGGAAAAGAAATGGCAGACTTCGGGGTTTGGTTTTAAATAGTTTTAAGCCTCCTGATGATTACCCCTAATTGAAAAAGAGATGATCTATTTCAGTAATGAATGCTTCGAAAAGGCTGTTCGTTGCCTCATGTCAGCTCACACTTCTTCAGTCTGAGGTAAAAACGTTGCACTCGGCCAAAGCCATGCGTCGCGTAGAGTGACGGGGCTTACTGAGCTGATGGACACAAAGAGCAGATGGTCTGGGATTTGTTGAAGGGTCAATGTTTAAAATCCAGTCAACAAACTGCCCCAGCAAAAAGCCAGAAGACGCTCGTAGGATCGTACATACCCTTCTATGTCTTCTTAAAAGATGAATAAAAAGATAAAACATGGTAATGCGTATATACGCCCAGTTTTTAATAGGTTTGTACATACTGCAGCCCTTGCTATAGCAGGAGTGGTTAAAAAATGCAAAGTTGCAAATGAAAGATGAACTCTCTAGAAAAAGGGGAAAACAAAAATAAACACTCATACACACACATACACACATTGTGATACCACATAATGCGCACTAGAAAGAGAACACAATGCAATTTCATTCAGTACACATGTGCCCAATCCTGTAGATGCCAATATACATAGAATTTCTGCGAAACGCATTGCATATTTGAAGTATAAAATTTTTGTTAGGAAGTAAATTTATTCCGCTATTTTATAGCAGAAAAGGCGCGTGCTATATGAATGAGGTTCCTGCTCTTATGAAAGTGTATATTTCACGCAAAGATATAAATTTATTACCTGTTTAAAAGTGAACGATCTGTGCAAAAACGAAAAAATGTATGATTGTTTATTCGAGAGTGTTATTAAAAAAGGTGGGGCCTAGTCAAGCTGCATCTGCGCAGCTTTTTCCACGCCTAGCGGCCGTTATGTTTGTAATTCCTTTGTATGCGGGCGCTCCGCTTTGTGATCAAATAAAGCAAACTTCAAACTTCAAACACTTTCGAATGTTCCGTATCGACCTTGTTTTCCATAGGCGCCACCTTTCTAAAAGATTTAGCTCCCCGCATGATGAAATCATTTGAATAAAAAGTCCCTGCGTAGCTCAGCCAACCTTGGATATGCAAAGCAAAAGCTTGGCTTAGTCTGGTTGAGTCTTGGGTTCACTTGGTTTCACTTGGTTAACCTTTGATGTAGGTGGATTGCCGACCACGTCTCAAAGCCGTTCGGTCCGGTGCAACTCTCACAGAAGGAGGCCCCTGGCGAACGCGGCGTTCGTTCATGGCGAACGCGCCGTTCCTCTTTGTCGGGCACGAGACGAGTCACGTAGCCCTAGACGACCCTGCGGCGCATGCGTGGGAGGCTGCGCCCGTCCTAAGCAGAACGACTTAAGACTGGGCCTTGTGCGCTGCGCCAAAAGTGAGCCCGGTGAATCACGCGATGCACGTCGAGGGGTGTGTCGCTGGGGGTTTGCCTCCGGTCAAAAGGTGAAATTGCGCATCCGCCGCAAAACCACTGGACGAAAGTAGTAAAGACTTGCTTTGATAAACAATTAAATATTTATCGTGTTCAGTCGGTATATACTATATACATAATATCCCTGTTTATTGAAGCGCCGCCTTAGGAGAGCTTGAATTTCTGTCGTTGGATGAAATCAAAAAGTAGCCAGGCGATTGGTAGCGTGTTTAACGTGGCTGTGGAAGTCCCCATGGGCATTCGTTTGCCTTGGTGGCGCCGGGAACCTACCGGTGAAACAGTTACCAGTGACTCCCCGGCCTGGCGCTCGGCCCTTGTCAGGGACTACAACGCTTGGGAAGTGGACCCGGGTTGCACGGGAAATCACCTCTGTGGGAAGGGGCGGCTGCAAAAACGCGGGAACTTTTTTTCCCTAACGTGATTTTGTTATTCCTGCATTTTTTTGTGTTTGTTCTATTAAAAAAAATGGGGTGCAAACAAGCGAACGCAAGGAAAACGGTTGCTTTTGCGGTTCGTTCTTATAAATTCTCTTTCATCCTTCCTAACTAAGCCGCCAATAAAGGATACCTCTTTTCACGCCGTTTGTGCATATAAATTTTGCTTCGTCTGTGTTCTGCGTACACAAGTTATGTACGCAGGTTGATGAAGCAGGCGTTTTAAATTAAGCAAATGGTTGCGTCATTGGCCGACACTAATTATATGGCGATTACGCAGAACGAGGACAGCCGCAGAGGCATTGGAAATGTAGAAGTGTAACAACTTCGGTACTACTTCGGAGTAACTTTGGAGTCTCTTGGAAGTCAGTTTAGTGTCGCGCCGGTGTCCTTAGTTATCCCCACCAGTTGAATCGGCTCGTAGGTGTAAGCATCAGCATACGTCTGGCTTTACCCCCTCAGAAGACGGCCAAGAATTTCGCCCACATAATCTTTTCATAATTTTTTAGAAAGTAATTAAAGCTTTTGTGCTCACTCTGAGACAAATGGCGTAGATGGCATTCATGTTTTGCCCTATCGGTGCACGAGGTGGTCAGGTGCTGCAGCTGACCACTGCGATGACCTTCTCGTGCTAACCAAGTGGACAATGACACGAAATATTTCTGTAGTTTTGTCGTATTTTTGCGTGTTTACTATCGTGTATTCATATTCTTGTCTTGTCGGGATTCTGATGTTCTGTCGTGTGTCGTATTCCTGTCCTTATTTATGTGTTCCGTCGTGCCTAATTCCTATCTTGTCGTGATCGTGATGTTCCATTAGTAGTTCCACATGGTTTGAATGTTATTGCCTATAGTAAAGAGTAGCGTAATTGGCAGTTCTGTAGTGACTACCTGAATGTTTGTCGTTGAGAAAATTGTCTTTGTCGTTACTACAGAAGAGTGCGTCGTAACAACAGATGGCTTTGTCGTAACAACAGGACTTCTGTTGTCACAACAAAGTTTGTTATCGTACGACAGGAATTCTTGTTAGGTTTTTGCGGTATTCCTGTTGTTATTTTAGACTGGGAAGATACAATCAATTGCTCGTCAGGTGTGTGTTTTAGTAAGTTCTGTTGCTATGAAACACCGATGGTCCAATTTTATTTTCGTGAACGTCCAGAATTTTCCAGCACGGAGATAAATTTGCAGCTGTAGTAAAATAAATTGTGCTGATACCGAGTACAGTAAAGGGCTAGACGCGACGCATATGGTGACCACAAAGTACCTGGATGCAGACGTGGTCCCAGTGTCCGCGTACTCGGGGTGATTCCGGTTTTATTTTAAACAAAAGCGACACCCTCGAATAAGAAAGGCCTAGAAACAAAGTTTGCGCATTTTTCAGCGCGAGTGGTTGGAAATAATGATCGAAAGTTTGAGATTTTTCAGCCTCTACCTCACACAGTGATACCGCTTACTGATGATGTTATACGGGGGGAATAGGGATGCTTTCTTGTCTAGGTAATGTCAGCCAAAGAAGTTAAACGAGGTTTCACGCGTAGCAGAAATCCTTATGAGTATTTGCGGGGCGTTTGTTGCACAGCGTGCAACAAGCGGTGGCTGATGCGTGGCACCTCGCTATGCTTGTTCTTGCGTGGACCACAGGCGTACTACGCCGGTTCGAGCACGAGCGAGAGACGGAGCGGAGGGAGCTTAATGGGGTTCGCCCATTTTGTAATTTACCGGCGCCACTCCATCTCGGAGCCGTGCTCGGCATCCGGCCACCGCGCGATAGGCGCCGTTTGATCAGGCACTGCCGTTGATCCGCGGCGTGGGAGGAGGAGCATTGTTCCTTCGGCAGGGTGCAAGTAGTTCGATGCATTTACCAGCTACACTAAACGCGCCTCGCGCTCGACGAGGCGCCAGTGCCCTACTTATAGCACAGTTCCGGTTGGATGAACTCGGCGTGAAGAGGGAGAAGAAAATTTCTTCAATGGGAGCGCAGTGATCAACGACCTGGGAAGGCGTTTCGCTTCGTTTGCGAGGAGCTTGTTGCTACAGGAGCGAAGAGGGAGCATTAGGAGGTTTGTGATGGCCGGGTGTCTCCTATTGTCCGCCGCGTTTAGGACCGACTTGCCATTTTTATCGGTCGTACAAAAAAAAAAAGAAGATAAAAACGATGCAGCGCTGGCTGAATCTTCTTTTCCAATTCTTCGAAAAGCGCCTCGGAGTCGGTTTTATTTCCTTTCGTTTTGCGCATGCTTAAACAGCACAAAACCGCGAGGACGCTGAGGAGAGCAATTCTCAGCGTGCTGGAGAAACGTCGAGCCAGGAGACGAGGAGAAGATTTAGGGCGCTCGTAAATAGGAAGGAGGACAGAGGGGTGGAAGGGAGTGCAGGTTTGGAGTATGGACGTATTTTACGCAACGGGGCGTAGGTCTATGTTGATGTCTCTTCAAGTTTGCCGTGTGCGCTTAAGTTTGTAGCGGAGCCTTTGAGACGATTTTCGTAGGGCGGAAAGGGGCTTTGCAGCTTTCGTGTTAGGAAAATGAAGAAGCCTTGAAGAGACCGTTTGCGGACATCATACTTTCTGGGCGATGAGTGGGTTTCCAACGGTTCTAGCGGCGATAAATTTTTGAGGCTTTGACAACTGAATTTGGATTGAACTTATGTCATGCCTAAACCGCTTTTAGCTGGCCCGTTGTTTGCTTATTGGGACCGGTATCACTGGCATGTTGTCCTTATCGACGCGAGGTTAAACAATGAATTGCGCTTAAGATAATCGGTATGATGACGTTATTTTGTAAGTCATATAAGGTTGGGGGGCCAAGAAACAAAACAAATGCAACGTACACGAAAGGTGTCAGGAGTTATACGGAAGGGCTGACTTCTTATCGAGCAGGAATGACGTTCACCCTTTATGCTCGAGCAAAAAAAAGTTAATTGAGGAAAAAAAATTCTCATCAGTTATCTGTGATACCAGCAAAAGTGGATTTACACTGATATCATAGGCACTGTAGGTTTGCTAACGCTAATTTTGAAGGCATATTTTCACTACCCTTACCCTTATTCATTCATACGTTCGTTTTTTCGTTCGTTATTTAATTTTGCACAGTATCCACAACGGTGTTTAGCACCATGGTCACATGGGTAGTGTCCGGTCCACTAAGAAGACAGGTTACAAAAATGTCATAGGAAAATTGCTGCTTAAACGAACAAAAAACATTTGCAATAAAAATCAGCTCGAAGGACCAATAAATAATGATTGATTGATTGGTTGGTTGATTGATTGATTGATTGATTGATTGATTGATTGATTGATTGATTGATTGATTGATTGATTGATTGACTGATTGATTCATTGATTGGTTGATTGATTACAAGGTTTAACGCACCGACGCTACATGGGCGATGATGCGCGCCGTAGCGGAGCGCTCCGGGTTAATTTACCAATAAAAAATAAAACCAATCTTTAGCTACACGCGAAGGCTGCTAAAGTTTATCCAACATGTAGTCGTCCAATAAAATGTAAGCTTTCAAGCACGGTCACTTGATGAAAGAACGGTACTGTACTAAAGCACTCTGATGAAAGAGAGCTTTTTGTCGAGCGGCAGTGACTCAGTGAATTAACATTGTACACTGCTGCTCTAGCAAATCACAAATACAAACATCTCTCAATACATTGCTCATAGGTATAAGTATATGGAGCTGGTACTTCTCAAGAAAAGGAAGAACTACATCTCTAAAAGAAACTGCAAGGGCGATACCAAAAAATTGGGTTGATTTTAGCTTAATGAGAAGTGCTATTTCAGATTAGAGCGCCATGACCTAACACTGATTTTTGTAATATATAAATTTGGCAATGAGGTAAATCAACTGGTTATTTACAGCCGCTCCGGTAGGTTTTTCGGAGCTACAGAAATATTTGCAAGGAGTAGATTATGGCGAGTTAATTTTTTCTTATTAGGACCAATTTTAATTTTTCAATGGAACAAAAAGATGAGCTGCCAGTTGAGTGATGCAAAGATTTCCTTGGCAAATAATTGCTGAACATACCAAGGTTTCTACGGCCTCGTTTCTACAGTCGTAATATAGGCTCAAGATATGTCACATATGCATTGCCTACGACCCTATGTAGTAAATTAAATTACTATGAATGAATGCGAAGTATAGTTTACGGGGAATATTCAAATCAAAGTAATCTCTATATAACAGTAAAATATAGCCGCCGTCATATGCTAACTTGGAGCATTTGTTTGGAATTTGGTTTTTCCAGTGCATGTCAGACTCAGTATACAGATTCAAGTACCTTTACAAGAGGCGTGTTCTATTTCCGCGTTGCCTATGATATATAAAAGTGAGCATAATTTAGTTATATTCTCACAGAATGAAACAGTGCGTATTTGGTTTTTTAATATGTGCCTTCGAGTTGACTGTTGCTAAACCATACAAATACCCCTGGAAAGTTTGCGCTCTACTTTTACTTTAATGTAGGCCATTCACCAGCCAGCCAGCCAAAGGACGCGACTGAAGTATTTGTCTCGTCTCTCCGTAGTTTCGTCTATGTCTCCTTTGATGTAGTCTTCTGGCAGCCATTTTGTTACTTGTATTCCCTATTGTGACACCTCTCAGATGTCCGACACAAATCCACTTGCAGAGCGAAACGGTCAGCGCTACCTAGATGTGCGATCATTCCTGAACAAGTGCAAAAATAATGTTGCAGGGAAGAAATTATTTCTGCAATGGGATTTCGGAAAATAGTACAATTTAATTTTCTCGCTCGGTAAAAAACTTTTTTCCGCTGGCACTTAGGAAGGAAGGAACGCTATTTATTTAGGTTCCAAATATAGATAGAAAAATATATACATCCAAAGCTGACTTTCCAATATAATGGAATTGTAGCTTATATCGTGCACCCAGTCTCAAAAGCGGTCTCAGAGTGAAGTGAACCCTCATTAACGCGTACGGCATCACGAACTATGAGCAGGAAGATTTGAGAGAGAGAGAGAGAGAGAGAGAGAGAGAGAGAGAGAGAGAGAGAGAGAGAGAGAGAGAGAGAGAGAAGAGAGAGAGAGAGAGAGAGAGAGAGAGAGAGAGAGAGAGGAGAGAGAGAGAGAGAGAGAAACTTTGATTTGCCCAGAAGTAAGAGAGCTAGAGAGCTAGCAACTATTTGGGCTGGCTTGACAGGTCAACAGTAAACGGTTCGGTTCTAGCCCTTGTATTTCCACTTGCGCCTCCCTGCATACATCGCGAATCCAGCCCATTCTAATAGGGCGCATTTAGCTGCACGGTGACGATATTTGGTCCCCGTCATTTCACCTTCATCTTTTCGGGAGGTCGTTTCTGGTCAGGTCTCATTAGGGCCGCCACGATCCGAACAATGCGTTCCCATTTGCTTTCCTTTTCTTCTAAAGCGTGGAGGCGCTCTTAGCTCACCCTTACGTCTTTCTCCGAGACGCCGTCGGTACTCCGCTCAGCTAGGTGCTTACATCGCCTGCCCTACATGACGCCACTGGGGAATTCAGCCGACATCGCTCATAGGAAGCCTCGCTAATCCAGTTGTGCCTTCACTAACGACCCCCAGTCATCAACCAGATCACCGGGCGTTCGTTGGCTCCGCGGCGATGACGTCGATAACGTGCTGGATAGGTATATTAGCCATCTTCGTCAGTGCGTGGTATTTGTCTTGTTTTTGTGCAAAGGAAGGACGGCTGTACGCATCTTTCTGTGTACTACAGCGCGCCAAACCAGCCGAAAGACAAATATGTTTGCCTGGTCTGGTCAGGACTGGTGGCGCCGTGGGTACTTTACATGGTGCAAAAAATATTTTAGAGCTTCTATTTTGTTCTGAACAATAAAATATTTTCAAGCACGAAACAGACATATATAAATAAACCTGTTGGTAATTACAAATAAACTTATTGTAATTTGGGTTGAACGTGATAGCCTATCAATAATGAACTGTAACATGCACAGTATTCGTAAAAATGTTGATCAGCTTCTTGTTTCTCTGTCGCAACACTCGTTTGTGTATAATGTTATAACAGTAACCAAGACCTGGCTTAATAAAGGGGGGACTATTCAAATACCAGGCTACGTGTGTTTGTCTTGGCCAAGAAGCGGGCTATCCCGTGGAGGCGGCGTTGCCCTTTTTTAAAAGCGTGGAATACAATATGACTGCTTGAGTGATAGCTCCTGTAGTAAAAATGCTGTTGAATCTCTTTTTGTTTATCTCACACTTGGCGTTATGGTTAGTGTAGTTTATCGGCCACCAAACACTGGTTTCAATATCTTTATTTCTTGAATGGAAGTTCTATTGGATCCTCTTATGTCTCGCAGCACTCCTCTAGTCTTATGCAACGATTTTAACGTTGGTTTACTAACTGCTTCGAGTCGAGACTATGAGTTTTTGCTGGAATCAGATAGCTAAAAATGTCACCAGTGCTCATGCTCGCGTGTCAGCAAATTCTGCAACATTAATTGACCATATGCTGTGCCACACTGAAATTATTGTGGGGGCAAGAGTCTATGAAATTCCGATTGTTGATCGCGATCCCACTTTCATGTTTTTGCGTAGCACGCACTTATATCCCCCTTCTGAAAAACTTTCACATCGAGTAAATCGGTTGATCATGGACAGGTTAGTAGCCTTCTTAAATTGGCTAACTTCGAAACCTTACATGATAACGACGTTCACGTAGAATGTGAAAACATCATTCCTTGTATAAAGAATGAAGTTAGCACATCCACGCGGGAATTATCGCGTCGTCATATTGTTACAAGACGGGGATGCGGTAAAGAAAAATGTATTAACAGTATTTACACTTTTTACAAGAGGAAAGGCTGGGCTGCCACTAACATTCAGGGTGGATAACCGAAAACCTTGTCCTTTTCTTCCCCCAACACCCTTCGCGCCCTTCCACCAATCCCCCTTAAACACATCGTTAGTTTGTTGCATTCTCGTTTGCCCCGTGGCAATATAACCATGCTGTTTGCCCCTGGGTAACTAAGGACACACTCACACGTTCAAAACTGAAGGAAAGAGATGCCTACTAGCGTAGGTGAAAATAAGATAGAACAAACAATTATTATCGCTGTCCATATAAATACTACAGAAATATGTCTGTTGCAATGATGAAGAAGACATGAAAGCAGTATTACACAAAACTTATAACAGAGCCGAAGAGCAGTTCTAAGCTCCTGTGGAAAATCATAAAAGACGTAACAGGTATAGGTCAAGTAAAATGTATTTCCCCTGACGATGTCATGGTAGAAGTAGCAAATAAGTGCAACATTTACTTTACTAGTATTGGTAATTGCCTAACTAGCTTCCTTCTCCCTCACTTGTTCATTCAGATTTACCAAGAAAGGTCAATGAAGACTTTCACTCTCGCCCCATAACAGAAGGTGAATTTTTTTCAGTGGTTAGCGGATTTCCAAATAACAAAGCAATAGGCCATGATTATATTCATGCAAAGGTTTTAAAATACAACATGGATGTAATCTGCACCTCACAGTGTCACATTTTTAACCATGCCTTGGAATCCCACTGTTACCCAAATATACTAAATCTCACGAAGGTCGTACCGGTGTTTAAATCAGGGGATCCAAACGATCCTTGTATTTACCGACCGATATTCATTCTAAGCATAAGTAACACCCGTTTTGAAAAAGCTTATCTCAGTTTAGGTAAGTCTATTTCTTCATGCAAAGCACATAATCTGTCCTCAACAGCATGGACGCGTTACACATAGGTATACAGCTACAGCCATTCTGTCCCTATCCGAGATTCATATCTCTGCCATTCATGAAAACAAAATCGGAGTAGGAATATTTTTAGATACTAGAAAAGCATTTGATATGGTTTGCCATAGAGTGGTATTAAAAAAGTTGGAAACATATGAATTCATGAATGGCTCAAACAAGTTCTTCACAGGGATTTATCATCCAGGCAGTAAAAAGTAGTTATCGGTAATTGCCATGGTGGGTATAAAGCAACCGCGTGTGGTAGTAACTCAAGGCTCGGTGTTGGGAAAAATTTTATTTTCTGTTTTCATAAAGGAATTTCCTGAGTCTGTCGCTTTTACAGAAGTTTTAATGTACGCGGACAACACTGTTTTTGTTGCAATTGTTGAAGCTTTGCCAACCCTTCCAAATAAAATCATGGCGGATTAATCAGACCTATAAGAGTGGTTTTTGCATGACAAATAACTACTAATATTGATAAATCATTTCGCAATACTAGAGGATATCTAGAATGGGTCTACAGCTACCATCATCCTCCATAGGGAGAGCAGTAAGGTACCTATAAGGAAGGGTGTCAGACAAGGGAGACACAATCTCTCCAAATGGTTATTCACAGCATGCTACAAGAAGTATTCAGAACATGGTTGGGAGCAGGTGGCGTAAGGGTTAATGGAAATACCTCAGGAACCTCAGATTTGCTGATGACGTTGCATTGCTAAGTAACTCGGGGGCTAATTGGAAAGCGTGCTTACCGTACTGGACAAGCAGTGTAGAACCGTGGGCCTGAAAATTAATACGCAGAAAACTAATGGAATGCTCAATAGCCTCGGGAGAGCCCAGCGGTTTGAAATAGGTGGCAAGGCAGTGGAAATGTCAAACGAATATACCTATTTAAACCAAGTATTGGCCCCGGATCCCAATCACGAGGCAGAGATAATTAGAAGGATAAGAATGGGGTGGAGAGCTTTCGGCAGGCATTCTCAGATAATGAATGGCAGCCTACCATTGTCTCTGAACAGGAAAGTGTATGACAGCTGTATCTTACCGGTGCTCACCTACGTGGCAGAAACTTGGAGGCTCACTAAAAAGGTTCATCCTAAATTGAGGAAGACTCAGCGAGCAATGGAACCGAAGATGATAGGTGTAACATTAAGGGACAAGAAGAGAGCGGAGTGGGACAGGGAGCGAACGCGTGTTATGGACATATTAGCTAGAACTTTAGAAGAAGAAATGGACGTGGGCAGGGCATGTAATGCGAAGGCAAGATAACCGTTGGTCATTGAGGATAACAGAGTGGACTAGAAGGAGTAAATTTATAGCGTATGTGGAAAACTGCTTTTGGTTGCTGCACACTAGCAAAGGCCCGTCAACACTTTCCATTTAACATTCTCCGCTGCCTATACTTTTCATTATTACGCTGCCACATAGGTTGCTGTAATAAGACGGGGGGACGTGGCATATGCGACCTATTTAATTCCTCTCAACGACTAGAAAAACCAGCGTTAAGAATAATAACATACTCTACCTTTGACCACCTAAGGAGCAAATTATTTGACGAACTTCGAGTTCTCCTTTACATTTTTCGTGACTACAAAATTGCCCTTTTGGTCAATAGCGTAGTAATTTCTAACACTCCACTGCCCTTAACCAGTTTTTCTTTACCGGCCCGTACGACGAGACAGGCTACAAACGGAAATTCTCAACCTTCCTGTTTGTAAAAATGTGTATGGTAAACGGTTGATTGAGCTTTTTGGTGCAAAAGTATGAAATGTGTTATCAATTGAAACTAAATTAGCAAGTAAGTGTTAATTGACGTCTAAATTTTATTATTGTATATTCATCATGCTTAGTTTTCTGTAGTTATGTAATTGTTATATTTTTCTTTTGTTCGATTTTTTTTTCAATCTAATAACGCACTTCTGTAAGTAGACGGGACACTAGCCTTTGGCTATCGGTCCAAATACTTGTTGTATTAAACCCCAGAACAATTCAAAAAAAGTTGCCGTATATAAAAAAAAAAAAAAAAAGCTGCGGCAACTTGTGAGCGCCGCCGTGTCCCTCGTGGCCTGAAGTAGGAAACTCGCTGTTTCTACCTCCACGATATTGTTTTTACTGCGCTAGGGCAGGTATGTCATTTCGCGATTACGCGGCGGCGTCTGCTTCAGTGTCGTCGTTGTCTGTACGAAGTCTCGCCGCAAGTGGACATGAAGGCAAAGTGGCAAAGGGGTGGACGGAGTGTAGTTGTGCTGGGAAAGTGTGAAGGGAGATGGGAAAGAGGGGTTATGGAAGGGAAAGTCGGTTGAGTGATCGCAGTTCCGCGAAAGAATTCTGTAACTCAAGCGGAATCGCGCTGCTAGAACAGGCCCGATGGCATCAGTAGACGAGATCACACTCCAATTTTTCTTCTTTTCCATGACCACGAGAGCCGTTTAGATGAAGCTCTCGAGCATTTTGCTGGCGCCGACTTCAACAAAATGCAAGAATGGGAGAACTCTGGCTCGCAAGCAAATCTATCAATACCGTGACACAGTGCCTGATGAGTGAAAAAAGGCAGAATTTTTTCTTACAACGACAAAATTACTGGTGTGCTTAAATAACCTTACCAGTTCATCGAGAAGAAAATCAAGACGGCTCCGTTTGTTGGCGTCGTATTTTCCACACTTTATTCATAGCTTTGCGGCATCTGCTTGGCCCCTCGACAAGAATCTAGCATTTCATATCTCTAGCACAGCTTCTGAAAATTGCAAAACAGCATTTCGAATGCTCAAGCAAGATAGTCCTGTGATAGTACTCCGGAATTCTGGCATTACCCTACACAGAGGCGCCAGTCAGCGTAGTACTGGAATTTTCTGGTCTCTTTAGTGCTTCCATTACTTCCGCACGCAACTGCAAGGCATGAAAATTCGTCAACCTTTTTCTTCTTAACAAAGTGGGGCACTCCACATCGTGTATGCTATTCCAACCGCTTTGTACTTTATCTGTTTTCATTTTTAAATAAAAAGTTTTGCTTTCGTAAAGAATTTCTCTCGTTAGATTTTGAGATTCTTTCACTCCTCGTGATCCTGGCGTATCTGACATTATTGCTCGCAGATAGCCCTTCATTGAGCCTATGTTATATTCACTATGATCAACACGCTATAGTAATCATAATTCACTAAGAAAGCCAATTTGATCTCAAGCATCAATTTAAGTTTCTAGGCCTTCCGTCTTAATGATTGCAAGTTGCGTCGATTTCTTCATGTCGTTTTTTTCCCACTCATTTCTTGAATCAAAATAAATCATTTTACTTACGCACCGTGGTTAAACATTTATTGTCAAACACTCCAACGCTGTCGTACTGGGTTTGGCACACAGGTTTCAACGAAGGTTTTTGTACAGTTCAGTACTTATGGCGCCATCTAGAGGACGCAGCACGATCTCTGGACGACCTGGCGGAGGCGTCCAGGAAGGAGGGTTAAGATCGATAATCTTGCGGCAGTGTTTCTACCCTACACACAGAGGTGGCGCCAAAGTCCCACGCTTCACGCACGCTCTAAAAAAGGCGCGAATGTATTCAAGATGTTGCGCCGTTTTACGTTTCAGGATACGTACCGCAGTCCAGTTTTGAAGGGCGGGCCAAGATGATAGAAAATGTCGGTGCCTTCCAAATGTGCTGTCGACATTGCGCGTAAACATGCAGTTCCCCAGTGGGCGCTTTTGTAACTTGTATCTTGGGGAACAGCGCGAACTTTAGTTCGCGCGGTTCCCCGAAGATGCAAGTACAGCAACTAGCCCAACTCGCCACCCTGCTACCGCTTTTGTAACAGTGAAACGTGAAACCACGAGAATCTGTGCTCATCCATGAATTGTTCCACGAAATAGGCGCTGTAAACTTGTTCCGCTCATAACGTAGGCTATAGTAACATTTACTTGTAGAATTAAAGCGGTGCACGCATCATAACTTTCAGAATATATTCTTCATAGATTTGATGTTTCAATTCCTCCATTATGACCACCCATACCAACGCACACGAACCATTAAGGCAACGAAGTGAACACAATGCTGTCCCGTGAGAATTACCATACCTGGACACAATGGGAAACAAAAAAGAACGAATTCAAGTGAACAGAATTTATACCGCTGTACTTAGCTGGAAGAGCACCGCATTATTTGGAAGGTTATTGATGTCACGTCGAGGGTAAAGCGCGCAGGAACATATTTATTTCTGCTGCTTATAAATCAAGACATCTACTACCGGTTTCGAAGGACTTGGGCCACAAATAATAGGTGCCTTAAGCGTCGCTTTGCTGCTTTAATGTACGGAGCTGGAGACTTAATTTCCAGCCCGGCCATCAATGAGTGCTACCTGTTTCTCGGCCTCAGAATTTTTCTCTTTTTATTAGAGGAAACAGTGGTAGCGGCTGAATGTTTTTCATGGTGGGGTTGGGGTGCGGCGAAAAAACATCAGCGATTTATTTCCTTGAGAATGAGACAGGGGGCGGAAGCGGATGGAGTGAGGCGTTGAGTGACTGCAGACATGCTTACTAACAGACATGCTTCGTCACTTACTGGGAGAAGTTTAGTTATTTAGCATTCTTAAAATTGCAGAGGTTCTTTAATAAGGACACGCTTAAAACGAAGCCACCGAATCAGTTCAAAAGGTCATTAGCCGTAGTGGGGTGCTTTCCGCTGATACACCAGTGCGGGGCAACGTACAATCTCGAGTGTATCTTGTCGTCCCTTACTATACCTCGTCACAATTTCCGAGTAGGGTCTACAGACTTAGACGGTTTCTTTGTTCGCGCCGGTGGCATTTTTCGCCATTACCTTATTATGGTCGGTGTTGGAAAAACCAACTCAACTTGCTCTTCTTGGCTTGAATTGTTCCTGCTCTTCTCATCCCCGGAAGGCGCGGGAACAGAAACCTTCTACACTGCGGTACCAGATACGTTTCATTTTACTTCAGCATTTGCATTTTAGTTTGATTTATTTGGCCTTGGAGATCAGGGAATAGTATACAGAGGCCCAGGGCCCATGCCAAGCTGCTTCCGGACACCTTTCTTTCAAGAAGAAAATAAAACGGAAAACATAAAATCAATGAAAACAATTAAAATGCAATTTGACAACAGCAGCGAGTATTTTTGGAGCTTAGTTTCAGAGTTTCTCGGGTCACACCATGGCACAAAGCGTTGGCGTCTTTGCTGGTCGCAAGTGTGCATTTGGTAATGTATTAAAACCGCTATTATCACTGTCGAACGGTTAGCATCGTAAGTCAGTGGTGGTGCTTCTGACAGATTACGTTTTGATAGTAATAGATATGCGCTGCCCAATTGGCCTAAGTAGCTCGAATTTGACTGGGAGAAGTGTATTTAGAAAAGACAAAAAAATCACCAGCAGATGAGGACTTCGGGCGGGGAGGAGGTATTTAAGAGTCTACCACGTCCTTGCGCACTACGTGACAGCAAGTGACTGTCAGTGCGTCCTCACAAAAACGCAGACGTGAGATCGCAGAGCTCGGCTTATGAACGTCTGAGTTAAAATGTTCTTGAGCCCCAATTCATCGTCCAGAGTTTTCTTGCATTTAGATATCCGATCTTGAAAGACGCTCATTTGTCATTTTATCTTTTATATACACCCCCTTTGAATGCTGGCAAAAGGCTCATTAACCCGAGATCTCGATCATGATGAAGGAAATAATCGGTACTGGTGAGGTTAAACGCTGCCACCCTGCCGTACTTAATATATGGGAGGACTTTAGACACCTGCTGTTTAACTGACGCGCTTTGATGAAGTAGAAAACTCCCGCAGTCGTTTTCCGACAGAAAACAGAAGAAAACAGCGAGCGCCGCTAGAGGTTGCATTTTGTAAAACCACCATGCCAACGTGGCTTGAGGTGAACAGGTCACCTGTTCTTTCGCCACCGAATCTTGCAAAACTTAGCTTCTTTAAGGGTGTTCATTTCTTTCAAATTGCCACAGCGGACAACGGAAAGAATGTGCAGTGGCATGAAATCATCACGCACTCTGAAAAGGTCCAGAATGTTTCGAATGAATACGTTTTCGTTACCTATGAATATTAAAAGCGAAGCTAATAAATGTAAGGCGTCGTAATTTTTACTCTACTCTGAAGCAGCATTAGAGGGACTTACTCATTTAAGAATTGCTAGTACGCAGGAATAATTGTTGCAGACAACTAGATGAAAAAAAAAATTCTTTCTAATTTCTAAGACGCATTATTTCCACCGAAAAGAACACCCCTTTAGTTTAGCTTATTGTAATATTACTAAACGTAGATGACAGAAAGACGCTGGAAAATATTATTTTTATGAACATTTGCTTGATTAGAGGCGAACAAGAGAGCTAAATTCAGATGACTCTTGTCTCAGCCTTTTATCCGTCTTGTTTTTCAACCTTTGCCTTGCAGGCTTTGTAGCTGGCAGCAGTTCGTTATTCGTCCACGAATAAAAAGTTCTCGTACGTTTCCTACTTGGTATCCCATCTAGCTCTTGTCTTTTGCGGTGCGCGACTGCAGTGGCACCTAATGAGTCCCTTCTCTTGGTACATTCCGTTATTGTCGCTTCAAGGGAGCTTTCAAATGAGGTTGCCCTGAGCGTATTATAAATTATCGATTTCGTTCCTTCTAGGCTGAATGTGCATGGGGAGTTCACTCCCCTTCTATTTTTTAGCGGCGAAATTTATACTGTATGCAACTTCGCGCAAAGGCAATTACTCTAATGATTCCAGACATTCTAATCTGCCAATGCGAGTTCGCGACGTGTTTTTTTGCAAGACTGTAAACTTTCGGTCATAAAAAAAGCGCCGCTTGGATATGTTTCCGCCGTTTTTATGTTTCTTTTCTACGTATATATGTCTCGTTCATTTTTTATTGGGTTCAAAGCCTACGAGCAAAATTAGAATAAAGTGCACATGTCAGACTCATGTCTTATTTTCAAATGTGAGAGTGTACGCTCGTAACTAAGCCTGGGTCATAAGCATGCCGAACTGAAATGCTGTGGAATAATTTAACCCAGCTCGCGGTAATTAACATGTGGCGTCATGCTTTGTTTCCTGCTTCCACGAGAAAAGAATCTTCCGCGGTGGGAACCAAATCTACGAGCTCGTAAAAATTTGTTCAGCGAGATGCAATTTTTATAACGAGATTTATAGCGCAAGTAAGGCTTGGGAAAGAGGTTTCACATCCCGAGCGTACGTGGTGTCCGCTTACTTTTTTTCCGTGGCCTATTTTCACTCCGGGTTTTAGTTAAGGTTTGCCACTACTCGATGAACTTTTCGAAAGATCCGTTATTTGATTTGAGGATTATTTTAACCTGTTAATTGGTGGCACTCACCCGAGAATATAAGCCAAGCATGCGCTCTTTACACTGCATTTGCATATCGAAGGATTATCCCTTGTTTCGCTAATCCCCATTAAACAGAGCAGGACGCTCTGGTGACATGATCAAAGGTATGGTAATTACAGCCGGCAGTCCGCAGTGAAGGCAACAAAAGCCGCGAACGTTTGTTTTTGTACTAGCATGAATTGGTCTGAAAATTCAAGAACATTTCGAGGTTTCATAGATGTCGCTTTTGGGCGTTTTTTAAACTATCTCTAGAAAAACTCGGCGAGAATAATTATTTGCCGCGAATAATTTTAAAAAGCTGCTGCTCTGGCGGCACGATTGCCGGCACACCTTGCAAGGTTAGGGGCATCTGCTCATCAACAATGCTCACTCACTCACTCACTCACTCACTCACTCACTCACTCACTCACTCACTCACTCACTCACTCACTCACTCACTCACTCACTCACTCACTCACTCACTCACTCACTCACTCACTCACTCACTCACTCACTACACTCACGACAACTCACACATCATCAATCAATCAATCAATCAATCAATCAATCAATCAATCAATCAATCAATCAATCAATCAATCAATCAATCAATCAATCAATCAATCAATCAATCAATTGCGAGCACTAATGTCACAAACTTCGGGTGTGTCTGTAAAGGGTACTTTACCTCACTATGAGGTAGCGTGTGACAAAGCATACTTCTTACAAGCGATCATCCTACGTGTCGAGCGTTCGCCAGCAAAACGTTCGAATTTCCATGAGCCGAAACTTGTGTATTACAGCCCAGCAGTTTACACTGCGCTGTGGGTAGGTAATGGGAGGTATGTGGACCGTGTGAGCGATACGCTGGGCACAGCAGAGTATATAACAAACGAACGAACAAACAAACAAACAGCAAAATAAATAATAAATAAATAAATAAATAAATAAATAAATAAATAAATAAATAAATAATAAATAAATAAATAAATAAATAAATAAATAAATAAATAAATAAATAAATAAATAAATAAATAAATAAATAAATTACTGCACTTCCTGGGGTGAAAAAAAACCTTGTGAGACTGCGTACTGATCCTCTTTTCCAGGAATCCTCTTTTCCTCGCTGGTGTTTTCAACGCGCTTTTAGCAGACTCGTACTTTGCATCCTGCATTCGTACCTCTTTTCAGCATTACAGGAGTCCTTACTGGAGTAATGAGTGTGCGCTGCTGCAAAACGGACGTGGTGGAACCCATTTCCACAACGACTTACAAAGTACGACAACGTAGGGCGTATGCTTTTGGTTATTTGTTGCACGGTACGAAGTAGCAGGTGCCCTGAACAAGAAAAAATAATCACCATGTTTAATTGGGAGACACTGTTTACATTCCGGTGGGCCGCAGAAAGTCATATTGCTTGAGCCCATAAATGGAGACCGTCGCGTGCACAGGTTTGAAGGTATCCTAACCCAAGGCTAAATCTGTTCATGGATTCAACCCGGGTAAATGTGAACCTATAATGTTGCTAAAAAATTCTAGCAGTCTAAAAAAGTGACACTGGCTCTTATGATCCACGCGAGTAGATTTTGTTATGGGTCTTCGAGCAGACCATCTGTTTCCCGGGCACAGAGGCAGCCCGGCGGCGGCGGTGGCGCTGCTTAACTCACCCCCTTGGGCGTCCAGGCTGAGCTCCTTCCTGACGTGCGTCAGCATGACGGGATAATCCTGCGGCGATCGGGGCCGGGCCTAGCGTCTCGGAGGAGCCGCACAGCACTTCGCACTCACGGACCACGACACGGCGCCGACGAGCCGCCGCCGCGCATCACGAACCACGCACTGCTCCGCACTGCCGCCCTGGGCCGGCCGGACGCAGAGCTGCAAACGGGGAAGATGGGAGAGCAAGCACTTCAGGGCCCTGTTGTTACCGGTACTTGGAGGGGAAGAATACGACATTGTACGGAAACAACTGCTCCAGTTTCACAGAAAAAAATAAAAAACGCAAACTTTTTTTTCACTCCGTTCTGTTCTGAATCACTTCTCAAATTTTTACTCCAACTGTTGATAGATGAAGATGTAGCTGCGCCTCCGAGAAAGAGGCATCAATCAGCTGGACTGCCCCCTGGTAGCGGCTGAGGCAGCAAGAAGCAAATTATGTTGATGAGGCGCTTGTGCAGGAAACATAAAGTGCCCAGTCAATTACCGGGTAAACGGGCCACAAGAAACACCCGGTAATTTATGACCTATTTCTGGAATCCCGGTAAATACATTCGATTCGTGAGACAGGGAATCTTATATTGCTACTAAAGCGCCGACCATTTAGCATTTCGTCCCAGACTTATATTGGTGCAATAATGATTTTGCTGCTGAAGTGCTCGAAGGGGTATGCGAGCTTCGAACTTTGCAACAACTCAATTTTTTTCGTACCGGTTATAAGCACACTAGGCCGGTCGTAGCTGTCAAATGAATTTTCCTTAAGAAACAAATTGAATGTGTATATGCGCCTTGAAACTGAATTCCAACCCAATTCTGCGCTTCACTGCAAATTGAGTCCAGGAGCATTCGTGCGAAAGAGCCGTACGGAACACATTATATTTTTATTATCCAACACCGCGTAGCAAAAAGTACGCAGCGTACCACCGTTTATAATGGCTATGAATCGTCCAAAGCACTAAAAACGAATTATATTTACTTAATGTATAATGAATGCTGTAGGCGCCCAAAAGAGCCGCAGTTATCACTGTTCTTTCTCGCGTCAAGCGGCGAGATGATCAGCACGATGGCACGATAAAAAAAAATTGTTCTCGTGGCAGACAGTAGAGTTTTAGCATCGGGGCCGTTAGATGTCGTTGTTGCCGCGGTGGTGCCTCTCTGTCTCTTTGTCATCTCATCAGCATGTGGGCATACAAGTGCAAACACCACAGTCATTTGAACGCAAATGTCGCAGGCCGTGACGCTCGCATGGCCCAACCTCAACAAAAACCACGTGACGCATCTCTATGTCGCAAGGAAGATATTCCGCAGACACCAGCGCCAATTTCTGTGGAACACTTCAGCCATTTTTGTAATGAACAGGGAACTTGAACCGGTAGCGCACCACACTTATGTCATCCCTGTGGTGGTGGCCGATTAACAAGACCATGCCATCGCAGCGGCCACGGACTACAATGCGATTCACCCTACCCGCTCGGACTACACCCCGTAATTGTTTACGCGGACTCACAACACGTCTTCTGATTCTGCCTGCGTAACAGACTGACGCCGCATTCGGAGCGACGTCTCCTCAGCGCACGAGAAAGAGAGAAAAAGAACGGGGAAGGAGAGAAAGAGAGCGAAGAGATTTAACTTGATTATCGGGAGGATCGAAAACATAGGTTCGTTGTTTCAGTTCATAGGCTGCCAATGTTTCCGCATCCTTGATGTGGGCCTGAGTGACTTTGTAGGTCCGGTTGACGTGGCCGCAAAGGTTTTCTGGGCTGCTAGGAGGTCAACAGTAGGAGTAACAGTCAGCACGGGCCCTCAGAGTACTGTGGCACAAAAATAAAAGAAAGGGGAAGGGCGAGGGGTGGCTTCAAGACCCTGGGCGGACAGTCTGGGGCGGACAGTGAAAGCAACTATGGCGGGCTGCATCGGTAATCGTGAGACACGGTACGTGCAAGATGGTGGAGTCGGTTTCGGCGCGAAAACAGCGAACTGAAACCCCACACGTGGAGTTCAAGAAAAAGCGCAAAGAGAATGGTGCGCCAGGGCAACCATGTTTTGAGGATTTCAGGCTCCAAGGCTGCGACACACAACTTACAAACACGTACAGACAGACACGCGCATACACAAACACTACCGGCTCGCGAGAAATAGTTGCAGTCGCAATCGGCAATTACTGCACCATGGGTCAACAATCGTTGGCGCCTTCGAAGGAATGTGCTATCGGCCACCATTGCTTTAAGGCGGCGTCGCTCTTTGGTTTTTTAGACCTAACCACACTCCGCGCCACGCATGCCTGATCCGAGAGGGGCCAGTGAGCGGGGTCGGTCAGCGGGCATTCGTTGATCGGAGTCGGTGCACGAACGCCGCGCATTGATTATCTGCGTCGCCCTAATTGGCGGTCGACATGAGGCAATGGGACTGCGTTCGTGCACGGGAGGTGCATGTTGATTGGCTGATGCACTTTGAGTGAACATAGCGTTGTTCGTGCAGGTGGAAGTGCATAGCAGGCGTTTGTAGCAATGCGATATTATTCAACTCCTTGTGTCATGAAAGGCCATGCTGGTTATTAGCGCAGCATGTGTTTAGTAAGTGCGATTCTATCAGAAACTTTACTTATCATACCGTCGCCTTTCCTAGCCTTCGACCGAGAGATTCGACATGTGAGAAAACACGTGCAAGAACACCCCTCACCGGGTGTTCCTGTATTGCTGTCCATAAAAAGGGTTCGGCGTTAAAATACTTCCGGGCATGCGCATTGCTCGTGCCTCCTTGGCATACCTACTGCGTGGAATGGAGGAGTGGAACAGCGATAGGGCACTGTGGAAGGGGGTGGATGTATCTGTTTTCAGGACGCTGCTTCCCCACCGCTAACCATGCTCACTCGTTCGTCAGATCGGATCTCCCGGCAGCCACACGATTCATCTTGCCTGAGCCATTACGGCAGCACCCGC
Organism: Haemaphysalis longicornis; assembly: GCA_013339765.2. Classification (NCBI taxonomy): domain Eukaryota; kingdom Metazoa; phylum Arthropoda; class Arachnida; order Ixodida; family Ixodidae; genus Haemaphysalis; species Haemaphysalis longicornis. The sequence goes on along the minus strand of CM023456.1, from coordinate 32,151,807 downwards.
CCTAATAATTGTCCGGTGAAACACCGCTCGCGCGCCGTGGGCTTGGTTTTACCTGCTGTGTGTGACGCACGTATCTTCCATAACGGCACTGCGTGCGCGTCCTCCCGGAAGTGCGCGGAAAAATTGTTCCCAGGACGCACCTGTTTGGCGTGCTTTCCCGCAAAGTCCTCGTCCGAATGCCCCAGTCTGCGGGCGTTGTTCGCGGCAAAGAAAGCGAAAACAAAAGAACTATTGCGGTTATTCTACGTCGACCTAGCAGTATCGAGTTTCGCATTAGGGTTGTAATGAGTTTAAATACAGAGTCACTAATATAACATATAATGGATGCTGCTAATCGGATTATCAGTCGAATTGGAAACTCTGGTGCTATTTTGTGGAAGTTTTTATCAACCCTTTTGACAGCCTACCGCCGGAAAGGAACAGGGAGGGGACAGTGTTGCGAATACAAAACCAATTTTTTTTTCGCATTTACTTCGAGATGCCTTTAGACCATGCTAAAGGTATAACAGCTGCGCAGTCAAACGAATGTCAAACGGAAGAAGATAGCGTTCCTTTTTAACGCTAATAAATGCGGGGATGACCACCCACATGCTGCTTCGGCTATAGCACCACACAAGTAATCAACGACAAAGATGTGCGATATTTTTAAGACAATATGAAGAAACGCCGCGTAAGTTTCACTTATCAACGAATATTCAAGGACGCTATCTTGGAATGGAGAAGAAACTAAGACATAAATTTAAGGTTGGAGCGTAAGTCAGTGATCTCCTGAGTTCGTGACGTTCGCTTGCAGTTCTTTTCCAAAGTAAATTGTGTGTTTGTGTTTCTTAGAGTAGGCAGAATCTGAGCTAGTTGGTTTCTATTTTAGAAGAAACTAGGAGACATAGAAAGCCCTAAATTGTAGCTCTTCGGGTCGACAACGCCTGTCAGTGGGTGAAAAGGCTTGCGCACTCCAGAAACCCATGCGCTTCGCAGCCTCATAAATCAACAACTCTGGCTGGCAGTGGATGTCGGCGTCGCAGACATCGATAAATTCCGTCTACCTTCAAAAAAACGGCCAGCCTGCCTCGAAATAACTCAGCCTACTTTCCCAAACCTAGACTCTCGCAGTGCCAGCCGGATCAAAACAACCTGCATCGCCAAGCCGAGCGCAGACGCCGGGAAAATGTTGAAATACGGCGCCTCCAAGGGTGCATGCAATACAGCCGAACTCACAGGAGCCCGCTTCGGTATGGAAACTGGCCAAGGTGAGGGGATGGAGAATATAAATTGCTACCAACCACAGCGCTCCCCCGTCGTATTACACTTTACACAAGTTTTGGTGCCGTGATAGCCGGGATGTGATCGATGTAGGAAATTCATGTTTGCACTGGACGGGGCATTTACATCGGATGTGTGAGAATCGGTACACCACTTCGTCGGAGTTTCTGATACAGAATCCCTGGCACTTCACCAGGCAGGTTTTCAGATTTCAGAGGATTGCGAAGCTGTCACAACCACCAGAACCACAAGATGTGATCATGCCGCATAGGGTATATGCAGTGCGTGCTCGGGACGGTCGCAATTGGGTGTACAGAAAACGCGCGGTAAAATAAGCGTCCACACAATTCGTCTTGTCACGCCCACCAAGCGTAAAACAATTCACGGCGAATCGCTAGGCAATTGTGTGGCGTGACGTAAAACGGTTTCCCCGAGCCATCCCGTAATCAACCAGGTTTTTTGCTCCCTCTCTCATTTTTATTTTTCTTCCACCTGCATCCTGGTCCTCAAAAAAATTAGCAGCGGCTTAGCTCGGCTAACCAGGATATACGTAGCGTGAGCTAAGGTTCAGCTGGTTATTCTTAGGTTTCCTGGTTGTCTCGGATTAGCTTATTATAATGCTTACTGCTGCTAAAACGATTTCCAGTCAAATCTAATCTAGTCTAATACAATGTAATCTAATCTAATATAATTTAATCTAATAATATAATTAATGCAATTAATCTATTCTAATTACTATAATATAATTATCTACTCTAATCTAATCCAGTCGCGGCGGCGGTGGCTCAGGCGCGCCAGCTGGGCGCCGTGAGACGTCACTGCTCCTCGCGCATGCGCAGCACGGCTCGCCAGGAGCCACGTGAAACTGCTCAACCTCGGCCAATGTAGCTCACGCTACAAAAAAGCTGGGTGAATATTCAGCGACGAGTCCTCGTCTTCCCCACCTGCTAACATCCTCTCCCGGCTGTGCTTTCTTGAGCTTCGTATTTTTTGACCTGAACATGTTGGACAGCTAAGCATAAGGAAGCATTACGTAACAAAAACACGTGCGGCTCGTGATTATAAAGCGTATCATCTAGGCGGAAAGCAGAAACGACGCTTAAAACAGAGTTTAAAAATATAACGTTCATCAACGCTTTCTAAACGTAGATTTGTTGAGACTGATTCCTTTTACAAAGCGTTCAGCACATCTGGCGGGAATGGGAAGCCCTTTAGACCGAGTGGTACGTCACCCTAAAACGGATCATCTATATCACTGATCTTTCTGATTCTATAACAGATCGCCCGACGCCGTGAACTTGCAACAACCCTGCACCAGGCGCTGGCCGAGACGCGAAACCCACATTGGAGAAGGTCTTTATCGTAAAAGAATCGATCAAAACGTCCGACAGAGGGGCGCCCAACGTGTAGATCGAAACATGTCAAAACGGCGTCTGTCTCTGACTCGGGAACTGAAAAAAATTTGGAGCCCTTCCACTACTGTGAAGATGGAAGATTAGCGACGCTGTTCGATTGATTATGAGGTTTAACGCGCCGACGCAACGCAGGCGACGGGGCGCGCCGTAATGGAGGGCTCCAGATTCATTTTGACCACCTGGGACATTTAACGTGCGCCGAAACCTCGTACACACTGGCGTTTTTGCATTTTCGCCTCCATCAGAAAAGCGGCCGCCGCGGCCGGTAACCGATCCCACGTCCTTGGGCTCAGCAGCACAACGCCATAGCCATTGAGCCACCACCACGGCGGGTTGTTCTAGCGAACCTGCGTTAGTGGCTTACTAGATTGAGTTATGTATGGCGACTTACTATACGAATCGGATAACGACGCATACACGTAACTCTTTTAGAATTAATTGGACATTAAGTTTCATGGGATTTCTTTCGGATAAGTTTCATAACAGAAGAGTTACGGCCGTTTTCTGCAGCCATGCTCCCTCCGTCGACGGCCGTGTGTTGACGAAAGGCTAATTATGTAATGTTTACAACTTCACTTTGAACGATCTAATTATGGCAAGTAAATGAAACTTGAAAAACGATAAAGTCGTCTTCCCAGCCAATTTCAGCATGCTTTCCTTTCCAAAATACATACATTAGATTGAGAGCTACAGAGCACTTCACACCAGCTCTGGAACGAGCGCGTTTTATTTTTTGTCGATGCGACCCTATAGACACGCAAATTTAGCCGAAACCTACCGAAAGGCAGCTTCGCTGAAGAATAAAATCCAGGATTAAAAATTGGCCGCGTATCTGCTCCTTTCGTCGCAAATGTCGACTAAAGACGATAGTCGACTGGCGCCCTTGGCAAGTAAATGCACCCCTCACCTTTCCCGCTCACCTCTCATGCTGTTCCTCTCCCGTCTCGTTCCTCCCAAGATAACACGCTAGAGGTTTTCTCAAGTCAATTTAAAGTTACCGTGTTCCACTGCTCCAAGCCGGGTGCCTCGATGCCAGCGCTGCCGTACGATGGAGACGTGCGTGAATCGAGCACCCTACTACAACGTTTATAGAACCACGTTGCCCGACTCCATGAGCGTGCCAAGTGGAACGTGGGACCTATCTAGTGGAACCTTCTCGTCGCTTTTGTCGTTTGATTTTTAAATGCCGCCAGGTGGCGCTGGCAACAGCAGGCGACGGTTTTCTGCGGTTGATGTAGTAAAGCATCCATGAATTGTTTAAAAACAGTGCAAATATCATTGATGTATTGATGTTCTGCCTTAGTTTTGCGTAATGTCTAGTTCTTGTTCAAATATGTTTCTAAGTACAACTAGATAAAATAATTGCCCTAAAAAGGGGGAGACACGGACGAAGTGAGGACAGACACACACGGCGCTGTGTCTGTCCTCACTTCATCCGTGTCTCCCTCTTCTTAGCACAATTATTTTATCTAGTTATGGAGTACCAACGTGCCCGGGACGCTACCCTTACAAGTATAAACATCGACACCGGACGTAGACGTTTAGATTTGGCTATGAGTATATAAGACTCTTGCGCAGCTTCTGCGTCACTTTGGCCGGGTGGCTGAATCGAGTTACAGACAGACAGACACAGACCGACAGACAGACAGACCGACAGGCCAAAATTTCTGGGTTAGAGTATCCCAAGAAAGACTATCGTCTTCAATAAAACTTTTGCCCAAGGGATGGAGAGGCCGCTACTGCGGCGGCCTTGACTCCTGAGGTTTGCATAGATGTGAGTGGGGTGGCGGCAACAGAGACGATAACTGAGTGTGATATTTCGGCGTCTGCGTTTTTGCGTCTTAAAGCGAAGCTTTATATGACTTGGAAAAGGATAATCCGGTGGTCCTGTGTACGCAGAAAACCCTCCAGGGGCAGCCTAAGACGCATGCGTGAAAAAACGAGGTTGGAAAGGAGCGAGAAGTAATTGTCTCTATCGTGGCCGAGCGGGCACGCAGCGAGATACTGCAGGAAGCAAAGATCAAGCGACAACGGGGGTTAGGGCGGCGGGAGGTGCGGAGGGAGGAACGTCATCGTGGCAACGGGAAACACCGGCCGCACGTTACTTCGAAATCGGTAGGCTACGTGTCATGCGTACACCCTTTATCATAATCTTCCAGGAAAATCCTAAGCCTTCTGGACCACAGGGAAGTCGAAGTATTAGCGTAACGTGTAAATGTGACAAAGTTATTTTATCACAGTCAGAAAGAAATATCTTTTATCTAGCTTTCCGACGCAAAACATTTCAGCCTAGCTCGGGACGTAAGCTTGTACATTGAATTTTTTGCGGCCTGTGCACTTTCGGCATGGCCTAGAAAATTTTAGCAAAGACTGTCCTTCCGAGAAGCAGGCAGCTTACAATCAGTGACGCCGCGAGCAGGAACGGGAACGCAAATAAATACCTCAAACAGGCAACGTACAACGAAAAAGACCTAAATGAACCATAAGGAGTAACACACGCTGTAAAAAACCGCCCGCATGTTACAGCCTCACTGGTCAACAATCTGTACTAAGGGCATTGAGGCTTTTTTTATTCTCTCTCTTTCCGCATTCCGCCCAATAGACAGGTTAAAAGGTGCGTTCAACTGAAGGGGATGGTTTGAAAGCGATTAAGTGGAGTGAAATATAAAGTTGGCAATAGCCTGAACCGCTGTCCTTATCACGGTTCGTGTGATACTTTTATTTCTATTTTTTGCTACGCGGAAGAATAGGAGGGTCAAAGTGTAAGTGGGTGACGTGAGCGCTAGCGGGGAGAACGAACCATAGTACAGCGCGATCTGGCGAACCACAGATGAAGTGAGTAGAGGAAAGAGATTTCTGCACGCGCTGTGCCTGCGCAGTAAAGGAGCGCGTTGGTGTGCATTGCTCGCGGGTGTTTTCCTGTGTACATACGCAAGGGCTGCGCTAGTGTCACTAGATAAGGTATGAGAGTACCGCCACTGAGGCACGCATGTCAGCAATGGCGGCCATTTTGGGGCAGTGTTGCGAGATTGCCGCTTCTACGGCCTCGCCGCTACCTTCGACCGTGTCGTTTGTGAACAACACTGCCGAAGATGCAGCAAAAAGGCATTTTCGTACGCGCTTCTGCTGCTGAAATGCTGCTACGAACGTTATCTTTGAATCGCGTTCGGAACGACGTCAGTCGCGCGCAGCCGCAGAGTAAAGAGGACAAGCTAAGCCTACCAGAATTGACCGACTAAAACGCATGAACAACAAAATATTGGCGCCCATAAACCATCGCAGTGTAAACAAAAAATGTCACGTGATACGAACTGACCAATGATCATGGCGGCGGCACGGAACAATGGGAGAAAAGAGTGCCGATACTCTGAAACCTTATCTAGTGACACTAGGCTGCGCGATACGCAACCACGCGGCAATGAAGCTCATCGCGGAGGCCGTGGTATGTGTGTGGCTGTGCGCGTGTGTGTGGGTGTAAGAGTATCCCGTATCATGGCTCTAGCTTTGTTGCAAGCATTATTAATACTTTTGGTGCGCTGGACAATACTGCTCACGCCCGTATAAACGATATGCAAACGGATCGCCTTTTACTTTCCTATTTTAACAGAGGAGCTGTTGTGCAAGCTGTAAGTTCGCCGTTGCAGAAAAAAGGAAAAAAACGCCAAGGAAATGCCCAGCGCTGGAGAGCCCTTGCCTCGCCCAATGGCTTTAGCAAGAAAAAAAAAAGAGAGAGAAACCCCAGCGATAATGCTAAATATAGAAAGACACCCTACTTGGCAGAGGACACCGCGGCCGCGGCATTCTCTAGAAGCCATTGTAGATAATTGGAGACATGGATACGAGTGTGGCAATTCTTCCCGAGACGGCTTGCAGATCCCGCCACCGCTTCCTCAAGTCGATGACGAAGAGCTGGTGGAAGTGTGCAATGCTGAGGATGACTTTGCGTCTACCCCTCGCCGTGAAGAAGGTGGCGTCCTCTTTGATGCATATGACGACGATTGCTAGCACCGCAACTATGCAAACAAACAATGATACTGAAACCTAATTTTGTGTCGGGTAATGCTCACCTACAACAGATTCACCATTAAAGTCATGCGCGTGAGTAGCTTCCCTGAATATTTTTTTCTAAAATATTTTGCTCGAGGGTAAAACGGGCTCAAAATCTTACAGACGGGAAAGGTATACCCGTTTGAGATGTATAAAAAGAAAATTACTCATTTACGTACCAAGAGATGGGATAATGTTGAAAGGGTTTTCTCAATCTGCCTTCACAATCGAGGCGGAACCTGTTAGAGCAGGCGCTCCATTTAGAGTGTAATGGCGCGACGTTTAGCGGCTACATGGGGCAACTGGTAACCGACGCACCCTGAACAGGCTTAACGGCTTACTGCTAAACTGAATTGAAAAGCAAGTGTTCACCAACAAGGCAGCTGAAACAGCCTGCTCCGTCGAGCGCCGATTCGCGAGGGGAACCTACCCATACACAAAAACATGAACAAAACGGAGATGAGGGCTTCCTTGCCGAACAGCCTTTGCTTGTTTCTACTCTTATTTGTTCTTCACCTTTCTTTATGTTATCAATTTTCTAAATTGAGGTACAATCTTGTTTCGCAAGGAAGAAGCAAGCGGACCAAGCTTCTCCTAACGGCGTCACAGATTTATAAACTAGCATTTTTCTTGTCAGCCCGCGGAGACAACCCCAAATCGCGGAATGTCACGATAGGCGCGCGTCAATTTTCGAGTGGCATTCCCACGCAACAACACACACAAAACGTGACAAGTATACACGAGGAATGCCTTTCTACTGCGCGAACCGAATGGCGTGCAAGAATCCGAGACCGGGGGACGGTTCTCACGTCGTTTTCCATGCCCGGCCGATTGACTGCGCTGTTCAAAAATAGCCTCTTTTACGATGTATCGCGTCAACGCTTGCGTGTGTTTGGTAGCGTGTGCAACAGGAACCCCCTACGTCCCACGCAATTGAATCCTGAAGCTGGAACCTTGAAGTACGAAATTCTTCCATTTGGGTTTATTTACAATGAGAGCAATCTTCTGGAGGCTTACGGGAACTTCTCGCCGTCGACGACCGCGCCTGTTCGTTTTATTATTTGTGTTTTTACTTTCTTTCATTAATTTTTGCTATTTACTGGCGGTCGTTGAAAGGCCTCTCGTGTTGCTGGGCAGCCGAAAACGAAAAAAAGTCGCCATAGCACGCGGCCTCGTCTACCGCAACTGGGAGGGGCATATTTCAATGCGTAGCATTCCTTGACTAGTAACCTGGGGTTCGGGCGGAGGGGATAAAAGACGGGGGGGGAGTGGAACAAAGTTTCGTTCGCAGTTCCCGTGCTTTATGGTTTATCGTGGTGCGACAAATTTAAGGGAACTTTCACGATTTTGTAACCTGAAATGTGGACGCGAAAGCGTTACTGTAGATGCGGCTGCGCTATGTTCCTAAGTTTCAGGGAATATTCTACAGTTTGAGCGTTTAAGTGTTTGTTTAGAGTGTTTTGCGATGCCCTCCGGCTGGCTTAATCAAACTTGTTGCTTGGCCAGTTGGCTAATGGTCATCACGAGGGCGGTTAGCGCTTCAAAAAACAAGATACACGACAGAAAACGGAGAGTACTGGCGTTAAGGGGAACCTGGCTGGCTGCCGACCTGTTCGTTGCGTGGCCTTGAAGCGTTCGCCTCAAGATACAGTAGCCGACCGTCATTTTTTTACTCTAAAAATACGGACTTGTTGGATATTCCAGACTTTCCTGAGGAACCTCTAGTTGTCCCGAAAGAGGAATGTATATGAAAAAACGGATATTTCGGGCAAGATAAAGTCAAAAGTTTGATTTTTCGGGCAAACTTTTCCGCGACAGAACCTCGGTGCGACTCCAGGATGACGCAATTTTGAATCCTAACCACCTGGCTAACTTTGGATTTGATGGGCGGTTTGACTCTGTTCCGACATTTCGAGTTCGCTGCAATGGACAGCAACATAGTGTTGTGCGCGGAGCTAACGAACGAGGAGATTGTGCGCGAAGTGAACGAGCTGCCGCAAAGCGACTCTGACTCCGATGAAGACACTCCCGACCGCCCGCAGCCATCAACACAAGGCGTTGCCAACACTTTGGAGTTGTTGCCCAACGTTTACGAAGAAAACCTGACGCTTGCAGAGATGCAAGCAGACGTTCTCACACAAAGGAGGAGTTTATGGCAAGGAACCATTCACGACTTCTTCAGTCCTATTTATTAAATGAAAGAAAGTTAGTTTTTGCGACTCGCGGATTTTCCGGATGACTCTTTTATTCTGACTATTTTTTATTCCAGGCCAGGTCCGAAAAATCGGTCGGCTACTGTATGCAATAGGGTTTTTTTTCTCGAACGGCGAAGGGACAGATGGAAAGGGAAAGACGCGTAGATGTTCTTTTCGCAGCAACCTTTTCCTGAGGAGTGCCCGCTCACACGGGCTTCACGTGCTCGCCGTTGTCAGCGAACCTGTCGCCTTCAGTTGCTGTTGTGGTTGAAGTCTTACTGCTGCTGTTATCGTTTTCGCTTCCATGTGAGGGTGTCAGTTCCGGATTCGGCTAACAGGAGTCACAGAAATGATCCGCACACCCCATTCACACTCCTTCCACCACCTTACGGGCTCCTCCCTCTTGAAGCAGCCCTGACAAATATCCCCGCGCCTCGTGATCACGCTACAAAATGTTCTATGCACCCGAAGCCCCCTCCTTCACGCACCCCTCTCCGCCTGCCTCTCAGAGAAGTCAAATTAGATTAACCTTTGCGGGGTTTCAAATAAAAGCTGTCATCGGCGCATAAATAAAGGTTGAAGATAAAGCTAGTTGAGATAACGTTAATCTAACCACTTGCAAATAAGAGTTTAAAATTTAAATGTGGGGCCAACCAACTCTCCACAGCACTACGGGAGGAGTGCGCGACTTACTGGAGATGCGTCTGATGCGCCGTCGTTTCACCCGTTGAGCTTGAATTTGGCTGGAAAAGAATTTTGCGAATTAAACGTGGCCATTTTAACCGAACGTGTATTTCTTATTGACAGAACGCTGTTGTTTTCTGTTATGTACTTTGTATCGCTCAAACTTTCCTAGGCTGCTTTTATTTAAAACTATATTGGCATATTAGGCCATATCATCAATGACAAAAGTTGGCGAAGTCACCAGATTTTATATAACATTTTCTTTTCGCAGACGCTGTAGCGGCAGAAGTATGCTTTTACAACAACGCAGCCCTTCTGAAGTGAAACGGAAAGTAACAGCAGAAATACGTCACAAAAATCTGCACCAGAAAAACAACGGCAAAATATGGAAACAAAAAGTTGGAAGAATAACGGACCATATATGCACACTTCGCATATAAAGCATTTTCCCGTCAAGGAGTTGTATGAGCGGTGTATGGCCGTAGAGGCCATGCGGAAAAGCAGGTACTCCGAACATTGTGCTCCCTGGCGGTGTTATTACACTCGGTAGACACGTAATAAATGTTTCAAAGAAGGACAGGAGCCAGAAATAACGGTCGATGCGACAAATGTCCGCTCTTACACCAAAAACCCATAAGAAACACTCACAGAAGAGGTAAGGAAGGGGGAGGGGGGAAGGGTGTTATAGAAAGGGGCCTGAGGTACTGGAGAACCTAACATATATCTTTCTCGTATGCATGAGCGCAGCCCTCGTATCATCGTTGCCACCTGCGACCAGCAAGCCATGCAAATACGCTCGGCCATCTTCTTGAGGCGAGACTTTTGTGGTCCCTAGCCCCGCATATATGTTCACCTTTTGTTACCGTGGTGCGCTGGCAGGGGACCACCCGCTTTTTGTTCGGATGTTTACTTTCAACACAAGCCATTTCCCCTTCGTGGAGTCGGATGACGGCAGCGTGGCCTGTGTCTTATCTACGAATGCTGGAGGCAACTGCGTCAGAGGGATGAAATAGAATGGGCGACGTCAACTGGAGACCTGGCAAAAAAAAAAAAAAAAGGTTGAGAGAATTCTTGTCTAACCGGGTGCAGGCAGATCACATGCTGCCGGGGTAGAATCCTATCTACGCTGGCTGTTGTTCTTCGACTGTGACAGCCTGTCTGCGTTGGACAGAGTAAAATATACTTGCTCTATACTAGGGGTGCACAACGCGCGGCCAGGATTCCGAAGAACAAAACAGTCGCTGGTGCTGTGATCGCTAGTCGGTAGTGGGATGAGCTTGGGAGTGCAGTCGCAGAAAAAAATCTCTTTTTACATATTTTGATTGTATTTTTGTTGGAAATGGGAACGCGTACGATATAGCCGACTAGCATTTACGTCTCGTGGAAGAAGAAAATTGCAGACATGGAAGCAGTTTCTCTTTTTTTTCCATCCTATAAATGCACCAGCGGCCATATCAGCGGGGAGGATCATAGCATCCGTGACAAAAGACAAAAAACTGGAAGACACACATGTGCACGCACGATGCTTCTATGTAGGCTCCGTCCCCTGCTCTTGCAAGAGAGCATATGTATATTCAGCTCGGCGGGTGTCGATATTTTCACCTCTATGTGTAGAATTCAGACATTTGCAGAGTAGAATCTCGTTGTTCTCCACCATCAAACTGTAATATTTATTCATTATTCGCATGACGCAATTTATTTTGCTGTAGCATAGCAGGTTTTTGTATAGCGTGCCAGGTTTTTGCATGGATCGTACGTTATCCACCTATTATTTTTTTGCTCAGCTTTATATGCCGCTCACGTTAAGGATTTTCATTCTCACTATCCAAGTTCGTCTGTAGTCAGCATGTTATAAAAAACTATTCCCCCAGGCTTATTCCAAATCTGATTTCTTTCTTATGGCTTAGGTTTACATTGAATGTGACCATCCGACGTTATGATATAACGCCAATACTAGGCTACGAGGGTGTTTAATCTCCTTTTTGTTTAATATTGTTTTTATTTTAACACGATAGTGTTTTATACCGAGATTCACGAAGATTTCACTTACATGATATTCGTCACGGAAGTGACGCCAGTACACTGAAGCAAGCCGCCTGTAAAGAGTGCACCCCTGCACACAGGTCTTCTTGCGGGGAAGCAACCTTTAGTACTAAAGAGTGCGTTATACTTCGGGTTTTTCGTTTTCGGGATTTATATCTTAACACGAAAATGTTTTATGCCAGGATACACCAAGATTGTACTGACGTCATATCCGTCACAGAAATTACGCCAGTGCACCTTTGCCGAAGCGACCCGTCAGCACGACGTCGCTCGCTAAGCACACCCACGAGACAGCCGCCGACCCCCAAATCATGCTCAGCTGCAGATTTCGCTTCAGATTTCACTTTCGTGTTTTACCGATTCCTATGACAGAGGAATCGACCACAGTTTTTTCCCATTTATTTCCGGATAGACTAAACCTCTACTGAGCTGAGCCGTCTTATGATAAAAAAAAGTAAAGCGATACAAGCTAAGACATATATTTTCATCTGCCTACGCATCCTTCTACTTTTGGCCTCCTCACCTACATTTTCGCCCTCACTGGGCTAGTAAAGGGAGGTAACGCGCTGCGGTAGGTGTCGTTCCGGAGCTTTCGCGACGAACGGTGCATTCTCCTGTGTCCTAACGTTTCGTTCTTTTATCTTTACGCTCTGCCACCCCTGAAATACTCCCGCCGCATAAACGAGAAGGAGCGCCTCCCTTTCCGTGCTCGCGGAACGGGTCGTGCTGTGCAGTGCTCGCCCTACAAGCGCACCCGGGGCGGTCGTAAAAAGCACGCCGTGATAAGTGGGTGCGAACAGAGAGGAGCACCGAGGCCGTTTTAACGCTCACAAACGCATCCGACCGGCAGTAAAGCCCCGGAAACTGGCCCATAGGAAGGCTTCTGTCGTCAGGTGCGAGTGTTCCGTTAGGACTGCCTCTTCATTGCCGAAACGGAGCCCGTATTTCTCTTTTTTGGGGGCAGCATGATGCGGTCAGGGCTGGACTGGTAGTTGTTAAAATTTACATTAACATACTGCCCGTCAAAAGCAGCATGGTCGGGTACTTTTCTGAGGTCTTTTTGCCCCACATGTGGAAGAACCCAACAATCCAGTTGATCGACCACGACGTGGAGGTGGGCAAGCAGGAATAAGAAGCTGGGTTTATGGGTTTATTTCAACAGGGTTAGTTGATCAGGGTTTTATGGCTAGGGCTCCAGGCGACACTCATCTCCATGTGGTGCCTCCTGGGGTACTGGGTGGATTTTCACCGCGGAAACAACTGGTTGAGTCACTGCCGTAAAAGGGGCCACAGTGGCAAAAGACTTGGGTGACGTAAATAACAAGGCCTCTGGCAATTCATCCTAAAATAACAGTCCTCTACTGGCGGTGTTTTTTCACTCTTTGGGATTTAAAAACGCCGCGCCGCTGCGAGCTGTGGCTCAAGAAGTTGTAAACATGCCTGTTGGTCGTAAGCAAAGTTGCCTTAGTTTACGCCTTAGCAAGGCATTCTAGGCGAGTTGATGACCTTTCTCGCCCTTTCGCATTGCGGGCCCATCCGCGTTGAGTGCAGTTTGTTTCGTTTTTCCTTCGCGCAAAGCGTATAAGCATCTTGTGCCACAAAAAATAGGGGGTCAGCATTGGACGCGATAGTCATGATTGGACGGTAAGGTTATGATGTGTCACGACGAATGTGACTCACGTGCAGGACCGAGGGCTGGGCTGGCTTGATACTGTTCATAATAAATGGAATCAATGACTATTGGAGGAAGGAGACCAAGACCTTCCTCCAATAAAACCATCCACTGCATTCATTATGAACTGTATTATGAACAGTATAGCGAAAAAATCTGCAAACAGCACAAAATCTAGACAGTTCAATAACCTGTCATGTTTCGTTACGTGTTTGTGTCGTAACACTTTGTACTACTGAAAAGTGACTGGTCACGAGTACAAATATTGGGTTAAGCTGCACAAAGTATTATTTATGACAGAAGTCCCCGAAGGACCAGCAAGGCAGCTATGCCTCTTTTGTTCACTCTTCTACACAAAGAAAAAATTACCCTCGCTGTCGTCGCTCGAATACCCTGCTACGGTGCCTTGCAGCGTTTTAGTGCTACGACACAAACCCTTCGGGGGCGATACTCACAAGCATTTCAAAACATTCTGAACGGCGTCCATCACTGGATCTTTCCATCGTCGAAGCTGGGGATTGCATGTGGAACTCCCCAAATACTTTGTTAACGCAGCCGATCAAGTTGACAAGCTTCTCATCCAGGCGGACTCCAGTCGTGAGAGTAATTTCTAGACCAACACGCCGAACGGATTCTCCGTCTGGCCCGTCTCATTAATTGGTATCGACACGTTCTCTTGAGCAGCCATTGATGAAAACGGGAGAACCTCCCATAAAGTACAGGAGGAGATTTGTGAAGTGTTACTCAGTGACGTTGAAGCACACTCTACTTGGTCATGTCGGATGATTCATGTTGCTGCTGTTGAGTTTTTTACTACAACACGGCATTTTCAGTCCATGGGCAGAAATAGGCATTTGTATGTCTACAGTCAATTCTGCTTCGATTTCCAATGGTGCTTTTGCCCACAGAATTTTTACAGATCTGCCTTGTTTTGCGTCAAACATGACCATCGTTTGAGCACTACTTTTAATATCTGTGAATTGTAGTTATCTACAGCCAGAACTGACTTTTTCCCACAAGCCGGTTTTTTGTCCAGCAACGGCAGAGTGTATCGGCCATACGGTTCGGCATAATCATATATCTTACAAAAAATGATTCGCTGTGCAAGCGATGGTAGTTAGATGCGGATAAAATTTAATGTTGTTTTTAAAAACATGCCAACTCGCCAAGACACGTTCCTTCGGCCAGCATGCAGTAAGCCACGAATAAAAATGCGTCCATGATTTTTCTCTTTCTTATGGAGGTTCCTCGTGATTCGTTTCCCGTGGTGCGACGTTGTTGTTTAGTACTTTCGCCTACTATGCACGAGGCGCCGCACACGCAGGAAGTGCTCCCTGAAACGCTCAGCTGACGAACTTTCTCCCGAACAAACAGCGGCGCTCCCCGCTTACGCAATGCTTTTGGCGAAGCCTGCTCGATGTCCCGCGTCGGCGAAGAAGAATGTGACCACAGGATTGCTTAAATTTATCTCATTGACCAACCGTGGTCGCCAATGGCGATTATCTATTTTACTACAGACTGCCCACTTCTCGCTGAAGATGACGGAGATAATTGTGCTGATTAACTGGAAGCCCCACTCTCTAGCGTCGGTGTAGATAAAGACGGTGATTAAAACGACAATTTTGTCTGTTTCAAGTCAGCTACACCATAATCTACCCACAGCTCGGTGTCATCTACTGTGCTGTAGTAGACGAGGTTCAGCTTTTCCAAATTCGTAGGTTGGCAGGTGAACGTTCAACACGCACGGCGGTCCCTTGCAATGCATGCTTCGCCACATGCAGACTCATTGAGAGGTAAAGTACCCTTTACAGGATAACACGAAGTTTGCTGACATTAGTGCTTTCTTTGAATGAATGAATGAGATGAATGAATGAAGATGAGGAGTGAGTGAGTGAAGTGAGTGAGTGAGTGAAGTGAGTGAGTGAGTGAGTGAGTGATGAGTGGTGAGTGAGTGAGTGAGTGATGAGTGAGTGAGTGATGAGTGATGCAGCTTGCGTGGCGACGCGTTGGTGAAAGGGTAGATCCGTTCTTACATACCTAACACGGATCAGCGACAGATCTTCCTTTATTTGTATTCCGGCTGAATTTTTATGTGCTGTTCCTCCAACGGGTATCGATTTCTTCGGTGACTGAATACGAAGAAAAGCCAGTGAATACGGTATTATTACTTGTATGACATTACATACAAAATAAAAATAATTCCCGGATTTGAAGAACGCGGAAAGAGAAAAAAAAATGCTCTCGGTTCTCAAGTTTACTTACGCGCCTTGAATGCAAAAGCATTACTACGATTGCGATACTTATGAAGGACTTGTGTACTGCTACACGGCGCTTGCGTACGTGAGTTGGGAGGCAGCGACACCTTTGGACGAGCACCGACGCAGGAATTGGGGCTACACCCGCCGCCGAAGGCCTTTCCATCCCGATGCAACAACCCGACACTTCAACAGCTCCGACGAACACTTTTCTGAGAGCCTCCATAACCAGCACATGAATAGTCAGTACATGGATGCCCTTAACGCCGGGCAGAGTGACGACACCTCCTGGTGCTCTATGGAGCCCCGATCGGCGAGTGCTCGTCAAGTCATGAAGGGTCCGTGCTGGTTTTCTCTTTATTTTTAGTCAGATGGTGTGATGTGTCACGTGGATTCATCAGACTGCACAATGATGGACAACCTGCGATTTTCACGGGGACTTTCGACTATCGGCTTTAACGTATTTGAGCGAGTTTCTAAATTATGCCTCGTGGGGCAGAAATATTTGCCTTGGGAATTTGCGTATACCAAATCTAAGGGCTGGACACGCTTATTGACTTTTTTATGAGAGCGTTAGAGACGTTACGAAAACAAAAGTGTAGAAAGGACCTGTAATGCCCCTTACGCTATGTCCATATCAGTTTAAGTACGTGAATGAAATGGGCGCTAAAGGAAAAAAAAAAAAGAAAAACCACGCAGGTGCATACTAAACCAATCAGCTATTGTTTTCGAAGGGCGTGCGTAGAAAACGCAGAGAACTTCGTGCTCATCGCGAATTAGGATTTTATGTAGTGGGTGCTGGGCAACAAAAAAGACTGCGATTTGAATAGGTAAAGAGTTCAATTTCCAGACATCGGCCATTCCAGGCATTCGTAGTTATGCGCATAACTAAAGTAAATATTTACATAACATACTAGTTTACTACGCGATGCACAATTCCAAGTTGAAAAGAAGAAAGGTAGTGAACGTATGTTGTGCATATGACGATGCGATCCTCTGCTTGGTTTTCGAACTTTTCCCGAAAGATATCATGTAGCCTGGATCGATAATGCTGTTTAAAAAATACCGGGCCATCTATACTAACGTGAAACCTGGGGAGTTTAGAAGCACGCAGTGTATAAATGTAATCAGGATATTGTAAGTCTCTCTTTTGCTGACTGAAATTCGAAACAGCACAAAAAGACAGGACAACGACGACACAAGGCGCTGACTAACAACTGGTGGGTTTATTGCGCGGGTTGCGAAATATACCCAGAAGAGAAGGCGAGAAGGAACACGATAAAAAACACGAAAAAAAAAGTAAGCGCCTTGTGTCGTCGTTTCCTTATCCCGTCTTTTTGCGCTGTTTCGAATTTCAGTATGCACCACCAACTAGCCCAAACCACCGTTCTAACGCTCTCTCTTGCAACACGGCGCGCGCTGATTGGGGGCCGAAGAAACACCGGTGGTAGGAGCAATCGCGTGTTTGCTGAGGGGGTGGCGCCCTTTCTTACGCTGAACCGTATTTAAGGAATTAAATGAGAGACAGACTGGCCGTAAGTTGTCTTTGTGTCGCACGCCACAACATGCTAAGAAGTATGCTTTACAGGCGAAAAACTGGCGTTCGAAAGAAATTTTGAGACGGAATTTAGCAAGTGTCTGTTACTAATGCAAATAAATCGTGATGATTCCTGTATTTTAAATGAATTTTAATCATGCTAGTTTATTTTGAACCGGTCTTATCCATTATACCCTTTTTTTGACCATTGTTGGACAACTTGATTTACCGTGACGACATGAGACGACGACTACAGGATACGCCGACAGCCCGAGCCCCTGAGGTGCTTTATGCTTAATAAGCGAATCTGTGCCCTTTTAACAGTCTTTCGGGGAAGCAGCCGCAGACAGTCTGTTGGTTTTGCGTAAAGCGACTTGATTGCTCAAAATGAGCACTTTATGCTTGGCTGCGGCTGTTGAAAAAGGCTCGATTGCGGGATATTACCTAGCGCAAGGGCGAGCTCTGAGTATTAGCGGCACGTAGCGCCTCCGAAAAGCGAGAGGATGCCCGATTGTCGCGAGCAGCCTTGAAATTCAGCGCACGTCAGTCGTTGTCATTGTCCTCTCTGCGAATATTTGGAACGCGGCGATCGACCAACGTGAAACGCGACGATGCATGGAAGTTCGCAGGCGCATGCCGATTGATATTCCTCTCCACTACCGTCGGCGTGCTTCTTGCCGCAGTCGCCACGTGGCTTTACGTTTCCGGCTCCCATTTTTATTTTACGTAAGCGTCATGATTGTCAGCTCAGTTCATGCGGGTCGCTTGGACGGTGGCTCTGAGGGGCAGGTTTCGTATATCATTTGGTCCGGAGTTCTTATTTTTTATGAGCTGCGAAACTTCACATAGCGCCAATGTATCAAAAAGCGTCCCGTGATTTGTTTTTCTATGAGGAACGTGCATGTTGTGCTACCATCTATCAGCAGGTATTCGAACTAGCATATCAGACTTTATTGTTAACCGCATGCTATTGATTCCTAAAAGTTCTGCGACAATTTTATTTAGTTGCTGTGGTTCGAACTTTCGCCGAGTGATGACAGCACGGTATGGGCCCACACTATCAAATGTTGTCCTTCTCGGCTGATTCCATGCCGAGTTTTTTTCCTAAGCTGCTTATAAAGTTTATCAGCGACATACGCCAGAACGAATGAAGCGTATCCAGCAGCCTTCATACCGATCGTCTGGTTTTTGAAACTATCCATGGGCGTATGTTCCGCGCCGCCAGAAGCCGATTTCGCCTTCCCCTCCGGCGCACCTGAATCTGGCGGAACGTGGGATTGCCGAGCTCCGCTTTATAAATTTTCTTGACAAAATCTTGTTTTCGCGCGGAGAACGATAGTTTTAAAACCAGACGATCGTTTCGAAGGCTGCTGGATACCCTTCCTTTCTTCTGGCGTCTCTCGATGATAAACGTCTTAAGCAGCTTAGGACAGAGCCAGACGTTGCATCAGGTGAGAAGGAAAGAGAAAGAGTATAAGTGCGCCACCATGCAGGGTCTATCCGGCCATTCGCAAAATCTGAAGAGGATGGAATAACGCGTCAAAGTCAGGGTTACTTGTTCGTTTCGTTTTTAACAAACTGTCTCGACAGAACCGAAAACGAGAAAAACAAACGCGAAAAGTATTGTTGCACTCGGTTCGCTGATTGTTGCTGCGCTCAAACGATCAATTTTCCGTCATATACCGAGGTCTATCCGCTAAAAAACTCTGAAACAAGAACACATATGTTAAGTTGTTGTAAATGAACTACAATATAAGAAATGATCGCAAAAGCTCTGCGTCTTGTGCCGCGTGGTTTTTTAAAGCCAATTATCTCCAGTTGTCTCATTTATTACTACTCGGATTAGAACCACGCATGTCAAGAAAATGATTGTATATTTTGCATCATTCTATGCGCACTCCTCATGCACTTCATTTCTGAGCTACCATACGCAATGTGGGATTTGTGAACGGAACAAAACAGAGATTTGTTTAGATAAGGTGGATTGTTGGCTAGCATAGCAATGCGTTTTATTGCACGTACGTTCCCCTACACGAGTGCTGCAACGCACATGAGAGTTACTCGTTGTACGATATATATTGTAAGAGAATATAGTTGTCCTTCTGATAGTAGGCTGAATGAGGTTTATTCGCAGAAGCAGAAGCGAGCGAGTGTTGGTACAAGCTTATAGACGATAGCCGAACTCACGCGCCGAGCACATTCTGCCGTACTTCTTTTTTCGCTGCTGCCAGCGTGGCCGTGATCGCATGGCACTCTTTCATGGTGTGGCGCATACCCCAGTGGGCTGATGGCGCTACGTGAGCTGCTCATTAACGTTGCTGCAAGCGCCTTCAACAAGTGTTGATCTGCCTCACGTCAGCCGGCTTGCAACTGAATCTTGAAAAAGTGCCGCTTTGCTGCTCGCAGGCTAGCAATTTTGGGGCGTGTTGTTTCCAAAGACGGCATCCTTCCAGACTCGGACAAGCTTCGTGCAATGGCAGAGTTTCCCAAACCGACAACCCGAAAAGACTCACGAAGCTTTACCGGCTTGTGTTCATATTTAAGCCTGTTCGGGGGATATTTTGCCACCATCATCGTGCCTTTAACGCAGCTCCTCAGCGAAACAAAGGACGTCTCCAGTGGTCGCCTGCTTGTGACACAGCCTTTGTGACCATGCGGCGCCTGCTTACGACGCCCCCAATACTGTCCCATTTTGACCCGCTTACATCTATTGAAGTGCACACTGACGCCTGTGGCGTCGGTCGTGGCGCTGTTGTCGCTCAGCGGAAAGCCGGCTTCCATGAATATGTCATCGCAAACGCCGGCCGCGCCCTGACAAAGGCGGAGCGGTATTATTCCGTAACAAAGAAGGAATGTTTGGCGATAGTTTGAGCAATCAACAAGTTTCGCCCTTGCCTCTATGGTCGTCCATTCAACGCCGTCACGGGCCACCGCGCTCTCTGCTGGCCGTCTTCACTCAAAGACCCTTCCGCAGACTCGGCCGTTGGGCTCTTCGCCTGCAGGAGCACGACATTCGAGTCGTATACCGGTCCGGACGCAGACACACGGATGCTGATGCCCTGTCCAGATCACCCGTGGTGTCGGGCGCTGACACTTTGTATACGACAGATAGTGCCGTGGCGTCTCTAGAAACCCTTGACATGGCGTAAATATCCGTGGATCTCCTCTGTCCGTCAATATTTGTCGAGTCCATCAACAGTTGCAGCGTCTCGTTCGCTGCGCCCTTCTTTCCGACATTTTTTACCGCCGCAACTATTCATCTGAAGGCCGGAAGTACTTACGCGTCGTCCGTCGCCATCTGCGCTCTGTTTTCTGCTCGTACTTCCACGCTGGCGCACAGTGCGCGCATGCTGGAGTGCTCAAAACATACCAGCGTTTGTGTCTGCACTATTACTGGAGCGGGATGTACTCGTTTGTAACGAAGCACATCCGCTCGAGTACCGATTGCTAGCGTCGCAAGTCTCTGCCTCAACACCCAACCGGCCCGCTGTAGCCGCTGCCATGTCCGGCCCGATTTTTCGACCATGTAGGCATCGACATATATGGTCTGCTCCCAATAACGGCTGCAAGCAACCGCTGGATTATCGTCGTACTCGGCCACCTTACGAGGTATGCAGAAACCACCGCACTATCCACGGTCACCGCCCACAAGGTTGCATCCTTCGTCCTGCAAAATTTTATACTTCGCCATGGAGCGCCGAAGAAATTGTTGAGTGGCAGGGAACGCGTCTTGTCAGACGTTGTGGAGGCGCTGCTCACCGAATGCTGAATCGTTCACAGAAAGAGTTCATCCTATCAACCGCAAGCTAACGGACTAACTTAGAGATTCAACCGTAAATTTGGCGACATGATTTCAATGTGCGTATCTCCCGACCATTCCAACTGAGGTTTAGTCCTGCCTTTCGTAACTTATGCTTACAATACGGCCACGCAGAGAACCACGGGCTTATAGCCGTTCTTTTTATTATATGGACGTGAACTATCGGGTACACTTGACACCATACTTGCTCACCACCCGGGTGCTTCAGCGTGTGCACCAGTCTTAGAAATCGCCAAGCATGCTGAAGAGTGCCGCCAACTCGCAAGATCATTCACGGCCGCAGACCAAGAAGAACGTCAGAAATCCCGCCACGACGCCTGCAGCGGAGCTCCTACATACGCTGCTGGCTCCCTAGTTTCGCTTGGACACCGTCCACTACCCCGGGTCTTTCGAGCAAGCCCCAAGCTAAATACGAGGGACCCTACGAGTCGTCGAGAGAATTTCATCCGTGAATTACGTCGTTGAGACGGTCACGCCTCCCACAAATCGACGTCGCCGTGGCCGCGGGACGGTTCACGTTCAGCGCCTTACGCCGTATTACGTCCCACTCGTTGTAGCTTTTGTTGTTTTGTTGTTTTATTTTGTCTAGTCTTTTGTTGTTCAGCCTTCTGTTTTGGGGGAGATGTGTAAGATTTCGATTTTGTCAGATCATTTTTATGAAAGTTTTATTGTTTATATTTTTCTTATTCTTTGGTTTTTGAAATTTTCCCCCACCAATTAGCTCCTTTTACGTTATTACAAGGATTAAATGTGCTACTTCCACCAAATCTGCACTTCTGTGGAAATTCAGGGCGTTACATGGTCCTTGCTCTGGTGGTTACACTCGGCCAAAAATGCTAGGTATTAAAATTTCTAGTATCGTAGTACACCAGCTTTATCCGTTACTAAATCAGTAATTATTCTGCCATTATTTCACGCTTTTCTACGAACTCAATCAATGTGCTCAAAGTAAAGACAAAATATTTTCTAAATAAAATTGAGGTTGGATCTTAAGAAGTTTTTACATTAAAGATAAAAAAATGTCAAAGTAAAATGCCAAAATAAGACGAAAGTAGAACTGTTTGCTCCTGATAATTCACACAAAATAAGGTAAAATAAGAAACAAATAGCCTGGTCCCAGCACTCGCCAAATATTCTTTCTTGACATCCCGGACGAAGCGGTCGGTTCTCTTCCTGCAAGCGCTAGCGGCCTGAATCCCACTCTCCCCCCTCCCGCTGCTGCTAAAAGACCACTCCTCCGCATCGCTTGCAAGATCACACTGGCCCAGTTGAACAGTGCCTTCGAGTTCTCACGTCTCGACACCTACCAACTAACAGGCTGTGTTCATACGCCACCATAGTTTGTCTCCTGCGGCTTTGAGTTGATTTCACAAACGCTTTGTTTCGCCATCAGCATGGCTTACAGCCCTGCCTACGAAGTGTGTGCCACCTATGAAGCAACTGAGCACCTTCAGTGCCACTGTACCCGGTTTGTTAACGCACGGTCAGCCAGTCTCTAACGCACTCACAGACTTGACGTTGCCCACTACAATGGGACGCAAGCGCTGCTCATTGTAGTCTCGAAAGGCCCCGGAGGTCCTACTTCGATTTTTGAAAGCTAGCATTAAGTAATTGCTGGGCAGTAACCATGGCTCAAATAAAAGTTCTCTCTCTCTCTCTTCCTCTCCTGGGCATTGTCAGTGCGCAGCGCCCCGCGTTCGCCAATTGTGACGTTTTGTCTGTTTTAAAGCGAAGCTTTCTTGGTCTTACTGATTGCCGTGCGGTAACCATAACGCACTGAAGAAAAGCACACTTTACACAATGGGAGGGCACACGATTATGATGACGATGATGTCGAACTAGAAAAAAAGTGCATCCCGTGGTCGGAATCGAACCTGGGTCCTTCGCGTAATGAAACGAACGTCTATACAAATGAACTATTCCAACAAGGTCGAAGCAGTTTGGATTTAGGACTTTGACTTTCTCCCTGCTACTCGAACTTCTAAATAAACCTAATTCGATCAAATCAATCGCAAACGCCTTTTACTTAATATCTCGCAAAGAAAGCTTCACGTTTCAACCATCTTTTCAGTTAGATGGAAGGGGCTCTGACTTTTGTTCCTCTCTTTGTTTCGCTTTTAAACTTCGTCTACTTTTTTCCCCTGTGTGGGATTGACGTTGCGACCGTACGCTTATTTGGTTAACCTGGTTAACCCGGTTAGCCTCCACTCGTTTCCTTGGCTTTTTATGTGCAGGCTGTTAATCGGAATGCTTCCCGCATGCCTTCGCACATACACACGCTGGCGCCGGGACTTAGCGTCCTGGAAATAGTATATTTGTTGCTTCTTGGTAATATCTCATTTGAATAAGCATGGGTGCGCTGCTGCGAGTAGAACAAACTTCACTCTCTAGTCGGGTGATGAACCGCACGACGCCTACTCCCGCTGTTGATATATGAATGGGCTTGCGTTAACATGAATTAGGACGTGCGGTCTGCCGTAAATTAGGGCTCTTATTATGAAATTCTAAGAGAAAAGGAGGCCAGTTCCCGTGGCGATTATCTGTAAACCAAGCGCGGACCGCGCTTACCGGTTGAGCACCGTGTGCTTCACCCAGCGTGCGGAGCAAATTATGCTACGCGCATGCACGTTAGTTGCGCCTCATGAATACACATTAAGGCCGGGCCAACGAAATTGCCAGTTCCTGCAGTAAATTTTGGCGCCTCTTCCGGGTGCCTGATGGGATATGTACGCTTCACGGCAGGTGCGCACTTTGTGAGTGGGCGGAAAACAGGATGGCGAAACGCACAGGCTTACAAAAACACGCAAAAAAATCAACTTTACCCTCCCTTCCTTAAGAAAGTTGAGAGAGGCGTGAAAGGTTTCTGACATCAAAGCTACGCCAAAAGGGCGCCAAAACTTTCGCTAAAAGCGCGCCCAGCTTTCTTCCTCATCGGGATGGCCAGAGCAGCGCCAACTCTGACGCCTGTGGGGCGGAAGAGACTATAGAGCATGTGCTGTGTCGCTGCCCCGAATACTCGTCAGAGGGAAGCGTGCTTGCCACCATGCTCAGCCGATTGGACAATCGACCACTTACAGTAGAGACTATTCTAGGTCATCGGTCTCCACTATCGAGTTCACAGAAGGCGGCGAAAGCCCTTCTACGTTTTCTGAGCGAAACGAATTTGCAGGAAAGACTGTAGTGCCCGAAACGGGACTAGAGTGCGCGCCTTCCCACCCCTATCTCTTTCTCTTCTCCCGCCCTCCCCCAGTGCATGGTAGCAAACCGGGCTCTACACCTGCTTAACCTCCCAGCATTTCCGTCATTTCTTCTTCCTTCCTTCGTCCAATGGATCGTCAAACCTTCAAAGGCCCGAATCGTGAACGAAGAACGAACCCATGCGACGATTTTTCCCGCACTAATTAAGCGCATCTAGGAACGAGCTAAATGTATACCGATACATGGTTTATGGGATAAAGATATACTACACTACTACTTCTTCATGATCGATGCGTGTACTGTCTTAACTAGAAACCGTTCTTTTTTCGCTGTTTTCAAGTAGCCGTTTTGACACAATGGAAGCCCGGTTTCACGTACGCGCCGTGTGTAAAGACATTATACAAGATCTTTTTTTATAACCAACCGGTCTATGGGGAGATGCATTAGTTTTCTCACAGGGCGCCATCGGTGCCGCTATGAAATCTTCTGTTTAAAAAAAAAAAAAAACACAACACAACTTTGCCGTGGGTCTTAGAGGTACCCGATGGTGAATTGATATAACTTGCAGTTATATCACGGAATACCCGAAACCCATATCAGCTGGTGTGGTATGGCATAAAATTCTCGGATTATATTTTTTCCGCAATTTAGACTATGGCGCACCCGCAGGGAAACGTTACGTGTTAATTTCGTCCACCCAAAATCTTCAAAGGCGCTGAAATCGCGTCACACAACATTTTTGTGTTTTCACTTTATTAGAAAATCGGCCTCCAACGCTCAGAATGGAACCCGCGACACCCTGAGCAGAACTGACAGATATTAATGGTGGACATTACTAAATAAGCGAAGAAAAAGCAGAGCGCGCTGTCCTTCAGGGCATTTTCTCGCACCGTGGGGACTTGCATGATCGACTGAGTTGCAATGATAAGGGCAACAGCAAGGGAAAAAAAAAAAAGAAACACGCCAGGTTCACATACAGTAGCCGAACGTTTTTTTTTTTTTTTTCGGACTCCAAAAATTCGGACCAGTTGCATATTGCAGACCTTCTCGAGGAACCAACAGTTGTCCCATAGGAGGAATGTATATAAGCAGCGGACATTTAGAACAAAGTAAAGCAAGAGTTGAGACTTCGCGGACAAAATTTTCCGCGAGAGAGCCACGGTGCGACTCCAGGACTACGCGATTTTGAATCCTAAGCCACGTGGGTAGCTTCGGATTGGATGGGGATAGGCTTGACTCCCGGCGGGTGAACCAACTTGATCGTGGAGGCCATAATTTTGGGCAGTGCCTATTTTGTGGTCCAGTGGATGATGATGACCATGAACAGGGGCTAACGTGCAGGATTATTCTGTGAACCAGACCATAGGGTAACGTTCAGGTTTATTCTGTGGACCGTACCACGGTACAGTTGATTCTTATTCGTCTAAAGCAAACCGAAAGATACCAATCCACACTTGTTTACATTAATAATGCGTAGAATTGACTTCAGAGAACAGGTTGCACTAAAAATTTCACTTGCAACAAAAAACTACATAGCTGCTGGGACTCGAACCCATGGCGACAGAGCCAAAATCCAATACTCTACCACTGTCCCACAAAAGCCGACAAGCGGATTTCTTTTAGAAGTAGCTCAAACGAGAACATAATCCTGTGGTCTGTACCACAGAACAAAGCTGAAGATTATTGTGTCGTCTGGTCCACAGAATAGGTAGTGCGATAATCTTGCATGTAGTCTGGAGCGGAAGCAATCTTGAGAGCCGGAAACTGGTCATACGGGGCCAGTTTCTTTTTCACCACATTTTAGGACCAGGTGGCGCTGAATTATAAGCAACATCATCATCAGTTTTGTCCTAAGGTCGCGCGTCGTGCACGTGGTTCTTTTACTTGATCGGTAGCATTTCCGGTGATCGTGGTTCACGGGGTTCACCCCATGGCCTGTGCACTATGCGTACCGTCACAAGAATTGTGTTGCGGCCATTCAGGGTGCCTGTTAGCATACGAAATGGAACCATTCGCGACTTCTTCAGGACTATTTAAATGAAATAAAGTTTGTTTCTGTGCCTCGCGGATTCTTCGGACTGCTCTTTTACTCCGTATATTTTTCGTTCCCATCAAGGTCCGAAAAATCGGTCGGCTACTGTGCTTTATCGCGTGTTCCTGCATTTTCGTAATTTATGGATGCTGAGAGTCATGTTGGAAAACATGCCAATATGAATCAAGAGACGAGGCGACTTTTATACACGGCGCACCACTTTTCCCATCGCTTCCTGGGCTCGAACTTCTTCGTTTGAGAGTTTAACCTTTTCTAATAACAAATTTACGGGGCAAGTAGGATACGGATGTGTACTAAGTGTTTAATTCTGGCGGCAGAATGAAGTAGTTCGTATATATGTGATAAAAAGAAAGGCCTCCGTTCAAGTATAACGTCAAAGCTTCGGAGCTAGTTTCTAAACTGTCGTGAATAACAGCGATTTGGGCGAACAATGGACTTGTATTTTATTCTTTTGGGGGAGGCATAGGTCTAGCATTGCAAGGCAAAACAATCGCGCTTCCAATGAAGTCGTCAACGAGGAGTGGGCACGCACACTAAAATGTGCATGTAACGGAGAATCACATTTTATCGAATTAAATGCTTCGATCGGGCTTCTAAGAGTAGGTTGCCAAAATTCTCAAAATAGCATTAAAAGCTACCACGTCCAACACAACGCTTTCCTGAATTTGGCGGAAGAAGGAATCGCTAGGGGTGGTATGCGAAGCTTTCTTTTGTTCCAAACAATTTGTTCCGAAAAACAATTCCAAACAGGAAGACATAAGCAGGAAGACACGCATAATTTTGACTATCACGCGTGAGCAACCCCTAGTGAACTGCCACACACTGGTGAGCACGCGTAAACGACTCGGCCGCTCATCGCAATTCACTGTTCATTGTTGTGCCTCAGCCGCTAGCGTCCCTTGGCGTCGTGCAGCGCTTTCCCTCGGAAAGCATTGTCTGTCCCCATCTCTGAACTCCCCTGCTACGTGGCTGGGCGGCAGTTCTGAAAACGAGTCCCCAAATTGTGCTAATTACAGCGGTGTTGTCGCACTCAAAGCAGCAGCTCCCTAGCGTCCGTAATTTCCACGCATGGTGTGCAAGTTTATTTTTCCCGAGTGTTGCCGCGCGCAGTCCAGTTTGTGGTGCTTCGCAATATTTCTTTCAACCCTTGTACTCGTAAAGCTGGCCACAAGAGGCCCGTCGTATTTTTAACGCGTTTGCATTTTGGGTGTCCTCGATGGTGTTCCGGCGCGGAGTTAGGGTGTAGTTGCGTATCAGAATCTCGAAACCTTATCTTCCGCGTTATCTACCTGCCCTGGTGGCTCAGTGACTGAGGCGTTGTGCTGCTGTGCCCAAGCACGCGGATTCGATCCTGTGCGCGATGGCCGCTTGTCAGATGGAGGCGAAACAAAAAAAAAATGCTCACGTGTTCGTATTTCGGCGCATGTTAAAGACCCCCAGGGGGTCAAAATTAACCCGCCGCCCTCCACTATGGCGCGCCTCATGGCCGAGGTGTGGCTTCTGCGCGTTAAACCTCCTACTTGTCACTCGATTGGCCGTTATCGAAAAAATATCGGCAGGTCGTCAAGTCAGCGCCAATTTGGTCATTATGGAGCACCGTATCTACGCTTATGCTGCTGTGAAATATGCAGGACAGAGTAACCCCCGAGGGGAACAGCCCTAGTGGTGGCTGAGGATTAAAATGATAGCTCGTAAGTATTTTATCCGTAAACTTATGTTGTTTAACAAAGAAGCAGGTGAAAGCTGCTAGGCAAGCCACGCCGAGTATAATCGTATTACGTTCGGAAAACCGCCCTCCATCTTTCAGCTTCCTTCAATTAGGATGGCTCTCGCTTTGAAAGGACAAAAAAGTGCCAAAAAGATTCAGTAGAACCCTCACAATATGAACATAGATACAAAAAATACGCGTTATGATGCAGGAGAGTTTGGGGAGTCCTTGTAGTACTATCACGACCAATTTGACTCGCAGCACGCGAGCGGCGGCCGGAGCTGCTCCTTAGGGGCTCATGGCCCTGCGCAACGAGCCATTCATAAACTTAAAGTAGAAGAAATCAGCTCTTCCGATTATCACCAGCATACCCGTGGCTTCTACTGCTTATGATCTACGGAATGCGCAACGCTAAAATGTGCCTAATGTAGCCATTTCACGAGTGCTTTCAGGGGCCATATAAAAAGCGTCGTAAACACTACTGCAGTTTCTTATTGCGGCTGCTTTGGGTACGCGCAATAGCTCTCGCAACGCAATGCGCCATTTATGGCTTTATTTTCGTCACTGTAGTTAGAGTGTCGGGTTAGGTCGTTTACGTTCTTTTGAGCAGC
The DNA here is from genome assembly GCA_013339765.2 of Haemaphysalis longicornis. Lineage (NCBI taxonomy): Eukaryota > Metazoa > Arthropoda > Arachnida > Ixodida > Ixodidae > Haemaphysalis > Haemaphysalis longicornis. The sequence goes on along the minus strand of CM023456.1, from coordinate 32,123,309 downwards.
GAAAACGTGAGATAGCAGATCGGCACCTCTATATATTGTAAAAGGAGGGAAACTTCACGCGTTACCATTCTCAAGCAGCCATAAAATGCTCGCCAAGTTGAAAGATAACTGAATTAAACTAATTACATATCGGGCGCATTAAAACGTTGCGCACTCGGCAAGTCAGCAAGCTGGTTGTAGAACCCACGGGGGATGCTGGTGATTACCGGAAGAGCAGACCTCCTCTCCCTTTAGCTCTTGAATGGCTGGCTGCGCGGTGACAGAATTGTCCGAGTAGCAGCGCCGGCTGCCGCTCGCGTGTTGCGAGTCAAATTGAGCGCGATAGTACGCCCATTCCAAACAACATCTGCTTAAGTGAATTTTGATGCATGATTGAACACTCCCGGTTTCGTAGAGTGCTACTTACCGGTAGTAGAATATCCCCTGTGATGCGAATCGAACATTAGGGCTGAATGTTGTACACACAACCAATATTGGAGGGATGTACCAAGTTGAAATAGTTTTGGTCCTCTTCCTGATATGCGTTGCCGCGTATTCTGTCAACCTCTCAGCGAGGAGGCGTCACACTCATTCTTGAACGAATTAAAAACTCGAGCGTCGTGCACGCGCACTGTTGCATGGAGCGACGCTCTGTTTAGCTCGATTAGCGCGGATGAGGGAGACGATGGGACCGGTAGGCGAATGTACAGTTCGTCAACCTTACAGACGCGGCCCACCCTGTACGGCGCGAAGGATCAAATAAAAACGGCGATTGGCTGGCTGCACAGTGGGACTGAAAAAGCCTAAAACATACCAAATCAATCCTACCTGCTAAAAAAGAAATGTAGAAGTATTGAATGAGAAAACGTTTGCACAAAAATCACGCAACTTGAAAAAAATAAAAACGCGCAGGTTGGCGGGGCCTAAACCCTAGCCGTTATAATGGGAACTAAGAGCCCCTAAGTTCTAACTGCAAGTTCTCTTGGTCAGCTGATGAAATGAATGTCGCTAGCGTGTAGTACGAACCAGCATATGAAGCGTGGAGCTTTCGCTTCTGTACGTTGTACAAGACGGAGTGACGCGGTTAGGACCACGAATGGTGAGGGTCAGCTTGGTATGCTGTCGGCGGTCGGGTTTCGTAGCTTGGAACAATTACTCGCAGAATTGCTTCAAATTTTGGTAGGAATCGCTCGTGAGAACTAGTGAAAATTACTTGAAATTGTGAAATATTGCAGAAGAAGCAGTGCTACAGAAGCCACTAGGATGGTCATGTAGGATATTTAAGATCATCGTGTGCAAAAACTAACTGTGTATTTTTTTTATACTGAGTAAACTTTATTACTCTATAGTCGTGACGTTTCCTTTGGTAGTTGTAAAATTGTCAACGTCACTGCTCTTTGTCTTCTAAATTCCGCCTCAAGCGCAAAGTTTGACTTAACGCTTTGTTCATGCATGCTGTAGATGTTGAGGTTGTCTTTGAGGCTCACTTATAGTAGCCAGATTAAATAACAGTCTTTAGAAAAAGTTTACGACGCAATCACTGACGTCAGTGCGACCACTGCGGGCCACTTCGATTTTGAGTCACTGGTTTATAACGTGTGGAGCAAAAGTGAAAACGTGCGTACTTCGGCTTCGTGTGTGTGCGGCGCGAATTTATCTCCTTATGGCGTCGCCACGCACAGTGTTCAAAAATAAATGCGAATGTGGAGTACTGCATACTGCCGAACCTAGCGTGCGTGCGCCCTGTGAATTTACCCACTTGCTTTGTCACGAGGCCAGATAGGCCAGGCTGTGTATCGCAATTGAGGTAGACTCCGCTCTCGAACGGTGAAAAAAATGATAAGAAGCTGAAAGTGTACAAACCAAGTCGAACCTCCAATCGAAGAACTCTGCACTCAACAAAACACAGGGCAAAAGGCGAGACGGGGACAAATGACATAACGTCAACCGAAGCACTGACTTGCAGCTGATGTATTTCCTCCAAAAACGCACATATATCAGGGGTACCGAAGTAGAAAATACAAAAAAAAAAAGAAATCAGGAGAGCAAGTCCATTTCTGTTATCGACACGTGCCCTGTTAAGGCCGTCCAATTCCTTCTGAGTGCAACCGATACTACGCTGATACATTGTTCCCCGAGGCACTCAATCGCGACTGTCCTCAATTGTTTCTTAAGTGAGCGTGTCCGAACTTTTGCCAATTACACGCTAACTACCAAAGTGAGGCTCGCAAGCGCATTCGTCGTAGCGGATGGCAAGAAGCCAACCTCCCTTTTTTTTACGTTATTGACGTGTTCCCTCAAATGGCCATTAGACATCTCCCAATTCGCTCGATCGATACCTCTTGCCGCAAGTTAAGGGCGGGTCGTACAACACGCCTTTGATGCAATCAACGAAGCACCGGCCGCGGTGGCTCAGTGGCTAAGGCGTTGTGCTGCTAAGCCCAAGGACGCTGGTTCAATTCCTGGCAGCGGCAGCAGCTTTTTTGATGAAGGCGAAAAGCGAAAATGTTCCGTACGTTCGACATTTCGGCGCACGTTAAGGTCCGCACGCGGCCAAAGTAATCCGCAGCCCTTCACTACGACGCGCCTCTTCGCCTGCGTAGCGCCGGTGCGTTAAGCCACATAATCAAATCAATAAACGAAAAGATTTAGGTGTTTGATTCGGCTGAAATATTTCCCTCGCCCGGCTTATAGCTTAGACAGGTAGCTAATGCGAGGCACAAAAAAAAAGAAAACAGCTCGAATTATTGCTCCCCCAGCTTATGTTATGTTACGCCCAGCCTTATGTTATGCGAGACCGCGTGAAGGTACAGAAAAACAACCGTTTTCAAGTTTGGCCGTTACTGTTGCATTAGCGGTTGCAAGACCCTGAGTTCCTGCTTGGAACTCTGGAAAATCCATTCAAAGACAGATGAAACGAGTGCATGTTTTCTGCGCAAAAGTTACAGCTATGCATTACCTAACTTTTAAATGATGGCTATCTGTAACAGCTGCTTTTTTTGCCGCCTGAAAATATTTTTTAAGAGTAAGAAACAGGATCTGAGGTCTTGAAATCGGTAATCCACCAACAAAGGCCAAATGGGGAGGGGGCTATAATCCTGAACCTTCACGCGGTTTTGGGTTATATAAGGCGGATAGCTAGGCAAGCGCGCATTAGAGTGTTTTTTTTAAGCGACAGCTTTCGTAGTGGGACTGATGACGTTCTGTCAAAAAACTAATGGATATCCCCATAGACAGGTTGGTCGACCGGAAAGCTAAGATCTCTGGGCACATGGCGCGTGCGTGACACCGGGCTTCTACTGTGTCGAAAAGGTTGCTTGAAAATCGCGAGAAAGGAACGGTTCTAGATAAGACAATACACGCATCGATCATGAAGGAATACAGTAGTGTACCTTTATCTCTTAAACCACGTATCAATATACACTTAGATTGTTAGTAGATGCGTTTACTTATAGCGCTTTCCATTGGGCGAACAGGAGCACTTCTAACTGCACCCAAAGTGCTCTCGCGAGTTTCTGGCGTCTTCCAGTGGTCGGGCAGGAGCAGGGGCGTTGTGTTTCATTGGTCGATGAGGAGCACGTTTTTGGCACCGAGAGCAGCCGAGAGCAGTTCTCGGTGCTCCGTCGCCAGCGGCGGAGTAACAGGGAACGCCGAGGAAGTCACATGACCCCTTTTGCGTCACTTCTGGTTTTATCCCCGGGTGGCGGAGGAAAAATGGCGGAATCCAGCAGCCGCGGTAGTCGCTCAGTGCGTACGGCAGCAGGTAAGCGCGGCCGTCTGGTCAAGGAATTGCTGCTACTTTTAGATGATGAAAGCACCACAGATTCAAGCGCAAGCTCATCATCGGACAGCAGCAGCAGCGACGACGACGACGATTTGACATTGCATGAGTTTATGTTCGAGCACCTGTTCGCCCCGCCGGAGCAGCGACCGAAGGTAGAGTCGTATCTGGAAAAGACGGCGGACGCTGTTATCGTTCGCAGCTAATTTTTGGGAGACACGATGGTGACCCCTTTATCATGAAAATGAACATCCGCTCGGCTTCTTCATTCGTCGCCATGCGGAAGGCAGACACAAAACCACCGTCACGTATCTGGCAAAACTGGCGAGGAATAACTGCGTGCGGACATCACGAGCGCGCGAAATGCTCTGGGAAGCTAGCGCGGGAAACGTTTGGTCACATGACTCTTGACATCTCGCCCTCCCCCACTGTTCACTGCTCCCGGAGCAGCGCGAATGTTTCATTCGCGGAACGAAAGCACACGTCCCCGTTACTCCCGTGTGCTGCTCTGGCTGCTCGCTCCACTTGCTCCTGTTCGCCCAATGGAATTCGCCATTAGTGCGCGAAAAATCGTCGCACGGGTTCATTCTCCATTTGCGCTTTGGGCCTTGGAAAGTTGGACGACCGATTGGACGTACAGTGCGCAACACGCAATTGTCTATAACAGTGAGTTAAACTTGAACTGGTTACCTCTCAAAACTGCGGACTCAAACTTGTCACAAAAAACGTTGAGGTCAAAATATATGGTCAGGTCTTCAGAATGACACAATAGTTGTGTTCAAATGTTTTTTGGCCGAGACAACATAAGGCTATAAGTACGAAACATGTGTTATAGACAAGGGTGTTGCCCTCTGTACTATCTTGATCACAGTCAGGGTAAGCACGGGAGCGCGCGTCATTCCGTGCGCGGGAGCCGCCTGTCGGCGTTCCGGGTAACTTCGCCCGCACGCGCAGTTCGTTTGCAACGAGGTTACGTGATGCACGTGCGAAGTTACCCGGAACGCCGTCTGGCGGCTCCCGCGCACGGAATGACACGCGCTCCGCCGTGTTCACTCTAAACTGTGATCAAAATAGTACTTTCAGCCAAGGTTGGACGCAATCTTAGTTTTCGGGCATCTCCCAACTTTCTTTGGGAAGGAATGGTAAATTTTCTATCCAGAGACGCTATCTGTCCTGTGCAGCATAAACCATAGGTTGGGCGAGGTGAGCTGCTGGGTTCGATGAAAACAAGCAAAAGCACTTCGTTAATTGTTTAGACGACGTGGCGTACGACTTTCCCTTAACTTGCAGCGAGAAGCACATGGCTTGATGAAATCTCGAGAGAACACGGCGCACACAGACACACAAGAGGTAGGGAGGTGGCCATCCTGCGATCCTTTTCGATGTGAGCGCTTGAAAAGTGCAGTCGGACTGTCCTCGCGTAACTGGCAGAAGTTCGGACACGCTCACTCCAGAAACAATCGAGGCAGTCGAGATTGAGCGCCCGAGGGAGCAATGCGTCAGAGCGGAATCGGTAGCACTCACAAGGAAAGAATTGGACTGTCTTAATTAACAGGGCACGTGTCGGTAACGGGTAGTGGTTAAACTTCACTTTCGTTTTGTTTATTTCTGCTTTTTGGGCTTTCTTCTCCGGTACCACTTCTATAGGTGTGTTTCTGGACAAAGTAAAAAAGTTGTAAGTCGGTGCTTTGTTCGTCCTTATTTCTTTAGTGTTCGCCTCGGTTCTGTCGATGTCGTTCAATATGCCTCACGAACTCGCCCCAATTTTCACATTCCTTCAGGCTTCTTCGCCCTTCCTACGTTTTTTTTCTTTATCTCTTTACTCCTACCCTGGAGAAGGAACTCTAAGCGCCTCGAAACTCCAGAAAAAGCGCGAACTACGCACAAGAAAAGGGGCCTTGGAGTGCGAGCCCAGACATTCCTCGCGTAGGAAGGAGGCCGGGTAAATGCGCAAATCTGTCGAAGGAAGCAGAGCGAGAAACAGGAAAGAAAAAAAGGCCGACAAGGTATGGTCGAAGTCAAAAAGGAAAGTGTGAAGGTCCTCCGAAAGACAGCGGAGGAAGGCCCATAGCAGGGGAGGCCAAACATGGCCCAAATCAATTGCCGGAAAATCGCCAGCGAACAGCTGGAACTTGCCAAGATCCGACGGCTCTTCGAACGGGTAGCGCCTCGTAAACCACTGCCCTGAACGACCCCCGCAACCTTCCTAGGGAACCATCGTTAGGGGAAACTCTCCTTTCTTTTATCCTTCTTTGCTTCTGCTTTTACTTATTCATTTGCACTGCTGCTCTCTGGTGGGTATAAATATCTTGCGCGGCTCAGCTGTCGTTCTCCTTGTAACAAAATCACAGCACGGAAAAAGAGGACAAGGCGCCGGGGAACACAAGAAGGGAAGAACTTATCCGCCCCGCATTGCGGTGTCAGATAAAGAAAAAGAACATTGATACAACTGAGGGGATTGGGATAGGTAAGCGGAAGTAACTTCGTGACTTGCGACTCGGCATAAAGTGACGGATAAAAGGGCCGAAAAAGATGGAGCCAGCAAAGGAAGAGAGCATTCGGGCGAGTGATTGGCTGAGTCCACTGAGCGGATATATTCAGAAGGCTGAAAATTACCATTCTTTTAAATAAAACATATGCCACGACTACCATTTCAGTACTGGTAAGATGCTGCCGTAGTAGAAATAAAATATGTGACTGTGGAAGGTTCGGATATCTGGTGAAACAGTCAATACAAAAATAGCGCAAACACGGCCCCGGAGGAAGAAGAACGTAGACTATAGCACTCTAGATCGTCCAACCTGATTCAACGACACAAGTTTCGGGGGCAGCGCGCAATAGCACAAGTTACCAGCAATATCTTTTAGTCTTCAAAATAAGCGCAGATAAATGTATAGAAAAAGAAAAGCTACATAGCAGGAGTTCTAGGAAGGAGTGAAATAACAACTCAAAAGATAAGCAAGCCTACATAACTTGCAGCTCCAAGATTTGTTGAAGGTTCATTCTATACTTTGGTTGATGGAAGCCTTGTTGGGTTTGGAGTCGCCAACGATATTATGTTTGCCGTTCCAGCCGTATCGGATATGCCCAGCCTGTAATATCTTTTTCGCTTGATGAAATTGCCTCCGGCCCAATGTTTGTTGTCGCGTTATACACACACGTCAGCTACGAAACGCTGTTTGCATAGTACGGAAGCTGGTATGCAGAACCAAATTCGAATTATAGGTGGCAGAAAATAAAAAGATGCCTGTTTGATGTACTCGCTCCCCTTATTTCAATTTCGAGGGTAAATATTACTTGTATGGGTGTCTGCGTCCGTCGAAGTGATCATACGGAAAGGTATGCGCTCGCGCTGCGGGTGAATAACCTTGTTGATTTGTAAGAAACTGATGTAACAAAACAGCAACTTGTCGCAAGAGTCGACAACTAGGACATGCAATCAAACCTAAAAACTGTGGTTTTTTTCTCTGTCATAAAAATCGGTAAAACACGAAATTGAAATGTGCAATGAAATCTGCAGCTGAGCATGATTTGCGGGTCGGCGGCTGTCTTGTGGGTGTGCTTGTCGAGTGACGTCCTGCTGGCGGGTCGCTTCGGCAAAGGTGTACTGGCGTCATTTCCGTGACGGATATGACGTCAATGAAGTCTTGGTGTATCCCGGCATAAAACACTGTCGTGTTAAAATATAAAACCCGAAAATGAACAACCCGAAGTATAACGTACTCTTTATTACTTAAGGTTGCTTTCCCGCAAGAAGACACTGTGTGCAGGGGGGCACCCTTTACAGGCCGCTTGCTTCGTTGTACTGGCGTCACTTCCGTGGTGGATATGACGTAATAGTAATCTTCGTGTATCCGGGAATAAAACACTTTCGAGTTAAAATTGATGAGCCATTGTCCTCTGTGAAGGTGGATGACCAGTGAAGCTTGAGTCCGGGATATACGCGGCTTCCCCATTACGATGACGAAATAGAGGTGAAATTCCAAATGTGAAACGGCAACTTGTCTTGACGACGGTATCGCCGCCCCGAGGATGCGGAGGAAACTAGACACGCAAGCGCTTGGAAGGTGGACAGAGCAAGCGCTTGGCAGTGCGAACGTAGGCGTGGTCTACGGGGGTCGCACAGCGGCAGACCTTTGATAAACCTTTATTATCTGCTGAGGCTCAACTAATCTTGAAGGCAGTGTCTATTTTAACTAATTTACCTAAAATGCTACGGAAAGATATGACGTATAAGTTTGAAGTCCAAATCAATGTTTTGAAGCCGCATGCGTCTTTGATGGGGACTGCGTGCTACTAGAACACACACCAGGACAATCTTTTTTTCTACGCCTCGAACTGTAGAACACCTCGCGCTTCGAATACACGTGCCATTTTTTTCACAGACAGAAATACATTGAACCATAGCCATATAATTTTCTCTTAAAAATGAGACATGGTTTGGCTGCACCAGTAGCAAAATATTGTGTGAAAGCAGCATACTTTTGATAAAGTGTTGTTCAAATTCGGCGACACCTCAGTGCTTCGGGTTTGTCAATTAATCATTCGTCATTTTCACTCACGCGTTATGGCTTAGCAATCTCTGACTCGTATGCGTAGCGTCAACGCAAACTCCCGACGTCGTTTTGCCCGGAGCATCGTGGGCCCGACTGAAAGTAGCCTCCAATTTTTCCTAGAAACCGCTACCTAAACGTAACCCGTTGCTCCGCACTAACCACTGAAGGCTCCACCGGTCTCGTTTACCTGGAGAAAATGATATTTACTCGGACGTAGTCAGTCAAAACATAACATTGAACTGCCCGGGCACTGCAGTGACCTTTTCTACCTATCTAGAATGCCATGCACGATTTCTGACTAACGCAGCTCCTAAAAATTGGATTGTATGCTATCATAACCACCGCCAACTTCATTAGTTGTTATGTCTCGCAATCGAATCTACCAAACATTCATACCCTCATAGATTTCCGTATACCCATTCAAGAGCTCCGGAAAACTCTCAACCAATCCCCTCGTCCGCCTGATCCTTAGTCATATGATCTCCTCTGACGTAACTGCAAAACTTTTCGTATTAAATAGGTACCAAGACCCCAGGTTACAAGCCCTACGAATCATTTCAAACACCAGTTATACACTGGTTCCAACGCAAGCGACCGTTTCCGCGCTGATCCAAGCCGTGCGTCTAATCCAATAGCAGAAAAGCCAAAAGCCACGTTTCCAAGACGCCATCCTTCAGGCCTTAATCTACTCCCGCTTTTCGGAGAGATTTTCTTTTAATAAGCACATTGCCAGCTCAGCCTACACTCCAGAGATCCTTCGCAAGTAGTTCTGCCATCCACTTCCGCCATTATGCCCATAGTGCAAACACTCTACAAAAGCCGGCCTTTACCATCTCATTTGGAACTATGCAGGTTTCATCCAATAGCGGCCCCCATCTTCCCTTACCAACGCGCAAGCGCGAGACCTTCACAATGACTAGTTATTACTTGAGACAAAGATCCATTCTACAGGACTTTTGTATCAAGAGTAGCCTCGCACTAGCAGTGTAGTTGAGACGGACAGTGACACCCTATTGTCTGATCATATGAGAACAGGCGTATTCAGATACAGCATGATATGGCCGATGACTGTCCCATTTGGACCGAAGAGTCAAAACGCATGACACACTACCCCCTCCTTCCACCTTGACCGACTCCGCCTTTGGCCTTCGTTGCTCTAATAAAGGTGCTAACAACAACTAAAAACGCCAGCAGAGGAACAAACTTGGGAACTCTTCCTTCGAAACAAATCAACACGTAAAAAAAGTAGGTGATTAACTTGCTCCCCTAAGGTGAGAGTAGTGAGAAGGACACGGGCGGACGATCCGTGTGATGCCGTGTCGGCCCCAGGCGTCGCCCCCGGTTCCACGAGAGGAACGAACTTTCGCTGTTTCTTCGTGTGCCCACTGCACGCTCTAATGACCCTGCCACCCCGGTCGGCGACATGGACGAACGTGGCGTTTCTCCCCATCTCACCATAGCCGACGGCTTGGCCTCCACTCGAGCTATCGCTACCCAAATAAAAACTCACATTAGCCTGAAAACAAGGAGCAAAACGAATAGGGCAGAGACACTAGCCAGCGTGAACACGCAGGCCTCGGCGCTCCCGCATGGTCGCTCCCGCTGCTCTGCACGCTCTTCCTTTGGTCCCATCTTCCCCCTTCAGCCGCCTACTTGCACCATGACCCGTAAATAGACGAGGCTGCCCGCACTTGGCTTCACTATCTGCCGCTCACAAGTTTCTCGTGTCTTGTTCGTTCTACCGATGGTTGTCTACTGCTTACATCTCGCTCTGCTCATTTGGTGATTTTTTTTGTTCCCCTAGCGGGCGCCTGGATAGTTTTCTAGACTGGACGCGCTTGCCCAAAGTATGTCCAACCCTGTGTATATATATATGGCACCGAAAACGAAAGGCGCTTGATGTATACGACGCGTCGTGTGGTGATCTTATCGTACCGTTATAGATGCCCCGTTGCAGGCGTTGAGGACACATAGCTGCGGCTATGGAGAGTAGCTTGTTACATTCGTAGATTGTTTCGAGGCACACCATGGCGTACAAGTGTTTCCGCGAGGGACAAACCGCATGAGACAAACTATGGCCAATGCTTTGCCGCCTTGTACACCACCCCAGAGATAAAAAACGGGGAAAGCCATAACTGGAAGGACAAACTAACGAAAAATAACAAAAACATAAAGTAGACGACACAAACTCCAAAAACAGCAGTTAACTGTTCTAACACAACGGTATAAAATGCGTATTGCATAAGAATTTTAGCCCTTGGTTTCGTCATGCTACATGACAATCATTTGCTGAGGGCCGTACAGTAAAGCGACCGCCATGTTTCGGACGCCGATGCATGGGCCACAAAAAAAAAAAAACAAAGAGAGAGAGAGAATAAATATTTTATTTTTCGAGCAGAGGCTGATGTGTGAAAAAAACAAAAAAAGAACAAGAAAGAACGGCGCTTTCTAAACCATTAAAGAGGTGTCGTTGCAGTTGTCGAGTTTGTGTGCAACGACACTTAGTCGGTGATGACTAATATCGTGCGCTGTTTTACTTTCGAGTGGTTGATTGAGCCTCCGAGTATTCGCGTTTCCTTGCTGTAGGAACATATAATGCGTCCACCTTAAAAGCATTTTGTGTCCTGACCCACTCGTGTGTACAAAACGAAGTTCGTTTTTTTTTGTTACTACATGCAGGACAGTGCGCTCCAAATAATCTAGTTAAAACCTTGTGCCTGGAGTCAGAGCAGCAAGAGCATTTTTTTTTAATGTTAATCTATATAACATAGGTGTAGTCTTGAGGTTTCCTGCAGCGCAAAAAAAGAATTGCCAACACTAGGCCTCAGTTCGCTGAGAACAGTGGGCCTGTCACCAGCAAAATCTGCTGTCAGCATCAACCTCGGGATATCAAGTCAGAATAAGAGTAGCTTTGTCGAGAAATTTTGTCCTTTGAATCTTACTCTGAAAAAATGCACCAAGTCTGCGCGCTCAGCCTCAAACAAAATAGCTTTTATGCTACCGTCACGTCATCCTAAAGTCGGGGCTAGTTAAAACATCCTGCGAGGGACACATGACAGGATAGTTTTTAAATTAAAACTAATGCTCTGCTGTCACTGAAACTGTCGTGTGTACGGCGTTGATCTCAGAATTTAGCGGCTGTTGTTGGTCATATAATTTCGCAGCTCGCCGCGAGTTGCAAGGAACACTTTAAGTATAAAGATTATTAAGGCGGAAAGCGTTCTCCCTATAATTCAAGCGCGAAAAGTGACCGTCGTCGGCGTCAACACGAATGGAATCAAAAGTCACGTGACCTTCGCGGCTGTACCTGCTCAGTGCAAGCGCGCGGTGGGGCTCTGGCGCCGATTTTAGGCTTTCGCATTCGTACCTCTCAGCTGTCTTAGGCGTCTCTGACATATTTTCCGAACTTTGGCGAGACTGAAAAATCATAATTTAATGCATGGTTGTTGCTATTTGAATGCGACGACGCGTTGGGTGTAGTGAGTCGGAATCATTCCCATTACTCGTTAGGAAATGTAACACCCTTTTAAAGCGAAATCTTTCTTAGTGGGACTCAATATGGCGTCCTGTAAAACGACTAATGCATTTCTCCATAGACCGGTTGGTCGATCCAAAAGCTTTGATAGGATCTCTGGACACACTGCGCGTGCGTAAACCAGGCTTCTATTGTGTCAAAACGGTTGCTTGGAAATCACAAGAAAGGAACGCTTCTAGATAAGGGGACCATGAAGAAGGAATGCCATAGTATACCTTTACCTCATAAACGCCGTACCGGTATACATTTAGATTGCTCGTAGATGCGCTCGCTCAGTGCGCGAAAAATTGTCGCACGGGTTCGTTCATCGTTCGCGATTCGGGTCTGAGAAGGTTCGATGATCGATTCGGACGCACTTTCGAGCGAAGGTTGGATGCGCGTTTTGCTTTCGCGCTTCTCTAAACTCACTTTAGGGAGGGTGGTAAATTTTTAGTTAAACGCCTATACTTCGTTACGGGCTACAGGTGAAGAAATGAAGCACAAGCCCTTCGGTTTAACAGTTATTAAAGCGCAGATGAATGAAGGAAATGAAATGGGGGGCGCAGACATTTGTGCCTTCAGGGTGTATGGTATACCGAGCCACCTTTTGTTACCTCTAAACTGAATGCTTTTAGATGCAACGCATCTCTTTAACTCGCCTTGTCCCTCCGGAGTCTTCCGGCATCTGTAGTCCGCATCCCTCCCCCATTATCCTCACCGCACCAGCTGCGCGCTAACGCCGCTCTCACCGCAGCGCCATCTGCGTGTTAGCGCTCGCTCCCGTCGCCGTGCCAGCGGTGCGTCAGCGCGCGTTAGCGCTCGGTTAACCATCGAACACATGCGCATGCACTGCTCTCTCTCATTCCCCTCACCGTTAACGCGCAGTACATATAAACGCGGTAACTGCGCCGCTCCGCTCAGTCGTTCCGCCGCTCCGATGACATCCGATGACCACCGATGATTTGAATGGAGACTAACAGGCCTGCTATCGCGATGGTCGGCGCAACCGTACGTAATATAATGGAAACAACAGCAAATTGACACGCTAAATGGAAACAACACAACGGAAACGCAACGGAAACCCCACGATGCGTCGCATCTACCCATGGTTCCCCTCGCGGGAAGATGGTGTAAATGTTTCTTAGAAATAAGAGGAATTCGCACATTCCTTCGATCCCTGTTATGCCCGATTTTCAGATGGAGGCGAAAAGCAAAAACGCCCCTGTGTTCGAGATTTCGGCACACGTTGAAGATCCCCAGTGGGTCAAAATTATTCCGGAGTCTTCCACTACGGAGCGCCTCAACGCCTGAGTTGCGTCGGCGCGTTAAACCCCCCAATCAATTAAATCAATCAATCCCTGTTATGCGAGCAATGAAGGTATTTCATCCAGCAATGTTCTATGCGCAGCATCTTCTACGACGATCCGCCGCGGTGGCTCAGTGGCTAAGGCGTTGTGTTGCTGAGCACGAGGACGCGGGTTGGATTCCCGGTCGCGGCGGCTGCTTTTCTGGTGGAGGGGTAAAGCAAAAACGCCCGTGTGTACGCGATATCGGCGCACGTTAAAGATTCCAATGTGGTCAAAATCAATCCGGAGCCCCCCACTACGGCGCGCCTCATCGCCTGCGTCGCGTCGGTGCGTTAAACCCTACAATCAATCACTCAATCTTCTACCTGGAGACGTTTTACGGAAGTTAGCTATGGAAGTCTGTCGAGCGCGCGAACGGAAAGGCGACGGCGTTCGCCATCAGCCGGTTTTTGCCGGTGGAGTTGGGTAAAAGCTTATTTAGTAAGCAACAATCAATTAGGTAGGGGTAGATCGTTGAGAATTGTTCTGGGCACATGGCGAATGCATTTAGAATGTTAGATCATCATTACTCTTCTGAATACTTAACTTGTTTTTCATATAAAACTGCTGTTTTTATTTTCTTTAAGTGGACATGTAGGTTTGCACGTTGGTCGACCATGTCTGGATATTTGAAGGGCTTGTTTTATGACGTTTTTGTATCTGTAGTGACCCATTAATCTGCGAACGTGCGGTTCTAACTTAAACGATGCACATACCTCCTTTCGCAATTGCAAGGGCCTTCCGCCCTTGCGGCAATTTTCAAGCTTCATAATTATTATGTAATGAAGGGTATGTCGTTTTCTTCCCCTCATCATGCTTTTCTGTGGTCTTTTCATGTCAATTCTTCGTGGTTGGGCAATGCATGCAGGCTGTTGTAGCTTTCACACCACCTTGAAATGTCTGCAGAGACGAAGCGAAAATCTTTATACTGCTTTATTCGGAGATGAATCTCATTAATACGAACGATGTCAAGACTACTTACCTGTGAAATACAACCAGGACTTCTCCTCTTAACCGAAAGAAATTATAAAAAGAAATAATTTTCTTTTGGCAGTGTGATCATAAGACAACCTGATTTTTTTCTTCTGAATCTACGTTTAATCATCCTGTCTCGTTTCAGCCTTCTTTGTTTCTCTGGCTCGCTCTATCTCTGCCACAACTTTCAGGATTCACAAATGAGCAAGGGATATAAATTTTCAAGCTTTCCCGCAAGACAAAAATAGAAGAAAAAGCATTATTTTCTCGATGCCGAAGTGTCGTACGTAGCTACCCAATAAACAAGAAAGTAGTAACGGAGCCTTTTCCATTCGAAAATGTATTAGAAGAACTGCAGCGTTTTTCGTCTTAAAGAACAAAAAGAATGCCATATTTCTTCGGTTAGGAGGCAAGTAATTTTTCTTAAGTAATTATTCAACTTACGCGAATGGGAACAAAGTCCACAGGTGAAATTTACCATCCCCGCTCCCCTCACTAAAAAAAGATAAAGAAAATGCAAATTAAAGGCACGGTTGAAAGCAGCCGTTGAACGTTTCTGCCAGACTGCATTGCTGATGTGTCGGTACGGCTATGGGGTTCATAGATTGATATTCGGGGAATGAAGCGCGTTATTTCATTCAGTCTTGTCGACTTTGGCTTAAATGAAGATGGCCGTTTTTCATTTTTCATAACGAAATATACAAAGTAGCTGGAGTACAGCGCTGGGCTGAGGATATTGATGGAAATAAATACAATTTATATAAATGAGAGCATAAAGTACCATTTTTTCACGCACCCCTTGTTGCTACCTATTTCGCTATTTGAGTATTTCGCGAAACTTCAGTGCGGGTAGACGATTTGGGGTCCACCTGAATCGTATGGCCCAAGCCCCACATCGCCAAGTTTCAGAAGCCGCGGATGTGCCGAAGTTGTCCGATTCACAAAAAATCACGGCCGCAAGATTATTTGGTTTCACAGCAACCTGCTAATGGCGGCATCGTTGGTACAGTAGCCGGTTTATCCGGACGACGACACGCGTACTAGAGAGTGGCTACTCGTACGCATTTAGGCTCTCACAAATCCATCTTTGGTTCACCCAAACGAGCTACTTGGCTGAATTTCTGTGCTCCTGTGTACGTCCCTAACGGAATGTTTCCAAGAAGGCGTAAACTAAGGGGCCATTCGAATGATTAAGTTTGTTTACTCCCTTCATTCCTTCGTACTGGCTTGATGGCAAGATGTCGCGTTTTCAAACGCACACGCACCTGATTTTTCCCCTCAGTGACCGCTTTGTGGACTGTTTCCTGGCGTCGTGTCGGCGGCGGAGGCACTCGCAACCAGCAATGCGCTAGCTCGGTTGCTCGTTTGCTCGCTTCTTCAGTAATGTCTTCGAGTTTTGCTGCGGAGTATCTGCGGTTTACTAGAGTGGACGTCCACCTTTCGCCACTGCGAAGGTTGCGGCCACTGAGGATGTAGATGCTTCCGACTTAATTGGGGTACAGTCGTACTGCCCCGCAGACCGGGAGCGCACAGCACACTATTCAATCTGTTCCAGCCAACGAGAGGTATACCGTATTGCTGTTACAGAGCTGGATGCCTGACACAGGCTTTTTTTAGCTCAGTGGGCAACAGTATTCGAATTAAAAAAATATATATCACCGTACACGTACTACGCGATGCTCGAAATGGGTGTGTCGGTTCGGACGCTGATAATCAGGATACTGCAGAACACTGTGCCGTACTTCCGAGCGGTGGACCATTGAAGTTCCTATGGGCACTAGTAATCAAGGTGTTCCCCAAAACTTCGCCGTAGTAACGGGGTCTGAGCACTTCTAAATTTTGTGTCATTTTTACGAGTTTCACGTAAGTGTAGGTTCTTTCACTGATTTATGACTTGCTTGTTGGTTTCCTTGACACAAGTACCGTTTACGTGGGTGCCGTGTTGCTGACGATATCTTTGAAATAGTTTGCAGTCCAGGCGAAAGGTTGGGAAGCTCTTCATCATCGACGTAGCTTTACGCGATGGCGTAGTGACAAACCACCGGCCGCAGTGTCATCAAACATGACAGAAATACATGGATTGAACCAAGACATCCCGATATCCCGAAAGGGAACCGAATATTGGAAAACGATAACGACGGCAGAGAGAACGGAATTCTATGACTGCCCGTGCGCCTCGAGCCTTCATACAAGGGAGGCTTGTGCAACGACGATCTCGGTCCACCCCGTCAAGACTGCTGGCCGGTCCGTCTCTACAGATCGTTTTCCGATCTGCGGATGCCACTCGCTTTCCCAAGATGACAGGGCCGGCCGCGTCAACTGCACCTCTTGGACGCCTTCGCCGAGGTGTCTTCGATGGAGTCATTCGGCTCAAATAGCATGCATCGCGCGAATGGATCATCGCTGCCCGCTGTGCTTGTTTGCAACCCGTCTTTGTTCGGGCAGAGTTCCTTCTGAACCTCCCTCCTTTCCATCTCCTGGCCGGATTTTTTTATTTACGAATCTCGACAATTTCGCCAGAAGCATAAAGCCATTAAATATTTTTGATGCCGCAGGGAACGCAAGAGAGCCTAAAATTTCCCTCGATTCATTGTCGGTTTCTGGTTACATTTTTATGTGGGGAGCATACCATGATGACCTGGTGCCGGTAATCTGGCATCGTATTTTTGGGTTATGTTTCTTGAAGCCGAATTAAGCTTACGTCTTATGCCAGAAAAGGCATATCTCGATCTATACTAAACGATGCGTGCCCGATGCCAGCGGTTCGTCCGTTAGATTTTTTTTTTCTGCGATAGTATGTCCTTTGGCATAAAGTCCTAGAGGTACAAGTTGGCACCCGTTTCCCTGAGGAAGTTCAGAAACAGCAGTGGTGGGGCCTTCACAGCCATCGTTGAAGATCGGGGGGATCTCCCAGGATGCAGGCCTGTGCCGCGAAGGTGTCTGGATCTCGCTGCACTCAGGGAAGGGCACGTCCATAAGCAGGTGCTTGGTGTCGGCGTCTTCGACAGGAACCGTACAGATGGGGCAGGTGTTCGTAAACGGGGCAGGGTACCGTGGTGGCCGCGCCCGGGTTACCGCAGGAGAGAGGGCCACCACAACTCGAAGTCTACGCAGCAGGACCTCCTCCCAGCGAGCGAGCCCACTGGGAAGGTCTGTTCCACACGGTGGGATATGAGCGCGTGTGGCGCGACGCAGATGTTCTTTGAATTCGACAAATTGTTCATGTGGGTCCGTTGTCAGCAAGGGCAGCGGTCGTGGAACCGAGGAGAGGTGACAGGAACTATCCGCCGCAATATGCGCGGTGATCGTGTTACGCCGGATCCACGGCAGTCAGAGAGGGCAGGGGTACGTGTCCAGCAGTTTATGAATCTATCTTGAAACGGACGAGTTGGAGGCTACACGACGCAAATCCCGTATAGCCGCCGTTGAGACCGTGTACATTTGTACAGTAAAATTTCCAGGGGCTTGAAGTGCCGGTAGTAGCGCTTGCAGTCCGTCCTGGATGGCTGTAAGCTCCGCCAGTATAGAAGGCCAGGTGCGGAGTGTTTCATAAGCGCAGTTTTGGTTCGCTTCTTGGCACGCCGATTGCCAGGTATTCCTACACATACGCGAATGCCCTCAATTGCTAATTTCCACAATTCACAGAATTTGCAGGGTACTTTGGAAATACTGAATACTGAATACAGCTCGGCTGGAGTTCAGCAGCCGGCATTCAGGAGACCACGTTAGAACCGCAAACGCTTGGAATTAGGGCGTATGACATCATGGAATGAGCGGTGTATTCAGGTTAAAAAACGTCCAGTTGTACTTCAACACGCTGACACAGTGTTGGATATGCGTTGTGCGCAGTGCCTAATGTTGCCGCAGCCAGCTTTCTGATGTGAAAGAGGTCCTGGCATATATGATAGAAATCTTTATCATTTCCGTTCCGCATTCTTTACATTTATTTTTCTACTCCACGCAGCTCAGGCAATCCTTGCAAGAATCGGTGGCACAGGGAGGCACTTCGTAATTTTTACTTAGCGGTGGTTTTACGGTCGCAACATCCCGCGACCATGTATGCGTCATCACCTCAGTTTTCTCAGATGTTCAGTTCATGTGCCGCTTACTTTGTAAGTTTTCCGTCGGAGCGTTTGTTAAGACTTTCTGCGCGTTTCAATCATTACTTTACCAAAAGGACCATCAGTCCCCCCCGGCTACTTCATTGCATTACGCAACCCTGCTCTAGTACAGCGGACGTCACCGAAAGAGACGAAAGTGACGTCATACCCGAAAGTGGCATCACCTCCGGTCATTAACTGCTGAAGTCACTTTTGCAATGACGTCACATGCTGCAGCTTCCACGTCCAAGCTCCAGTCTCCTTTCCCGTATCGGAGTCTTCCCTTACAGATGACCTTGAAGCGCCCTTGTCACCTGCCCGTCATAGAACGAGGCGAACAAATGCTAATCGCATTTAAACAGGAAAAAAACTGTGGTTGATTCCTCTGTCATAGGAGTCGGTAAAACACGAAAGTGAAATGTGCAGCGAGATCTGCAGCCGAGCATGATTTGCGGGACGGCGGCTGTCTTTTGGGTGTGCTTGGTGAGCGACGTCCTGCTGGCGGGTCGCTTCGGCAAATGTGTACTGGCGTCATTTCCGTGATGTTATATGACGTCAGTGAATCTTGGTGTGTCCCGACATAAAACGCTCTCGTGTTAAAATATAAAACACGAAAACTAACAACCCTAAGTAAAACGTACTCTTTAGCAATCAAGGTGGCTTCCCCGCAAGAAGACCCTCTGTGCAGGGGTGCACCCTTTACAGGCCACTTGCTTCGTTGTACTGGCGTCATTTCCGTGACGGATATGCCGTCAGCGAAATCGTGGTGTGCCCCGGAATAAAACACTTTCGTGTTAAAAATGACTTACAGGGAAAAGAAAAGCTCTATCATTGAATCTGCCTTTGCTTGAATGCTACCTACCCCTCTTTGCCATGTCGGGAAAGGGGGCGTCGGAACGATGAATGGCTTACAAGAAAGGCACACTAATCACATGAGAAAAGGCAGTAACGAGTGGCACGCTGTGCTTTGCACTGCAGACAATTCCTGAAAGGGACTGCTGTCCTAGCTAAGAACTTCAAACGCGTAGTATCCTCGATGTGCTGTTCTGCTTACGGGGCACAATGTCAATTGTTCGCACGCTGCGCGCTTAACGAAAAAGTGAAGAGGATCGTAATGAGAAAAGACGTTGCTCGTTTGTGCTTTAACGAAGTAAAAAGTAAAGAATTATTCGGCGGGCAAGAACAATATCCAGCGCTGCCGAGTCGACGTCAAGGGCTGGACAGATAATTCCGTTTTTGTGCCTTAAAAGCTTATCGATAAGTGAAACATGCAAGAGTCACGTCTTTGTTGCTCTGCTAAAGGAAACAAAACTTAGAGAGGCACGTGAGACTCCTTACGTATGTAATGTGCGAAAGCATATGTGTGTGTGGTTAATGTTGCCTTCGCAGCCAACGGGAATTGAATAATACGTAGGGAGGCTCGTACGGTAGCTTTCATCGTCCCTGGTCAATTCTTGCGTGTGGGTATGTGACAATCGGGGTTGTTATGTTGACATCGCAGGTGAATGGGAATTGGTCAGCCTGCCGTGGGTTTCTGACGGCTGCTGTTACCGTTGCTGGCCTCTCCCCCTAAGTGGTAGGTGGGATATATTTGGTGGCTATGTTGGCGCCGCAGGCAGGTGTAATTGTCGAAACGACCGGGAGCATCTGGCGGAAGGTTTTAATGCCATATAAGTGGGTACGGGAAATTTCTAGACCCATATTCAGCCACGATATCCAGACCCAGGGGGTCGAAATCAACCCGTAATTCCTCATAGGCCAGGTGTAGCTTCAGCGTGTAATTTCCCCCTCCCCCCCCCCCTCCAATCACAAAATAAAAAGAAAGAGAAAAATAAGATGAACTACGCACCTTCGGCGAGGTTGCGTCATCAGTAAATCGACTGCGAGGCAGCGCTGAAGGCGCTTACCTAGATTGTGAAGGCTCAGTTATTACGACAGCTTCCGACCACGCTTAATGGTTACGCGGATCTCACCAACTGAGGCAGGTAATGAGCGAGAGATGTTCACCCATTAATAAGGCAAATATTTAATTTCCAACATATATAGGAAACGTGGAACTTGAGCTCTAGGATGTTTCCCGCCCAGGAAGAAGGGACCAGCAATGCAAGGGACCAGGAACCTTCCATGAGGAGGGTTCATGGAATAATGAGATTGTAAACAAGAGTGTCACCCTTAGTGAAACAGCACTCAAACAAGCTTCTGAACTTAGTACTGTGCCACACGCACGCAAGCACACGCACCGGAAACGCACACGCACGCGCACACACACATCCGCACGCACGCGGGCACACACCAAAAAACGTAATTTCGGCATTTAAAGTAGGATATGTTCTGTGTTGGTCTGTAGGAGCCTCTACAACCTAACAGTTCCCTTGCAATTACTCACTCAGATTTCATACTCTGCTATAAACGCGTTCAGACACACAATAAGAAAAAGAAACTGCAATGCAAATAAACGTAAACATACTTCGGGTGCTTAACTCACTCGCGCGCAAGATTATCTGTAACCAGCTCGGTCGGTTACAGGAGTATTATATTTAGTATTAGCGGACACAGAGGCATTACACGACACATTACCGTCACCGCAAGGGCGCAAGCTGAGCTCTCCAAAACACAGCCACGGGGAAGTGGACGTTACCCTGTAATTCGGTTAGTGCAATTGAGTTGGAGCAGCGGGAGCACTCGCTTCGAGCACCGCGCTTTATTGTATTGCTTGTTTACTTAGGGAGGAATGTGCAAAGGCACTCAGACGCAGCGGTAGCCAACGAGGCCATAAGTCTTCCGCCAGAAACTGCCTGCATTATCTGAAAAGCAGGCAGAACTTGTCCTCCGGGTCATTGTCTGCTCTCTTCAGCTCAGATCATAAACATCGCACTAAATTTGGACGCTTGGCAAGCAGAACAGCCACTGGTGCACGGTGCTGGGCATTGGCGATCACAGTTAGCCATGGTAGAGTGAGAAAATATGGGTCTGAGACTCCGTTTCATTGCCCGCTGAGAGTTCTAGCAACGTCGAATGCAGTTAGCCGAACAGACTAACACAGGCACAAAGGAAATGTCTGAGCAACCCAGTTTTCTCTTTCACCACGGGCGCACTCGGCAAGAAAGCAGCAACAGACCCCCCTCCCCTATTGACCTCCTCCCTCCTGTAAAAACGGTGGAAGAGCCGACGAAATCTTCGCTTTAAGAGATTCTCGAATGTTCTTCGGGTCGCCCCTGGGGTAAACGTTAGAGTAAACACGGAGTAAAGGTGAGCGAGCATAACAACCTGCCCACTACGCTGTACTGACCAACCCACAACAAAAGGAACGGCACGCTGGTGGACATTACAAGGGAATTTTTCAACGGTAGCAACACGTTCCATAGGGCGCGCTTTGCATTCTGTTGGGAGTTGTCTGCAGCAAGCCAGGCGGCTCTGCGTGGCAATACGTGTTGGCAACACCATTGAGTTTAAACGTTCTACACCGTCGGCGGCCGCGACGGCGGCAGCATTGAAATGCGGCCCTCCACGAAAGTGCACCGCAGATGAGCAAAGGAGCGGAAGGCTGCAGCAAAACAAGTGAAGGCGCAGGCTGCTAGATCCGCCCTCGTCGGCAAATATTGGGTAGAAGAAAGAGCCGCGGTGCAACGCGCAAGGAAAGAGCGAAGTCATTCAAAAGCGTGACTCGGAAGCTCATTGAGGGGCAAACAGTCTCAGAAAATGAGAGGTAAAAACGCTCCGGCTACGTGGTACACCAGGGCAATTCTGTCGGAAGATCCCGGTCTACAGCCAACATGCTGGCGTATGTACTGTGAATAGTAGTACACACACGTTAAAGGGACAGACAACCGATTTTTGTCGAGTATATTTTCTTTATCCCAAATCAGAGGACATGACCTAAGACACCTTTACCGAAACCGTTTTGCCGATAGCGCCTTAGAACTTTTTAAATCAGAATTTTTAGATCAACCAACCGTACGAGTCCCGCCACACGAATACTGGAAATAATGATTGATCCGTCCTGCAACACACTTTTAACTGGACGTAAGATTAAAAGAGGTATTTAAAAACTTGTTCCCGCCTAAAACAACAATGATGTGCAACATTTCCTATTCCCTCATGCGGTTTTTCAATCAAGCGTTGAAATCGACCGAGTTCTTTAGAGACGTAGTGTCGTGTCACGTTTAGACGCTACGGGTCGTCGCCTTTCAGACTTCGGAAATTTTAGTGTGAAATTAAAACCATT
The DNA here is from genome assembly GCA_013339765.2 of Haemaphysalis longicornis. Taxonomy (NCBI): domain Eukaryota; kingdom Metazoa; phylum Arthropoda; class Arachnida; order Ixodida; family Ixodidae; genus Haemaphysalis; species Haemaphysalis longicornis. Next base: position 32,100,833 of record CM023456.1, on the reverse strand, counting down.
TTCGCCTGTTTATTAAGAAATTCCTCGTGGTTACCCCAGTAAATAAAATTCTAACTTTGATATGAGCTAGATGACACGCAGTCCATAAAAATCGGTTGTCTGTTACTTTAAGCTCGGAGACATTAATCGCCGCGCGAAACTCCACAAAATACTCAGCGGTGTGCAATTGGACATTAGTGCATTTGCACTAACTGATAAGAATTGGGCTCAGGGGTCGTTTAATTCAATAATTTATTAGTAGTAGCATGATCAATTCATTGATCTTGATATAAGTGCGTAAAGAAGTCGCCCTTAGTCTCGCTTTAAAATGCTCTTTGTAAAGACTTCGATACTGATTAGAGAGAAAAACAATGCGGCATCAGTCCGGAATTCATTTCCAAAGATAGAATATTTCAAACAGAAAAGATATCGCAGTAGTATGTTGCTCACATTTAAATGTCACAAGAACACAGCAGTCGAAAGACCGCGCGATGAGACACTTCGCCCGTTTGCGTTCTCCGGAGTAGGTGCGTCTTACAACGTAGTTTAGGTAGCAATTTTGGAACACAAACACGGGAAAAAAATTATCGATAATAGAATTGGAACATTACGTCAAATAAATACCCCTGAAGGAAGACTCGATGGCCACAAATTGAAATGCGCATCAATTGATGAACAGCTCTTCGGAAATAGTTCCTCATATCCAGATAGTCTGGGTGCGCGAGCTCACCAGGACCGTACCAGGGCCGTCTGAATTTGATTGGGGGGATTGGAAAGGCTCTTCGTCAAAAGGCTGCACGCCACCGTCATGAAGGACGACTCGCAGCCTCTCTTCTTAAGCAGTGATCTCCTCCGCATTTATTTTGGTTAGCCGAAGGAGCACCTCGTCGTTCACACCTGGTGACAGGAAGGATTGGTCGGAAGCAGCTTCACGACGGCTTGGGTGCTCCAGGCTACCGCATGTATTTTGCGGTGTTCGTTAGCGCTGGTTGGAAAGGTTTGCGAGGTGACGACGACAGCTATGTCATGGAGGCACGAGTGACGCGGGTGGCTCAGAACCTGGCTGCGCGATACGCGATATATGGAGGGACGAATATGCGGTATACGGTGTCCTCAACATTCCCCGGGCAGGTTATGTCCTTTTCGTCTTTAACGTGTTCCGGTGGGTTGCGAAGCCGGTTGGCGGCTTTTTGTCAACATGTACACATTGCCATAACAGCGTGGGAATCACGAAGCCGGGTGGCGGCTTTAGGTCAGCATGTTCAGGTTGCCGTGATTGCGGATGGCAAGCACCTTCCGGAACTACCGCAGAAAAAGCACGGCCACCCGTACTTTTTCCTCAGATCAGAAGTCAGCTGGGGCGGTGGTCGGTCGGATCGGTCGGGGTCGGGGGTCACCCGGGAGTCGGATGGGAAAGGCTCTTCGTCACTGGTATGTACACCACTTTCAGGAAGGACGACTCGCAGCCTCTCCTTCTTCGAAATGATTTCCACTGGAACCATTTTGGCCAAGTTAAGGAGTTCACACCGCCTGAAAGGAACGATAGTTTGGGAGCAGGTTCACAGGTATACGATGCTTTATGTGCTCCAGGGTACCGCATGTATATTGCGTTGCTCGTTACTTCTGGCCGAAAAAGTAGGAGAGCCGAGGACGAAACCTTAGGCATGGAGGCACGAGTGACGCGGCTGGCTCGGAACCTGGCTGCGCAGTCCTTGGGTTGCACGTTGGCGTCGAAGATGACGCTGTCCGTTAGCTGCAGCCAGGACGATGGCAGGCTGGTGTGGTCGGCCTTCTCAGAGACTTGGATGTCGAAGTGAATGCTAGTCTTGATGGGTGACTCGATAGAGATGAAGCCGTAAACTACGGATATACTATATAAGGTGACCTTGGCATTCTTCGGGCAGGTGATGTCCTTTTCGTCCGTACTGCGGTCCGGTGAGTGACGAAGCCGGTTGGCGGCTCTTGGACATCATGTTCACGTTGCCGTGATTGCGAGGGAATGATGATGCCGGGTGGCGGCTTTTGATAAGCATGTTCACGTTGCCGTTTTTGGGGATGGAAAGCAGCTTCTGGAACTGCCGCATAAAAAGTAAGGAGCGCCCGTATTTTGCCCTCACGTCAGAAGGCAGCTGGGGCGGGGGGCCGGTCAGCTTCTAGAGCGAATTACCCCGGGGCCGACTCCACTTGTTTCTTCAGGAATTTCTCCCTAGAATCCCAAGAGTTGCTTCTCCGTTCAGACATGGCTTCCGGATGATGCGCCGATCATAGTTCCATGCGCGCACAACGGCGTTGAACCTGTAGGAACAGGACCGAGGAGATAGGGACGCTCAGGCACGCAGTCGTAATCGACCTGTGTGCGTGGCTAGGCTTGTGCTCGAGGACACGCATCGCTGATGATGATGGGGGCAGGATGCGGTTCATGATGATAGTGGTGGAACTGCAGGTAAATCATTACACCGCCACTATATTTCTTTTTTCAGTTGGGGATTGAGGACTCATGGTTGATTTCTGAACCGAACTTTCGAGAAACTAGGAAGTGGTTTTATCTCACGCTGGCTGCTCAATTAGCAAGATGAGCGAATGCATGCTCAGTGCGATCTCTTCTCGCGCTTTTTTTCCGTTTGGCTTCCAGCTTAGTCTTAGGCATGTCGGGATGATCTGTGTATAACTTGTTTTATGACGTTTCTGGGAGTGGCGGGGGATTAGTTGGTAGAAAAAAAAAGTTTTTTGTCAAGAGGTGGAGACAAGCTGATTACGGTAATTACGGTGGTCTTGATGTCTCTGGCTCGTCCCCGCATTCAGAGATTGGCCAGGGCTAAATCTTTTGTTGTATTCTGATTGAACCTGAAATATTAATTTAGTTAAAAAAAAAAGAAGGGCGTGAAATGATAGTCCACCATGACTAAAACCTGTATTACCCAATAAGATGGATTCTTTTGCGATCCTCACGACCTATAGCCAGAAGAGAAGCCTAAATATATTTATAATTATCCCTTTTCGCGTACCCCATATTTCTTGCCCCAAAAGGTAACATACGGGGAATCGAAGGGGCCGGCCCCATACGCTCAATAGGCTCCTTCATAACCACCTGTGTAGCTGCCGAGAAGTGGCGCCAGTTGACAGTCTTGAAGGGGCGCTTCGCTTCGTCTTCATCATCGGTAGGGCTGGTGATGATTGTTGTTGCTGCCCCACAAAACAACGGCGCATACCCACTCTGGGGACTTGGTCAAGAAGAACTTCGATTATTTAATTATGGAATGCGAGTACAGGCGCCGTTGGACGTCAGTGTTAGAGGCCTTCGTCCTGCAGTAATCCTAAGTACGCTGCTGATAATGACGATGATTACACTGCACTAAAACGGGACGAAAGGTGAGGCAAAGACTGTAATGGTAAGCAAAAAAAGAAGATGGAAGAGAGAGAGAGAGAAAAGAGAGAGAGAGAGAGAGAGAGAGAGAGAGAGAGAGAGAGAGAGAGAGAGAGAGAGAGAGAGAGAGAGAGAGAGAGACAAATTTGCTTGATACCTTGTCGATGCTTGAAAGAAGCAGCCCTTTATGCAGCAGTAGTTGTCGCACTGATCAGGACAGTCTGTTCAGCGTCCTCATTAATTTATCTTGACACTATCCGAAACAAACCCTGCGCACATAAGAAAGAGCCCTGTAAAACTGCGGCCACAGAGTGTGCAAAAAGAAAATAGGCTTCGTAGCGTACCCGAAACTACCCCTAATATAGTAGCCCGGTAGCGAACTTCGTTGCCATACTTGTTACTCATTCAAAACTCGCACCCAGCCAGAAGTTTCGAGAATTTTGCCAGAATGGCGGGAGTCATTCGTTCCAGGTCGATGAAGTTAGAGTGAGTGACGGTCGGACCTTCCCCGTGTTGTGTTTACTTTATGATAGTCACCAGCTTGAGCGTTACGGTCGAATTTCCTCTGTATGGTTTTGCCTCTTTCCGCCGTGGTTTTCAGCGTCATCTCAAGAGTACCGTTCAGGCACATGGCTTTCACCTGCCCTATCCACGAATGAAAAGTTGGATGGCGGGTGCTGGATACATCTTCAGGGCGACCACCTTGTACAGAAGGTGGTCGGAGCTATATACATTTTAATCGGGAGAGGTCAGCGGAATCACCTATTTACTTTGGTATCACGTGGGTATTCAAAGCTTCAATAACACATTACAAGTCATTTGTATTTTGTGTCTGTTCAGCAGTAAACAGGAAGGATATTATTGAGTGGCCTGTTGAATGGTTTTTCTGAGGCCACTAACCAGGCATATTTCATTTCCTTCCTGTGTCGGCCACCCCTGAAAAATGTCTTTTTGCGGACTTTTGCCAGGCTTGTGGAGTGAATCAAATTATTTTCAGTTTTCTTCTGGATACTTTCTCTCTCTTTCTTTTCCCTCCACCCTCTTTCTATGCTTGGCGACTAATGCTGCATTGCCAGTCATCGCTAATGAGGTAAGGCAGACAAAGTAACAAATTGTAGCATCCCGTTTGTGGCGCCGACTGATGGCTTCTTTTAGAACTCAGCCCTGTACTCCTTCGATGGCTTTGAGGTCAGAAGGAACGTTTATACACAGGAAATGAGCGGGTCGTTGTCGGGACCCAAACTACCCAGGGGAACTGGGCATGCTATCGCAGCCTGCTTGATTGCTTAGGCGCAAAGGGAGAACACGACCGGTTCTAAAGCGTCCATCAGAACATACCCGCTATGTGGAAATCACGGATGCTCTCTCCGTAAAGTCTGTGAACCTACTTGAGATGGATAATATTGACTTGAGTAGCGGCCGCTTGAAGTACCGCTGACTATTATACGGAATGAGTTTCAGGGTAATTGGACGAAGAGTGATTGGACGACTGGCTCTTGGGAGGAATGGAGGAAGAAAATGCCCGAAACGAAGTTCGCAGTTCTAACTGATGCATCGAGAGAGAACCGTAAGAACCCAGGATAGTCTGCCACATATAGATGAGAGAGAAGAAAGAGAGTGTGTGGGTGTCTACATTTATGAAGTTATATACCCCCTCTAGGCTAGCGCTGGCGATTTGATGGAATAGTCGTCGCTGTAGCAATGGACGACAAACTTTAGGATTGTGTAGTGGTCGAAAAGCACATAAAATCTTTCGCAGTTAAACACAACAAAATGTGCCAGCGGCATATTTGAACACCACGTAATGCCCACGTGAAATTACTCGTATGTGGGCGTGGCGCCCATTGACCTGCCTGGAGCATGGCATGGATATCTACATAATTAACGGAACTGATAACGGCGCAAGCGGAGGTCTCCGAAACACAGCCACTTCAAAGTATACGTTACCTTGTATTTCTGTTAGAGCATTTGAGTTAGAGAAGCGTGAACAATGACTCCGAGCTCCGTGCTCGATGGCCCTCCTTGTCTACATAGGGAGGAATGTACAAAGGCAACATTGCCATGGTTCTTCCGCCAGTAGCGGCCTACATTATCTGAAAAGCAGGCAGATCTTGTCCTCCAGGTTGTTGTCTGCTCTCTTCGGCTCGTATATAAATATCAGAGAAATTTCGACGCACGGCAAGCAGCGCCCCCACTGATGCACGGTGCTGGGAATTGGCGTTCACAGTTTGCCGTCGTCGAATAAGAAACATATGGGTCTGAGTCTCCGTTTCATTGCCCGCCAGGAGTTATAACAACGCCAAATGCAGTTAGCGGAACAGACAAACACAGGCACAAAGAAAAAATTCCCCGCATTTCCCCGAGGGGAAGAATGTGAAAGTGCGAATGCACGAGTTGAATTTGCGCGGTTCGGTAATGTTCGCGAAAGAGAGATCACACACACACACACAACTACAAAGAAAGAAAGATGCATTTATTCACAGACACCTATTTGTGTTGTCGTTGTACTTGATTGCTAGAGCGGATCTCAGCTTTGAAATTTCGTGTCAGTACTCCTTTAAACGGGTGCATTAGCCCTTCTCACGCCCGATTCTTGGCCAATCCCCCACGTGGGTATGTGCCATGTCAGCGGCCAGGCTGCGCGCGCCCATCTCCACGTGCGCGGACATCGCCGGTGGCCGCAGGTTCAGGGTCGCTTAAGAAGTGCATTGCACTTAAAATATCTGAGCATCCCGCTTTTCTCTTTGGCCACGGGCGCACTCGGCAAGAACTCGGCAACAGCGCCCCCCCCCCCCCCCCCCCCCCCCCCCCCCCATGTGAAACCGGTTGAAGAACCAACGAAATCTTACCTTTGAGAGATTCTTGAATGTTATTTGGCTTGCCGCTGGGGTAAATGTTAGAGTAAACGCACAATAAAGCTGAGCGAGCATAACTACCCTTTCACTACGGTGGACTGGCCAACCCACAATGGAAGGAACCACACGCTGGTGAACAACATCAGGGAATATTTCATTGGCAGCTACACGTTTCATTGGACGCTCTCTGTATTCTGATGGCAACTGTACGAAGCAAGACAGGTGACCCGGCGTGGCAGTGTAAGTTGACACCATTGACTTAGAACCTTCTACACCGTCGGCGGCCGCAACGACGGCAGCATTGAAACGCGGCCCTCCACGCAAGTACACCGCAGATGAGCAAATGAACGGAAGACTGCAGTTGAACGCGTGAAGTCGCAGGCTGCTAGATGTGCCCCCCCTAGGCAAACATTGGGTGGAAGAAAAGGCCGCGGTGCAACGCGCAAGGAAACAGAGCGAAGCCATTCAAAAGCGTGAGTCGGAAGCGCATTGAGAGGCAAAGAGTCTCAGGCCGTGAGAGGTAAGAACCCTCCGGCTACGTGGTGCAGCGGGGCAATTCTGTCGGAAGATTCCGGTCTACAGCCAACATGCTCGCGTATGCACTGAATACGTTACGTTATTCATTAAAGGGACAGACAACCGATTTTTGTCGAGTATTTTTACTTTATTCCAAATGAGAGGACATCACTTAAAACAGCTTTACCGAAACCGTTTTGCCGATAGCACCCTAGAACGCTTTAAATCAGAATTTTTAGATCTACCCGCCATACGAATGCTGGCAACCACGACAGTGAGCCGCACGGCAACACACTTTTAAGTGCGAATGCACTTTATAAGCGACCCTGAATTCCGCGGTTGACCGCCGTCCGTCCACATAGCAACAGCTGCGGGTGCGCGCGCTCCTCGTCTTCCTTGGCAACGGTGGGTAGATTGGGCGACCTGGCACATACCCACGTGGGGGATTGGCCAGGGAGATGGGCGCGCGCTGCCTGGCCGCTGACATGGCACTAACCCACGTGGGGGATTGGCCGGGAATCGGGCGTGAGAAGGGCTAATGCACCCGCTTAAAGGAGTACTGACACGAAATTTCAAAGCTGAGATCCGCTCTAGCAATCAAGTACAACGACAACACAATAGGTGTCTGTGATAAATGCATCTTTCTTTCTTTGTAGTTGTGTGTGTGTGTTGTGATCTCTCTTTCGCGAACATTACCGAACCGCGCAAATTCAACTCGTGCATTCGCACTTTCACATTCTTCCCCTCGGGGAAATGCGGGGAAATTTTTTAACTGCACGTGAGATTAAAAGAGGTATTTAACCTTTCATATTCCCTCATGCGGTTTTTCAATCAAGCGTTGAAATCAACCGAGTTCTTTAGAGACGTATTGTCGTGTCCCGTTTAGACACTACGGGTCGTCGCCTTGCAGACTTCGGAAATTTTAGTGCGAAATTAAAATCATTTTAGCCTGTTTATTAAAAAATTTCTTGTGGTTACCCCAGTATGTAAAATTCTATCTTCGATATGAGCTAGATGGCACGCAGTGCATTAAAATCAGTTGTCTGCTCCTTTAAGCTCGGAGGCACTAATCGCCGCGTGAAACGCCACGAAACACTCAGCGGTGTGCAATTGGACATTAGTGCATTTGCACTAACTGATAATTGGGCTCAGGGGTCGTTTAATTCAATAATTTATTAGTGGTAGCATGATCAATTCATTGATCTTGATATAAATGCTTAATGAAGTAGCCCTTCGTCTCGCTTTAAAATGCTCTTTGCACAACACCAAATACTGATTAGAGAGAAAAACAATGCGGCATCACTGCAGAATTCATTTCCAAAGATAGAATATTTCAAACAAAAAAGATATCGCAGTGGTATTTTCTTCACATTTCAATGGAACAAGAACAGAGCAGTCGAAAGACCGCGGGATGAGACACTTCGCCCGTTTGCTTCACCGGAGCAGATGCGGCTTTTTTTTTTTTTTGGAACACAAACACGGGAAAAAATTATCGATAATAGAATTGGAACATTACGTCAAATGGATACCCCTGAAGGAAGACTCGATGGCCACAAATTGAAATGCGCATCAATTGATGAATAGCTCTTCGGATATAGTTCCTCCTGTCCAGATGGTCTGGGTGTGCGAGCTCACCAGGACCGTAACAGGGCCGTCTGGATTTGATTGGGGGGATTGGAAAGGCTCTTCGTCAAAATGCTGTACGCCACCGTTATGAAGGACCACTCGCAGCCTCTCTTCCTAAGCAGCGATCTCCTCCGCATTTATTTTGTCCAGCCGAAGGAGCACCTCGTCATTCACACCTGCTGACAGGAAGGATTGGTCGGAAGCAGCTTAACGACGGCTTCGGTGCTCCAGGGTACCGCATGTATTTTGCGGTGTTCGTTAGCGCTGGCTGGAAAGGTTTGCAAGGCGACGACGACAGCTATCTCATGGAGGCACGAGTGACGCGGGTGGCTCAGAACCTGGCTGCGCGATACGCGATATATGAAGGTACGAATATGTGGTATACGGTGTCCTGAACATTCCCCGCTCAGGTTATGTCCTTTTCGTCCGTAACGTGGTCCGGTGGGTTGCGAAGCCGGGTGGCGGCTTTTTGTCAGCATGTACACATTGCCGTGACAGCTGGGGAATCACGAAGCCGGGTGGCGGCTTCAGGTCAGCATGTTCACGTTGCCGTGATTGCGGATGGCAAGCACGCTTCGGAACTGCCGCAGAAAAAAAACACGGAGCACCCGTACTTTGTCCTCAGATCAGAAGTCAGCTGGGGCGGTGGGTGGTCGGACGCGGTCGGGGTCGGGAGTCGGCCGGGGGTCGGATGGGAAAGGCTCTTCGTTAACGGTATGAACACCACCTTCATGGAGAACGACTCACAACCTCTCCTTCTTTAAAATGATCTCCACTGCAACCATTTTGGCCAAGTTAAGGAGCAACTCATCGTTCACACCGGCTGAAAGGAACGATAGGTTGTGAGCAGGTTCACAGGTAGACGGTGACGTGGGTGGCTCGGAACCTGGCTGCGTAGTCCTTGGGTTACACGTTGGCGTCGAAGATGACGCTGGCAGTCAGCTGCAGCCCGGACGATGGCAGGCTGTTGTGGTCCGCCTTCTCAGAGACTTGCATGTCGAAGTAAGTGCTAGTCTTGATGGGTGACTCGATGTAGATGAAGCCGTCTTCGGGCGGGTGATGTCCTTTTCGTCCGTACTGCGGTCCGGTCAGTGACGAAGCCGGGTGGCGGCTCTTGGACATCATGTTCACGTTGCCGTGATTGCGAGGGAATGACGATGCCGGGTGGCGGCTTTTAATACGCATGTTCACGTTACCGTTTTTGCGGATGTAAAGCAGCTTCTGGAACTGCCGCATAAAAAGTAACGAGCACTCGTATTTTGTCCTCACGTCAGAAGGCAGCTGGGGCAGGGGCCGGTCAGCTTCTGGAGCGAATTACTCCGGGGCCGACTCCACTTGTTCCTTCAGGAATTTCTCCCTTGAGTCCCATGAGTTGCTTCTCCGCTGAGACATGACTTCCGGATCATGTGCCGATCATACTTCCATGTTCGCGCAACGCCATTGAATCTGTAGGAACAGGACCCTGGATATAGGGACGCCCAGGCGCGCAGTCGTGTTCGATCTGTGTGCGTGGCTCGCCTCGTGCTCTAGGCCACCCATCGCTGATAATGATGGATGCAGGATGTTGTTCATGATGATGGTGGTGGCACTGCATGTAAATGATTACACCGCCACTATATTTCTGTTTTGTGTGTGCGATCAATTTCTCAAGGTTGGTTTCTGAACCCAGGTTTCGAGAAACTAGGAAGTGGTTTTATCTCACTGTGGCTTCTCAATTAGCTAAATCAGCGACTGCGTGCTCAGCGCGATCTCTTCTCGCGCTTTTTGCCGTTTGGCTTTCAGCTCTGCCTTAGGTAGGTCGTGATGATCTGTGTATAACTTATTTTAGGACGTTTCTGGGCATGGTGGCTGACTAGTGGGAAGAAAAAGAAAATCTTTCGACAAGAGGCGGAGACTTGCTGACAACGACGATGACGATGGCGTTGATGTTTTGGCTCGTGCCCGCATTGGGTGATTGGCCAGGGACTATATCATTCGTTGTATTCTGATGGAACCTTGAATATTAATTCAGTTTCAAGAAAAAAGTAGGGCGTGAAATCATAGTCCACAATGACTTAAATCTGAATTACACTATAATATGGATTCTTTAGCAATTCACGCGACCTATAACAAGAAGATAAGCTTGAATATAAGCTTCTCTATCCCCGCAATTATATGCCTGATGGTCGGAAGTGGCTTCTTGTGGTTCCGCACAGTTTACGTGCAGATGTATGCTCCGCTTACTACGCTGACCCCCAAACCGCTCACGCTGGACTTCTTAAAACAAATATACTCGCCTCCGCCAACGATACTCTTGGCGCGGAATGGACTGGTTCGTGCGCAAACACATTCGTGTCTGCACTGACTGTCAGCGCCGCAAGACGCCTGCACTGCAACCAGTCGGCCCTCTGCAGCCTTGGTCATGTCCTCTTCGTCTTTACGATCGTGTCGGCAAAGACCTTTACGGCCCCTTGCCGTGCAATCATTCCGGCAACCGCTGGAATATTGTTGCGGTAGACTACCTAACACGCTACTCTGAAACCGCAGCGCTGCCAGCTGCTACTGCGCGTGATGTTGCTGGGTTCGTTTTGCGCTCCCTCGTCTTGCAAAATGGTGCACCACGCGAATTACTCAGCCTCAGAGGGCGCGTATTCGTCTATGAGGTTGTTGAATCCCTTCTCGCTCAATGCGGAATGGTTCATAGTACAACGTCCGCATACCACCCACAGACGAATGGCCTGACTGAAAGATTCAACTGCACACTCGGAGACATGCTCACCATGTACGTCGCTCATGATCATTCAAATTGGGATGTGGTGCTACCTTTCGTAATGTTTGCTTACAACACCGCACAGACCACCTCTAGCTTTTCACCTTTTCTCCTCCTCTATGGACGCGAGCCGTCTTGCACAATGGACACAATACTGCCCTACAGCCCTGATTCTTCTTAGTGCAACCCTACTTCTGACATAACTCGAGAAGCCAAAGACTGCCGGCAGCTCGCCCGCTCACTAACAACAAATGACCAGGGTCGCCAGAAGCGTCTTCAGCGACAACTGACCACGCCTCATCTTCGTTTCGTGCTGGCGATCTTGTGTGGCCTTGGTTCCCCGCTACAACACCGTCTCTATCCTCCAAACTGCTTGCGAAATATCATGGCCCCTACCGCGTCCTCAAGTGTACTTCTCCCGTGAACTACACAGTTGAGCCGCCGACGCCCTCTACAGACCTTCGCTGTCGTGGCAACGAAACCGTCCACGTCAGTCGCTTGAAGCCCTACTACGACCCCGCAGTCATTTGATCGCCGCAAGTCACTGGGAGGGCTCCTGCTTCACCGGGTACAATTGTAATGCAAATTGCTTGAAGTGGTGTTGCCGTCCAATCCCTTTTCACCGACTGGTCAATCCCTGAATGATCATGTAGCACGCACGACTACTGTCATCACAGGTGCGTGATCGCGCTACACGAGTTGAATCCTCCGGTTGGTTCACCTTGGACCGTTTGCCTCTTCATCCCTCTCCGGGGACTCTGTTTACCTTCGAATAAACCCCATTGCAATTTAAATATCTCTTTTCGCGTACCCCATATTTCTTGTAACAAAAAAGTAACATACGCGGAATCGAAGGGGCCGACCACGTACGCTCAATAGGCTCCTTCATAAGCACTGTGTAGCTGCCGAAAAGCGGTGGCAGGTGACGGTCTTGAAGGGCCGCTTCGCCTCGTCTTCATTCTCGGCAGGGCTGGTGATCATTTTGTTGCTGCCCCACACAACAACGGCGCATACCCACTCTGGAATAATGGCCAAGAAGAACTTGGGTTATTTAATTATCGAATACGAGGACAGGAGCTGCTGGAGGTCAGTTGGAGAGACCTTCGTCCTGTGGTAAACCTAAGTAGGTTGATGATGATGGTGATGATTACACTGCACTAGAACAGACCGCAATCTGAGGTAAATTGTGAAATGTAAGCAAAAAATTTCACCATCTTCCCGTAGGGGAACCTGAGAGTATGCCAAGCGCCCATGAGGTCGACTCACCCATTAGTTTCCAGTTCGATCGCGGCTTGCGCGAGGAGAATGAGGGGAGCGGAGCGCGCGCGCGCGTCATTTATACCGCGGAGCTACAGTGGCGCCCCCAGCGGAGTATGCAGCGGCTGCCGTCGCGTCTCTAACCCTAAGCTGCTTCGCAGTATCGCGCGCGGAGCCGCAGGTGTTGCGATTCGTTGCACAATCCCGGAGAGGAGAGAAGCTTCTGAAAGGAGAGGATTAATGTCGGGGAGGAGAGGAGCGTCGGAGAGAGAGGAGGAATGCCTCGCATACTACTCAGGGTTCCCCTACGGGAAGATGACGAAGGTGGTTGAAGGCGAAGCTATCTCGTGATTGATTCTTTGGTTGGCCAATCCCTAGGGGCATCCTGCCACAATCATCATCAGGGTGCCTGGTCAGGCATGCGCAGTGGGGGTGTGGACGCCGCACAACGGCGCCCACACAACGGCGGAGGGAACAGGCTCGACCATAAGCTGCTTCGCATCTAAAAATAAGATGGGAACAGCAAGAGAGAGAGAGAGAGAGAGAGAGCGAGCGCAAAATTCGCTTGATACCTTGATGATGCTTGAAAGAAGCGGCCCTCTATTCAGTGGATGTTCGATGCACTGATCGGGGAACTATGTTCAGTGTCCTCATTAATGTATCTTGACGCTGTCTGAAACAAATCCTGCGCACTCAAGCAATAGCCCTGGAGAATCGCGTCCACGAAGAGTGCAAAAAGAAAATACGCTTCCTAGCATACATGCAACGACCCTAGTTGAGTAGCCCAGTAGCGAACTTCGTTGCCACACTCGTTATGCAGCCAAAAGTCGCAGCCAGAGGGAAGTTGGGAGTATTTTGCGAGAACGGTGTCCCTCATTCGTTCCAGGGCAAGGAACTAGGAGAGAGTGAAGACCGGACTTTCCCCGTTTTGTATTTACTTTACGGTAGTCACCAGTCTGAGCGTTACGGTCGAATTTCCTCTGTGTGATTTTCCTCTTACGGGTGTGGTTTTCAGCGTCACTTCAAGAGCACCGTTCAGACCATGGCTTTCACCTGCCCTACCCACGAATAAACAGCTGGATGGCGGGTGCTGGATACATTTTTAGGGCAACCACCTTTAGGCAGTCGAGGCTACACATAATTTAATCGGAAAAGGCCAGCGGGATCATCTATTGCTTTACTTTCGTAGCACGCGGGTCTTGAAATGTGCAACAACACATTACAAATAATTTGCGTTTTTAGGCGGTTCATCAGTAACCGGAAGGGATTTTATTGCGTGGCTTTTTGAATGGTTTCTCTAGGGCCCCTAGACAGACATATTTCATTTAATTTTTAGGTGCGGAGTACCTTAGGACCACCCAATGGCCGGTCGCGTCCGTGCGCATAGCATTTACAATCGCAAAAAATCACATAGGCACCGGCAGAATTTGAGCCTGTCAGCCGTCTTACCCATTGGGCTGCGGCCGTCAGTTAGCACCCGAGAGTCAAAGGGCTTACTCCCTCGCCCGTAACAGTGCGGAGTACCTTAGCACCTCCCAATGTCCGTCCACGCGTCCATCCGTGCGAAGACCACCATCAAGCAAAATCAAGCAAAAATCAAACGAAAATCATGCGAGCCGTGAGTTGCAGTTGCATTTAGGGAATAATCAAGGTGTAATTCCCGGCTCAAACCGAATGGCGGTCGGGGCGCAACTTGGATGTCATTTCGAGTTCCCGTATTCGGCACCCTCGCCATCATCCACGAAGCGGAGATGCTGCCATTTTTCTTCCTTTTTTCCTCGGTCGGCCACCCGTGAAAAATGTCTTTTTGCGGAATTTTGCCAGGCTTTATTGAGTGAAACAAACTATTTTCAGTTTTCGTTCAGGTCCTTTCTCTCTCTCTTTTTTCCACTCTCTTTCTATGTCTGGCGGCCACTTCTGCATTCTCAGGCATCGGTAACTATAGGTAAGGCGGACAAAGTAACCAAATTGTCGTATGCCGTTTGAGGCCCCGAGTGATGGAACCCTTAGAACAGCGCCCTGTACTTCTTCGATGGCTTTGAGGTCAGACGGAACATATATACACAGCAAATGAGGGGACCGTTGTGCAGTTCCAAACCACGCGGGGAAAGGGGCATGCAATCGCAACCCGCCTGATTGCCCAGGCATGAAGGAGAACACTACCGGTTCTATAGCGTCTATCAGAACGCAGCCTTTATGCGGAAATCGCGGATGCTCTCTCCGTAATGTCTGTGAACCTAACAGATCTTGATAATGCGGACTTGAGTGCCACTGGCTTGAAGCACCGGCGACGATGACGCGGGAACGAGGTCCAGGGTGATTGGACGAATAGACTACCTACGACTGGGTCTTGGATAGAATGGAGGAAGCAAATGGCCGGCGTGAACTTCGCACATCTAACTGATGGCTACAGACAGATAAAAAGGGACCGTAAGAACAGAGAAAAGTCTGCCACATATAGATAGATTAGAGCGAAGAAAGTGTGTGTGGGTGTTTTCAATTATAAGAGGTTATGGACCCCATCTACGCCACCGCTGACGATTTGATGAAAAAGTCGTTGCTGTAGCAATTAACGGCAATGCGTCGGGATGGTGTATTGGTCCTTGAGCGCATGAAATCGTTTGCGGTTAAACATAAAACAATGCGCCAGCAGAATATTTGAAGCCCACGTAATCGGCACGCGAAATTACTCGTCCGTGAGCCTGGCGTCTGTTAACCTGCCTGAAGCATGGCATGGCTATTTCCATAACTAACTGAACTGAGAACGGCGCAAACGGAGCTGTCCAAAACAGAGCAACGCCGAAGTGGACGTTACCCTGCAATTCGGTTAGTGCAATTGAGTTGGAGCAGCGGGAACACTCGCTTCGAGCACAGCGTTTGATGCACTGCTTTCCTACTTAGGGAAGAATGTGCAAGGGCGCTCAGTATCAGCATAGCCAACGAGGCTATGGAGACTGCCGCCAGGAACGGCCTATATTATCTGAAAAGCAGGCAGAATTTGTCCGCCGGGTCATTGTTTGCCCTCCTCAGCTCGTAGTATATAAATATCGGAGAAATTTGGACGCGTAGAATTCAGCACACTCACTGATGCAGGGTGCTGGGTATTGGCTATCACAGTTGTTGTTTGTCGAATAAGAAATAAATGGGTCTGAGGCTGTTTCATTTACCCCAGCGAGTGCTAACAACGGTGAATACACTTCGCGGAACAGACTAATACAGGCAGACGGGAGAAATCTGAGCAACCTGCTTTTCTCGTTGACCACGGGAATACTCGGCAAGAAAGCAGCAACATCAGCCTTCCCACCCCCCTGTCAAAGCGGATGAACAGTCTGACACACAGAATAAGCAGGGGCGATTGGGGGCGCGACGTTTTCGCCGTTATAAATGGGCAGCAGGGCTCTTTTTGAACAGGTGTCCGGTGTCGTTGGACAAGCGGGCCTGGTGTTCTTGAAGATGGGCGTTTGGGTCATTTCAACGCGGCAATCGACGCAAGTACACCATAGATTAGAAAAGGAGCTGAAGGCTGAAGCAAAACGACCGAAGGCGCAGGCCGCTAGATCCGCCTTCTTCGGTATTACTTTTAATACTCAGTGGAAGGAGGAGCCCCGGAGTAACGCGCAAGGAAAGAGCGAAGTCATTCAAAAGCGTGACTCGGAAGCGCACTGAGAGGCAAGGAGCCTCAGAGAGGGAGGGGTAAGAACCCTGCGGCTATAAGGTGCACCGGTGAAATTTGTCGGAAGATTCCTGTCTACAGCCAACATGCTAGCGTGCGTACTGTGAATAGCGAGACAGAATATAAGAACTGCGAAAACATGGCATACATGTAAGCTCCAAAAGGTTAATCACCGCGCGAAACTCCATGACACAATCAGCGGCGTGTAACTGGACATGAATGCGTTCGCACAGACAGATACGAATTGAGGTCAGGGGTAACTTAAGCAAATCATTTATTTATTTGTAGTAGCAGGATGAACTATTGGTCTTGATATGAATGATCAAAAGAGGAGCACTTTGTCTCGCTTTACAACGCTCTTTGCACAAGCACCGATACTGACTGAAGAGAAACTAGAGGTTAAAAACAATGCAGAATTCAGTTCAGTATTGAGTTCGAAAGCTAGAATATTTCAGCTAATAATACCTTATCGCAGCGCTATTTTCCTCACATTTCTATTACACATGTGCACATCAGTTGAACGACTGCGAGATGAGGCACTTCGCCCATTTGCCTTTTCCGGAGCAGATGCATCTAACAATGTATTAAAAATACCGTCTCTCAAAAGAAACACGGAGAAAAATATGAATACATGAGAATTATAACATTACGTCGCAGTAAGTAGTCCTAAAAGAAGACGGGATGGCCACCAATTGAAAATTTAATCAGTTGATGAACAGCTCTTCAGAAATAGTTCCTGCTGTCCAGGTAGTCTGGGTGCTCGAGCTCACCAGGACCGTAACAAGGCCACCTGGCTCTGAAAGCGGGGATGGGAAAGGGTCTTCGTCAACGGTTGGTGTGCCACCGTCATGGAGACGACTGGTAACCTCTGCTTCTTTGCAATGACCTCCTCCTCATTTATTGTGGCCAACCGAAGGAGCACCTCGTCGTTCACAGCTGAATAACGATAGGTCTGGAGCAGCTTCACGATGGCTTGTGTTCTCCAGGGTGCCGCATGCATGTTGGGGCGCTGGTTATGCCGGCTGGAAAAGTTGGTGAGCCGACGATGCCAGACTTTGCATGGTGGCACGAGTGACGCGGGTGGCTTGGAACCAGACTGCGCACTCCCTGGGTTCTACGTTGGCGTCGAAGATGACGCTGTCCGTCACTTGCAGCCCGGAAGATGGCAGGGTGGTGTGGTCGGCATAGTCAAAGGCCTGTACGTCGAAGTGGACGTTCGTCTTGGTGGGTGGCTGGATGAAGATGAACCCGTAAATGACGGAAATGCGGTACACAGTGACCTTGACATCAGTCAGGCAGGTGATTTCCTTTGCGTTCGTACCGCTGTCCGACGTTTTGCTAGTAGAACTATCCACACTGCCGGTGATCGACGAAGCCGGGTGGCGGCTTTTGGTCAGCATGCAGACGTTCCTGTGGTTGCGGATGGCAAACACTATTAGGAACTGCCGCAGGAAAGCTTTGAGGGGCTTGACGGAGCTCACGTACTTTGTCCTCAGGACATACGGCAGCTGGAGCGGGGGGCCGGTCAGCTTCTGGAGCGAGTTACCCTAGGTAGACTCCACTCACTGCTTCCGGAATTTCAGCCTGGAGTCGCACGAGTCACTCCGCCGCTCGCACATGGGTTCCGGACAATGCGCAGATCGTACATCCATGCACGCACAACGACGTTGAATCTGTAGGAACGGGACCGCTGAGACGCGACCGCCGAGGTGTGCAGTCCTGTTCGATCTGTGTGCGTGGCTCGGCTCGTGCTCGGGGCCACGGATCGCTGATGATGAGTGAGGCAGGATGCGGTTCATGATGATGGTGGTTGCACTGCAGGTAAATGATTACACCGCCACTATGTTTTTTCAGTTGGGGATCGAGGACTCAAGGTTGATTTCTGAACCGAACTTTCGAGAAACTAGGAAGTGGTTTTGTCTCACGCTGGCTGCTCAATTAGCAAGGTCAGCGATCTCGCGGCGGTGTGGGTCACCGCGGTAGGTGCGATCTTCTCACACTTCTTGCCGTTTGGCTTCCAGCTCAGTTTTAGTGGGTAGAGATGACCGGTGTTCTACTGGTTTCAGGATCGTTGCGGGCGTGGCGGCTGTGTAGCTGGAAGAAAAAAAAAGTCTTCTGACAACAAGCGGAGACTAGGTGGCGCTGATGCAGGGCCACTTCGCCTCGTCTGCTTTTCTGTACAGCTGCGGATGATTTTTGCTTGACGATGCAACAGTGGCGCTTACCCACTCCGGGGAATTGAAAGAGCTTAGAAAATTTAATTAGGAAATAAAATTGTACATCCCTCAAACAGAGGGCAAGGTAAGGTAAAAACTGAATGCTTAGAAAAAAAGAAATGTGAGCGAAGGAAGACAGAAACAGAGAGACAGAGCGAAAGAGAGAGAACAACAGAGAAAGAAAAAAGAAAGAGAGAGCAAAACGTTTGCTGATGCTTTGCCGACGCTTGAAAGAAACAGCCCTGTGTACAGCGTATGTTTGACGCAGAGAGCGGAGGACTGAGTTCGATGTCCTCAAAGAGGGGCCCTAAACAGGGTTCTAAAGGTTATGATTTTAATTGCGTAAGGGCTGAAGTACTATCCAAGGAACGTCCTTCCGCAAAAATGGTTTAAAGGAATTGAGTATTAGCCGAGTTATCGTTCATTAAAAACGGCCAGCAATAAGGCCTGGAGCTCTTCCCCTCTCATCGCGCCTCCAAAGCACTGTGGAAGCGGTGGCGTCACCGACCAGGCGCAAGACCACCTAGAGAAACAGGGCAAGGACGAGATGCGCGCAGCCATTGGCTCCCGGCGGTACGTCACGCTTTTTTGTAGCAACGCAGGCTCCTCAGCCTACAACTTCCGAGCGGGGCCGGTGGGGTAGCTTGATCTTTCCGGCGACCGTGCTCCTCGCGGCAGTTGACGCTCTTAAAGTGCCGCTTCGCCTCGCCTTCGTTCTCAGCATCGCTAGTGGTTGCTGTTGCAGCCCCACACAACACCGACGCATGCCCACTCTGGGAGATTGCCCAAGAAGAACTTGAATTATTTAATTATCGAATACGAGGTCAGGGCCCGCTGAAGGCCAGTGGGAGAGGCCTTCGTCTTGGAGTAAACCTAAGTAGGCTGATGAGCGTAATCATTGCACTGCACCAGAACTTTCGAAAGCTAAGGTAAATACTGTAATGGTAAGCAAGAAAAAAGAAATGCGAAGAGCAAGAGAAGGAGGGAGACAGCGAAAAAATTAGCTTGATACCTTGTCGATGCTTGAAAGAAGCAGCTCTGTATTCAGCGGATGTTTGACGCACTTATCAGGACACTGCGTTCAGTGTCTTCGTTAATGCATCTTGACACTGTTCGAAACAATCCCTGCGCACCCAAGAAGAAGCCCTGCACGATTGTGGTCACGAAGTGTTCAAAAATGAATTAAGCATCCTAGCGTACACGCCACAGCCCTAGTTTAGTAGCCCAGTAGCAAACGTTCCTACCACACTTGTTACTCAGCTATAACTCGCAGCCAGCCAGAAGTTTCGAGGATTTTGCGAGAACGATGTCATTCATTCATTCCAGGTGTAGGCAGTATGGTGGAGACTTGACCCTCCCCATTTTGTTTACTTTAACATGGTGACAGGCTTAAGCGTTAAGGTCGAATTTCCTCTGTGTGATTTTGCCCTTTTCCGGCGTGGTTTTCAGCGTTATCTCAAGAGTACCGTCGAGACTATAGCTTTCACCTGCCCTATCCAGGAATGAACAGCTAGATGGTGGGTGCTGGATACATGTTCTAAGGCGACCGTTTTTGTACAGAAGGCAGTCGGAGATATATACGATTTATTCGGAAAACGTCAGCGCGAACCATCTATTGGTTTACTTCGGTAGCACGCGGGTATTCAAAGCAGCAATAACACATTAAAATCATTTTTATTTTGGGGAAGTCGACAGTAAACAGCAGTGATTTTATTGGGCAGCTTTTTGAGTGATCTTTTGCGGGCCACTTGCCAGACACATTTCATATGTTTGCTTGCTTCTTTCCTCCGTTTGCCACCCCTGAAAAGTGTCTCTTTGCGAACTTTTGCCACGCTTTGTCGGGTTAAGCAAATTGTTTTCAGTTTTCGTCTAGATACTTCGTCTTTTTTTTCCCCGTCCACCCTCTGTCTATGTCTGGCGGCCACTGCTGCATTGTCAGGCATTGCCAGCGAGGTAAGACAGACAAAGTTACCAAATGGTCGCATCCAGTTTGCTGCATCGACTGATGGGCTCGATTAAAAGTCCGCCCTGTACTCCTACGATCAGAAGTCAGAAGGTCAGAAGAAACATAATTACATAAATACTCCTACGATCAGAGGTCAGAATAAACATAAATACACAGGAAATGAGCGGATCATTGTCGAGTACCAAACCACCCGGTGAAAAGAGCATGCGATGGCAGCCCGCCTGATTGCTCAGGCGCGAAGGAGAGCACGACCGGTTCTATAGCGTCTATCGGAACACAGCCGCTATGTGGAAATCGCAAATGCTCTTCCCGTAATGTCTGTTAACGTACTTGATCTGGATAATGTTGAACTGAGTGGCGCTGGCTTCAATCACCGGTGACGATGACGCGGGAATGAGTTCCAGGGTGATTGGACGAAGAGACTACTTAAGACTGGGTCTTTGTTGGAATGAAAGAAGCAAATGGCAGGCATGAAGTTCGCACATTGAACTGATGGCTCCACAGAGATAAAAAGAAACCGTAAGAACACAGTAGTCTGCCACATATCGATGGGAACGAAGAAAGAGAGAGTGTGTGTGTGTGGGGGGGGGTTCAATTAGGAGGTTATGGACCCCATCTACGCTAGCGCCTTATGATTTGATGGAAGGGTCGTCGCAGTAGCAATGAACGGCAATAGGTCAGGAATGTATATAGGTCCTTGACTGCATAACATCTTTTGCGGTTAAATAGAAAACAATGCGCCAGCGGGATATTTGAAACCCACGTAAACGCCATGCGAAATTACTCGTGCGTGAGCGTGGCGCACATTGACCTGCCTGAAGCATTGCATGAAAATCTCGATAATTAACTGTGAAGTTGCCGTATTTGGGGCCAGCGCTTTAAAATTCAACTCTTCACTTCACACTTCACACGATTTTTTTAGTTTTTTTGTTTTGTATATATTGCGCCGTTGTGAATTAAACTAGTTTGTATTCAGATAGCCGTTTTGTACCGGTGGCTGTGTACTGTTTTTTTAAGAATCAATCAATCAATCAATCAATCAATCAATCAATCAATCAATCAATCAATCAATCAATCATCAACCAATCAACAATCAATCAATTCAATCAATAATTAGTATATCAATAGTAATACACTATTAATTCAATTAATTAATTAATCAATAATTAATTAGATAGTAATAGTCAGTAATTAATTAAATGATTTTTTTTCAACACAAGGCTGGTGTTACATCGAGCGAAAAGCAGTTACATACTCCTTGATTGTGCATGACGACCCTTACTGACGACAGCGTGTTTTAATAAGCGCTTCATATGGCACATTTACAACTAAAGTACTTGCGAAAAAAGGAAAAAAGTAGCACGAACTGTTACGCTCATATGCTGTGCCCCAAGCATAAAAATACGCGTGCAACAAATTTGCTATTCACAACAAAGTTGTCTAAAAAACTTTGCGGCACACATTTATGAGTAACACTTTGAATATTAACACTTTTTGCTAATTAAAACATGTTCTTATTAAGATGAGAGGGTAATGTGCGTATGAGCGATTGCAGTAAGTGTTCGGTGCGGCGGCGTGGTACAATCCACTTATTTCATCTAGTGTTTGAATCAGTCATATTTTTGGATAACCCAGATTCTGACTACCATAAGAATTTGACGCTGTAGTATGAAAACAAACAAACAAAAAATAGAGGAAACGAAACTCATATGTTCGCGGAAAAAAGTTATGGTATGGGAACAGCTCTTTGGTCGTTCGCGCAAACTGTGCGCAAGTTTAAGTGGAGAAACCTATGAGTACGTATCCGCAGAATTTGCTGTTTGATTCACACCGTTGTCGCGTCGGAGCCTGGAGTTGTCTTTCGTGGCCTCCCCGCAACCGATTACTGTGTATGCTACTTTTATGAACACGGTGCATCCTCGTCTTTCCAGCAACGGCATCCTTGTACACTGCGCAGGCTTAACTGCTGTCTACTCTGGTTTCGATTAAATTTTACGCATCCTCTTTCTATCAACGAAAGCCCCACCTCACTCTTAGGAGTCGCCGGGCTTCCCTAAACGATTGTAGGAATATTCCCAACGTGCAACGCATACGTCCGCCCATACTGAACTTTTGCCTCGGCCTTTTCTTTTCCCCATGTTTTCTCAAACATCTAGCTTCTTTGTATCCCGTTTAAGAAATTTTCCCCAGTGTATGAGTATGGCTTATCCAACCGACCACAAAGCCACGCTGCGTACTTTTACCGTGCTTGTTGCCCTTTCATTTCCTATCGTGTTTAATTCGTTACGTGCAGAAAATGGATCCAGGCGGATCTGTTCAGTGCACTGTGGCGACGGAGGAGTTTAGCGAAGCGAGGGGTGAGGAGAGAGAGAGAGAGAGAGAGAGAGAGAGAGAGAGAGAGAGAGAGAGAGAGAGAGAGAGAGAGAGAGAGAGAGAGAGAGAGAGAGAGAGAGAGAGAGAGAGAGAGAGAGAGAGAGAGAGAGGGAGAGAGAGTCGCAATTATGGTGCTCTAGACGACGCACCTGTCTGCAATCACTGCGCCCGCAGGGCAAAATGCTTCCGCTTCTAATCGTGCTCCGTTCGCACGAGTTCGGTATATTTGCTTTACGCTTGACTGATGACCTTAGCAGCAGAGGTTTATCCATTCATTTTTTGTATAACCATGGAGGCCTCACGCTGATACGGCGAACAAACTCACCGAAGTAGGTGGGAAATGCTTGGCATTTGTTTAAAGAATGGGCCGCAAGCTTTCCGGTAAATAACATGCTAAAAGTATTAGAATTCAACATCGTACGCAGCTCACGGCTACAGAAGCTACGCCCAGCCAGCCTTACCTAAGTAAACGTCTAAATACACAAGAAGATTTCGCAGTCTCAATAAATTACATTTAGGGATTTCGTTTGGCACATCACGTCGGATTAAAAGGTACCGGCGCGGGACCATGCACAGGCGTAGTATACCTGCATAGTATACTTTTATTCTATAAACCACGTATCTGTATGCATTATGTTCCGTAGATGCGCTTACTTAGTGCGGAGAAAAAATCGGCGAGTGGGTTTGTTTATCGTTTGTGATTCGGATCTTTTAAGGCTTGACGGTCCATTTGACGCACTTACAGCGAATGTCGGACGCACTTTGAGCGAACGTTTTGACCCACGTTCGACGAAGATTTGACGTGAGAAAGCTTTCGCGCTTCTCTCAACATTCTTTAGGAAGGGACCGTAAAATTTGAAGCCTAATTAACCTTATGTGTTATGCCAGCAAAGGAAAAGCTTTATCTATACTTCTCAGTGCGTGCTCCGTGCCATTGGTTCGTCCGTTAGATTTGGGCACGGCCAATTCCCAGGTATCTCTACAAACCTATGGATGCACTTAACTACTCATTTCCTAGGAGGAAATTGTTCGCTTTTCTGATTGAATGAATCACACTGCACAGAATTTGCAGGGCACTTTGAAAATTCTGAGTGTAGTATAGTTTTGACCTACCCCGCCGCAGTCAGAAGCCTCCCTCCCAGAGACCACTGTAAGACCGCAGATGACTTAAATTTGGGGGTATGGCATCAAGCAACAAGTGCTGTACTCAGGTTAAATAAGCACTTCAACACGCTTGCGATGAGCACAGTGCTTATTTGTGGGGCAGCCAGGCTTCCTATGTGAGAGTTAATGGCATAGATTATACAGATCTTATCATTTCCAGTTCCGCATCGCTTGCGTTTGTTTATCTGCTGCGCGCTGCTCAGACAACCTTGCAAGAGTCAGTGGACCAGGGAATAACGTCGTAATTTTTATTTCGCGCTAGCCTCGCGTTCCCAGTAGCCCGATACCAAGTATGCGTCCTCGTCTCAGTTATCTCAGTTGTTCAGTTCAGGTGCCGCTTACTGTATATTTTTCCATGGGCGCATTTGTAAAGGCTTTCTGCACGCTTCAATTGTTACTTTACCACACGATCCATTAGTTGCGCTTTCCTGCAGCTTCACTGCAGGAGGCGACCTTCTGTCACTGTAGATGACGTCATTGAAAGTGATATCGTACCCGAAAGTGGCATCACTTCCGATCACTAACTGCTGAAGTCACTTGTTCTATGACGTCACATTCTGCAGCTTCCACGCCAAAGCTCCAGTCTCCTTTCCCGTATCAGACTCTTCCCTTGAAGATGACCTTGAAGCGGCCTTGCCACCTACCTTTCAGCTAACGAGGCTAACAAATGCTAATGACATTTAAACAGAAAAAAAAGACGTACGGAGGGGGAGGGCGAAAAGCTTTTTCGTTGAATCTGCCTTTGCTTGAATGCTACCTCCCTCTCGCCGATGTCGGTGAAACGGTCGCCGGAATGATGAGTGGCTTACAAGAAAGACACACCAGTCAGCTGAGAAAACGCAGTAATGAGTGGGACGCTGTGAGTTTCACTGCAGACAATTCCTGAAAGGGACTGCTATTCTAGCTAAGCACCTCAAACGCGTAGTATCCTCGATGTGCTGCTCTGCTTACGTTGCGCAATGTTAATTTTTCGCACGCTGCCCTCATGAAGAAAAAATTGAAGGGGATCATTATGAGAAACGTTGTTGCTCATTTGCGCTTGAACGAAGTAAAAAGCCTATATCCACTTTTTTCTGGTACAAAAATAAACTCGGTGCGAAGATTTTTTTCGGCGGGAAAAAAGAGCATTATCCGGCACAGATGAGTAGGCGCCAAGAGAGAAGGGGTGGACAGATAATTGCGTTTCTGTGCCTTAAAAGCTTGATCGATAAAATAATCAGGAAAGACACACATCTTTATTGCTCGGCTAAAGAAAACAAAAATTAGAAAGGTACCTAAGACTCCTTCCGTAAGTAATGTGCGAAAGCATTATCAGGGTGGACATGTTGCTGTCAGAGCAAACGGTAATTGGTTAATCCGTCGTTAGGCTCTGGCGGTAGCTTTTATCGTCGCTGGCCAATTATGCTTGGCGTGTGCAAGGAGAATTGAAGGCTGGTTGGTGACATCGCAGCCGAATGGGGATCGGTCACTTGGCCGTGAGCTTCTGATGGCTGCTGTTATCGTCACTGGCCTCTACCCTTGGGTGGGTATGTAGGAATACTTGGTGGCCATGTTGGCGTCCCAGACAAACGGAATTTTTGAAACAGTCGTGAGCTTATGGCGGAACTTTTCTTGTCACTGGAGCGGGTACGTGAGAATTGTTTGGGCGATGTTCAGCCGTGACATTCAAACCGATATGGTAGAAATCAACTCCGTAATGCCTCATAGCCCATGTGTAACTTCAGGCGTAAAGCCCTCCCCCCTCCTCCGCCCCCCCCCCCCCCCCCACAAAATAAGAATAACTAAAATAAGACAAACCACGCGCCTTTGGCGAGGTTGCGTCTTGTAGTGAATTGCCTGCGAGGCAGCGTTGAAGGCTCTTCACTAGATTGCAAAGGCCTGAATAACTACGACAGCTTCCAGACATGCCTAATAGTTACGCGGATCACGCCATCTGAGGCTAGTAATGAGCGAGTGATGTTCGCGCAATAATAAAGCAAAACCTTTAACTCCTAAACATTTTGAAAACGTGGAACTTGAGCTGTACGACGTTTCCCGTCACGACCCCCTTTTTTCTGCTCTCCACTGATGTCGCTGATGCTTGCTGATGACAACATGGATTACGTAAACCTCACAGTGACGTGCTAAGTTCTGTTAAAATATTGGCAAACAGCATAGCAACAATTTGTAACCCACCCATCGGACAAAATGTCACAGTGCCAATGTTCTAGGAAACGGGCTCAACTTTCCGGACTTCAGCATGCAAGGGGCCAAGAACCTTCCCTGACGGAGCGACTGGAACAATGAGATTAGAACCAAGGGCGTACCTCCCTCGGAAACAAAACCCAACCGAGATTATGGGAAACTTACCATTGTGCCACACCCACACACAAAAATAATCTCCCGCACATGTGTTCTCTGCTGGTCTGTAGGAGCTTTTACACCCTAACAGTTCCCGTAGATTCACTCGCTCAGTGTTCATGCGTTGCTATAAAGTCATTCAGATACACACAGTACGAAGAAAAAACTGCAAAGTGAGTTAACGTAAATAGACGTGGGACGCCTAACTCGCTCGCGCACACCATTATCTGTGGTTGCAATGGTATTACCTGACAATGAGAGGCATTACACGACGCGTTACTGCCACCGCAAGGGCACAAACGGAGCTCTTCAGAACAGTGCCAGCGGAACTCGACGTTACCCTGTAATTCAGTTAGGGCAATTGAGTTGGAGCTGTGGGACCACTCCCTTCGAGCACCGCGCTCGGTGCGCTTGTTGTCTACTTAGGGAGCAATCTGCAAGGGCGCTCAGGCGCAGCATAGCCGACGGGGACATGGGTCTACCGCTAGTAACGGCCTACATTATCTGAAAAGCAGGCAGAACTTGTCCTCCGGGTCATTGTCTGCTCTCTTCAGGTCGTGTATAAATATCTGAGAAATTGGGATGCGCGTAGCACGCAGCGAACCCACTGATGCACGGTGCTGGATATTGGCCACCACAGTTTTCCGTCGTCGAATAAGAAACAGACGCGTCTGAGACTCTCTCTGATTAGCCCCCAGCGAGCGCTAACAACGTTGAATACACTTCGAGGAACAGACTAACAAGGGCAGAAAGAAACAAATTTGGGCAACCCGCTTTTCTCTTTGACCACAGGAATACTCTGCAAGGAAGCAGCGACAGCAGCCTTCGCCGGGTAACGAGCCATACAACAGACAGAATAACTTTAACTGGCTACAGCTTGGTCGATTAAATCGGCGACGTCTTGGCCTTCGTCCATCGGGGAGCAGGGGCCTTTCTGAACAGAAGGTCGGTGACGTCGGCAAAGCGGGCCCGGTGTTCTTGAACTTATATGTTTGGGTGATTGCAACGCGGCAATCGACGGAAGCACAGCGTAGATTAGAAAAGGAGCTGAAGACTGCAGCAAAACGAGTGAAGGCACAGGCTGCGAGATCCGCCTTCTTCGGTATTACTCTTAACACTCACCGGTAGATGGAGCCCCGGAGTAACGCGCAAGGAAAGAGCGAAGTCATTCAAAAGTGTGACTCGGAAGCTCATTGAGAGGCAAGTAGTCTCTGACAGTGAGAGGCAAGAACCCTCCGAAGAAGAGCTAGACGGTGCACCGGGGCAATTATGTTGGAAGATTCCGCTCTACAGCCAACATGCTAGCGCATATACTGTGAATAGTAGCAGACATATAAGAACTACGAAAAGATGGCGTACATGTAAGCTCGAAAAGGTTAATCGCCGCGCGAAGCTCCATGACACAATCAGCGGCGTGCAAATGGACATGAATGCCTTCGCACAGGCTCATTCGAATTGGGCTCAGGGGTAATTTAAGCCAATCAGTTATTTATTTGTAGTAGCATGATAAAGTATTGATCTTGATATAAACGATTAAAGAAGGAGCACTTTTTACAACGCTCTTTGCACAAGCACCGATACTGACTGGGGAGAAACTGTAGAGTGAAAACAGTGCAGCCTCAGTTCTGAATTCAGTTCGAAACCTAGAATATTTCATGCCAAATAACTTATCGCAGTGGTATTTTCCTGACATCTCTATTACACATGTGCACAACACGTTGGAGGACAGCGAGATGAGACACTTCGCGCATTTGGTTTTTCCGGGGCAGGTGCATTTAACAATGTTTTTAAAACTACCGTTTCTCAAAGCAAACATGGAGAACAATACGAATTACACGATAATTGTAACATTACGTCGTGTGAGTAGTCCTAAAATAAGGCGGGATGGCCACCAATTGAAAATCTCATCAGTTGATGAGCAGCTCCTCGGAAATTGATCCTGCTGTCCAGATGGTCTGGGTGCACTAGCTAACAAAGACCGTAACAGGGCCACCTTGCTTTGAGAACGGGGATGGGAAAGGGTCTTCGTCAACGGTTGGTACGCCACCGTCAAGGAGACGACTCGTAACCTCTGCTTCTTCGCAGTGGTCTTCTCCGCATTTATTGTGGCCAGCCGAAGGAGCACGTCGTCGTTTACACCTGAAGAACAATAGGTCTGGAGCCGCTTCGCAGGTAGACGATGATTTGTGTGCTCCAGGGCACCGTGTGTATGTGGCGGTGCTCGTTACCGGTGGTGGGAAGAGTTGGCGAGCCGACGACGACAGACTTTGCATGGTGGCACGAGTGACGCGGGTGGCTCGGAACCCGATTACGCAGTCCCTGGGTTCTACGTTGGCGTCGAAGATGACGCTGACCGTCACCTGCAGCCCGGACGATGGCAGGCTGGTGTGGTCGGCATACTCAGACCTGCACGTCGATGTGGACGTTAGTCTTGATGGGGGATAGGACGTAGATGAACCCATAAATGACGGATATGCGGCCCACAGTGACCTTGACAGGCAGGCAGGTGATGTCTTTTTCGTTGGTACCGCTCTCCGATGTTCTACTAGTGGAGCTCTCCACACTGCCTGGGAGCGACGAAGCCGGGTGGCGGCTTTGGGTCAGCATGAAGATTTTCCTGCGGTTGCGGATGGCAAACACCTTCGGGAACTGCCGGAGGGAAACCTTGAGGGACTTGACGGAGCACGCGTACTTTGTCCTCAATTCCGGCGAGCAGCTGGCGCGGGGGGCCGGTCAGCTTTCTGGAGTGAATTACCTTGGGTCGACTCTACTCGCACCTTCCAAAATTTCACAGTAGAGTCGCTCGAATCGTCCCTCCGCTGAGACATGGCTTCCAGAAAATTCGCCCATCATACATCCATGCGCGTACGATATTGAATATGCAGGAACGGGACCGCAGAGATGCGACCGCCGAGGTGTGCAGTCATGTTCGATCTGTGTGCGTGGCTCGGCTCGTGCTCGGGGCCACGCATCGCTGATGATGATGGAGGCAGGATTCGGTTCATGATGACGGTGGTGGCGCTACAAGTACTAGATAATTATACCGCCGCCACAAATTTTATTTTCAATTGGTGGACGAGGGCTCAAGGTTAGTTTCTGAACCCACCTTTCCAGAAATTAGGATGTGGTTTTGTCTCACGCTGGCTGCTCAACCAACAAGGCCAGCGACTGCGCGGTAGGTGCTCATCTCTTCTCGAGCTTTTTGCCGTTTGGCTTCCAGCTCAGTTTTAGGCAGGTCAGGATGATCGGTGCTCGGTTTCAGGATCTTTCTGGGAGTGGCGGCCGGGTAGCTTGAAGAAAAAATAGAACGTCTTCTGACAACAAGCGAGACTAGGTGGCGCTGACGAAGTGCCACTTGGCCTCGTCTTCTTTCTCTGTACAGCTGCGGGTGATTGTTGTTGGCCCACTCAACAACGCACCTTACCCACTCCGGGGTATTGTCCAAGAACATAGATTATTTAATTAGGAAATGAAATTGTACAGCCCCTGAACACAGTGCAAGGTCAGGTGAAAACTGAACGCTGAGCAAAAAAGAAAGGCGAGCAAATGAAGAGAGAAACAGAGCGAGAGAGCGAGAGGGAGAAAGAGAGCGAAAGAGAGAGCTAAAGAGAGATTGAGAGATAGAGATAGAGAGATAAAAAAAAACATTTGCTGGTGCTTTGCTGATGCTTGAAAGAAACAGCCCTGTATACAGGGGATGTTTGACGCAGTAAGCGGAGGACTGAGTTCGGTGTCCTAATTAATGAATCTTGACATTGAGCTTAACAAACCCCGCGTAAACGAGAAGGAGGTCTACACATTTCCGACCACGAAGTATGCAAACCGAAAGCAAGCTTCCTAACGTACAAGCGACAACTCTTGTTTCGTAGGGCAGTGGTGAATTGGTGGAAACTGGAACGTTAATGACACACCTCTTCTACCTTGTTTTGTAACATCACTTGTTGGACAGCTTTAACTTGAAATCAGAGAAAAGTTTCAAGGATTTTGCGAGAATGAAGGCACTTGAACCAAACTGACTTTGACTGATTCATACCAGGTCGAGGAAGTAGGAGAGTGAGAACTGGGCATTGCCTCTTTCTTGTGTATTTTATGATTACTACATGCTTTAGAGAAACGTACGTGATTTTGCTGTTTTATTTTGCATCTTTCCCGCTTGGTTTCAGCGTCTTCTTAAATGCCCCGTTGAGAGGATGCCATACTGCCGCGCACCATGGCTTTAATGTGCCCTAATCGCGAATGAAAGGGTAGCTGGCGAGTCTTGGTTGATTCAATTTTAGTGCGACCTTGACGGATAAAGACAACCCCATCTACGACCTCATGACGGAAAGGTCAGCGGTGTTTTTTTTTTCTGCTGTTTGAATTTCAGTAGAAGCGAGTATACAATAATGAAAAAACAAATTGCAGTTCACTTAGTTTTGATGGCTCTGTAATCGCGAATAGAACTTATTTCTGTTCGCGGTTTCTTTAATGATCCCGCTGTGGCCACTAGCAGACACGTTTAATTTCGTTTTTTCCGTGCTTCCTTTTTTTATCGGTTACCCTCAAAATATGTCTTTTTGCGAACTTTTCCCACGCTTTGTTGATTGAGAGAAATTACTTGAACTTTTTATCTATACTATCTTTCTCTTTTTCACCTTTTCTTCCCATCTTTCTATGCTAAGCAGCCATTGCTACATTGCCCACCATCGCTGAAGATGTAAGGCAAAGTAACTTAATTGTCGCATCCCGTTTGCGGCGCCGACTGATGGCCTCCATTAGAGCTCAGCCCTGCACTCCTTCGATGGCTCTGAGGTCAGACGGAACGTATATACACAGGAAATGAGCGGATGGTTGTCGAGACCCAAACGACTCGTTGAAAGGGGTAGGCAATCGGAGCATGCGTGATTGCCCAGGTACGAAGGATAACACGACCGGTTCTATAGCGTCTACCAGAACACAGTCGCTATGTGGAAATCGCGGATGCTCTCCTCGTAATGTCTCTGAACGTACTTGATCTGGGTAATGTTGACTTGAGTGGTGCTGGCTTGAATCACCGGCGACGATGACGCGGGAACGAGTTCCAGGGTGATTGGACGAAGAGACTACTTACGACTGGGTCTTGGGTGTAACGGAGGAAGCAAATGGCCGGCATGAAGTTCGCACATCTAACCGACTTGCTATAAAAGATATAAAAGAAGATCGTAAAAACACAAGAAAGTTGGCAACGTGTAGGTGAGGGTGAAGAAACAGAGTGTGCGGGCATCTTCAGTTAGGAGGTTATACCTACGCTAGCGCTGGCGATTTGTTGAAACAGTCGTCGTTGTAGCAATGGACGCCGAACTTTGGGATTGGGTAGTGGTCGAAAAGCACATAAAATCTTTCGCTGTTAAACACAACACAATGTGCCAGCGGCATATTTGAACACCACGTAATGCCCACGCGAAATTACTCGTCCGTGGGCGTGGCGCCCATTGACCTGCTTGGAGCATGGCATGGATATCTACATAATTAACGGAACTGATAACGGTGCAAACGGAGCTCTCGGAAACAGAGCCACGCCGAAGTGGACGTTACCCTGTATCTCTGTTAGTGCATTTGAGTTGGAGAAGCGGGAACAATGGCTCCGAGCACCGCGCTCGATGTCCCTCGCTGTCTACTCAGGGGGAAGCGCGCATGCGCACTCAGACGCAGCAATAGCCAACCGCCAACCAGTCATGGGCGCATACTTAGGCGTGAAGTACGCCGGCGAAAATATCGCTCGGAAAGCCTTTGAAGGGCCCTATTCTCCCCGCACTAAATTCACCGTGAACTGTGAATTTGCCGGAAATCTTTTCTGATCGGGTTTCAATTTTGTCCACGTGCTTCCGGTTGACAAAGCAGGTTGTGCTTTCGTCATGTTGATGTTTCATGACGTTTCCTGGCACCAGTTCTAGAGTTTGCCTTATTTCTCTTTACTGAAAGAGAATAATTCGTGGCCGGCAATGAAAAACTAGACTAAATGCAGCGGTGATGACAACGTAGGACTGCCTTTGCTAATCAAAAACAATACGGCTTGTATGCCACGTCCTGGCTGTGATTGGTTGAGAAGGTGTGACGTAATTTAAACAGTTGGCGGGAACGTTTACGTCACACATTGGAAACTTCAGCCTGCGTAAAAGTGACGATTTGCTACGTAACAGCTTGAAAATGGCGGCTGGCGTGAAATAGGGCAAGACATTCCATCGGACTTCGGCGCCGTAAAATCCCTGTGAATTTGCAGCAGGCGCAGTTTCGCATGCGCGTTGTTTAAATCATGTTTCCTACCGAAACAAATTTTAGTTTCAACTGTTTCCAAGTAAGCTATAACGGAGCATACAAATAACGCGCCGTACTTTTATGTTTGTCAATCAAATAAAAAAAAAATGCTTCCCTGGCGTAACAGCAACATACCAGCCTCTCCATGACAAAGAGAACTCAATGGATGGCATTTGTGCTCACTCTTCCTTGTAAGCTGGTGGGTCACATGATCGAACTCAAGAGAAAAATAACAAAGATATCTGACTGTTTTATTCATTACTGCACTTATTGAAGTCGAGCTTCACGAATGAGCGCATGGGCTGCATCAATGCGAACCGCGGTTATCAGGCGCAGCGCGTCGCTGCCCTTATGCGTCATACAAGCGATGGTCACGGCCGTATTTTTCTGTGATCACGCTGTAAACTTGTAACACAGCAGCAGATGATAGCGTAGCGGAGGGGCGGCCTGAAAGGTGATAAATTCACAAAGCTTGCATTAAAGCAGGGAGCTCAACTATGTTACGAAAAGCGATTGAAAGAAATAAATAGATACGATAAAAAAGATTGCGTGTGATGTTCTTTAGCTCTACACCCGGACTTTCTCTCGTTTTTGGGTCAACGTTACTCGATCTCCTTGTGGTTCTGACGCCAATTTTGACCTGCAGAAATGCGTTTCCCTTGCCACCCTCAGATCCAGTCCTGATTGATCGTAGGGTGTAACGCGCCGACGAAACGTAGGCGATCAGGCGCCCCGTAGTCGAGGTCTCCGGATAAATTTTGACCACCTGGGGATCTTTAACGTGCGCCGAAAAGCCGCCGCCGCGGCCCGGAATCGAACCCGCGTCCTCGTGTTCAGCAGCGCAACGTCATAGCCACTGAGCCACCGTGACGGGTAGCTCCCGTCCTAATTTTTAAATTACATGCCAAGCGTTTTTATATCTTTTATGTACAATATTTGATACCTTGGTTGTGATCTTTGTGGGTAAAGCGTGAAATTACACTGCATGTCGTCATAGCTTTTACGTGTATCACGTCCCTGATTGCTTACATTGTGTTTATGGAAAAAAAAGATGGAGAATTCACTGTGAATTTATGCAGTCGAGAATAGGGCCCCAAGTTGAAGAAGTAAAAACTCACGCCGGTGTTGCAGCCGGGCAAGTGGCTCTTCAGTTCGCATCGACTCTGCGATATGGAATTTGAGGCGGCCACGGAGGCGGCGGCGGCCATTTTGACGCCCATTCGCGCTTGTGTGTTCTCTGAAATAATCTGATAACGGAGCTACCGCCGCTGTGAACCTGATAGCGCAACTTGTGACAGATGCATCGATGGTGGCGAGGAAGATAGCAGTTGTGATAGAGCGCTCGGTTGTAGCGAGGAGAAGCCCCGGAGCGGCGCCGAGTAAATTGGCTTCACCGGAATAAAAAGGAAGGGGGGGGGGGAGGAGGAGGGGAGGGGGGGGGGGGGGGATGTTGACATATACTGCTTTGCAGCAGTAAAACTTGTCCCCGGCTAAAACATAATGCGGAACCTTTCCTGTTCCCTAATGCGGTTTTGCAATTACGCGTTGAGATCGACGGAGTTGTTTGAAAAAGTAACGTCGTGTCGCGTTTAATTAGGCACTGCGTGTCGCCGCCTTTAGACTTCTGAAATTTACGTGCAAAACTTACATAAGTTCCACTTGTTTATAATTCGTTGTGGTTACCCAGTATATAAAACGCTGGCTTTCATATAAGCTAGACGACATGCAGTCTATAAAAATCGGTTGTCTCTTCCTTTAAAAACTAGGGAAACATGCCATACATAAAAGCTCAGAGACGTTAATCTCCGCGTGAAACTCCAGGAAACACTGACCGATGTGCAATTGGAGATTAATTTGTTCGTACGTATTAAGTGATAAGAATTGGGTTCAGGGGCAATTAAATCAGATGTAATTAAATTAACTAATTAATGGGTAAAGATCGGCACACACGCAATGCGTGACGATATAGCACTTTTGTGCAAAATAAAGTTATCATCATCACCGGCGGCGAAGAAATTTCCTGCGGTACTCTCATATGTTCACAGATTGTCCCACGGTTTCAAGAATGTTGTGGGTCGCTTATTTGGGGGCTGTGTTTTCAGCACCCAATAAACCTAACAAAGTTTCGTGGATCTGTTGAGAGAAAGCTCAAAGGCATGTCGAGTAGCGCCGGAAAAAGTGTCGGGGTGAAGCATGTGTCTCCTTTTGTACCATGCAAAACGTGTGTTGTCTACCTTATACTATTTTCATATGGTCATGTGTATATTGGACAGACAAGTAGGTGTATTTATGTTAGGTTGTTAGAACATAAACGGTCTTTGGCAAGGGACACCGTTCTCATGGAGCTCAGCACGGTTCAGAGTGCAAATGCGAGCCTGCATTCCAGGAACAGTGATACCTTCTGTGCCCAAACAAATTGACAAGCGAGCATTATCGAGGCATATAATACGAAATTTTGTGAAGTAAAATGCCTCCCTTCGCTTTCCCCGCTCACCCTCTCATGTTGTTCCTCTTGCGTCGCGCTCCTCCCCAAGGTAATACGCCAAAGGTTTGCTTAAATAATTTTAAATTTCCCGCGTTCCACGGCTCCAAACCGGGTATCTCGATGCGAACGCTGCCGTACAGCGAAGACGGCGCGTTAATCGAGGCGCCCTACTTCAACGCTTATAGTACCCGCGTTTCCCTACTCCACGTGCGTTGCAAGCAGAACGTGTAACCTATCTAGTGGAACCTTGCGTAACTGTTGCCGGTTGATTTCTTAAAATGGCGCCAGAAAGCTATAGTGGCGCGGGTGACAGCAGGCGACGGCGGAGTGAATTTTTTTTCTTGCAGTTGATGAAGTATTTAATTTCGCAAAAGTCAAGCATGTTTGACTTTTTTTATGAAGGAACACTGCAAATATCACTTCTGTATTGATTTGTTTGTCTCATATTTGCGTAATGTCTTGTTCTTCTTCAACAATGTTGACAAGTATGAACTTACACGGACATAGACGGGTAGTATTTAGCTGTGACTATATAAGCTTTGGCAGGCATGTTTTGGCTGGCCGGTTGGCTGAATCGAGTCTCAGACAACAGACAGACAGACCAAAATTGGGTTAAGAGCCCAAGATAGACTATGTCTTAAAAAAATGGGATGTGGTGCTTTAGTGTGCCTTCGATTCCTTTACATGAAAGTGAGCTTGAATTTTCAAATCGCTCTCTCTCGCAAATACAAAACCCGTGCCTCCATTCACGCAGGTGTTTCTTGCCTTTCACATTGTGGAAAATACCCGCCGCGGTGGCTCAGTGGCTAAGGCGTTGCGCTGCTGAGCACGAGGACGCGGGTTCGATCCCCGCCGTGGCGGCCGCTTTTCTGGTGGAGGGAAAAGCAAAACCACCCGTGTGTACGAGATTTCGGCGCACGTTAAGGATCCCCAGGTGGTCAAGATTAATCCGGAGCCCTCAACTACGGCGCGCCTCATCGCCTGCGTTGCGTCGGTGCGTTGAACCGTACAATCAATCAAATCAATCAATTAATCACGTTTTGGAAACAACACGATGGATTGTGACGTATGTATGGTTTGTGGTGACATGGGTTAAGTTGTATTTAAATGTGTCAGCTCTAATAAAAAATCAGCCGAGTCAGCGCTATGATTCAAGTGCGCAAGTGTGCTACCATCAAGATGTTGCAAAGTAATTAAATTAATAATTTATTAGTACTACCATGATGAATTCATTGGTCTTGATATAAATGCTTTCAGAAGTCGGTTAGTCTTGCTTTTAAACGCTCGTTGCACACACACCGATACTGATTAAAGAGAAACTAAAGAGTAAAAAACAGTGCAGCAAAAGTTAGGAATTCAGTTCCAAATCTAGAATATTTTCAGCAAAAAAGAGGTTCGCAGCGGTATTTTCTTCATATTTCAATGACACAAGAACACAGCAGTTGAAAGACCACGCGATGAGTCACTTCAGTGTGTTAGCTTTTCCCGGAGCACACGCGTCTTACAACGTATGTTAGGACAGCATTTCTGAGAGACAAACACGTGAAAAAAAGATGACACTAGAACTGGAACGTTACGTCAAATGGTACTCCCGAAGGACGGCTCGATGGCCACCAGTTTAGAAGCTCATCAATTGATGAACAGCTCTTCGGAAATAGTTCCTGTCCAGATGGTCTGGGTGCTCGAGCTCACCAGGACCGTAACAGGGCCGTCTGGCTTAGAGTACGAGGATGGGAAAGGATCTTCGTCAACGGTCTGTACAGCACCGCCATGGAGGACGACTCGCAGCGTCTCTTTCAAAGCAGTGAACTACTCCCAATTTATTTCGGTAAGCTGAAGGAGCACCTCATCGTTCACACCTGCTGAAGGGAACAATAGGTCGGGACCAGCTTCACCGGTGGACGATGGCTTGTATGCTCGAGGGAACCGCATGTATTTTGTGGTGCTCATCACAGCTGTCCGGAAAGTTTGGCGAGGTGACGACGACAGCTGTGTCACGGAGGCACGAGTGACGCGGATGGCTCCGAACCTGGTTACGCAGCCCTTGGTTGCCACGTTGGCATCGAAGATGACGCTGTCGCCCACATGCCGCCCGGACGATGGCAGGCTGGTGTGGTCGGCATTCTAGAAGACTTGCACGTCGAAGTGAACGCTGGGTGACTCGATGGAGATGAAGCCGTAAACGACGAATAGGCGGTATACGGGGTCCTTGACATCCCTCGGGCAGGTGACGTCCTTTTTGTCCGTACCACGGTTGGGTGAGTGACGAAGCCGGGTGGCGGCTTTTGGTCCGCGTGTATACGTTGCCGTGATTGCGGTTGAATTATGAAGCCGGGTGGCGGCATTTGGTCAGGTTGTTCACGTTGCGGTGTTTGCGGATGGCAAACACCCTGGGGAACTGCCGCAGGAAATGTACGGAGCACGCGTATTTTGTCCTTAGGTCAGAAGGCAGCTGGCGAGAGAGCCGGCCAACTTCTGGGGCGAATTCACCAGGGCCGACACGACTTGTTCCTTCAGGAAGTTCTCCCCAGAGTCCTACGAGTTGCTTCTCCAGTTCAGACATGGCTTCCGGACGAAGCGCCGATCATACATCCATGCGCGCAGAGCAACATTGAATCTGTAGGAACAGGACCGTGGAGATATGATAGCCCAGGCCCGCATTTATGTTCGATATGTGTGCGTGGCTCGGCTCGTGCTCGGGGCCATGCATCGCTGATGATGATGGAGGCAGGATGCGGTTCATGATGCTAATAGTGGCACCACAGGTAGATGATTACGCTGCCACTAAATTTCTTTTTTCTGTAGGCGATCAATTGCTCAAGATTGGTTTCTGAACCCAGCTTTCGAGAAACTAGGAAGTGGTGTTATCTCACGCTGGCTCCTCAGTTAGTAAGGACGGCGACTGCGTGCTAAGTGCGATCTCTTTTTTTGGTTTTTGCAGTTTGTGTTCCAGCTTAATATTAGGCAGGTTGGGGGGATCGGTGTATAACTTGTTTTAGGACGTTTATGGGCGTGGCGGTTGAGTAGTTGAAAAAAACGTCTTGAGGCAACAAAACGGACTAGCTGATGACGATGATGACGATGGCCTTGATGTTTCCGGTTGTGTCCGCAAGGGGAGATTCGCCAGGCTGAATCATTCATTGTATTGTGATTGCACCTTACAAAAATTGGCTCCATTCCACGCTGTGAAGGTGGTTGGAAAGCAAAGGGTTAAACGACACCTACAACAACTGTCCATGCGACTTCACTTGAATTCACATACTTTGCTGTACGAAGAGCGAAACCGGAGATTCGGCCAGCCATTACCTGTAATTTGCGGGGGCGGCATACCAACACAGCAGCGGCTGTCACTGCCGGGCTATAGCGGCGGACGCCGTCGCTGTAGCTTAGCCGTGGGTCGACAGAAAGTAAATGAAGAGGAGCGTCTTTCGAAGGGTGAGACAGCGGAACCTAGCCAACCTGATATATTAGCTCGGGGCTACACCACAGCGCGACGCAAGCGCAGACACCGAAACAATTCGGCATGCGAGCTTAGTGATTCCCATTTATACCGATTTAAACTAGTTAGTTTAGCAAGTTTGAGAATTGCGAGACACTGAGGCAACTTTTATAGTTGCTCTTTATCCGAAGCAGTTGCTACTTTCGTTTTTTGCAATACCTGGTAAAACACAACCCAATTAGTAGTTTCTCTAGCAGCCAGATGGCTGTACGTGGTCTCGACATTTTGTTTTCCCGCCCTGCAAACCAATCCTTAGAGTATCTTTGCCGTTCGACCACTTAATTCCGTCGGGTTCGGGTTACCCAGGAGGTGCTGTCGAACAAGTTAATCGAGCCGTGCGAAGTAAGCGCGCAATGAACGCCAATCCTCGCCAAATAGGCCCAAAACAACCGTCGCTAAAGCAGACGACAAAGCCGACGGAATGGTTCCCGGCGTCGCGCCAACCGCCGCGCAGGGAACTCTGGGAGTAGCGCGCATACGCCGCGCCATCTACACTGTGCTCCGTAGAGTGAAAACCGAGCCCCGCCCCCCTCTTCAGCTGCGTTAGGAGTTTCTTCTGCCGCACTCCACGAAGGAACCGTTGGCTGGTAAAGGTAAAAAACTTGCTTTAAAATTAACTTATTTCCAAGGAAGAATAAGGGTGGAAATCACAGTCCAGTAGGATTAGAACCTGAATTACAGCATAGAAATGGATTCTTCTGCACTTTTCACGACTTATAGCAAAAATATAAGCTTGAATATAATATCAAATATCCCTTTTGGCGTACCCCAGTTCTCTTGCCCCAAAAGATAACATAAGGAGGATCGAAGGTGCCAACCCCGCGCACTCGATATGCTCCTTCATAAGCACTTGTGTAGCTGCCGAGAAGCGGCGGAAGTTGACGCTCTTTAAGGGCCGCTTCGCCTCGCCTTCGTTCTCAGCATGGCTGGTGATCATTGTTGCTGCCCCACACAACACCGACGCATGCCCCTGCGGGAGATTGGCCAAGAAGAACTTGAATTATTTAATTATCGAATGCGATGAAAAGAGCCGTTAGAGGCCAATGGGAGAGGCCGTCGTCCTGCAGTAAACCGAAGTAGGCTGATGATGATGGTGATCATTACACTGCACCAGAACATCCGAAAGCTAAGGTAAAGACTGAAATTGTATTGAAGAAAAAAGAAGATGGGAACAGCAAGAGAGGGAGAGAGAGTAGTAGTAGTAAAGTCTTTTATTGGGAAGGGACTGCCGGAGAGAGAGAGCGAAAAAAATCTCTTGATTCCTTGTCGATGATTGAAAGAAGCAGCCCTGTACTCAGCGGGTGTTCGACACACTGATCAGGCCACTGTGTTCAGTCTCTTGACACTGTTGGAAACAAACCCGGCGCACTCAAGAAGAAGCCCTGCACAATTGCGGCCATGAATTCTTCGAAAATGAATTAAACTCCTTAGCGCGCACGCCACTGCCCTAGTTTCGTAGCCCAGTAGCGAACTTTGTTACCACACTTGTTGCTCAGCCAAAATTCGCAGCCAACGAGAAGTTTAGAGGATTTTGCGAGAACGATGTCATTCATTTGTTCCAGTTGTAGGCAGTAGGAGAGAGTGGAGACCGGACCCTCCCCGTTTTGTGTTTACTTTAGAATAGTGAAAAGCTTCAGCGTTACGGTCGAATTTCCTCTGTGAGATTTCGCCTCTTTTCGTCATGGTTTTCAGCGTCACCTCAAGAGTACCGTTCAGATCATGGCAGTCACTAGCCCTATCCACGAATGAACAGCTGGACGGCGGGCGTTCGATACACCTTCGGGGCGAGCATTATGTACAGAAGGCAGTCGGAGCTATATACGATTTATACGGAAAAGGACAGCGGAATCATCTATGGGGTTGCTTTGGTAGCACGCGGATATTGAAAGCTGCAGTAAGAAAATAAAAATCATGTGTATTTTGGCATGTTCAAGAGTCAAGACCAGCGATTTTATTGCGCTGTTTTTTGAATGGTCTCTCTGGGGACACACTAGCCAGATACATTTCATTATTCCTTGTTTCCTTCCTCTGTCGGCCACCCCTAAAGAATGTATTTTTGCGGACTTTTGCCACACTTTGTCGAGAGAAACAAAAATATTTTCAGTTTTCGTCAAGATCCTTTGCCTCGTTTTTTTCTCTCCATCCTCTTTCTATGCCTGGCGGGCACAGCAGCATTGTCAGGCATCGCTAACCAGGTAAGGCATGCAAAGTAACCAAATTGTCGCACCCAGTTTGCGGCGCCGAATGATGGCCTCCTGTAGAACTCATCCCTGTACTCCTTCCACGGCTTTGAGGTTAGACGGAACGTATATACGCAAAAACTGAGCGGATCATTATTGAGTGCAAAACCACCCGGTGAAATGGGCATGCGATCCCAGCCCGCCCGATTGCCCAGGCGCGATGGAGAACACGACCGGGGCTATACAGTCTATCAGGACACATTCGCTATGTGGACATCACGGATGCTCTCCCCGTAATATCTGTGAACCGTTTTGGTCTGTATAATGTTGAACTGAGTGGCACTGGCTTGAAGCACCGACGACGATAACGCGGGAACGAGTTCCAGGGAGATTGGATGGAGATTACTTACGACTGCGTCTTGGGTGGAATGGAGGAAGCAAATGGCTGGAATGAAGTTCGCACATCTAACTGATGGCTCCAAAGAGAGATAAAAAGAGACCGTAAGAACAGAGAAGTCTGCCACATTCGATGGGAACGAAGAAATAGATTGTGCGGGTGTTTTCAATTATGAGGTTATGAACCCCATCTACGCTAGCGCTGGCGATTTGTTGGAATAATCGTCGTTGTAGCAATGAACCCCGAGCTTTGGGATTCTGTATTGGTCCACATATATTGGTCCAGCATATAAAATCTTTCGCGATTAAACAGAAAACATTGCACCAGCGGGATATTTGAAGGCCACATAATCCACATGCGGAATTGCTCGTCCGTGAGCGTCGCAGCCATTGACATGCATAAATCACAGCATGAATATTTCCGTAATTAACTGAACTGA
Organism: Haemaphysalis longicornis; assembly: GCA_013339765.2. Taxonomy (NCBI): domain Eukaryota; kingdom Metazoa; phylum Arthropoda; class Arachnida; order Ixodida; family Ixodidae; genus Haemaphysalis; species Haemaphysalis longicornis. The sequence continues at coordinate 32,059,482 of CM023456.1, read as the reverse complement.
TAACGGTGAAAACGGGGTTGCCCAAAACAGACCAACGCGGAAGTGGGCGTTCCTGTGCAAGTCGGTTAGTGCAATTGAGTTGGTGCAGCGGGAACACTCGCTTCGAGCACCCACCGTGTTCGACGGCCCTCCCTGTCTACTCAGGGAGGAGTGTAGGAGGAGCATAGCCAACGAGACAAAGGGTCTTCCGCCAGTAACGGCCTACAGTAACGTTCTGAAAAGCAGGCAGAACTTGCCATCCGGGTCATTGTCTGCTCTCTTCAGCTCGTATATAAATATCGCAAAAATTACGACGTGTGGCAAGCAGCGCACGCACCGATACACTGTGCTGGGTATTGCCGGTCACAGTTTTTCGTGGTCGAATAACAGATGGGTATGAGACTGTTTCATTGCCCTCAGCGAGCGGAACAGGCTAACACTGGAAGAAAAGAAAAATCTGACCAACCCGGTTTTTTCTTTGACCACGGGAATACTATAGTTAATTCCACAAGCTAGGTGCAGCACTGTGGAGGCTAGATTGTTGTCAACAGTCCGCCCCCTCAGGGCACGTAACTCACCGGGAAGGAAGCGACAAGAGGCGCCGGGGCCTTGCGGTTCCACTTGCCGAGAGGGGAGAAGGGGATGTAATTTCAGGACCCCTTTCACGGCGAGTTAGGCGCCCTCAGTGGGCGCACTGTTGACAACAATGTAGCCTCCACAGTGCTGCACCTAGCTTGTGGTATGAACTATAGGCAAGAAAGCAGAAACCCACTTTTCTTTTTTACCGCGTGAGTACTCGCCAAGGATGCACACAACAGCAAGCTCCCCCTCCCCCTCGTCAAACCGGCTGAAGAGCCTCCGCTTGGTTTTTTACCAAGAAATAAAAAACCAAATCAAATCAAATAAAACTTTAATTGGCCACAGCGGGGACGATTAGGTCGGCGACGTCTTCCCTGTCGTTCATCAGGGAGCAGGGCCCTTTTTTAAAAAGGGGTCGGCCGGCTCTTTTCACAAGCACCGATACTGACTGGAGAGAAACTGTATAGTGAAAAAAAACAGGGCACCATCAGTTCGGAATTCAGTTCAGCAGCTGGATTATGTCCATGAAAACGTATCGCAATGGCATTTTCCTGCAATTTATTTTACACATGTGCACAACAGTTGAAGGACTGCGAGGTGAGGAACTTTGCCCATTTGCTTTTTGCGGAGAAGATGCCTCGAACAATGTTTTTTTAAAAATACGTTTCTCAAAACAAATACGGAGAAAAATTCTCTTAATGTTAGAATTCTCGTGTAACGTAATGTTACACGAGAATTGTAACATTACGTCGTGTGAGTAGTCCTAAAAGAAGGCGGGATAGCCCTCAATTGAAAAGCTCATCAATTGACGAACAGTTCTTCGGAAATTGATCCTGCTGTCCAGATGGTCTGGCTGCTCGAGCTCACCAGGACCGAAACAGGGCCATCTTGCTTTGAGAACACGGATGGGAAAGGGTCTTCGTCAACGGTCGGTACGCCACCGTCAAGGAGACGACTCGTACCCTCTGCTTCTTCGCAATGATCTCCTCCGCATTTATTGTGGCCAGCCGAAGGAGCACCTAGTCGGTCACATCTGAATAACGAGAGGCCTGGAGCAGCTTCGCAGGTACCGCATGTATTTTGTGGTGCCCGTTACCACTTGATGGAAAAGTTGGCGAGCCGACGACGACAGACGTTGCATGGTGGCACGAGTGACGTGGGTGGCTCGAAACCTGGTTGCGCTGTTTTTGGGTTCCATGCTGGCGTCGAAGATGACGCTGACCGTCTACTGCAACCCAGACGATAGCAGGCTGGTGTGGTCAGCATACTCCGACGTGCACATCGAAGTGGACGCTAGTCTTGACGGGTGACTCGATGGAGATGAACCCGTGGAGGACGAATAGGCAATACACGGTGTGCTTGACATCAGTCAGGCAGGTGATGTCCTTTGCGTTCGTACCGCTGTCCGATATTCTACTAGTGGAGCTCTCCACACTGCCGGGGAGCGACGAAGCCGGGTGGCGGCTTTGAGTCAGCATGGAGACGTTCCTGTGGTTGCGGATGGCAAACACTTTCCGGAGCTGCCGGAGGGAAACCTTGAGGGAATTGACGGAGCACCCGTACTTTGTTTTTAGGTCATACGGCAGCTGGGGCGGGGGGCCGGTCAGCTTCTGGAGCGAAGTTACCTTGGGTCGACTCCACTCGCCCCGTCCGAAATTTTATCCTAGAGCCGCACGAGTCGCCCGTTCCCCTGAGACATAGGCTTCCAGACCATGCGCCGATCATACATCCATGGGCGCACAGCGACATTGAATCTGTAGGAACGGGACGACGGAGATGCGACCGCCCAAGCGCGCAGTCATGTTCGATCTGTGTGCGTGGCTCGGCTCGTGCTCAGGGGCCAGGCAGCGATGATGTGATGAGGGAGGATGCGGTTGATGATGATGACGGTGGCACTAAAGGTAGATTATTACGCCGCAACTAATTTTTTTTTTTCAATTGGCGATCGAGGGCTCAAGGTTGCTTTCTGAACCGAACTTTCAGAGAGAGAGAGAGAGCAACTTTATTTAGTCGCCTGCGGAGCGGTTTCGGACGACCCTCTCACGAGAGGTACGCTGGCAGCTCACTTATTAAGGTCAGCGGGGAATTGGCCAAGAACTTAGAATAAATTAGGAAATAGAATTGTACAGCATCAAAAGAGAGCGCAAGGTAATGTAAATACTGAATGCTCAGTAAAAAAGCAAGGTGAGAAAGGGAGAGGGAAACAGAGCGAGCAAGCGAGAGAGAGAGAGATCGAAAGAGAGAGAGAGAGAGAGAGAAAGAGCAAGGACAGTCGCTAATGCTTTGCCGATGCTTGAAAGAAACAGTCCTGTATACAGGGGATGTTTGACGCAGTAAGCGGAGGACTGAGTTCGGTGTCCTAATTAATGCATCTTGACATTGAGATTAGCAGACCACGCGTACGCGAGGAGGAGGTCGACACATTTCCGGCCACGAACTATGCAAACAAAAGCAAGCTTCCTAACGTGCAAGCAACAACTCTCGTTTTGTAGCGCAGTGGTGAACTTGTGGAAACTGGAACGTTGATATGACGCCTCTTCTTGTTTCGTAACAGCACTTGTTGACAGCCTTTACTTGAAATCAGTGAAATGTTTCAATGATTTTGTGAGAATGAAGGCACTTGAACAAATTTGACATTGACTTATTCATACCAGGTCGAGGAAGTAGGAGAGGGAAGTCAGGACGGTGCCCCTTTTATATGTAATTTATAACTACATGCTTTATAGTTACGTTCGCGATTTTACTGTCTGATTTCGGATCTTTCCCGCGGTGTTTTGAGCGTCTTCTTAAATGTCCCGTTGAGAGGATGAGCATACTGCCGCGCAGCATGGCTTTGATTTGCCCTAACCGCGAACGAAATTCTGGGCAGCGAGTCGTGGTCGATACATTTTTAGGGCGACCTTGTCTGATAATGGACAACCTGTTCTACTACCTCATGAAAAAAAAAAAGATCAGCCGTGTTTTTTGGTGTTTATATTTCGGTACCACCGGGTTTTCAATGATCCCTAAACAAATTGCAATAAATCTTTTTTTGAGGGCCATGTAATCACAAAGAGAACTGATTTCTTTTCGTTGTTTCTTTAATGATTCTGCTTGGCCCACTAGCAGACACGTTTAATTACCTTTTTTCCGTGCTTCCTTCTTTTATCTGTTACCCTCAAAATATGTCTTTTTGCGGACTTTTTCCCACGCTTTGTTGATTGAGACAAATTACCTTCAGTGTTCTTCTTTAAGTTATTTCTCTTTTTTACCTTTCCTTCCCCCTTCCCCTCTTTCTATAGTTGGCAGCCATTGCTACATTGCCCACCATCGCTGAAGATGTAAGGCAAAGTAACTTAATTGTAGCATCCCGTTTGCGGCGCCGACTGATGGCCTCCATTAGAACTCAGCCCTGTACTCCTTCGATGGCTCTGAGGTCAGACGGAACGTATACACACAGGAAATGAGCGGATCCTTGTCGAGACCCAAACGACTCGATGAAAGGGGCATGCGATCCGAGCATGCGTGATTGCCCAGGAACGAAAGAGAACACGACCGGTTCTACAGCGTGTATCAGAGCACAGCCGCTACGTGGAAATCGCGGATGCTCTCCTCGTAATGTCTCTGAACGTACTTGATCTGGGTAATGTTGACTTAAGTGGTGCTGGCTTGATCACCGGCGACGATGATGGGCGATTGGACGAAGAGACAACTTACGACTGGGTCTTCGGTGTAACGGAGGAAGCAAATGGCCGGCATGAAGTTCGCACATATAACCGACGGCTAGAGAGAGATAAAAGAAAACAGTAAAAACCCAGAAAAGTGCGGCACATTCAGATAAGAGCGAAGAGAGTGTTTGGGTGTCTTCATTTAGGAAGTTTTGGACCCCGTCTACGCTAGCCCTGGTGATTAGTTGGTAAATAGGTAAATAGTCGTCGTTGTAGCAGTGGACGACAAACTTTGGTATTGTATATCGGAACTTAAGCACATAAAATGTTTCGTGATTAAACAGAAACAATGCGCCAGCGGGATATTTTCTAGCCCACGTAATCCACATGCGAAAATATTCTTCCGTGAGCGTGGCGCCCATTCACCTGCCTGAAGGATGGTATGAATATCTCGATAATTCACTGTGAACTTGCCGTATGTGGTGCCAGCCCTGCACAATTAATTTCTTTGCTTCACTGACATCCTCTACCAGTACAGAGCAACCCGACGCACCTATCCGCCTCCCCACCCTTCCCTTTCTACCGCTGACGCCCGCATTTGGCGCCGACTTCAAACCAACACTTATTACAATCACCCCCATCTCCACCAAATATCCCCTACTAACTACCCACTTAACTGCCCTTAATGCGATGAGCCTAACACCACAACTAATCTCGTCTGGACGTGCCCCACCAACCCTCCACCGCCCAGATCTCCCGACCCTTGAACAGTGGGAGTGCGCGTTGCAGAGCTGCCAGCTCGAAGAGCAGGAGGCCCTGATCTCTCAGGCGAGGATGGCAGCCGTAGCACACGGCCTACCTACCGGAATAGGATGGCCGCCCACAGCTCCTAACTCTTTTTCTCTCCTACCTCGTCCCTGCTGTTTCAATAAACGTTTTCTCTCTCTCTCTCTCACTCTTCACGCTTCGCGTTCATTTTGCTTTGTTCGTTTATTATATATTGCACCGTAGTGCAATAAACTAGTTTGCGTTCAGCGAACCGTTCTGTAACGGTATCTGTGTACTGTTTTTCTGTTTCAATCAATCAATCAATCAATCAATCAATCAATCAATCAATCAATCAATCAATCAATCAATCAATCAATCAATCAATCAATCAATCAATCAATCAATCAATCATATATTTATTTTTCAACACAAGGGTGGGGTTACATCAAGCGAAAAGCAGTTGCCTACTGCTTTACGGTGCCTGACGACCCTTAGAGACGGCAGCGTGTTTGCAAGGGCATTTGATGTGGCACATTTGCAAAAGTACTTGCGAAAGAAGAAAAAGGCAACACGAACTATTATAAATTGTACACTGTACACTATTACATATACAAAAATATAAACTGAACCAAGAACATAAAAAGTTGTCCGAGTTGTTTAACGAAGCCATGTTGTCTTAACAGCAATCCATCAGTTTTATTGGGGGGGGGGGGGACACTTTCAATATTAGCACCTTTTCGTTTATATGTATTAAGTAGAGGGGTAATTTGCGTGTTAGCGATCGCAGTAAACATTCATTCGTGCACCGGCATGGTACAATCCAGTTATCATTGCATCTAGTGCGGGAATTTGTAATATTTTTGTACAGCCCAAATTCTAAGTACCAAAAGGATTTGACGCTTTGGCATGAAAAAACAAAAAAAACAGACGAAACTCCTATGTTCGCGGAAGGGGTGTTATGTTATAGTATGAGAGGAGGCGTTTCGTCGTGTGCGCAAACTGTACGCAAGTTTAAATTGGAAAACCTCTGAGCACGTATCCGCAGAACTCGCCGTTTGATTCATGACGGTTGTCACGTCGAAGCCCGGAATTGTCCTTCGCGGCCTCCATGCAAACTATTACTGTGTGTGCTACTCGTACGGACGTGATCTATCCTCTTCCTCCCAGCTTCTCCACACCTGCACACTGCGCACATTTAACAGCATTCTACTGTGGTTTAGAATTATTTTTGCGGATCCGCTTTCTATGAAAGGAAGCCGCGGCCACTTCACTCTTCCGAGCACTCGGGCTTCCGTGAACGAATAAATGGACATTCCCACGGCGCAACGCTTTCGTCCGGCCACTGGCACGTTTTGCCTCAGCCTTTTTTTCCCCGTGTTCTGTCATACATCTAGCCTTCCTTTACTTTCATATATTTTTATTCTTTCTTTCCCTTTAAACAAATTTCCCTCTGTCTATGAGTATAGTATACCCAACCGACTACAAAGCCACACTGTCTACCTTTCCCGTGCTTTTTTGCTATTTCTGTTTCTTTCGTGCTTAATTTGTTACGGGCAGAAAATGGAAGCATGCGGATATGTTAAGCGTACCGGGGTTGACGGAAGAGCTTATCGGAGGGTGAGGGGAGAGGAGAGAAAGACGAGAGAGAGATAGAAGAGAAGGATGAGAGAGAGAGAGAGAGCGAGAGTGAGAGAGAGAAGAGAGGAGAGTGGAGGAGATGGAGAGAGAGAGAGAGGAGATCGAGAGAGACGAGAGCGGAGAGAGAGAGACGATGAGGAGCAGAGGAGAGATGAGAGATAGACGAGAGCTAGAGAGATGATTTGAGAGAGAGAGAGAGAAGAGGGGGAGGGGAGGGGGGGAGGGGGATGTTATTATGAGGTGCTCTAGAATGGGCGCACCCGTCTGCACCTCACCCATGACGGACTGGACCAACACTTATTCACCCTTCTAATCATGCTCCGTTGACACGTGTTCTGTATATTTCATTTGCGCTTGGCTGATGACCTTAGCAGCAGAGGTTTAGTCATCCATATTTCTACAGTCATGGAGGCCACATGGTGCTAAGGCGAACAAACTCTCCGATGTACGGTGGTAATGCTTCGTCAGTTTTAAAGAATTGGCAGCAAGCTTTCCGGTAGATAGCATGCTAAAAGTAGCAGAATGCAATATCGTACGCAGCCCACGACTGCAAAAGCTACGCCGCGCAAGACGTACAATTCTTGTCAAAATTCCTAGGCCACGGTGAAAGTGCGCAGAGAGCAAGACATTCAATGTAGAAGCTTTCATCCCCAGCGAGGCTGAAACGCTTTAGGCCGGAAAGCTAGAGAAAACACATTTGTTTCTTACTGTCATAAAATACTTTTGTCAAAAAAACGGCAAAGCTCATTTTATGAATTCTTTGTGGCCGAGAAGGCTCAGGATTATGCCTAGAATATTTTGACAAATGGTTTACCTAAGTAATCGTCTAATACACATGGGGAATTAGCTGTTTCGATAAACTAACTTAGAGAATTTGTCCTCTGGGCGTGCGTGCGAGCCCTGAGTCGTCCACTGGCAAATGACATTGGATGTAAACGTACTGGCGCGGGGCCATGCACGGCCATAATATCGATGTATAGTACACCTTTATCTCAGAAACCACGTATCGGCGTGCACCTAGATCGTTCGTAGATGCGCTTAATTAGTGCGCGAAACATCGCCGCTTGGGTTCGTTTTTCGGTGGCGATTTGGGTCTTCGAATGTTTGACAATCGACTGGACGGCACTTTGAGCGGAATGTTTTGACGCACGTTCGACGCAGATTTGACGTGAGAAAGCTTTCGCACGTCTCTCAACCGCAAAATGTTTCTGTTAGGTTTCTTGACGCCGAGTTAACCTTGTGTGTTATGCCAGCAAAGGCATAGCTCGAACTATACCTTGCAATGCGTCCCCCGTGCCAGCGGTTTGTTTTTTTAGATTTGGGCATGGCCGATTCCCAGGTATGCCTACAAACCCACGAATGCACTTAACCCTGTAGTGCGTTCCCCTACAGGCAATCGCCCACAGGCGATTGTTCGGTTTCCTGACCTAATAAATTCACACTGCACAGAATTTCATGGCACTTTGAAAAGACTGAATACGGGATACTTGTAACCACCTCGGCCGGAGTTAGCAGCTCGCCTCCTAGAGACCACCGTAAGAACTCAGATGCCTGGAATTAGGGCGTATGGCATCGTGCAACGAGTGCTGTAGACAGGTTAAATAAATTTCGGTTATACTACAATACACTGGCACAGTGCTGACAATGCGATGAGCTCAGTGCCTATTAAATGCAGAGCATTCTTAGCCCCGCCGTTCTAGCGTCGGACGGCGTACAGCTCCGCGTCCGCAGCAGGTGCGCCGCTCCTCCTTTCTTCCTCTCTCTCACGCAGCTGGCGCGCGCATGCGTCGTAGTCATTCTCCGTCGCGGCTCGGCGAACAGGTGCGTGATAGCAGATGGGCGTGGAAGGGCGGCTGCTTGCGCATTGCTTACTCCCCGTACGCTCTCCCTTACTCGCGCCTGCAAATTAAAGCGCTAGCACGTCGCTCCGTGCTTCAGTCACTGCGTTGCTCCTTCCTTTCCTTTGGGTGACGCTGTCACCCTAACGGGCTTTACTCTCCTCTCTCTGCAACAACTCCACATACGACCCAACTACCCACCCTAACGCGACTTTACGCGGCGTTAACGACAATCTCTGCATACTGTGTTCCCTCGCGGGAAGGCGCGGGAATTTTTTTGGCGCAACAAGCTTTCCGATTTAAAAGAGGTCCTGGCATAGATTATATAGATTTTTATCATTTCCGCTCCGCATTCCGTAGATTTATTCATCTCCTCCATGTAGCTCAGACAACCCTTACGAGAATCAGTAGACCAGGGAGGCATGTCGTAATTTTTACTTCCCCGTAGTTTTGGGATCGCAATAGCCCGCAACCATGTATGCGTCTGCACCTCTGTTTTCTCACATGTTCAGTTCACGTGCCGTTTGCTTATTACCTTTTCCCTCGGCGTGTTTGTGAAGACTTTCTTCGCGTTTCAACAATTGCTTTGCCACAAGATCCATGAGTTCAGCACACCCGCCACTTCACTGCAGTGCACGACTTTCACTCACTGTAGATGGCGTCACCGACGTCATACAGAAAAGTTACATCGCTTCCAGCCACTCAGAGTGAAGTCTCTTGTGCTATGACGTGGCATGGCGTAGCTTCCGTGCCCAAGCTCGTTTCCATTCCTGTAGCGGACTCTTCCTTTACAGATGACCTTGGAGTGCCCTTTCGACCTACCTACCTTTGAGCTAACGAGGCGTACAAATGCTAATCGCATTTAAACAGTGAAAAAAAAAGATACTTAGGCGGGGAAGAAAGGCGCTTTCGTTGAAACTGTCTTTGATGCTACCTACCCCTCTCTGTGATTTCGGGAAAAGGGGTGTCGAAATGATGAATGGCTTACAACAAAGGCATACTAATCAAATGACAAGAGGCAGTAATGAGTGGCACGCTGTGCTTTTAACAGCGAAACTGTTTAGCAAATCGTTTGAGTTTGCTATCCGCTGTTCAAAATACCAAGAAAAAGCCTAGCACTCCTGAGGTCGTGCCTCGCGGCGACCGCCCGATGTCCCCGGAGCACGTTTGCGAAGCCAAGCATACCCACTTATAGAGACTGACCAGGATTGGTCTAAAACAAAACAAAAACAAAAAAAATTAGAGAGAACTCCAGCGTTCGCCGCAATCGTGGCAACACTTGCTCGGAACTAGAAAAACACGTGATGGCGTACCGCCTCGCTGAGGTGATGTGAAATGGTTATCACTTCCAACAAATGAAGGAAGCTCACACTTACAGCAACAATGATGGAGTGAAGGTCGTGGCGGCAGCAAAGAAGAAGCAAAGAAAAAGAAGCCTGCAGTCGTGGACTTAAACCGTCGTGATGGCCATGAAGGCTGCGTACAGCTTTGCTAACTTCGTCTTACGCGTTAGTGCGAGTTTCCTTCATTTTTTTTACTACAAACAGTTCCTGAAAGGGAATGCTGTCCTAGCTAAGGACTTCAAACGCGTAATACCCCCGATGTGCTGTTCTGCTTACGGTGCACTATGTTAATTGTTCGCATGCTGCGCTCTTGAAGAAAAAACTGACGGGAATCGTAATGACAAAAGGCGTTGCTCATTTGCTCTTTAACGAAGTAAAATGCCTACAGCCATTCTTTTCTGGCACAAAAAAAATGACTAGGTACAAAGACTTTTTTTCGGCGGGAAAAAAGATTATGTCCGGCGCAGCGAAGTCGACGTTTAGAGAGATGGGCTGGACAGATAATTGCGTTTTTGTGCCTCGAAAGCTTGATCGATAAGAGGTACAGAAAACAGCCACATCTTAATTGCTCGGCTAAAAAAAACAAAAATGAGACAGGCAATTAAGGCTTCTTACGTAAGTAATGTGCGAAAGCATTGTTGGAATCGTGGAGAACCGCGAACCGCGATGTCGAGCCGGTGCACGCTTCGGGGAGAAAAGCGATGCTCCGAAAACCGGTCGTGAGCGTCGTTTGTTCTGCGGTGCCCGAGAAATGGCACCACTGTTAAGCACACTGACTGCGCGAACTTGCGGGCGCGGAAAGAGTGAGATCGGAGAGGCGGTCTGGGGGATATCGGAGGAACAACATGGCCACGGCGGATCATGCATCTCAGGTGGGGACTGTTATTAACGCGCGCCGTGAGTGCCTGCCTCCCGCTCGGGATCACGATCGAACGGCGTAATTCGTGAACACCATGGAGCTTTGTGCGCGCATTCTTTGGGAGTTCGCAAATAAACGGCTGTGCTTCGGCACTACTGTCTCGTATCGGCGAACCTCGCTGGGCTGCCGTAGGTGCGGGGCCCACGTGGTTGACACCCTGGAAGCTAGCGTAGTGGCCTACGCCGGAGAACTGGCTAGGTCGCCCCAAGATCCCAACATATTCCACCGCATATATGTGGGTGGTTATGTTACCGTTACAGCCAACGGTAATTGGATTATTCCGTCGTTAGGCTCAGACGGTAGCTTTCATCGTCCCTGGCCAATTCTCTTGGGTGTGGGTGTGTGTGAGAACTGGGCCTGGTATAGTTACGTTGCAGCCGAGTGGGAATCGGTCAATTGCGCGTGGGCTTCTGAAGGCTGCTGTTATCGTCACTGGCCTCTCCCCTTGGGTGGGTATGTGGGAATACTTATTGGACATGTTGGCGTCCCAGGCAAATGTAATTTTTGAAACATCCGTGAGCTTATGGCTGAAGTGTTCTTGTCACTGGAGTGGCTACGTGAGAATTTTAGGCCGATATTCATCCGTGAATTCAAACCCAGATGGTCGAAATCAACCCGTAATGCCTCATAGCCCATGTGTAGCTGCAGCGCGTAATGCCACCTCCCCCCCCCCCCCCCCCCCCCCCCACAAAAAAAAAAAAGATAAGAATAACTACGCGCCTTTGGCAAGTTTGAGTCATGCTGTACATTGCCTGCGAGGCCGCGACGAAGGCGCTTCAGTATATTGCGAATGCCGAGTTATTACGACAGCTTCCAACCGCACTTAAAGGTTACGCTGATCTCGCCAACTGAGGCAAGTAATGAGCGCTTGATGTTGACGCATTAGTTACGCAAAACCTTCATCACCAAGACATCTCGGAGACGTAGAATTCAAGCTGAAGACGTAGAATTTATGGGGTTGAACACTTCGCGCCTCGCCCCATTTTTGCTGCTCTGCACTGGCGTCGCTGATGCTTTGTGATGACAACATGGAGTACGTAAACCTCAGAGTGAAGCTCTAAGTTCTGTTAGAAGATTGGCAAACAGCATTGGCAGCGATGATGTGACCCCACGTCCAGGGATATGTCACAGCCCCAGCGTTGTAGATATTGAGCTCGCCTCAGATTTCCGCATGCAAGCGGCCAGGAGCCTTTCCTGTCAAGGTTTGTGGAATGATGAGAATGAAACCAAGGTGCCGCACTCTGTGAACCAACGACCAGGCGAGACTGTGGGAGACCTACCATCGTACACAGAAAAAACTTATCTCTCGCACAATTCGATTCTTTGGGTCTGTAGGTGCCTCTACAACCTAACAGTTCCCGTGTATTCACTCACTCAGTGTTCATAGGCTGCTATAAAGGCGTTCAGATGCACACAATACGAAAACAAATAACTGCAAAGCAAGTTAACGTAAATAGACTTCGGACGCTTAATTCACTCGCGCACAAGATTATCTGTGGTTGCAGTGGTATTACTGAATCCTGAGAGGCATTACACGACACGTTATGTCACCTGCAAAAGGCGCAAAAGCAGCTCTTTAAAACAGAGCAGCGGAAGTGGACGTTACCCTGTAATTCGGTTCGTGCAATTGAGTTGGAGCAGACGGGAACACTCGCTTCAGAGCACCGCGCTTCTTGACACTCCTTGCCTACTTAGGGAGGAATGTACAAGGGCTCTCAGACGCAGCATAGCCAACGAGGCCACGGTCTTCCGTCAGTAAGGGCTTACATTATGAAAAGTAGGCAGAACTTCTACTCCGGGTCATTGTCTGCTCTCTTCAGCTTGTATATAAATATCGGAGAAATTTGGACACGCGACAAGCTGCGCACCCACCGATGCACGGCGCTCGGTATTGGCGATCCCAGCTTGCTGTCGTCGGATAAGAAACAGATGCGTGCCTAGCCTCTCTTTCATTTTCCCCATCGAGTGCTAACAACGTTGATACACTTCGCGGAACAGACTAGCACAAGCAGAAAGGAAAAATCTGAGCAACATGCTCTTCTCTTTGACCACGGGAAATATCGGCAAGAAAGCATCAACACCAGCTCTCCTCCCTGCATGGAATTCGGTTGCAGAGCCAAAGAAATCTTCGCTTTAAGAGCTTCTTGAGTCTTGTTCAGGCTTACCGCTGGGATAAACATTAGAATGAACACTACTAAAGCTGAGCGGGCATAAAAACTTGCCGGCTCAGGTGGACTGGCCAACCCCCAACAGAAACAACCACACAGCTGGTAGACAACACCAGGGAATTTTTTTAGTGGCACGCTCTGCATACTGGTGGCAATTGTCAGCAGCGACACAGGCGGCTCTGTATGGCAGTACGTGTTGGAAACACCATCGAGCCTACAACCTTCCTCACTGTCGGCAGCCGCAACCACTCTAGCATTGAGACGCGGCCGTCCGCGTAAGTACACCAGAGATGAGCAGAGGAGCGCAAGGCTGCGGCAAAACGAGCGAAGGCGCAGGCTGCTAGGATCCGCCCTCGTCGGCATTGCTCTTAATACTTGGCGAAAGAAAGCGCCGTGGGGCAACGCGCAAGGGGACAGAACAAAGTTATTCAAAAGCGGGACTCGGAAGTCGCATTGAGGAGGCAAAAAGAAGGTAAGAACCCTCGCGCCAGCTACGCGGTGCACCGAAGCAATTCTGTCCGATGATTCCGGTCTAAAGCCAACATGCGAGCGTATGTACTGTGAATAGTAAGACACATCTTAAGAGCTAGACAAACACGCCATTCGTAGTAAGCTCGAAAGCGTTAATCGCAACGCGAAACTCCAGGGAGCAATCAGCGGCGGCGCATTGGACATGAATCCCTTCTCACAAACTGATACGAATTGGGTTCACAGGGAGTTTAGCCAATCATTTATTAGTCGTGGCAGGGTCAACCATTAATCTTTATCTAAATGATCAAAGAAATCACACTTTGTATCGCTTTGTGCGCCCTTTGCACAAGCACCGATACTGACTGGGGAGAAACTAGAGATTAAAAAACAGTGCAGCGTCAGTTCGGAATTCAGTTCGAAAGCTAAAATATTTTCACAGAAAAAATTATCGCAGCAGTATTTTCGTCGCATTTCTATTGCACATGAGGACAACATGTGAAAGACCGCACAGTGAGGCAATTCTACCCGCTTGCTTTTTTCAGCGCAGATCCGTCTTCTAACATCCTTCAAATAGCATTTCTGGAAAACTAACAAGGGGAAAAATACCAGTTACACGAGAATTGGCACATTACGTCGTATAAGCAGTCCTTAAGGAAGGCTGGATTGCCTACAACTGAAATTCCCATCAATTGATGAACAGCTCTTCGGAAATAGTTCCTGCTGACCATATGGTCTGCGTGCGAGAGCTCGCCAGGACCGTAACAGGTCCATCTTGCTTTGAGGACGGGGATGGAAAAGGGTCTTCGTCAACGGTTGGTACGCCACCGTCATGGAGGACGACTCGTAGCCTCTACTTCTTCGCAATGATCTCCTCCGCATTTATTGTGGCCAGCCGAAGGAGCACCTCGTCGTTCACACCTGAAGAACGATAGGTCTGGAGCCGCTTCGCAGGTAGACGACGGCTTGTATGCTCCAGGGTACCGCATGAATTTAGGGTGCTCGTTACCGCTGGCTGGAAACGTTGGCGAGCCGACGACGACAGACGTTGCATGGTGGCACGAGTGACGCGGGTGGCTCGGAACCTGGATGCGCTGTTTTTGGGTTCCACGTTGGCGTCGAAGATGACGCTGACCGTCTACTGCAGCCCAGACGATGGCAGGCTGGTGTGGTCGGCATACTCAGACATGCACATCGAAGTGGACGCTAGCCTTGACGGGTGACTCGATGGAGATGAACCCGTAAACGACGAGTAGGCGGTACACGTTGTGCTTGACATCAGTCAGGCAGGGGGTGTCCTTTTCGTTCGTACCGCTGTCCTACGTTCTAATAGTGGAGCTCTCCACACTGCCGGGGAACGACGAAGCCGGGTGGCGGCTTTTGGTCAGCATGCGACGTTCCTGTGGTTGCGGATGGCAAACACCTTCGGGAACTGCCGCAGGAAAACCTTGAGGGGATTTGACGGAGCACCCGTACTTTGTCCTCAGGTCCGGCGGCTGCTGGGGCAGGGCGCTGGTCAGCTTCTGGAGCGAGTTACCCTGGGTAGATTCCACTTAATTCCTTCAAAATTTCACCCTGGAGTCGCACGAGTCGCTCCCCCGCTCACACATGGCTTCCGGACCATGCGCCGATCGTACATCCATGCACTAACTACGACGACTTTAAATCTGTAGGAACGGGACCGTGGAGATGCGACCGCCGAGGTGTGCAGTCATGTTCGATTTGTCTGCGTGGCTCGGCTCGTGCTCGGGGCCACGGATCGCTGATGATGATGGAGGCAGGATGTGGTTCATGATGATGATGGTGGCGCTAATTTTTTTAATAGGCGCGCGTGAACGCAAGGTTGGTTTCTGATCTCAACTTTCGAGAACCTAGCAGCTCGTTTTATCTCACGCTGGCTGCTCAGTTTGCAAGGTCAGCGACTGCGCGCTTAGCACGCTCTGTTCGCGCCTTTTTCGCCGCCCGGCATCCAGCTCACTCCAAAGCAGGTTGTGAGGATTGGTGTTCGACAGGTTTTAGGAATTTTCCGGCCTACGGACCACAAACGGAGACTAGTTGATGCTGATGAAGGGTCGGTTCGCGTCGTCTTCTTTCTCTGTAGAGCTGCGGATGATTGTTGTTGTTGTCCCACGCAACAATTGCGCTTACCCACTCCGGGGGATTGGCAAAGAAAAACTTAGGTTATTTAATTAGGGAGTCCAAATGTACAGCACCAGAACAGAATGCAAGCTAAGGTAAAAACTGAGTGCTAAGCAAAAAAGAACGTGGGAAGAGTGAGCGAGAGAGCAAAAAACACTCATCTCCATGAAGTGAATCATGACGAGTGGGCGAAGCACTGGGGATCGTTCTTACCGTAAATCGCCCGTGAGTGTGCTTATTGCGGCCAAAACGATTTCCAGTCCAATCTAATACAATGCAAAACAATTCAGTTAAAACCAATCCAATCTAATCCAATCCAAATCCAATTCAATCCAATCTAATCCAATGCTCCTCGCTCATGCGCAAAACGGCTCTCCAGGAGCACTCTCTCCTCTCTTCTCTCTTTCTAACTTTTTGTGAACCTTTTGTTCACAGATGTTTCGATTTACACGGTGCTGTGCTGTGATCACGGGCTCCGGGCGCCGGACATGCCTCGAGCTTGAGGTGCTTCGCTCCTGAAACATTTGCTGACGCTTTGGCGATGCTTGAATGAAGCGGCCATGTATACAGCGGATGTTTCGCGCATTGATAAGGATACGGTGTTCATGTGTTCTCAGTATGAAATTTTGACGCTCACCAAAAACAAAGAAGAAAACGGCGCACGAAAGAACACAACAACTGCGGCCACGAGGTATGCAAACAGAAATGAAGCTTTGTAGCGTACACGCAACACTTCTTTCGTAGCGTAGTGGCGAAATTGGCGAAACTTGAACATTAAAGAAACGCCTGTTCTTTTTTGCTTTGAAACCGCTTTGTTGCGCGGCCAAAACTAGCAGTTATTAAAACGTTTTGCGGATGTTGTGAGAATGATGGCACTTTTTCACTCCAGTTCGAGAAAGTGGGAGAACAAAACCTGGACGCTGCCCCTTTTGTACAAAATTTATGATAATGACAACCTTTGAAGTTTCTTTTTGCGATTTTAGGGGCGAAGCACCTTAAGGTCGAGGCATGTCCGGCGTCCGGGCCCCGTGATCACGGCACAGTACCGAGTAAATCGAAAGCTCTCTGAACAAAAGGTTCACAAAAGGTGAACAAGAACAAGATAAAAGGTACACCAAAGGTTAGAGAGAGAGAGAGAGAGAGAGAGAGAGAGAGAGAGAGAGAGAGAGAGAGAGAGAGAGAGAGATAGAGGAGATAGATAGAGAGAGATCGAGAGAGACGATAGAGAGAGAGAGAGAGAGAGATAGAGAGCAGTTAAGAGGTTGAACCGGCACATACAATTTTCTTTTTCTGTGCTAGACCAATTACCTCAGCTTACATCGATAGATTCTTTCTCTTTTTCACCTTGACATCCCCCTCCCCCTCTTTCTGTGCTTGGCGGCCATTGCTACAATTGCAAGTCATCGCTAACGAGGTTAGGCAGGCGGAATTAACTGTTGCGAGTGTGGCGAACTGGGCAAGTTTGTGAATGTTCATGGTGAAAACAGCGCATCCAAGACGAAGACAGAGAAGGGAAAAGACAAACACGGCGCTGACTCGCAACTGAACATTTTAATGAAGAAAAACAGCCATACTTATCGTGTACATCACCAAAAACACAAACAAGAAAGAAAGAGATAAAGCCAGTTAGCACTGACTATACTACGTTAAGCGATAGATACAGCAGTCATGCGCGATCAAGATATGCCACTTCTCTTTTAGAAAGGGCGACAGATGGACAACTGATACATTTTTCATGCTGCTTGGCCAGTGCATGCGCCTCAATAATCTCTCGCGTGAGTCTATCTGGGTGCTTGGCTATAATGGTTGTGCCACCAAAACACGGGAAAAAACGACACGTGCGTGTATGCGCGGCAAAGCGCGCCGAGGTGTCGTGTCTTATCGTTTCATTCGAAGATTATTAATGATGGCATAGTGGTGTCGTGCGTTAAGGCAGCCGTTACAAAATCTTGCCACCACACCATGTCGTCCAGTCTTTGTGAGCAGGTATGCAGATTAAAAAAGTCGGCTTGTGGCGCAGTGGGTAGCCACCATGTACTTGTTCCCCCCAGGGTCGTGGGATCGAAACCGGCGCCGATAAGTATATTTTTTTATATTGTAGGGGAGGGGTGTGGACTTTGTTGAGAGCGAGGGGGGTAGCGTGATGCGGGAAGAGGAATGGGGGAGAGGCGCGCCTGCGCGCTGAGCTGTTGCGGACGCACGGCGGACGCTACATTGGGTTTAATAATGCTCTGCATTTAAAAAAGCTGGGTATCCGGACATGTGCTGTCACGAAGCTGCGAAAAAGTGCTGCGGGGTGTCAAAGAAGTTTATCATCGCGGCGATGGTGAAGTCTCAAAACGAGACAGGCGTGTGGTTGTGCCCTATATCCACAAACTGTCGCACGGGATAAGAAACGTAGCCTCTCGGTATGGTGTCAGGGTTGTGTTCAGTGCTCCTGTACGGCTTAGGAGCATTTTCCCGGCAGTACAGAAGGCAGCTGAGACATCACCCGCCGCGGTGGCTCAATGCTAGGCGTTGTGCTGCTGAGCACGAGGTCGCGGGTTCGATTCCCGGCCGTGGCGGTAGCTTTCTGATGGAGCGAAAAGCAAAACGCCCGCGGTACGAGATTTCGGCGACGTTACAGATCCCCCGGGGGTCAAATTAATCCAGCCCTCCATTACGGCGCGCCGCCTCATCGCCTGCGTTGCGTCGGCGCGTTAAACCCTACAATCATCAATCAAATCAATCAGCTGGGACATCTGCAAAGAAGAGACCGCAAAATTGTGCGGTGTCAACCACAGGTCGAGGTTTGTACCGTGCGCCAAAAAAGTGGTGCATATTTTGCCTTTCCCTGTGATAAGACGTACGTTGGCCAGACAGGGAGGTGTGTGAACGTTCGATTAAAAGAGCATGAACGATCCGTAGGAAACGACACTTCGGCGCACTTGGCCGCGCATACACGCACGTGTCGTTGTGTCCCGTCTTTTGGTGGCGCAACAATTTTAGCCAAGCAGCGAGATAGGCTCACGCGAGAGATTATTGAGGCGCATGCTATGGCCAAGCAACACAAAAATTGTATCAGTTGTCCATCTGTCGCGCTTTCTAAAACAGAAGTGGCATATCTTGATCGCGCATGACTGCTGTGTCTATTGCGTAACGTAGTAGTCAGTTCTAACTGGCTTATCTCTTTCTTTCTTGTTTGTATTTTTGGTGATGTACACTACAAATATGGCTGTTTTTCTTCATTAAAATCTTCAGTTGCGAGTCAGCGCCGTGTTTGTGTTTTCCCTTCCCTGTCTTCGTTTGGATGCGCTGTTTTCACCGTGAAATTAACCTAATTGTCGCATCCCGTTTGCGGCGCCGACTGATTGCCTCCATGAGAGCCAAGCCCTGTACTCCGGTGGCTTTACGGCCAGACGGAACGTACATACGACAGGAAATGAGCGTATCGTTGTCGAGACCCAAACCACCCGGTGAACAAGGCGTGCAATCTCAGCCCGCCTGATTGCCCAGGCACGAGGAAGAACAGGTATTAGCACACATCCGCTATGTGGAAATCGCGGATGCTCTCTCCGTAATGTCTGCGAACCTACTTGATCTGGATAATGTTGACCATTAGTGGCGCTGGCTTGAACTACCGCTGACGAAGACGCGGGAATGATTCCAAGGTGGTTGGACGAAGAGACTACTTACGACTGGGTGGTGAGTGTAATGGAGGAAGCAAATGGCCGCCATGAAGTTCTCACATCTAACTGATGGCTACAGAGAGATAAAAAATACCGTATAAACAGAGAAAGGTCTGCACATGTAGATGAGTGCGATGAAAGAAAATGTTGGGTGTCTTCGATTAGGAAGTTATGGACCTCATCTACGCTAGTGCTGGCGATTTGAGGGACGAGTCGTCGTTGTAGCAATGAACGACTATACGTAGGGATTGGTCCGTGAGTGCATAGAAACAACTCTCTAAGGGGATATTTGAAGCCCATGTAATTCACATGCGAAATGACTGATCCGTGAGCGGGGCGTCTATTGACCTGACTGAAAATAGAATAAACTTTTCTTGAATTAACTGTTATCCTCACGCGTGGGCATAACTCTGTACAACGGTTTGGTTTGTCCGACACTTCAAGTTCGTTTTGGTGTTTTTCTGAATCTATACATATTCTTCCACGGCCTTATTAATAAACTCGTTGTTGTTAGCGGCAAGTTTTGTGTCGCCTTGTACGTCTTGCCCTAGCGTTGTTTTCGGCGTTTATAAATGATATAAGCGACGTTTATAAGTCACAGTTTGATTGAAAGCGTTGTCGCGCCGAATTTCTGAGTGGGCATTCCGGGCTTCCATGCAACCGATTACTGTGTGTGCTAATCTAATGGACACGGTCTATCCTCGTTCTCCCTGCTACGCAAGCCCTGTATACATTGCGCAGGTTTAATTGAATTCTACTCTGCTGGCGAATGAGTTTTATGCATCACTTTTATATTAGCGAAAGCGCAACTTCACTCTTTGGAATCCTTGTGATTCCATGAAGGATTGTAGGAACATTCCCAACGTGCAACGTCTTCGTTCTTCCATCGTGAAGTTTTGTTTCAGCCTATTTATTTTTTGCCTGTGTTTTGTCATAGACCTAGCCTTTATGGTCATTTATCTGAAGTGTTTCTACCCTTGCTTTGCCTTTGTTTAAAAGTTTCCCGTGTCTATGATTAGGGTATACCCAACCGGACCCAGCACCATCCTGCCTACACCTCCTGTGTTGGTTGCGCTTTCTGTCTTGTGTTTAATTTGTTACGGGTAGAAAATGGAAGTAGGCGATCTTTTAGGCCTACTGTGGCGATCGAGGAGTTTAGCGAGGGGTGAGGAGAGGGGAGAGAGAGAGAGAGAGAGAGAGAGAGAGAGAGAGAGGAGAGAGGAGAGAGAGAGAGAGAGAGAGAGAGAGAGAAGAGAGAGAGAGAGAGAGAGAGGAGAGGAGAGAGAGAGAGAGAGAGGAGAGAGAGAGAGATGAGAGAGAGAGAGATTGCGACGATTCATCGTCGTGATGAAGATGCTCGAGACGGGGTCACCTTTCCTTCCCTCACTGCGCGCGGAGTTTGGTTTATTTGCTTTACGCTTTGAGGATGAACTGCAACATATTTATGCATTCTTACAACAGCCGTGGAGGCCGTACGCTCCTAAGACGAACAATCGCTGAATCAGGGGTGGAAATGTTTCACATTTATAAACGAATAGGCTGAATCGTCTTCGTTGATAAAATTATGAAGTACCAGGACGCAATACCGTATTCCGTTCACGAACTCAAAGGTTGCGCCCAGTAAGACGTACCCAAACGAACGTCTAAATGCAGATGAAGAATTCGCCGCTTCAATAAATTAAATGTAGTGATTAGTCTCTGGGTGCGCGTGGGAGCTGTGATTTGCCGCTGGCATATAGCGTCAGATCAAATGGTACTACCGCGGGGCCATGCACGGGCACAGGGCCATTAGGTTTCAGCAATGAGCGGTAAGTCAAACGTGATTATCATTTCAAGTTTCATATGAAGAAAGCTTTATCCCGTCGTGTAAATTTTGTCACCGTAGAGGTGCAGTTGTGATTTATTCTCTTATCTAGGGTCTAACATTTTATGCCTTTATGAAGGTAACTATATCAAATACTGCTGGAGAGCGATGATTGGAGTGGGGGAGACGACGCTGCTCCTATTATATAATGGCTAATGGCGATTGACTACAGTAATGAAAATGTATTGTATACCACGCATGAATCGTTTTCTGCTTAAAAAAAATTCCGGAGCAGTGTTTATTTCCTCCTACATCTGACAATTTCGCGTAATGAATGATTTGTATAATTTGTTTCCGTTTGCGACGGCCATCATGTTAAATGGGAGGAGTAAAAAAAAAGAATCGTCTGTGTATAGGTTACGTTTCTGGCGCATCAGAGGTTCTTGACATTAATTCGTAGCTCATTAACGTCCGTATTTCAGGAACAGTTCTTTTCTCAGCGAAGAGAGGCCCGAGTACAGTTCCTTAAAGCCGCTGACATTATTTGGCCCGAGGCAGGGGTATAACCTCTAAAAAGCAGCTCATAGAGGATTCCGGTAAAGTCTGCCCGTATTTCATGCCTTCGAAAGAAAGCAGCGACCGAGATGTATTCACCAAAAATGAATTATGGATATGCTTGTATCGATTCAGTGGAGGATAGAATAAAAATGCACCAAAAGGAACGCCACATTACAAAAAAAAAAAAAGTCCGGCCCTACTCTTCATGATTCCGTTCTGCGATTCCCGTCTTCTTGCGGAGCCATGTTACCGGGGAAATGCAGTTGAAAAAAAAATGTTCGTAAGAAAGGAATTCATTTCGTGTCGTATACGAACCCTGTCGAGATATCTAGAAAAAGAGGTAAGAGGATTAAAAAATGCTACTAACAACAATATAACAAAATAAGAAAAAAAACGAAAAAAAGGCAAACGCAGGGGACCCATGAGTGAAACTTAAGCGTAAACAGACAGGGACGAGAAAGGGAAACGACACCAGCGCTTCACATCCATAATTTTCACTCACAGGATGTTCACCAACTAGCTCGTCTCTCCATTTTGCTGCAGGGGACCCGCTAGTAAGTAATCTACGCATCATTACCTGTGATACCTGCGTATGTTTTCTCTTTTGGTCGTGTTGATAGCATGCAGTGAGAGTGGTATTTCAGTTTCTTACGTGACTTTGTTATTTAAAGCGAAGCTTTCAATTCCTCACTGATGGAGACCTTGCCTCAAAACGCAGTGCAGAAATGCCGACGTTCTTTGACGTTGATGATAAACGCAAATCAAGTGAAAGATGGCTAAAACACAAATCGTTCTCTGGGCGAAAGCCTATGTCTTCAAAGTCCAAAGCGAAAGAAAAAAAAAAACCAAATCCTTACGCCCAAGACGCGTTCCCGGGAAGCCTACTTTCACAATGGGTTTCCGCAAAGGCACGTCGAACGCCTCAAGAAAAAAAAAATAACGCTTCTGGTCGTTGGAATCGCACCTTGTTCGCTCGCGTTATGAAGCCGACGTCTATCCGGTTGCACAGTCGAAGCAGTTTGGACCTTGGACTTTGACTTTGATTCACGTTGCATGGGAGAAAGTTTCACGTTTTAACCATCTTTCTTAGAAGAAAAGGTGTGCTTTTTCTGTGTGTACGAATATCTTTGCTATACAATATTGTGCAGCACACACCCCCGCGGTGGCGCAGTGGGCAACGTTTCATAAGCCAGAGTGTGCTGCTTTCGCACGACATGCCGTGGTTTGACACGGCGAAACCGTCTCAGTGTCTAAGGCGTTGTGCTGCTGAGCACGAGGACGCGGGTTCAATTCCTGGCCGCGGCGGCCGCTTTTCTGAAGGAGGTGAAAAGCAAGAACGGCCGTGTGTACGAGATTTCGGCGCACGTTAAAGATTCCCAGGTGGCCAAAATTTATCCGGAGCTCTCCACTACTTCGCGCCTCATCCCTCGTTGCGTCGGCGCGTGAAACCCTTCAATCAATCAACCGTCTGTCGTTTTTGTCGCGCCCCAGTGTAAGCAAAAAGAAAAAAGAACGCCCGAATCACTACGGTGGAGCAACAGTGAAATAAAGGGGAACACGATGCAAGCCCGCTTTGAAGGAGAAGGGGGGAGAGCTGAATACCGAAATATGAGTGCACATATTTTCACATGACCAAGCGTCTCCAGCGCGGCACCTTTTGTGGCGTGCTTCAGTTTTCAATAAAAACTCCCACCTCCCCTCGCGGGAACCCCTGTGTAGATGCGACGCATAGGCGGAGCGGCGAAGGGACCGCTTTTTATAGCGCGCATAACGTTGAGGGGACTGCGTAAGCCGGTCCCAGTCGATGATGACGTTGGCGTACTTGTAAAGCGGCGTGGACTCTAGGTGTTTGAGCCAAGCGTGGATGTTGCTTCGCCGGAGAACGGCACACCGGTTATATGCGCAGCGCTCCCGAAGGAGAGGAAACCGCGGAAGAGAGAGTACTGCACATGCGCCGGCCCCAGCGCGTCTGCCGCGGCTATGACGCAACGTGCCGCGGCTATGACGCAAAACAATTCAACACAATCCACTTTAATTCAATACAATCCAAATCCAATCCAAGCCAAGCCAAGCCAAGCCAAGCCAAGCCAATCCAATCCAATCCGATCCAATGCCCCTCGCGAGAGAGTGTTCGCTAGCGCAGCTGGCGCGGCGAGGAGAATGGGGGAGGGGTGGACAACGACGACAACGACGACGACGCCGGAGGGACAAGGCGAGTGAATCAGATGCTCTGCATCTAAAAATGCAGGTGCTACACTTGATCGGGAATCCAATACCGGGCTTTAGGTGAACAGCACAACTCCCAGGTATTTATCGGTTTGAGATGTGTTTTTAATTATTTTTCTTTTCAGGCAGGAAGATGCTGCCTTTTTTTAGAACAATAACTGCTTAAAAGTTGCAGAAACACGCTTTGCAATGGCTGCTCGATGATTCAATTTGTGGCCGCCGGTACGTTTAATATTTTACTTGTACGTTGGCAGAGCAGAGGCTGCCTGACCGGCTACACCACGTAACAAAAGAGGGTGGGAACGCAATATGCTTTACGTCATCATTTTAGATGAAAACACAGGTGGCCTCAGCCGCTACAAACACGAAAGCGTCGATTGTGTGGGGATGTTGCGTCAACGCCCAAGGTATGTAGCTCATGTAAGGCGTGCGTCTACGCTTCGCGTGTTTACCTGTGGGGGTGTGGATGCGTTGATTTTGAAGTTTTCGGTTTAAAGGCCTCTTACGGGTGACTAGGTTTGCTGGGGGTTGTACACGGGGTGCTTTCGTTCATCGCGCGCGGTTGGGGTTGTGCGCCATCTGCACATTGATAGTGCTACGCGTTCACTCCAGCCTCTCACATCACGATACTTGTTTTCTATAGCCGACGTTCATGGATACTTTCCTGACGTAAGCCCATCTTGCCTGCGCATGTGTATAGCGGAGTTGGGGCATGTACTTGGGGTGTTTTGAGTTGGCTCCGTGCCCTGGAGCTGGGGTAATCGTTGATTTGCGGCTTTTCTGCTACGAGCCATGTCCTCTGCAGATATTACTGGGTTGTTATATTGCGCACGTAAAGCAAGTGGGTAATTGTTCCTGAATATAGCGCAGAAAAACACACCCACTTGAACAAAAAGGGACACACACGACGCTTCTTGTTGTGTGTGTGTGTGTGTTTTTTTCCCGCGTTCTACTCTGGATTATGTTGAACGAACTAGCCCAAAATTCAACTTTGCATGGTAATTGTCCCACAATCACTCTATTTACTTTCTGTTTCACGGCCCACGTTGCTTTCCGTCCTGAATTAAGCCGAGGAAAATTGGCGCAGCCTGCACTAGTGCTGCAAGGTTGGAGAAAAGGTGTAGCTGGAAGCCCCTATCCCTTCGTCGGAGACCCCGGCTGTTGCACCGCACACGGATTTCCGAACTTTCCGCTGAAAGTTCTCCATGACTGGCAGGCACGGATCGTTTTGTTTTTCGCAGGCTTCCTTCCAGATCTATCCCAAAACAGGACCACGTTAGCATGTGCTGGAACCCGCGGCAACCAGCTTCGCAATCTTGACGTCTCTGCTCCCCACTTCAGGTGCGAAGGCACATGAACTGGCGAGAAGAACAGCACGCGAGAGATCACGCCACGAATGCTGGTCAGAGTGTTCTGGAAGATGGAGCTGGACGAAGCTGCTCGCTCCTCACGAGGCGCACACTCATGTGCGCTCCGTATGTTTTCTTGTTTTTTTGCGAGCTCCTCACGTGGCGCAAGACCACACGCAAGCCTGGATGACGCCGGGCGCTCCTTACGACGCGCACGCTCACGTGCGCACGGCTGGGCTAAGTTTTCTGGTAACCCTACACGGCGAAAATAAAACATTAAACAGCGCTGCTGTTAAAAGAAGTCTAGAAATTCTATATCAGGAAATAAAAAAGGAACTCCACGTGTGCCACCCACTCCGTGCTTCGAAGTCACTGCCTTCCGTAGGTGCCTCGCTACCATAAAAGTTTCCTAAAGCCATAACACAAATTCGACTAAACGCCTGCTAAATGGGATAATACGGTCAATAAAACGCATGGTGGAAAATGGAGAACGTGTACGACATGCGGACGGACGCTCTTGGAATTCCGCGCTCGAGTTTAGGTTGTCGTCGTTCGTATTCTCGCGGCTGTTTGAAGTTCCGCCGACGCGTCAGGTGGGAGGCTTGTTCTCACCCACGCTTTTTCAGTAATTCCTGTCGGACGAGCTCAGGTAACAAGGTCTTCTTTTCTTTCCATGTAACTCACGCACCCGTTGACGTAACTGATGTCCTTCGGCGTATACACGGGGATGTTATTTTCCCTGGGCTTTAAATATTGGGGCCTCGCTCGCTTCTTTGTGTAAGAAGGAAGCAAATCTGCCATATCAAGGACCGAACCCGAGCCAGCCTCTAACGCGGAGAAGAGCTCTACGCTCTTTTCTTTTTGGAAACATAGTGTCGGCTATCGCAAACCGATCCTCCCACTTCCTGCATCCGGAACCCGAAAGCACAGGAAGACACATCCGCTGGCAACGGATGAGAGCGGCTCAGGGGCGTTCGTAGCTGGGCCCTGAGCTGTTTCATGCATGACTTAGCCATGGTACCCGCCGCGGTGGCTCTGTGGCTAAGGCTTTGTGCTGCTGAGCACGAGTTTGCGGGTTCGATTCTCGGCCGCGGCGGCCGCTTTTCTGATGGAGGCGAAAAGCGAAAATGCCCGTGTGTACGAGATTTCGGGGCACGTTAAAGATCCCCAAGTGGTCAAAATTGATGCGGAGCCCTCCACTACCCCACAATCAATCAATCAATCAACTTATCCAAGGTAATGCGGTGTGAATATCGATAACAAAAATATTAGGGGGCCATTTCAGTCAGCGAAGGCTGATGAACGGCGAAGCTGAATAAAATATACATCACACACATGGTTAGAGAATGCTCCCGTATTTATTTTTGATGCCATTAGGCAATGATACTAACTGTGGCTTGTGATTACCTAATGATAGTTGGGAGAACTGGAATTTACTCATATCCAGCGTTCTCGCTCAAACTTCCGACCTCTCAGGACCCTAGAAAAACCACTTCAAGAAAGTGATAGTTGGCATAAAGCGAGAAGTCCACGTGAAGATGAAAAAAGTGAGAGAATATTCCAGGATTCTGAATTTTTCGTATGTAATTCGCTGTCAAATCTTACTCTCCATGCATTTCTATGGGATAGTTTCCATGGCTCAGGAACCGAGTCGCGCAACGTGCGAGACTTGAAACTGCGCACAAATCAAGCTTTCACCCCCCATATTAGCTGCACCAAATAACTCTACATTTCGCTAAATAACTACAGAGTAATCACTGTTTAAAGGACTGCCATGAGCGGGAAAGCTGCACATGTCCTAGCAGATAGATAGGGGGTGCCCGTCCCTTCCGGAGAAGGCCAAGTATTGACAGCAGGCGAGTATTCCATAGCTTTTGCTACTTTACTCTGAACTACTTAGCTATGAAAAGTCATCGAAATTCCACGTAATGCTCTTGAACATGATAAGCAAACGATTACAAGCAAATGTCACTGGCCTTAATGACAAAGTCTTCTTAGAGGCCAAATGTCATGAAATTTGTTTCATGCATTACATAACACGAATTGCGTGTCATGCAAGGTCATACAATGTTTTTGCGTCTCATGTCCCATCCCACCCAATGGGATCTTTGAGGTATCTATAATTAAATAAGCATACATAAATTGCTTCGGGGAAAGTCTTATAAAACGAGAGTTACAGCCATTTTTCGATGGCCATTCGCGATAAAGTTGGCTTTGCCGCAGAGCGCTTCTGTTGAGGCGAACTGTTGACGCAGAGCAAAAATGCACAGAACGCTAGCCGTAAGCAGCCTCGCTGTAACATTCCGGCATTTCTTCTGAACTGGTTCTTCGCAACGAACGACGGATCGCTCCAGGAACACTGTAGGCCAGATTGTGCAAACTTCCAGAGCGCCAGAAAGGGGATACAACAAATGGTTCCCCACACCAGCCGTGGAAACCTCGTCACGACGGAAGCGGGGAAGGGGATTCAGATGGTGGAGAAACGCTCCGTTTCCACGTCGCAGGTTGCAGTTGACGCGGTTCGTGGATTCATTCGGCTTGGTCACCAGCTGCCGTCTTGGCCGTCGCTGCGCGCCTTGGGTTCGCGAAGGAAGAACGACACGAGGGCAAGACGGCGGGTTATCAAGGCTACCAGGAAAGGTACTAACTAATGCGGAGCCCTGAATGGGGAAAGCGGCGGCAAACTCCGGGAATACATTAGCGACTAAGGGTTCAGCAGTGAAATTTGCTACGGCCTGGGTTTCGGGTTTCCCGGGACTGAGTGGACTTCCAGATGATTGTTCTAGAACTTCCCAACTAATGTGCTTCCAATTTCTCGCAGCAAGTGTAATAACACGCGTTAGCCATTAACGTCTGGTGCAGGAAAAGCCTTCACAGACCTGCCTTGAGCATTATAAAACATCGGCTGTGCATAAGTCTTAACCCGTCCATTACATTTTTCACAGATTTCCGTTTGAAATAAAGATCAGTGAAACGATGTAGGGACGCCAGACACAAAGATTAAGCACAACATATGCTTGACGTTTAAGTGACCAACATTAATGCCTTGATGTCGCTGGAAGCAATGCGAGAAAGATTTGCCTTATTTGCGGGTAAAATTCGTGCGCATGAGAGAGTTCTTTCTCTGCGATTCATTTTTTGTGCGGCAGTTTGGATTCTTAACCATTCCAGGTGTAATTTACGATTCGAGAAGTTCTGCGCCGTTCAAAGGACGCGCGCTTCGCTCCAGACAATTTCCATTGATTGGGCATGCGCAGGAAAACAGTTCGTGGTCCCATCTTCCTTTGTCACACCGTAGTGGTGCTGCTTGAGTAGTTGGAGGAAACTGACCGATTCACCAGTGTAGACATTATTGCAATTCACGCATTGTATTTCGTGGACCATTCCCGATTATTTTTTGTAACTTTGCGTTCCTCGCTGTAAGTTCTCTCTTTGCAGATGCATTCTTGCACCTAGTGTTCACGATGAACGCCGACTAGCCATTATCTGATGTGTGTAAACATGAATTCAAAATGTTCCTATCAACCCGAAGTTTGTCGGCATTTTATTTCGTTGCAGTCAAGATGTCCTGTGTTTGGCGTCCTGGCGTCGAAAAACTGTTTTCTTTCTATGGTCAGCGGGCCAATGTTGTTTCACTGGCCTTTTCATACCAGAAGGGTTCTCATCCAACTTGAAAATGGAAATAAAAGAACCACAACCACACAACGGTGTAAAAAAAGAAATGAAAACGTCTCAGTACCAATAGTTCATCGAAGCACGGCCACTCTATCGAACAGAGGTATACCGCAAATAGGGAACACATTTCACTGGGGCCGTCATTTTTATCCTGTCTTGGACCGAACCTTCTATTACCGTTTTGTCAAGACGGAAATATACTGTCATTAAATGATCCCCTCTTCCTTCATGCACTTTTCAAAAAGGAGCTGAGCTCCTCACTCAGAACAGCCGCGCTCCAACCGCGATTTATCTAAAGACGAACAGACGCACGACTTTTTGGGGGGCTGCGCTCGGAGGTTGGAAGAAGTTTCTAGCGTTCCTACCAACAAACCCGCAGGGCGTGTCGCAAGCAGCGGTGCGCGCGAGAAAGGGCTCGCTCCAGTTGCGTTTTCGTACCCTGCAATTTCTCGCGCCAAATCAGAGCGCGCAGAGGGGCTCCTTGAGCAACGTTGAGGGTGACTACAGGGCTTAGAGCCAGTAAGTATCGTCACTTCGCGGCGAACGAGTACCTCATCGTGGTTTAGGTTGCTCAAATTAATCTAAGTCACGGGGAAACACTTCGGTGTTGAGTTGCCTAAGAGGCAGAGCACGAGAAGCAGAACAACGCCGAGACCTGCTTTCCTTGCAGAGGTGGCGCGTTAAGCCGAGATGGCGTGACAAATCTAGCGTACTTTCAAACCTGCTGCGAAATGAACGCGCCGGAAAATGCGGTGAAGTCTGGCGGTGTGGAAGCAAGACGTAAATGCGTGGACGAAATGGAATTCGGGGAGAAGCTGTCTTTTATTTTTTTAATGATCCAGTCGCTCGCTGGTGTGGAGTAACGCGTAACGCTTTAAACTGTCTTATTTTGCTAGATGATCACAAATGTCCCTGGCGGGTTTCCTTAGAGCTCTTACGTAACAAACCAAGAAGCAGAATGGGCTTAACGTCCTTGCGTAAAGTGGAGGTCTGACGTGTGTCTTTAAATACGACGAGCAGAAATAGAAACAGTCCACAACGCATGTAAAAAGGCGGGTAGTGTGATTTCTTAATAGAACAGAGAAAAAAGACGCGCGGAGAAATTAATGAAACCAACGAATAGACGTATCCGCATGCATTTCGCGCGCGATAACATAATTTCAAAAGCCTCCGGAGATACGCCACCTAAGCAACGTAAATGTTATAAGCATAGTTGTTTATTTATATGCGTTGTACCCGCTTCCCCTTTAGTTGCTTGCGTAGATGGTCAAAACTCGTATTAGCTTCTAAAGAAAAACACGTGCGCAAAGAAATAAAGCCTGCCCAGAAGATTGTGAAGTATGTGGTTCAAATTTAAAGAACAGACGAACACATTCTGCATAAATGCAAGCATTGATGGGGCGTATAAAATGAACTATCAATCCGAAGTTTGTCGCGGACCCCGATAACGAAGCTCGAGGAGCGCCCCGCCGTTTTTTCCCCGCCAGGCAACAAGGTGCGAAGATAGCGGCAAGGAAGCTGGGGCCTTCCCGAATACCGTGGCGCCACTTTCACCAGCCGCCTTCTTTGTAATCCGATTAGCATTACCGCGCTATCTCCATTATCGGTAAATATATTTTCACGGGGTATGGAGTCAACTCGACTTTTAAACCGGGTAGAGGGATTAAAGGGGTGGGTTGGGTGAGTGAATTACCCCGATTTCAAAAACAAATCTTTCATGCAGCCCTAGGAGCGACAATCGCATCACCTTGTTAGCAGTCATCAGAGATGGGGTATGTCGAAAAATTTCGAAACCAAATACAGATATAAAAGCAATCAGCGTCCACATCAGCTCACGCTCTTATTTATTTCTTGTATGAATTTAAATGAAGGCGTGCAACCATGGTGAGGGTAATACAGGATGATAGCAAACTTTCAGAAACATCCTTAACACCCCGGTACATGGCCGGTACAACAATGAGTATGCAACTACAAGTCGCATAATTTTGCTTGTTTTCATTGTTGGGGCTGTTGTGCGCACAGTGAGGTATGCAGCACTCCAGGGGCTGTTCAGGTGGCGGGACAAGCAACATCTGCTAACGATAGTTCGAGTAGTCCGTTCCTCCTTCAGCTAAATGTCCCGAAGAAAGTGCAAGGCGGGGGCGGAAGAAGCGAAATGTTCGCAGTAGTAATTTAGTACTATTTTTTATTTGCACAGGTAATCTAAGCACTGGGATAAGGAGAGAGCAAGATATCTCCGCAGCAGCGAGTGTCAACACAGTCGTATGTGTATGTATGTATGCTTGTGTTTATTGGCGCATGGGTATCTAAGACCAAAGAGCGCCAAAACTATGTTACGTGGTCCTTCAATAGTAAGGTTTCATCATAAAATATGTATGATATGGGAGTGATATATCCTAAAATATTGTATATATTGGTGTAGATTCTGATTGTAGGGTTTAACGCGCCGACGAAGCGCAGGCGATGAGGCGCGCCGTAGTGGAGGGCTCCGGATTAATTTTGACCACCTGGGGATCTTTTAACGTGCGCCGAAATCTCGTACACACGGGCGTTTTTGCTTTTCGCCTCCATCAGAAAAGCGGCCGCCGCGGCCGGGAATCGAATATATTGGTGTAGAGGGCCCGTAGATTAAAGCATGAAGATGTTCATAATAGCTGCTGAAGAGGATTATGGATGAAAAGGTTACTGCAGCTCGGTCCGAAGAGCCTGCTACGCGAGCTGGCTCCGATGTGCGAAGAAAGGTAACATCAGGGCCTTGCTCAATGCTCGTAGGCTCTGAAGTCACGCTCTGTACGAGATGAGCTTCAGAAACTTGATGTCTGCAAGATAACTTAAAAGGCATTTGTTTGTCAACATAGGTTCATCTCCTGAAAACAGTGAAGGGTGTAGTGGAATGTTGTAGCTATAGATTTTAGGGAAGTGCCGTTTTCTAGTCTCATTGCAAAATCTGCACTCAATTAATACATGGAGGACGGAAAGCCATTCTCCTGCACTTGTCACAAACTCGTAGAGTGTACCATTCAAAAGATATGCGTGTGTAGCGTAAATGTCGCCTGTTCGCAGTCTGCAAGTCGAGACTATGCTGTCTTGCGATCCTGCTTCACGAGTCACACGATGACGAACCCTCAGGAGAACACTAATCACACCCACGGACCATTGAGCTCTTCATAACAACGTATTTGGGTTATAACTAGTCTTGAAAAATGACTTCGACGTAGTTTAAACTGTTTTTTTTTTTCTGTTTTCAGCCGAAAAGTACTGACCGCCACATATATCCAAGTAAGAACGGCGGGAGGCTTCCTGGTGCAATACTTACGCCCCACTGAACATCAGGTGCCACGAAAATCCTCCTCGGCGCAGTTTTCGCGTTCTGACTTAACTCAGAAAAAAATGCACAAAACACGTCATGTTCGAGGGTACATTGCACGTGTTATGCAACGACTTTGTTCCAACGGCCCGTCACTTCGCTGAAACCCCGGCAACACCACCGCATTCCGCCGGGATGGGTAATATAATCCCGTCCATCGCACCGAGCTCTTCCTGTCATGGGCTCCCATCAATGAAAACAGTGCTTTGGAGACATCAACTTTTACGAGAAAACTTACTTTTCGGGTTGCATTGCTCGCAATGCTTTATCATAAATTATGCTGTGCGCTTCATGCCATGAAAAGATGCCATCTGCGCGTACGTGCGTCAGTATTGGCCCCACATACGTGCTGACATCATCACAATGACCCACCACTCGCTAACCAGGTGGTTTTCAAGCGTGACCAGGCTCTTCCTTATGACAGCTGGCGAGGGATCAGTGGACAGAAAAACGACGTTGTGCCTCTTCAGGATCGTGGTCCTGCGCCTCATCATAAGGAAGGATGGGTTGTAAAAGCATCCATCCGCTGCATGTAATCATATCCGATGCTTTTAACAATTCCTCCCGCAGCGAAATCAACCGCGTGCTTTTCGGCATCCCAGTTTGATGCCAGGCTGTCACCTGTGTATTACGTTGCCCAACTGTTCGGTATTGATACTAATTTCTCGTTGCTCGTTCAGCGTGCCTCTAACTACATGTATCAGCTTTTACTCTCTGCGCTCTTTGAGTGTGGCGCTGCAGATATTTACAGTTACAAGAAATCGTTCTGGCTTGCTTAACGGAACAGTCGAGGAGATTGTGAGATTGTAAATAACAAATGTAGAACTTCATGAGCGTCAAGGTCTCACTTAGAACAATGATAACGAAATAACAATTGGAGAAAAGCGAAATCGGAAGAATGATAGAATTTCGTGCAACACCAATGCTTCTATAGTATGTTTCATTGAGTTCGCGTAGTTCTGTAGAAGCTGCCAGGCGGGGAAGGGTGTAGCCAACAATGCAGAAAAAAGTATGTGCAGAGACGGTCGTCTGCTTCATCCTAATGGAAGCACATGCCGTGGGCGTGGCATCTGCGAAGGAACGTCGTTCATGGAGCACCTGCGGCCCTCATTTGCCGGAGGCGCTGTGCTTGCTGCCCGTAGTGGCTGATTCACGCTCTATCTTCCCCAACGCCTACATAAAGTTTACGAACCGGTGCGCATACAGAATATCCCCCAAAGAACGTTTCCGTAAGTAAAAGACGTTGTTACATTCTTCCTCGCATCTTATACCTCCTGTAGTTGGGAAGAACGCATAAATCAAGGTATTTCACCGTAGCGCAGCTCTCTGGTTGCAACTAAAAAAGGTGGCCGTCGTAGGCTCCATTGGATTATTTTGCAGCGCAGTATCTTGTGTTTCACAACAATTCGACCTGCAGAATACTATTGCCCGCACTAAGAATACAAAATATTATATTGAAACTGGGAAAACCCTGCAAGCGATGTACTTTTTACAGAAGACCAGACGGGCGGCGGTTTTTTTCCGCCGGCAAGTCCCTCGGCAGAACAACGTCTAAGAAGTATGCCAGACAGCAAATTGTTTCACATGAGACACTCATGCTGAGAAACTTGCAAGGTCCCGATGAATCCTTTTGGCTTCAGAAGGTGACAGATGAAGTGTGCTATAGAATAAAGGCTTTACGCGAAGGACCAGCATGAAGGCAGCGCCCAAAATAAGAACTTATTTGTATTCAAACAATTTATCATCTTTTTTACCTGAGGCTTCAGCTCTCACATTGTTACGTGACGCCAGTGACGCCATAATAGCATCCTCAAAGCACAGGCAAGAAATGGGCTAGTTTACTACACTTTCAGGGCAACGGATTTACTACACTTTCAGGGCAACACCCTCACAAAATACGCCGCACACGCACTTGATTCCACGTAGCGAATAGGTTGTAGAGAAGTCTCAGTATACCTTTGTTCTAGAAATTATAGCATCTGCTTCGATATCTTGCAATATGACGGGGCCTCAAAACATCGGCCGGTGAGCCCGCCAGGCATGATGCCCATTTGCGCCTGAACCCGTTCTTATAGACAATGGACGCACGCAGCGCGGTGCCGCTGATGTAGACCAGTGAGCTGCTACGATAATGCTACAATATTGGACGCACTGCACCTACATAAAAAAATATTTTCTTGTTTTAGTTCTTTTTTCCTGTTGCGGCAGATCTTATTCTAGAAGTGTAATAGTGGAGTGCAAAGACAGTCACATTCCTGAATGAACTGTACGAATCTACCCCTCTCTTGTCTCACCCGGTCACCCGCTTTCTAACGCTTTTTTGTATGTTTCCAGAAAGAAAAAACCTTTAAAATTGTGGCCCTTTATTGCGGATGGTGTTTTATGCTTAGGGTGATCCGCCTGGTTTCCGCAAACCGCTTTACGTTATTTTGCGGCACACCCCACACCCTTGGCCTATTACTCGTTTGTGGCTCTAAGTTCTTTGCTTACAACTCAATAACGACAGGTCACTTAATCAAGGGTCAACGGCACCGCTTCGCATAGAAGGACACCGCTTCGCATAGAACGGAGAATAGAGATTTCTTACCGTTACAGCGGACTTGTTTTTCTTTTGTCCGGCAGCGTGTATCCATTTATCCAATCATTCCAGTAAAAGACACACGCACGTTGGTACGCGCGGTCTTGTCACTCCAACACACACGGGCTAAACGCTTACTGGAGAAAAGTCCCCGTCGGAGCAACACGACGCCACTCACAAACTTCCACAAGAAACGCTTGCCGAGCTTCGACGGGAAAAGCGGCGCGACGGGACCTTGGACCTCTCAGAAGCAACATTCGAACTTGGCCCGCAAAGCGTGCGTATCCCTGTGGCGCCGGACGCTCTCTCCGGCGACCGGCCTGGCCGCCTGTTGGCCGCTCCAATACGCCGAGGGAAGAGGAGGCAGAGCATCCTTCGCAGCCTCTTCCAGAGGGCGCTGGATGCTCCCGCCGAGACACATGACGAAATAACCAATAAAGGGCGCCGCAGCCGCTTGACACCGCGTTGCCATGGAAACAAAGGAAGAGGCTGGCGGCGCGGCTGGTTCGACCGGTCTATTCCAACGAAAGCGCTCCTGTCGTCGTTTCAAAACTGCCTACATCCATTGTTTCGTAAGGAATAGCGTCTACACTCTCACTTCTGTGCGTTTGGGAATATTCGCCGTGTTTTCCTTTATATCGAAAAAAGGGGTGCCGTATCGCGGTTCGCCAAACTTATTACCAAAGCGCCAACTGGTAACCTCGCTCACCGAACCCCTCGACCAACGTGGATCCCAAAAGCTGTTAAGTAGTTTCTTGCAGGATTAAAATAAAATGAAGCAAGAATAGAGGAGTTTACCCATTGTTGTCTGGTGTGTTGCTTGCCTGAAACATAATAAAATAACGGCTGGAAAGGCAGTTTACGCATTAGTAGACAACTGTCAGAATTACTGTACCATTTTTTTTTTGCAGACTGTTACCTGGCATAGAAACGCGGGTATAATTTGCTTTTTCTGAGCGTGAAAGGAAGCTGCATACCGAAGTCGCCAAATTTCGGGGTTGGAGCGATTCTCCTGCTGAATCAACTTACATGCCATGCATGAGTGTTCAAAGCAACCATGAACGCAACATAAACCGTGACTTTGTTTTATTTGAAAGTAACGGCCTTTGGTAACGCACCCTACGCTATACCAGCCCCGCAGGACGCTGAATCCACCAAAAACAATATTTTCATGAAGCCAAAGACGATGCAGTTGTCTTTAAGGGAAAGAAGTTTATTGGAGCGAACTTGTCCTCTCCTTACAACTCAAAGAATACACAGGAGGTGAAGCAGCAGTAAACAGAGTGACGTGCGCTAACCAGCGTCGGCGATAGTAATACCGCGGCGTCTGCTCTGCAGGCTTTTTATCTTTCGGCGCGCGTGATTCTCGAACCGTCGATTCACATCCAGAACATTGTAGATCAAGGAAGATTATTCTACGCTAGTGATGTTAGGGCGAAACAGACTTCTTATCAGAATGAGATAGCCCGTGCGGCATAAAAATAAAGAATGGAACACGCGCTTCGCTTGGGACACACATAACAGAGCCGGGTGCGGCGGGGCATTAAAAACAAACAATAAATAAACAAACCCGTACATGGTTCGCGGCATTATTAAGTGTAGGAAAACCTTCAAGTTTGACTCTAACCGACTTCAGCGGGGACGTAATGTGGGAAAGCAGATTTTTCAGGCATTTCTTCTTACGTTAGCAATAAAGAGGTACGGTAAAACATAATTGGAAGCACCACTAAATCTCACAAACCGGATTTTTAGCTGTGGCTTTGGTCGGCGCCTGCAATCACGTAAATAAGTCCTTATTGTGTCACAAGAGCCGTGGATGAAAGTGCCTTTTGGTACCGCAAAAACTTCATTTATTTTCCCGATTATCTAGCCAAATTGTTTAAAGTTGCCCTTATGATCGATATTTTTCGTATTGAGACAAAGCCATCTTTTGCATTGTTACGACTCAGCGCGCCGCTATTCTGTTCAAGAGTAGTGCTTGCGTGCTTGGTGGCAGAGCCCACCGTGTGTGCACCCTTCCGCGTGGGCGTTTTGTTGGCGGTGACTCAAGCCGTTGCGGCGATAGCGAACGGTTCAAGTTGAAACATGTAACGGTGGGGCGGACACGGCAAAAAGATCTGCCCCCCGGTCTCAGACTTAGCGAGTGCCGATGCTGCCGGCCCCTCCCGAACTCTGGAAAGAAGGTTGTGTTTGTCTGTACTATTATGGGCCGGGTGCACAGTAGCATTGTGAAAGGCGCGCAGCCGTTACGGTGTTTGTGAATAGGGCTCCTGCGCTGGAGTTTTGGTGACATGCAGCGCCCCTAGTGGCCGACGCCTCTGGGTAGTACAAAAGCAGACGACCCTCACCGCTCTCCATGTGCTTTCAATTACAAGCCAGAGCGAAAGTTGTTTGTACTTAATTTAATCACATTGTTGTGCGTTTAAGTGACTCCATACTGAATAAAATGCCCTTAAAGCAGTTGCAGACGCTAAAAAAAATTATATCCGCTACAAGCCCATTTATCGGCTTTCTTTAGAGTGAGCTGTCGCGATCTTAGCGACGTGGGACAGTATCCCCAAGTCCGGTGGTTAACTCCCTGACGATATTTATCGTTCTTTCTTCTTGCGTACCGTTGACAAAGAACTGTTCCTTCTTTCCTGTCTTTCCCTCTGTTCCTTATCTCCACTTTCCCTGTGTTTACAGCGGCGGACGCCACCTCTGTAGCCCGGCCGTGAGTCG
Source organism: Haemaphysalis longicornis (assembly GCA_013339765.2). Taxonomy (NCBI): domain Eukaryota; kingdom Metazoa; phylum Arthropoda; class Arachnida; order Ixodida; family Ixodidae; genus Haemaphysalis; species Haemaphysalis longicornis. Next base: position 32,022,050 of record CM023456.1, on the reverse strand, counting down.
GGAGAGAGAAAACGGAGAGAAGCGTCTTTCGAAGGGTGAGACAGTGGAACCTAGCCATCCTGATATGCTACCTCGAAGCTACACCACCGCGCGACAGAAGCGCAGACACCGAAACAATTCGGCATGTGAGTTTAGGGATTCCCATTTACACCGATTTAAACTAGTTAGTTTAGTAAGTTTGAGAATTGCGGGAAAGCTGAGGGAACTTTTCTAATCGCTATTTATCAGAACCAGTTGCTACTTTCGCCTTTTGTAATGCCTCTTAAAACACAACCGAACTGGTATTAACCAATTTAGAAAACGGAGTCCATTCGTGGCAAGCAGTGCGTAAAAGGTAGCGTCCTTAACCAATCCTTAACGTAGCTTTGCCGTACGACCACTTAATTTCGTAGGCTGCGGGTTACCCTGCAGGTGCTGTCGAGAAGGTTAGTCAAACCGTGCGAAGACACCACGCATTGGACGCGAAGCTGCACTGAAAGAGGCCCAAAACAACCGTCGCTAAGGCAGACGTCAAAGCCGTACCACCGACGCCACCGCCGGCGAACAGGCACTTCCGCTGGAGGAACACGGGGTAAATCGTGGCGCCATCTCTAGTGTGCTCCGTGAGTGAAACCTCCACCCTAACCCTCCCCTCCCCCCGCCGCGGCCTCCGCCGCGTTTGGAGTTTGTTGTCCCGCACGCCACGAAAGAACCGTTGGCTGGTAGAGCTAGAAAGCTTTGCTTTAAAAACGCTTCCCCTGGTAGAAACCGAACCTGGGGCACTCGCGTTGTGAAGCCGACGCCAATCCGATTGCGCCGTTCTGAAACGGTCAAAGCAGTTTGGATTTTAAGAGGGGCGCATGGACGTGCATAAGTAGACAGAAAAATAATGCACAGCTCCGTCTGACGACCACGATGGTTGAACGGGTATCTTCCTTAGAGCGAAATCAAATGGCAAAGGTTCAAAGGCAAAGCACTGCGGTCAACCGGTCCCAACTGCGTGCGAGTCAAATTCAAAGCTTAACGAGTCCAAACCCAAACCGTCTGCGAGTTAAAGTCCTGACTGAGACGATAACCAAGGTATCCCTCGTGAGAAAGCTTCGAGTTCAACCATCTTCGTCGTTAGAAGGAGTGGTCCAAGGTTTTTTTGAAAACAAACTGCACTAAATACACTGCGCCTCAGGGATATGGTTACCTGGTAAAGTGCCTTTGCTCCTCGCTGATGGTTTGCGAGGTTGCAGTCGACGCGAGTAGGTATCAGATAATCCCGTTTTCACGCGTTTTACCACAGATTTACTGTATCAAGAACCTCAGGCTACGCAGCTAGCTGTATAATTTTTGTTTTGCTGGAAACATTAGAGGTCGATTTGTGAAGGATATTCACGTATCCATGAGGGTCACAACCCGCTGACTTTTGTGCTGCTTCCCACGAGAACCTGAAGCGGGGTGGCACGCCGGGGCCCACAACAACACGAAAAACACTTTCTTTGCTGAGAGCGCCGTTGCGTACCAGTTTTGCCCGAAAGGGTATATTGAAATAAAAAAACGTCACTTCCGAAGCCCTCCAGGTAATCGGTGTACGTGAGCTGCTCTCACCGACATCGAAGGATGCTGCCAGCAAATCCGCATTACCTCGGCATCCCTGTCGTCGGCGGACCACAGCTCAGAACTTCGCCTTTCACCGAACTAACGTGCCTGTAGAGGTTGATGAATCGTTCGCCCTTTCATTCGGCGCCCCAAAATGAAGTAAGCCCTTTGATACCAATCCTGCTTTGTAGCTTGAGGAAGCCGGTCTCGAGACGCACGTCTGTATTATTTCTTTTTTCTGGGAAGGAACCTGCTTCAACACCCTCTCACGTATACAACCATACCGGAGTTTGCAGTAGATCGTTCCTACAAACACGGCATGCAAGCCGTCACCCCCGCTCTTGATCTCCAGGTTCTCAACCAGCGCACCTCGCTCGATCCTGCGCACTTGGTGTGTCATTACGCAGTCGCGACACGTAGTGCGGAATAAACTGTTTTATGTTCTTGAAGCAGGGTCGCCGGGTGAAGTCGTCCGGATTTACGGAGAGCCAAGGTGGAAAGGAGGCGATATACGCCGACAATCAATGCGACAGTTTCCTTTACGCAACTCCTTTCTAAATCTAAATCGAATATGGCAGAGTCGGCAGCTCTGTTCCTGCTTCTACAAATCTCTGTTTTTTTCGTATGCGCTTTTTCAGAGAATCGTTTCTGAAAGGCAAGCTTACACGTGTGGCAGGTGCGTAATGGAGTTCCCCGGGAAAGAAGAAAGTCGCAGTTTTATTTCCCTTCTCTGCCCCGATTCCCGGGAAAACAACGGATGTCGTGGAAGACGAAAAGAAGTTCCAGTGTTCAACACACGTGACTACAATTGGTTCGAGGCGCAGGCAAGTGGCGTAGCTGCGTACGGCTTTACCGCAGCATAGCGAGATTTAAACACGCAGGCTAACTGCCTCTTCCATAAAAGCTACCATCTTTGCAATTTTATGAATTCCAGTTAAGTTTTTCAGGAAGGTTGACTTGATGAGTGAAGGAAATGTAGAACGAAATGTAGAATGTAGAAATGTAGAAGGAATGTAGAAAGTTTGGAGAACGCCAGCGAGAAGGTGATCCTTCTTATAGCGGCTCGATAAACCACTTGCAACAATGGTCTTTCTCATGGCGATTGAACTGCTGTTTAGAATGTGAAGCCGGCAAAGAGAAAAATGCCAAGATATTGCACTTTCGATTCCTTAGACTAAGAACATCTTACACATGGTATACGTCGGCTTACAGCTGTGTTCAATTTAACTCTTTTTTTTTTCATTTTGATATTTCAATGTATCCTGGGGCACGTCCATTTTTTTACGTCCGTTCTCACTCTTCGCTTGCACGTATTCATTTTTTCCAGCTTCTTAGACTATCTTAAACCTGACCATAACGGTGAAGGCGATTATTGCAGGGCCGCAAATATAATTCCTTGGATCTCCGCTGACTAAGTCAGACGAACATGGCATGCTATAGTATTCCATGCCAGAATACTGTCTAGGTGTGAGGTCTGACAGACCAATAGGGGGCTGTTTTATTTTTTTAAAGAAGCTTTCTTCGAAAAGCTTTCGAGGGCAGCCCTTCTCTGAAGGCTGCCTTCGCAAAAAAACCAAATACACCCTCTTGGGTACCGTTTTCAACACTAGGCTTATTTGTGCGCGAAAAGAGCAGGATTATCAGCATGCCCTAAAATTTCATTCTTAATTTATACCCGACAGATTGAAATTAGACGGCATTGAGCTAAGGGACTCTCAAACTCAAACTTTCTATAAATCAAGCTCAAAGTAGGGGATACAACGCACAGCCACAACTTGGAGAAGCACTAATCGGAAGCACGGGCTTTGAAAAGTGCAATTAATGCAGTGTGCGTGCTTTAACAAAGACGAACCTAATCTACTGTGATATTTCTGTTCGATTTTGATTTGCTTAACTGTAAAAATCGTATTAATTTACAGGCGCCTAACTGCTTCCCACTTGCTGATCGATTCCCATTAATTCTTCTCCCGTTTGCACTGCATCTAGGAGCAAAGGCACTATCTAACAGTGCCGGTTTTCTTCGCAGTAGAGTTCAACAATGTAAAACAGCTCCTTTATTGTGGTGGCTGATAGTACTCTTTTCCGTTGGCGGGGCTATTAAAAATCGAGCCGACGCAGGCAAAATGCGAGATCCGTTGTTCCTGGCCGCAGCGCGTACCATTTTCGAATCGATTTACCTGAGATGTTCGGTTTCTGCTCCGAAATGCTACACGAGAGTGGAATCGAATTTGGGTTCCTGCTTTTAAAGCCCTGTGTTTCGAAACAAAGTGAGCGCACACCACACGACTGACCCCGAGAGGCGATCGACACCAAATTCGAATTTGTGTTGTACTTCCTTCGCGGTAGCTTCTGCTAGCAGTAAAAAATGAACAAGCTTTCGGATATCGTTTATACTGGCATTGTTTTACTTTTTACGAGTTATACTTTTACATACGCGCTTTACGCGTCCGCCGAACGCGAGACCCCAGGGGAAATTCAGTGATGCTTCCCTGTTTAGGGGTCCACTGCCGAAAGGCCTCCGGGGGCTGTAAATTTTCGAGAGAAAGCTTAAAAAAGGTCACCTAACAGCGGTTTTTTTAGGCAATAAGACCATTTCTTTAGCATTTTATGTGGTCCTGGTGTGGCTATTTTGTGCTTGAAATAGGCATCGACGTCGGCGGCTTGCTCTTAACTTTCGATAAGGTTTCCTGAATGACCGTCTACCTTCACTAAACCAGGACAACCATCCCGCCCATGCTCGAAAATGGTATTCTAACAAGTATATCGCTACCCAATGCAATCTGTGTTGATCAGTACCGTGGGAGTAAAGACAAAAGAAAGCACGCACAGAAAATGGGTGGCGTCGAATTAATAAAAACAGAACTAACTGACAGTGCTCAGAAAGAACCGCCACATATCATATGCATTACAGGATTCCGCTTAAAATATTGTAGCGACACCATCGTCATCGTAATCATCAGCGTCAAAATCATCATCACGGTGACCGGCCAGCGTCATCAGTTCCACGCGCTACAGATCGAACGTCGAGTCAGCAGCTGGGCGGCCGCACGCCAGCACCGCTCCCGCTCCTGGCCGGGCCAACGTGACCTGAATAAATGTAGGAGCCCACCAACCGATTCAGCCTCCTACAAGTGGTGACCCGGACGTTCCCTACATGTGGTGACCAGGGAGTTCGGCGCCTATTCCTCGGCCAGTGGCACACCGACATGGCGACGTGGGGGCACCCGCCAATACCGGCGTTCGAGCCACGCTACCCAAGAGGATGGTTCTTCAAGTTCGAGGCTGCGCTCTGGCTCAACCACGTCAGCATACAGCCTCTGAAGCACTCCATCCTCTGGGAGACGCTTCCGCTAGAGCTCCGCCGCGTCCTCGTCCTACCACCGCCCAGCGCCACCCCCTACGATGACCTTCGTGCTGCCGTGCTCACGCACTACTTCTTCAGCAAGAACCCTCTCGACCGCCAGCAGAGGAGGTACCCGCGCAGCCCACGCACGCTTCGCCGCAGGGCATTGTACCCTCTGCACCATCCGCGTCGTCTCCTGCCAGTAGTGTCGCCCCCCTGGACCTCATCTCCAGCAAGGCAGCCTCACCCACGCGGACGGGACTTGCAGCCGACGACGTCACGGATGCCCACCAGTCACACCCCGCCACACCTATTTCTACCACGCCATGCAAGGGCTCCGGTGAGCAACTTTGCTCCGTGACCGGCCAATCATTCCAAAACTCGTCTCCTGCTCCGCCAGAATTGCACGATAAGTCCATCCACGATGCACGTTGTCGCTCCCAACGCCAACGGCGACGAATTCGCGTCTCCCGTCCGGCTGCAGTCAACACCGCACCTGGATTCTCAAGGGCGTGAAAATGCCACCAGTGACGACTACATCCCGTCGCTCCGGCTACCAGCGCAACGCCCCCAAATCTATGCACAAGCGCACGTTGACAGCACACCCAAGGCCCCAACACCGCGACACCGGGCTACCGCTCGTGACTTGGATAACCATACCACGGCCACACTATCTCCCGACCAGACAAAGTCTGTTATTCGGCGCCGCCGACGTCGCCACCGACGTCCTAAGCCGCAGTCGCCAAAGCGAGTTTCGTCGCAGGGGCTCCTTCGGTGCACGCCCCCAAGCCGTCAATGGCGTCTTGCCCAACGCCCTTGGCACGTGCCCGGTCGACGGGGGCTTCGGATCCGTGCAAACACTCGTTCGCGCTCCGGCACTCGCGTGTCTTGCTGTAGACGCGCTCAGCAGAGGTGTCATGCCACGGACGCGCTACGAACCTGCGGAACAATGCTGAGCCCGAAACCGCGCTCGAAACTTCCATGTCAAGGACATCAGCCCACTCGAACCGGCAGCCGAACGCCGATGTGCACGCATCACAAGAGGCTGCTCGTGGAGCGCCGATTCTCGGAGCATTGCCATTTCTTCTACACCATGGCCGCGGCTCTAGCTTCTTTCACTTAGGGACTTCAAAACCGCCGGCTATTTCGTCCCCTCCGACACTCCCAGCCAAGACCACCCGACGGCTTCTACTCACCGGACGCTCTCACGGGACTGATCAATCACGACCACCCAAGGACATGGAACGCGGACATACATTACTTATGGCCCCTTCTGTACATACGTGTACATAGTGCATAGCCCATTTTCGTGCATTATTTACATTTGTCAATTTACCGCGCTTCACGCTAGGGGGGGAGCCCTGTAGCGACACCATCGTCATCGTAATCATCAGCGTCACAATCATCATCACGGTGACCGGTCGGCGTCATCAGTTCCACGCGCTACAGATCGAACGTCGAGTCAGCAGCTGGGCGGCCGCACGTCAGCACCGCTCCCACTCCTGGCCGGGCCAACGTGACCTGAATAAATGTAGGAGCCCACCAACCGAGTCAGACTCCTACAATATCAAACGTGGAATTATGAACTCAAACATGTTACCTCCAACTGTACGTATATAAAGGCTGCGTTACGTAAGCCCTTCTGTTGAGCCGTAAATATGTATCTTTTTCATAGCACGAAAATGTTCACGTACTGCCACTCAGGTGCTCGTACAGCGGGGTACCTAGGCTCGTTTTCACACTAGGCATTTGGCGCGGTCACAAGTGGAACTAACAGATGGCGCCACGTGTCAAGCCGAATCCATCGAAGCAACTAAAATTATGCTATCCATAACGAGACTGCAAAGCATAAGAGCGACCATGACGTCGTTTTCGCTGCGGCTGAGCTGTCCGCTAGAAGTTTTGTAGGCAAAGTAAAAGGCCATGCGGCAAATTCACATTGACTCTCATCTCACGTCTGGGAGGTGACGGGCGTGTACGACGGGCAAGTTGTTTTGTCGTATGCGCCGAGTGCGCGACCAGTGGCTCCTGCGGCCGCGGTGATTCGATTGGTAGGTTTTATGAAAGTCCTTCAATACTGGCCTCCGTTTACGTCACGCGAAACGTCCTGAAATTGCCCGCAGGATGAAATGCGCCTCTCAATTGGTAATTTCTAGGCAATTAAATCATCTTTCTCCGCCAAATAATCGCTTAGAAGGCTACGGGGCAGTTGAACTTTCGTCTGAGACCAACTTGTTAATTGCCTTCAGTGCCCTTTAACCAAACAAGTCTTATATTAGAAAATAACGAAACGCGTTCATTGAAAGCTGATTTTGGAAGGTACCTCAGTATGAGGATTCATTTTATCGAGCTTCTTATTTACACTAGTTTTATGCTGTTTTCATATTTTTTAAACCCATATTTGAGTTTATAATTACACGTTTGATATTTTAAGCGGATTCCTGTAATGCATATGATATGTGGCAGTTCTTTCTGAGCACTGTCAGTTAGTTCTGTTTTTATTCATTCGACGCCATCCATTGTCTGTGCGTGCTTTCTTTTGTCTTTACTCCCACGGTACTGATCAACACAGATTGCATTGGGTAGCGATATACTTGTTAGAATACCATTTTAGAGCCTTGTTGAATAATGTATTTTATTAGTTGAACGGTCTGTAAGGGTTGTGTATTTTGTTGGTCTCAATCCATGCAAGAGCTTGTTTCCAAGAGGAGGATGGCTGTTTCCGGTAACCTACACTTGGTTGCCTTTGAACGGCATTTTTTTTTTTTCATGCAAAAGAGATAGAAAAGTGTAAGCAAATCGAAAACAACAAAAAAGACTAAGATTTTATTCAAGCTTCTCAGGCAGTGAATAGACGAAAACTCGCAGCGCCGAAGCATACCGATATTTTGCTGAATTGGAACACAGCTTTCTGCTGTTCTGTTTCTCCCTCAACAAGAGCTCACCACGAAAGATTTAACGATGTTTTCGGGAATATTGAGAAGAATTTGTGGTTAAACCGCAGCGAAGGCTTCTGGCGTTACTTTTGCGTGACGAGAACACAATTGCCAAGTAAAATATAACAATCAAAACAGTTCCAACGAAGGGTTCTTGCACAGAAGATATATATTCAGGCAACCAGGCGTACAGTAGTGCCGCGCTACAGAATAATTCAGAATATATTACCGACACGTAAAAATCCTTCAGCTCTAAACATGTGGTGATCACAGGGAAATGACGGCACTAATTCGGGGTCGGAATTTATTAAGAAAATACAAGATCATGAGTCCAAACTAAGTAAGCACACCCAGTTATAATAGGAATCTATGTGGCTCAAACTAGCATTTTTGCGCCCTCACACAACGAGGCCACATTGGTACATACATACGTTGAAACCGCGAAGACCACACACAAAAGTTGGAATATCTGAGCACTTAAATACAGCTATTCAGCATTGAGCAGTTTAGCTACGTTTTTTTTTCACTCTAGTCAATCAGAAAACCTATTTGTAGGAAAGGTAAAATATACAAATTACGGTGAAATGATTTTTAATATTCTGGGTTTCTGTAGAAGATTTTGCGTACGTGAAATCTACTAGTCATTCAGAGAAATGAGTGGAACTCGCGGCACCGTAGTTATGTCTCCCTCTTAGTAAGGAACATGGCGGGGGCCCGCTCCCTGGCCGTGACAGCTCATACCTCTGTTCGGAAAAACATGCATGATAGCTGCCTCACCCCCCGGCCCCCGCCCTGCAAGGAAACAAAAACGGAGGATGCGCCCGGTTTCTCTAAATGTATTTCATGCCTAAACAAAGGCCTCTATAACTAGGCCCAGAAATCTCAAATGCTGTCAAGCAATCTGTTTTTGGGCCATGGCCTGTTTTATGCCTTTGCAGCCAGTTTTTCTTGGTTTCTTTTTTTTCTCCCTACCTTCTTCATCTTTTTTTTTCTAATTGAGTTTGGTGATTTGCTTCTCCTCTTCCCTCTTATTTTCATGTCCTCTCTCTTGTCCCTTCCTTTTCCATGCATATGACGTTGACGACCCACGTTTTGCTTTCCCTAGCGATCATGAATATTCATCGGAAGGCTCATCTAAGGCCCGCGTTAATTGGGAGTGCACGTTGCTTGGAGGCGGGAAATAGGACTCCACAGTCCACACCCAACTTGCCAGAAGAATATTGACAGCGTGAACGCGCATCGCGTGCAGTAGGCTGCCGCGTCGACGATTAACTCGTCGCTTAAGATGCAATCGCCGATATTAAAAAGACGACAACCCGTTAGGCCTTGATTTCTGGTCCCCGTTAATGGCCCACTGAGTTGAGAGAAGAAAGTAGAAGGCCTTAAGCGACGACGTTGAGAACAGACATCACAACACTGCGAAGCACATCTATGTCTTTGGCGTGAGGTAGAAATATCAGTTCATGGCCCTTTTGACGGATGTGTTTCTGTTGTGGCCACAGAGGCTCTAAACTTATCGCAAATGGTGCAGTTGATGACCATAGCCTGGGGTAGCATCTGTCGAGAATGGCAGATGAATTGGACACTTAAGATTTGGCACATATTATTCCGCTGACTTCAAATCCGCGATAGTTACAAGCTGTTTGAGCTGGCCTATTGGTGAGTGCGACGTGCCCGGAACCTTTCAGGAGTTCAGCCCTTTTAAAATGGCACCGTTCTTTTGCGCGCAACGGGGAATGATTATTTTCGGTGCTTCCGCAGTGGGTGAGAAGGTTGACGTGAGCAGGGCTCAACTGTTCGTGCACATGCGTCTACATGCCCGCGAGGCGAACAAGATCAACGGGAAAGCGTATCAGACAATAGCAGCTTCATCTTCCGGCGGTCGGAAGACAAAACAGCACGCTTCTCCGAGGCATGTGACGCCAAATTCTCAGCAAAGTTCACTCTTTGACATTGGATATGTGCATCGCTCTTTACGGTGACATACCCGATCCGGCGATGCTTACGAAAACATTTACTTATCACAGTAGGAACAGTACAACCGTAGTGAAGGAATCTCCCTTTACGTGCAGGTTAAAATCGCTGCAACTTAATTCCTTCATGCAGTTTTTGTTTAATTTGTATGGGAATGTGGTTAACCTTTTAAATCTCAAACTAAATGGCAACAAATCCCTAAATACTCAAAATATAGTTTCTTATAACAAACAATAGCCGCAAATGCAAATATGCGCCATGCAAGAAATACTCGGTAGAAATAGTGCCAATCTTTCTGAAAATTCCCCACTGAAAACACAAGGTCCCCGCTTTAAATTTCCAGGCACGCAATTTCATGAGTCTGAGAACGAGGGAATACTAACCGCACAGATCTCGTTCCCTTTTGTCCCACTAAACGACTTAAATGTGAGAGGAACTAAACTACAAAAACACTGCAGTTTCAACTTCGCTAGTGCTCGGAATTTCGAGCACGTATTCCGGCGGCACGTTGTCGCGTGAACACACGGCCTCGCACTTTTGTATTGCCCTCGCGCCACTTCGCAGGGCTGTTACCGCCAGCGTCAAAGCCGTTATGGGCGTGTCGTCTCCGTGCGCAATGAGCGTCACAGCCGGGTGCCAGAAAAATAGAGGCGGCTGTGTCATGATGTCTCTTGCTTTTGCACCTCGGTCTAGGTCTCTCACGCTCGCTCGATTTCTGCTTGGTACGACGAGGTTTTTCTTCGTGCCGCGCTTTACCATCTGCGTCCCACTTAGCCACTAGACATCAACGATGGATGCCGAGCAGGCTGGGCTGGCGGCTGCTTTTCACTATACCGTAAGCAGGCAATCAATAAATGAGGCTTTCCCTACTGATTCACGGACAGTATTCGAACACTTAGTATAGCTACTGAAAGAAGAAATGACAGGAGAACTACATTGTCTGCACTTAGCGGCAACACAAAAGTGTCACAACGTAAAGTTACAAAAGCTTCCTGCACACTGTGGAGGCACCGGCAAGGACCGAGCTGATAATGTGGCTTAACCAAACCACCGCCTTGAGGTTCCACCGTTGCTTACACCATTCACAAGAAAGGATGCGCCAACCCTCAAATCCTCGATTGCCTAGAAAACACAGCGGGGAATCTGGACGGAAACGTAACACCCAACACGCGCGTATGCATATATAACTCACCCCAAATGCAGCTTCAACATCGCCTCCTGGGTTTAGCTAGCGTGAGGAAGCCGTGTTGCATCCATTTTTGCTAATTAATATGGCTTACGCAAGCCATTCCCCTTTCAAAATTCAGCAGGCCTCTTCGCCAGGTCGTTCTGCATGTGAAAAATAAGGGGGACAGAGATCATTTCGTTTGTGTATGCTGGAAACTCACGGTGACAAGGCAAGCGGCCGAGGGCGGCGGACAGCTGACACTGTGCTTGAATTGCCGCTGCAAAGTGATGTAATTTCGCGCAGGATTTTCGAGGTCAAAACTTGCAGTGCCCAACTCTGAAGAAAAAAGAAAGGTCGTTTTTGTTGACCGGTCCCTGAAATCACCAAATAAAAAAAAAAGGTTTTGAATTTCTATGGCATTTCATCCCGGATATCCACAGTAGTGGTCCTAGCGGTGGGCAAAAGCTTTAATAGGACGTGCTGCTTGAGAAGTGAACGTTACTGTACGGGAGTAGAACAGGGCCACCCAGCCGGACTGAACTCAGCTTCCAGGGAAGCTGTGGCGCGTGTTTCCAGTATGATTGTTGAAATAATTCGCGCAGAATGACGAATCAGCCAAAGCGAGGAAAGCAACATAGTCATGATGTAGCAATAAAAAGGGCCTGTCGAAATAAAATTGTGCCATATGACGAGGAAATGAAAGCGAAGAAAAAGACGCAAATGCAATGCAACAGTAAAGTATTTGATAGGGATCATCAGGCTTTCGCTTTCGGAGCACAGGGAGTTTTTTAGTTCTCTGTATGAAAAAATCTGTTCAACAATCGCACATGCGGCCACATTTACATATATGTACAATCTGAAGTTGTAGACCGAAAATCTTTGGTACGGGCGTCAATATCTGTAAACTAGTAGTAACAGCGCATTCTCTGGTTTAGCGTAAAGAAGTAAAATGACGTGGCTTTGCTTGACTAGAAAGATATTAACGCCAGGAAAACCCCACAGGCTATATTAGGTTACTCATGCCCGAAGCAGCACAAATAATAGCTCTAATAGCTCAGCCATTCAGTCTTCGCTGCTTAAGTGTGACTAATGGCGTAAGAACGTCCGGAGTTGTCAATACGACGGTAGAATGTTTCGCCGAAAGTTCTCCGAGGAGAATGGCGCGCTCTCTTGGCCGTCTTCTTTCTTCCCATCGCTAGAATGCAAAAAAAAAAAAAAAAAAAAACCCGTCAGGAGCGACCCGCGCGATACTAGGCGTCTTCTGAAAAACGGCGCGCTGAGTGAAAAGGTATAGCAACATCACAGCTCTGATTCAAGTAAACAGAAGGAGCCCGCCGGCCGAGTAAATGCACTTTTTTTTTCGTGGCGCAGCCCCACTAGAATCGGAGCGAGATATTTATCTTTCTCGATGTCCGCGCTACGAACGGCCAATGGTGAGCTCCTTTGCGCGAGAGCGCCGCTCTAATGACACGGAGCAACGGCAGTGATAGCGGTCCGTCTGTTGACGGTGACCTCCTCCTTGACAGTCGCTGAGGGAGATGCGGCCCCTTCCGTTCCATGTTTCCTCTGGCCCAAGACACTGCGCCGCCGAGCCATGATTGCTCCGCGGTTGATGATTGTGCGGTCTGCTGGGGGGTTACCTCTGCCGCCCGCCTTTCTCCGATCACTGCTCGATGGGGCCCGGAGAGAGAACGCGGAGGCAATCGTTTCTTATTCTCAGACAAATTAAGCCAGTCTTCCTACGGTTCAGGCGGCCGTAACAATGCCTACACTTCCACGCTGCAAAAGCATTATACTCCAGGAAAAGGTGAACTCGTCGAGCTTTCATTCGTTTCTTTAGCTAAAGCTGCTATTGTCTGGCTCACAGTCATTGCTGACGGAATGCTTGTAGCATGCGGGTTACCGTATAGCCAGGGCCTGGGAAATATGTTCCGTCTATTACCCTTTCCCGTTTTCTTTTCTAATATATTCGATTTGGCCTGGACTAATCGGTTTCACTCTGCTCTGTTAACTTGGCCTTACCTGTGAACTCTCGCCATATACCGAGGACTACTGACACACCATGTTTCCTTTCCTTCACGTACATTTATTCTGCGTCAACTAACAGAGAAACGGACACGTACATCAAGACGAACTTTTTGCGCAGGCATAAAGAAAAGAAATAATTGATGAAGGTGAGTCCACTAAGCTTTCATAAATTATGATATTGATGTTTCAGAAATTTTTGTTTCGTGTACGACAAACTTTCCAACGCCTCTCACCAGTATTTGCCGCTGTGCCGATATGTCGAATATACCGAACGACAAAGTTGAAATCACCCCCCCCCCCCCCCCCCCACACACACACACACAGGCAGTGACGTGTAATGTAAAATGACCCAATAATAATTTCACGAATGCTCACTCTACGCACACCTGAATTAAAAAAAAATGTCAGCAGAAAAATTTCGAATTTTACTCCAAGTAATTGGTCACTTCTCACTTCCTGTAAGATCATTTCGCGACTGGCACAAAGCGTTCTTATCAAAGACTCGCATCCTTAGTAAGGAACGCAGAGACAAGGAGCCCCCTTTTAAAAGGCGAAAACTGTAGAGCACGTTTGTGGTTTATAGTCATCATTGAAGCAACAAGAAAAAAGACTCATGGATCCTCAATAAATGCTCAAACGTAAGCCACTTTCTTAAAGGAAGCGTTTTCATCATAATCTAACTATTGAACAATGTATAGCGGGTGAAGCACATTCACGATGCGGCAATAAAAGAAGAGCGAACGGTGTCACACACACAAAGCAAGAGCAACAATAAGACCAAAGTTTGCCGAACAAAAACCAAGAAAACAAGCTCACCCCTTTAAAGCAACAATTCTCAATTGCTGGTCCATACCCCGTTCCGAACAATAGCGGCAATCTCGGGGAATTGTAAAGACCTGTTCTGTTCTTCATTCTTTCGTTGGCGACGACTTAGAAGTAGTAGACCGACAAACGCGTTATACAGGGAAAGAAAAGCCGCGGTTTCTCCGGACGGCCCCCAAATGACCCCAGTTCTTTGTCTGTTAAGGGCTCTCAAAATGGGCACCCTTGTGAATTACATTTTTAGAACAGCCTCTGTTTTGAAGTACTTCCCGATCTCTCTAACTTCACGGAGAAAAATCCATAGTACTTAGTTTGCGACGGTATCGACATAAGGACGCTTTTGAGATGAAGCGAGTGTCCGTTTTTTACAGCTCCGTCCATGCTGAGATAGGTAAAGACCGCGAAATTAACTGTTTTTCGACAAACACAAAACAAAAATGAGACGAAGATCTTGACAATTATTTATTATTACAACTGTTGGCCATTTAAATTATTGTCTCCGCGTTTTAATATAATTTCTGCCCGTAATATACACTGCATGTGTTTCATTACGACCGGGAGGGGTGAGGATGGCTATTGATGTGACATAGTTCATGCAAAATGACCGTTTTTGCTTCCAACTCTTTCACCCTACCATTTTTAGTAATTTTATTAACTAATACATGGGTGCGCTGCAGGTGATTCCAAAAAAGCCTCTCGAGAATTTACCACCTCCAAGAGTAAAATACAGTTTGGCTACTGCGCAACTGAGGCGCACAGCTGGCCACGCGCCGGCGCCAGTGCGTCTGCCGCGGCTATGACGTCGCTCCTGTGGAATGCGCAGACCGGCGAATGTGCAGACCCAATTCTCTGCACACCCGCACTCCAATTGGATTTAATTTCCAATCCAATACAATTCAATTTAATCCATCATCATCATCATCACCAGCCTATCTACGCCCACTGCAGGGCGAAGGCCTCTCCCATTATTCTCCAATTACCTCGGTCCTGTGCCAACTGTGACCAATTTATCCCCGCAAACTTCTTGATCTCATCTGCCCACCTAACTTTCTGCCGCCCCCTGCAGCGCTTGACTTCTCAAGGGATCCACTCTGTTACCCTTAATGACCAGCGGTTATCTTGCCTTCGCATTACATGCCCTGCCCACGTCCATTTCTTCTTCTTAATTTCTACTAATATGTCTTTAACACCAGTTTGCTCCCTGACCCACTCCGCTCTCTTCTTGTCCCTTAATGTTACACCTATCATTTTCCGCTCCATTGCCCGCTGAGTCGTTCTCAATTTAAGTTGAACCCTCTTAGTGAGCCTCCAAGTTTCTGCCCCGTAGGTGAGTACCGGTAAGATGCAGCTGTCATACACTTTCTTCTTCAGCGACAATGGTAGGCTGCTATTCATTATCTGAGAATTTCTGCCATATGCACCCCACCCCATTCTGATCCTTCTAATTATCTCTGCCTCATGGTTGGGATCTGGGGTCACAACTTGGCCTAAGTATATATATTCGCTTACCACTTCTACTGCCTCGCCATCTATCTCAAACTGCTGTGCTGTCCCGAGGTTATTGATCATTACTTTAGTTTTCTGCATATTAATTTTCAGACCCACGGTTCTACTCTGTTCGCCCAGTGCTGAAAGCCTGCTTTGCAATTCGTCCCCCGAGTTACTTAGCAAGGCAACGTCATCAGCAAATCTGAGGTTACTGAGGTATTCTCCATTAACCCTTACTCCCACCTGTTCCCAATCCAACGTTCTGAATACTTCTTGTAAGCATGCTGTGAATAACATTGGAGAGATTGTGTCTCCTTGTCTGACACCCTTCCTTATAGGTATTTTACTGCTCTCCCTATGGAGGATGATGGTAGCTGTAGACCCATTATAGATATCCTCTAGTATTCTTACATAATGCTCATCTACCCCCTGGTTCCGTAATGCCTGAATGACTGCTAGGGTTTCGACCGAGTCAAATGCTTTCTCATAATCTATGAAGGCTATATATAGGGGTTCAGTATACTCAGCGCCCTTCTCTATCACCTGATTGATCATGTGAATATGGTCCATTGTTGAATACCTTTACGGAACCCTGCTTGTTCTTTTAGGTTGACTGAAATCTAAGGTTGCAGAGGATTCGGTTAGCGATTACCTTGGTAAATACCTTGTAGACGACTGAGAGTAAGCTGATCGGCCTGTAATTTTTCAAGTCCTTCATGTCGCCTTCTTATGGATTAGGATGATGTTAGCGTTCTTTCCAAGATTCCGGTACCATTGCGGTCATTAGGCATTGCGTATACAGGTTTGCCAGTTTTTCAAGTACAATTTCTCCGCCATCCTTCAAGAGGTCTGCCGTTATCTGATCCTCACCAGGTGCTTTGCCTCCTTTCATTTCTTTCAAAGCCTTCCTTACTTCTTCGGTCGTTACTGGTGGGATGTCTATCTCCTCTGAACTACTGTCTCGTTCGGCATTATCCTGTATGTCCCGGCTACTGTACAGATCCCTATAGAACTCCTCGGCCACTGTGACTATTTTATCCCTATTTGTGATGACATTGCCTTGCTTATCCTTAAGTGCATACATCTGATTTTTCCCCACGCCAAGACGTCTCTTCACTGCTTTCAGGCTACCTCCGTTCTTTACAGCGTATTCGATCCTCTCCATATTATACTTCCGTATGTCAGCTGTCTTACGCTTATTGATTAACTTCGAGAGCTCGGCTAGTTCTATTCTGTCAGCTGCGGTAGAGATTCTCATGGTTTGCCGTTTCCTGATTAGATCTTTCGTCTCCTGAGAAAGTTTACCAGTATCCTGTTTAGCCATAGTGCCCCCGACTTCTACTGCACACTCCGTAAGAATGCGTGTAAGGTTGTCGCTGGCTTCCTGTGTCGTAAGCTCGGCTTCCTCGTTAAGGGCGGAATATCGGTTCTGCAGCGCGATCCTGAATTCTTCTACTTTACGTCTTACCGTTAGCTCATTTATCGGCTTCTTACGTACTAGCTTGTTACGGTCCCTCCTCAAATCTAGCCTAATTCGAGATCTTACCATACGGTGGTCACTACACCTTACCCTTCCGAGCACTTCCACATCCTGCACGACGCCAGGGTTGTCGCATAATATGAAGTCTATTTCATTTTTGTGCTCCCCATTCGGGCTCCTCCAGGTCCACTTCCGACTCTCCCGTTTACAGAAGAAGGTATTCATTATGCGTAGGTTATTCCGTTCTGCAAATTCAACTAGTAGGTCCCCCCTGCTATTTCTACAGCCCAGACCATAGTTCCCAACTGCCTTGTCTCCAGCCTGATTCTTGCCTACTTTAGCATTGAAGTCCCCCATAACTACGGTATACTGCGTTTTTACTTTAGCCATTGCCGATTCCACATCTTCATAGAAGCGTTCCACTGCTTGGTCGTCGTGGCTGGATGTGGGCGCGTAGCCTTGCACCACCTTGAGCTTGTACCTCTTATTGAGCCTAATTACAAGACCTGCTGCCCTTTCGTTAATGCTATAGTATTCGTCTATGTTGCCAGCTATGCTTTTATTGACTAGAAATCCCACTCCCAGTTCTCTTCTGTCCTCTAGACCACGGTAACATAGGACGTGTCCATTTTTCAGCACCGTAAAGGCTTCGCCTGCCCTCCTAACCTCGCTAAGCCCTATTACATCCCATTTAATGACCTCTAGTTCCTCGAACAACACCTCGAGACTTGCTTCGCTAGATAAGGTTCGCACGTTAAACGTTGCCAGGTTCAGATTCCATTGGCGGCCTGTCCGGATCCAGGGATTCTTAGCACCCTCTGCTGCGTCACAGGTCTGACCGCTGCCGTGGTCAGTTGCTTCGCAGCCGCTGGGGACTGAGGGCCGAGGGTTAATTGGCGTGTTCATGGGAGGTTGTGGCCGTTACTACACCAGGGTGGCCAATCCTGCTCTGGTGAGGGAGTGCATTACCGGCAATGGTCGCCGGGGTCAGGCCGCACCCCAAGCCCCTTTGTGCGATTCCATCAATACGCGGATTTTTTTTTTAATCCGGTGGGAATTGTCCGGCACCGGTGGGAATTGTCCGGCAATTTAATCCAACCCAATCCAAATTCAAATATAATCCAATCCAATCCAGATCCAATCCAATGCTTCTCGCGCTTGCGCAGCGCGGCCGTTCGGGGTCCACGCGAAACTGCTCAACATCGGCCATGTAGCTCACGCTACAAAATTCTCAATGCCGCGTATATGCGTTTCCTAGTCAGTACAGCCAGCCGTCACCTGAGCTTGCTTACGGGGGTTATATCACAGCATAAACGCACCTAAAGCATACAAAACCACCCGAACTCAAATAAATAACAGTCAAAATGGACCTGCAATGGTTCCGAAGCTTTCTCGTGATGGGTTCTTTGGGCGGCCAATCCCATACTGCGAGTATGTGCTACTCTGGAGGTTCGCACCACTTTTCTAGAATAGAATACCCACAGCAAATCTCTGGTGTGTACTCCGGAGGCCTCACGTTTCGGTTTTGGGTGTACGGCGTGAATCCGAACCTGCTGCTTGGCGTTCGCTTCGACCAGGTCTAAACGAAGCAATCGGATAGACGGCTGCTTCATAACGCGAAGGACCCAGGTTCGAATCCGGCCCGAGAGAACATTTTTTTTTGTATCACTTCACCCACGATCATTCATCCTCATCGACAGAGCAAGTTAGCTTTCCTGCAGGGCGTATCGGCGTACGATGACATTAGTCAGGGCACTAAAGCTTCGCTTTAAAAGTGGGAAAGAGGGCCGGTCTCCCGTTAGTCATTTCGGCATAAAATAGGCTGCGAAACTTTCGCCGTAACGCCAATAGTGCGCATTCTGAAGCTCCAGAATTTATGAAGGAGCATGTCACGTGCTTCAGTGAGTGAAACCCACCAGGGGTGTATGAGACACACTACATTGCTGCAGGTTAATTTTATGCAGACAGGAAGGTGCGTAGACTACAGGTTGCACATGAGCATCCCAACACACTAACGTCAGATACTGAGACCAAGCTTGCGGTTCATCGTGCATCGTGCGGGTGCTGGCTTACCTGACAAGCAGTGGCATCATGAAGAAATATTTTAACCGAATATATCTCGCACGCATGCAATATTCAAACATTTACACATTGCATGAAGGGAAGAAATGGTTGTCAACGTGTCATCGGTAGCTTTAACCAAGCAAGAGGTAGCGAAGTTGCTGGAGTACACGAGGCCGCATAGTTTAGGCGCAGGCAGTTCAGCGCGCCGAAAATGGAACTGCTTTATTGAGTCGTTCTTTTTTGTTTGCGTAAAAGCATAAAAATGCTGAATTTTTTGTGAGCGCTTATGTTGAGCGTCCTGAAGAGTCGAGGTTCCCCATATCAGAATTCAGTTCGGGTATGCACGTTTGCTACGCTCTTAATCTGCCCTTTCTTTACTCTGCGCTGAGTAATGTCGACAAACGCGAGTCGTGCAGGCATTGATACAAATTGGGAGAGATTTTTCCTGTGTTAGCTTTGTGTTGATTCTCTTTGGTATCGCAAGCAGCGCCTGTTGTAGTGAATAGGGCACAATGAGCTCAAGTCGAAAAAAAAGAAAAAACTTCCTTCCTAAAGGAAGTTGAGAGAAACGCGAAAGCTTTCTCACATCAAAACTGCGTCAAATGGGCGTCAAGACCTTCGCTAAATGTGCCTCCGACCTTCACTGAAAGAGCGTCCAATCGATCGGCAAACCTCCAAAGACCCAAATCGCAAGTAAAGAACGAACCCATATTTTTTTCCGAGCATTAGTACGTAAACGCATCTATGAACGATCTGAACGTATACCGATGCGTGGTTTATGAGATAAAGGTATACTATTGTACTCCTTCTTCATGGTGACTGCGTGTATTGTCTTATCAAGAACCGTTCCTTTTTCGCAATTTTCAAGTAATGGCTTTCACACAATGGAAGCCCCGTTTCAGGCATGCGCCATGCGTCCAGGGATCTTAACAGGGCGTTTCGGTCAACCGACCGGACTGTAGGGAAATGCATTAGTTTATTGACAGGACGCCATCGATCCCACTGAGAAAGCTTTTGATTTGAAAGCGTCTGCAGAAAATCGCAGCTAAAAAAACATCCCTGCGTTTACCATGGTAACGGAAGGAAGGAAGCTCATAACGTTCATGCACTCTCCTTCCCTAGGGCAGCGGTTCTCATCCTCGGATGTGTCAGGGACCCCTTGTGGACCGGTAGGGGCGACGGAGAGACCTTTGCAGGAAAAGAGGGAATGCGTAAGTAAATTACACAATTGGAGCAGAAGTGCTGCAAAAGTGCTACATTTACAAGTGTGCTATAATTTACAACAGTGCTACATCACTTCGTTTCAGGAAGTTCAGCAAGACTTAGTGGAATCGCACTTAGTGTTTTACATCTCGGCCACATTCAACCTGTTTCGGTGCTTGCTGTTTAAGTATGCAGGCCTAAAAGAAGTAGGTTTGCATGCTTACGTTGTGGAAAACTGCAACGGAAGTTTTACAGCTATTCCACGGAGAAGGGGAGCATTTTTTTCTGTTTCAGCAAAACTGGCTCGAGGCCCACAGAGGTAAACTTTGCCATCATCAGTGTGTTTTCTGGAGTAACCTCAACTCATTTGCAGCTTCTTCATTTGCGTATAAATTTATGTCAACCTCAAAAGGCTCCAACCCATGTGCCTGGGACACTTTCTGAGAAGTTTTGATATGGAAACTTAATAGACTCCGATGGGCCGTGCCTCATGCTTGTGGCTTATTACTCAGAAATGCTGGTCCGGAACCTGCAAGATCTCAGACAGCAGCTTCAAAGGAAAATGGTCGTTCCTGCTCGGTCAGCTCAACCAACTGTGGGACCTATTACTGAAGCCAGTCATCGGTTGGGAGGGGGGGGGGGGTGAAGAGAGGAAGGGGTTAACTAAAATGATCTTGTGCGGAGAGCTTTAGAACTGAGAATTTGTCCCAACTCGACTGGACTCCGAAGAGCTGGCGAGTTCCTTTGTTGCGGGCGAGAGGTTCGAGGACTCCCAGAAATGGCCTCGTGGAACCTATGGGGTTCGCTGACCCATATTTGGATAACACTGCCCCCCTGCATTAACAATAGCGATAGATACTGCTCGCCTCTCGGACACTGAGTCCCGACATGCGGCACTGCCTAGCCAGTTGCGGGTGCGCTGCCTTGCACCGACCAGCGCTGCATGGTCGTAGTTCATGCGGACAGCGAATTTTGTAGCAAGTTCAAAATGACAATCACCTTGGCACGCTGCGGCGTGCTTGCGAAGAATGAAAAAATTACGCCCATCTTCCCGCGAGGGAACCCTGGTGTGATGCGACGCATCGGGGGCTTCAATTGATGTTTCCGTTGGGTTGATTCTCTAAATCGCGTGAAACGTGTTGTGAACGCGTATGATGCATTTCCATCACATGCGGGTGTTCCTATACGCGGGACGATGGGCGTAATTGTTGTGTCACACCACTCACTGAAGGGACCGTCGCTTCCATCACGTCTTCATCGGAAGAATCAAGTCAAGCACGAAGTATTCAAGCAAGGTCACGTCAAGTGCGAGAGCGAGCGCTTGACTGAACCGCCACAGCGCGATACCCGCTTTATATTCACACCGCTTGAAGGAGACGAGACAATGGAGGAAACTCGCGTATGCGCGCACTTGTGCGCGCCGGAGCAGTTGTTAATGCAGCGTTACGCAGCGAAGCGCGCCCAAACAAGCGCGCCAGCTGTGGTATGCTAATGAGCCGGAGTGAGAGTGTTGCACACAGCTGTGGGAGAGAAGAACGGAGGAGGGATGCGGACGGACGGCGCGACGACGACGCAGGAGGGACATGCCTCAGAGCAAGAGATGCGTCGCATCTAAAAAAAAAAAAACATCGGGCTTTTGAAAGAGAACACCTGCTTCATTACTACCACACTCAACATTGACCCATATGTCGAAGAACGCAAATTCAATGTGAATACTACAAATGCGTTTGGAGGAAACTCGAAGCAGTTCAGCACCTAAGACAGGATTTACAAGAGAAGCTGTATGCAATGTTCAAAGTCCCTTCCACCTGCTCCGGTGTCTGTTCACGCTGAAAACAAGCGACAACTCATCAAAAGCACAATACGTCAACCCAGATCGGGCCTTCGACAGGCGAAGAACCTGAAGGTTCAGTTATAGTTAATCATAGCTATTCCATGTGGCCATTAGCTGCTGTAAAATCGATGCCTCTGTACGCACACTGCGAAACTCAAGATAATGCATAATTCCTGGAAAAGCATGAATTCCGGCGCGCCGGTCTTCCCGTTATGCCACGGTCGCTTCGCCGTGTATAACATTCCGTAAAATGCAATGTAAAATTGTATTATGACTAAACCTCCCACTGACATATTCACGTACGAGTGACGACGAAACGCAGCAATCAACACAGCTCGTCCGATCAGAACAGCAGCAGCGCACAAATGTATAAACCAAATATGCGTATCGTAAGGAATAAAAGTATATTCTAGTACTAACTTTTCCGTTCAAGACTTAAGAAATCAATGCGGTATTCTTACAGTGTACTTGGCCTGCTTGCAATTCCTTAAAGGGCCACTGAAAACAAAACCGATGTTGGTTTAAATAGATAGGTCGGCGTCCCAGAAAACTAGTGTACCAGTCTCTGGAGCTGCATCTTTAAACACGTCTCGTAACGTAAATAATCAAATTGTGGTGAATGGCCACGTGAGCGATTGACCGCGCAATTGAGCCCGCGGGAATTTCAGCGACGACGACGAGGAAGAGGGGCCGCGCGTGAATGATCGCGGAAGCTGGAACGACGACGGCTGGAAGCCAAGTCCACTGGATGTAGCAATAAATCAGCTTATTACATATCTTGACAGGAGTTCCCCTCTTTCTCTTAATTTCCAGAACATTTTCCCCACAAATGCTAAACTGTTACAAGCCCGGCTGCTCAATCGTCTTGTCCAATACTAGTTGGCCTCCATGCAGCCGGGTGCTATAATATATACAGATGTCTCTCAACGTGAAGAAAAATCCGGTATAGGTATATTTTCCCTTACCCTTAACTGGTCCTTTTTGGTTCGTCTGGTTGATTTTATCCCCATATTCTTCGCGGAATTCCTGGCAATTGTCCTGGCACTACGAAAGCTGGATGCATCAATTACATCTCCAATCATAATTTCACATTCTTTTTCTGTATGTTTACCCCTTTCTACCCCTAAAGACACTCCCCTTCTGCGGACGTTTCGGTGACTCCTGCCACCTCACCTCACTGAAATTAACCTTCTTTGGGTTCCTGGTCATGCGGGGATCACACTCAACGACACCGCCGACTCTCTAGCAAGGATCGCTCTTTCTGGGCCTGTTGTAGACGTCGTTGAGCCGACACCTTTAATAACCGCTGCTAGTTACCGTAGGATGCTGAAACTCCAAGGGCAGCAAGAATCAGTTTTATTGTCATTAAGAGATTTTAATCATCTGAAATTCTCATGGGAACCTGAATGGTGCCCTTCGCGCAACTTAGAGGTGATTATTACAGTTCTACGTTGTCGAGCACCCCAGTTAAATAGGTAGTTACACAGGTCTCGTCTGGCGCCAACAGCTCTGTGCAGCTATTGTAACGAAGACGAGTCTGTGGAACACTACCCCTTGACATGTCGACGTTTTTCACGTCTCAGACGTCAGACCCTGGAGGTGCCGCTTTGCAGTTTGGGGATATCCCTAACAGTGCCGGCTCTACTATTGTTCGGGCATCCGAAATGGGGTTCTGCCGCTGGGATGTATGCCCTGCCCTTCTGCGCTTCATTGGAAATTCCAATAGATTCACTTTATGATTGCGATTGGTCGCCGTCTTTCTACTCGTCCGGGCTGCTAGAGGCATATTTCAACGGAACGTGAGACCATTTACTTAATCGTCACTGTGTCCCGTTCTTTGACTTTCCCATCTTCCAAACTGTAGTGTGCCTTTCCCCATGGTCTATTATGCTCACGTCCTGTGCTTGTCCTTCATCCTGTGAAATATAGCCGTCAACGTGTTAACTAGCGTTCGTCTCTCTGCCTGCGTGGTCCTTGACCCCTTCATAACACAAATAAAGAAGCTATCAGTCGCCACACAGAGATGACGTAAAGAGCCACTGAGCGGGTGTGAGGAATACCAGAATAAGAAGCGCGCACACAAGCTCTCAAAGAAACACGTAAAATCTTTCTTTGCACGTTAACTTTCAAAAGTCATGAAGAATTACAAACGTACAGGTTTCATTCAAGCCGCGCCGACAATCGCAAGCTGACAGGGGCGTAGCCAGAAATTTTGCTTGGGGGGGGGGGTTGAGACTGCACCTCGACCTTCTGAAGGTATTTTTCAAGGCATTAAAAATATGTATAATAAATACGTAACTATTAACTAATAATAAACATAACTATTAATAAAAATTATTAAGCAAGATCTAGAACTATTAACTGAAATAGTTATTATTAACTGTCAATAAAGAGAAAAATAAAATATTTCAATAAAAAAAATATTCGCATGTTCTGAGAATTGTGGCCGAATTGTTACTACAGCTTCTGATTCTCTGATCCGTCGACATAAAAAGAAATAGCACTTCAAGATATGGAAATGTAGAACAAATAGAAACATATTGGCTTAACGAACATGGAAGTAAAAAATTAATTCATCTAGAACTAACAAAGCACGGAGGAGACATTATAAACGAGAACAGTACGACACAAAATGTCCCCTTTGCCATACAGGAATATTTTAGTGCTAAGAATCGATGGTTATATGGACAAATCTTAACACCGCTGTTTTTATGCCAATGTGTTGCGTAAGAGCACACTGTAAAATGATTGACACCCGTGACGGTGTAAATCACAGTCTAAAACTAACACCGTTACACTCTGGCATAAAGACGAAGGCAAATAACCGTCGAGGGTGTTCCGTCGTTTATAACACCCTCACACCCTAGCAAAAACGCAAGAATACACGTTTTAAAGGGTGTTTTATCGTTAACTACACCCTTTGAAAGGGTGTTTCTTTTGTTTCTCTATAGGGTGTAAGGGTGGTAGTTATAGACACAACAGGGTGTAAATCATTTTCCAGTGCAGCCTGTCAACAGTCACGTACTCCGGATAAGGGCACCAGAACTAGTAACAAATGTACAGTTGTGGTGAAAAAAAGCGAGATTATATTTTGATCTGGGCAACAGTAGTGTCACTGGCCACAGAGTGTGCATTTATACGGATAGCCCGTTCTTCCTGGTGCGAATTTGCTGCGGCCGCGCGGCGTTTACATTGTTTAAAGGGACCCAGCAACACTTTCTTCAGCTTTTTTTTAAATCTTAAATGCTTGCAGAACATAGTCACCCAACACACCCAGTACATAGATTAGGGGGTCGCGAACTACCTCAGCTGAAAATAACTGCTCTATGACCATCAGATAGCTTGTAAACTCGCTCAAAGTGTTCTTCTCTCTTTCCGGGTCTTGACGTTCTTCTACGGCTCGAATTACGTCACTGAGGCCATGTAGCTGCTGTTGATCGGTTTTCGTTCAGTTGCAGCAATGAACGCTTTTCGATAGCCACTTTTAAAAGAAAGCAGAAATGGAAGTCGTATCTGGTGTGACGAGCAAATCACGCACTGCCGCTGCGTGCTGGCGATAACTACAGCTTTCGCAGTGGTTGCAGACGTGAAGGAAAGAGTGAAAGCACTTATCGAAAGTGTTGTAGGGTCCCTTTAACCACCATAGCACGTCCCGTGCGACACCTACACTCTAAGAAAAAAGGGTAGAAAAAGGGAGGAAATCGAGGCTTTTCTCCTCGGGACCAGCAAGATTCTCCCTTTAGCTAATTACACGTAGCGCCCTCTGTACGGCCTCTACGAAACACCGAAACGGGGGAGGAAATATTCTCCCCTGTCGTCTGCAATCTGCTGTCGGCGCCGACGCCGAAAACGAAACCGTTTATCGTTGCACTGTGGCTTTCGCCGATCGGGCGCATACGACGACTATGAGCAACACCTCCCCTGGTGTGCTGCTTGCTTGTTTTCTCGCTGTCTTTCTTTTTATTATTACCATGTACCCGCCACGCTAACGCACGGCTCGCCAGCCGTGTGTTTGAAGCACCGCTGCATGCTTGCTGTGGGCGACTCGCCTGCGCCCTGTTCAACGTTACCACTGCTTTTGTGGACGTTTTATACTGGCGCCCAAGGGTAAAAGAGGTCAGCGATGATAGCAAACTGCCCCTTTTTTCGTCAACGAGCACGGACCGCAGCATATTAACGCTTCAGTTACCAACAACAAGAGGCCCCCATTCGGCAACATCTTGGCTGAATGGTTGCCAGACCAGCGGTGCGCTCTACGGTAAAATAGCGAAGGCGAGGCAATGAGTGTCATTACCCAAACATACCTGCCGTACTGTTTCGTGAAACGTTTTTAAAGACGATAGTCTTTCTTGGGCTACTTAAACCCAGAAATTTTGGTCTGTCTGTATGTCTGTATTCTGTCCGTCTGTCTGTCTGTGACTCGATTCAGCACCCGGCCAAAGCAAAAGAATGCCTGCGCAATAGTCTTATATAGTCACAGCTAAATCTACCCGTCTTGGTCCGGTGTAATGTTATATTGTCAACATTGTTGAAGAAGAACAAGATATTACGGAAATATGAGACAACAAATCAATACAGAAGTGATATTTGCAGTGTTCCTTTATAAAAAATTCAATATATGCTTGACTTTTGCGAAATTAAATACTTCATCACTTCAGAAAAGAATTCACTCGCCGTCGCCTGCTGTCGCCCGCGCCACTATAGCTTCTGGCGTCATTTTAAGAATCAAACGGCAACAGTTACGAAAGGTTCCACTAGATAGTTCCACGTTCTGCTTGCAACGCACGTGGAGTAGGGAAACCGCGGTTCTATAAACGTTGAAGTAGGGCGCCTCGATTAACGCGTCTTCGCCGTACGGCAGCGTTCGCATCGAGACACCCGGTTTGGAGCAGTAGAACGCGCAAAATTTAAAATGATTTAAGCAAACATTGGCGTCTTTACCTTTTGAGGAGCGCGACGCAAGAGGAGCAACATGAGAGGTGAGCGGGGAAAGGAAGGGAGGCATTACTTCGCAAAAGCCGATAAGACTATCGTCTTTGACGTCATTTGCAACGAAAGGAGCAGATACGCGGCCAATTTTTTTTTCTTCTTTGAGCTATTTACTGCTTCTACAAAGCCTCAAATTAATAAAGTTCGCAATTGCACGGGTTACATTTGATGAAATAACAAAATCCACCTATGGCTCACGCACTGCCATGGGTTATCGAAATAAGCAACAAGCTCACTGTTCCTACCTGCATTCTCGGCGATCAGGGTTATAAATACTTGGTCGCCGTTGCAATGTTTAGTTGTGGGTTGTGATCATGCGGACATGTGAAAAAGTGTACTATATGTTGTGGTGTAATACGTGTATTATGCTTGCGATGTTGTGTGTTACGTGTATTGTGCGTTGGCAGAGCCTTTAATGAAGTGTGTGTCGCTGTGTTGTGCTCTGTTTCTTCCCAATATGTGCCCGAACACATGCGGCCCGTGATGTTGGCTATAATAATATACGTTATTTATAAAGGAAACCAAGCCTTGATGTAAGTGCCCACTGATGGTGATGCTTAGTAGCTGCCCCACCCCTACTTTTTTTTGCGTTATCTATCGGTCATTTTAAAACGTTTACGATTGCTTTACTTCGAGCACGCTAGAGGGCGAGCATTGTCGAGGATGCGACAGCGACGGATACGTTTTTCGTGTTGCCTGCATTGCCTTTGCGCTGAGATTTACGATTGCAGACGATCCGCGTTTTGATGCATCGGTTGTAGCAAGGTGAGACGACTAACAACAACTGGTTGTTCTAAAACGGCCGCATTGGATGCTTGTGATCTCGTGTGAGGTGAACGGCGGGGTTACGAGCCTTTCGGAAATAAAGGCGGCATTTGAAAGCAATCGGTATGACTTCTACTTGATTGGCGACATCGCTTGCTAACCGCAGTTCTGGTGCTCGGTAGGTAATTTCTTGTTATTTAGCGCATTTATAAGCGCACGCACAACCACAGTAACCTACGCATTTGTACTTCCTCGATCCTCAAACCGATCAGCTCGCTAGGCCTTTCTCGCATGACAAGCCTTGCTTGGGTGACGCTGCCAGGGGAGGAACGCTCCTCCATTAGCTCACGAAAGGGGGAAATCTTCCTCCTCTCCTAGGGGTAGAAACGCGCTCCTCCCTCTTAAAGGGAGAATCTTTCTACCTCTTAGGGAGCAATATATGATACATTCCTGTTTCACCCTTAAGGGAGAAACTACCACACCCTTTTTTCTTAGAGTGTAGGTTGGCGCACGCAGTGCGGTTGCATGCGGACGCGTAAAGCGGGCAATTTGTTTTGTCGTATGCGTTGAGAGCGCGACCAGTGGCTCCTGCGGCTGTGAGGATTCTCCTGCTAGATTTTACTTTTCTTGCTAGGCCACACCGCTGTCTCACTCTCTTCCGGCCTTCATTTACGTCGCGCGAAACATCATGAAATGGCGCGAGGGATGAAATGCGTTCCCCAATGGGCATTTTCTCGGCAACTAAAGCATCTCTCTCCGCCGAAGGAACGCTGAGAGGGCTTCGGGGCAGCTCGAAAGTTCAACTTTTGTCTGAGCACAACTTCCTAGTTGCCTTCAGTCTCCTTTTAAAAGTGAAAGTATTTTTTTTTTGTTCTTTCTTCAGCACTAACGATGTCGTGACTCACCACGTAAAGAAAAGAAAAAAATACGGTACCTTGCCTAGGAAACAACTACTCAAGCCCCATCATAAACTGCACGATCAAAACAAGGACCGCGATTTGCGAAACGACAAATTCAGCGACATTTGTCTTTTAGACGAATGTCCTACACGCCGCGGTGGCCCAGTGGCTAATTAAGGCGTTGTGCTGCTGAGCACGAGGACGCGGGTCCGATTCCAGACCGTGGCGGTCGCTTTTCTGATGGAGGCGAAAAGCAAAAACGACCCTGTTTACGAGATTTCGGCGCATGTTATAGATCCCCAGGTGGTGAAAATAAAATCCCGAGCCCTCCACTACGGCGCGCCTCATCGCCTGCGTTGCGTTGGCACGTTAAATACTACAACCAATCAATCAGACGGTGTTCCTGTTGTGCTTATATCAAAGGGAAACCCTGAAGCTTCTTACTTGCAACAAAAAATCATGTAAGAAGTATTTTTAAAATTATAACAAATAAAGCATACGCAAAAAGGTGTGGTTCAAAATGAAACTAGACATGACGCCACCTTCCGGCTTCTGATCTGTTCATACTTTCAAGAAGGTAACTATAAATCAGTAGCACGAATATTAGAGAACTTGGAATTACCGCCCAAGTAAGAAAGTTGAATAGTCTATTTTAACTTCCCGCAATTAATGCAAAACGCAATAATTATACTCCTGTTGTGCTTCCCCCGTAACAACTATACCAACAAACGGTAACATCCCAGAGAAGGCGAAAGGACAGTATCATCCGAACCAAGGTGGTAAATTACTGTGGAATTTTCGATGATACCTCGATGCGTAGCACCAGCCGCCACTACTCACTCTGAGCGTGTGCGGACAGCGGGTAAAGCAGGCAGTCAAGCACGGAGGCCCCGAATAGCCAGTGCTCAGAGCACAGTTAGAGCCGCATGAACTCCACGCGTTGTCTTCTTATCTTCCACACTCATCACATGCACGAAGAGCCGCGGCGGACACGCGAGGAGCGAGATGCACTTTACTGGCTGTGAGCGAAAAGAGAAAATATGCGTTTGGATTTGCTGCCGGAGCCGATATTTGTGATACACAAACATACACACCTCTTCCTGCACGCACATACGCACCCGTCCACGCTAGCGGGCACGCACTCTCGCACACGCACGCGCGCACACGTCAGCACCACACACACGCACGCACACACGCAAGAAAATTTCTTAGCCTAACTGAGCTTGCACGGGCGGTGATATTGACTCACGAGAATGAATTTCGTTGTTTCCGCGGCTTATAAATTTCAAGAGCTCCAATCATTCCAAGGACGAGAACAACTGATCCTGTATTTGCTTTCTTTTTGCAACAAAGTACTCAGGATACAGCAGGTACTGTTGCCAAAGTGAGAAAGAAGAAAAGACAAACCACCGCAGCTAGGCTTACTGCAAATGCTAAAATTTTCTCCAGCGGCGTTTCTCGAAGACCCCAAAGGTGCCTCCGAAATGCATACGGCTGTAAATCCTCAAGGAGGCTGCGCATTCCTAATTCGTGCGGCACTCGAAGACTGCGGCAATTTTCCCCTAATGCAAATTTTTATACAAAGCCTGGCTTCGTTGAGCTCAGAATTTAGGGGTTAGCTTCCTCTGTCGGGAGGTTTCAGTAAGACACTCCTCTAATTATTAATTTTTTTCGACTTCCACGTTGTAGCCTCCCTATATAAATGGCGGCTCCTTGGCTGTGTGTTTCGACCCTGCATGTAATTATGCATTCGGCAAGGTAGATTATTCGCAAGGTGCTTTCTTAATGAGTCAGCTGGGATGATAAATAGTCGGGAACCTGCTGCAGTTAGCTTTAAAATGCGCATCTGGTTTAACATTCGGCAGTCTCCAAAGCACACTACTAATAAACAATTCATGAAAGAAAACAACGCGGGAATTCAGGGAGGACTCAAAGAGTGGAACGACTACTGGTTCGGTATCTTAGACGAGAACCAGGCGCAGAAAAACAAAAAATTATTTAAGAGGGAAGAAGGTGGGGGGAGGGGGGGGGAGGGAGTAATGAAAAAGGTCGCCTCTCGTAGACTCAAAGAACCAGCATAAAATATTGGTTCTGGTGAACTTCGAGAAAATTAACATTTACAATTCTATAAGGAGATTGAAGTGCTTCCTAAGCTGGGGTATTCGTAAATTTACAAAGGAGGCGCAATCTCACGCGAAACTAGTAGAACGCGAAATTGAGGGTGCAGTTACAGCGCTCAAGCACGGGCGAGATTGTGACGCAAGAGGGAAGCTCAAACATCGCCAAGGACGAAACACAGAAATAGGCATGAATAGAAACGGTTTTTTTTTTAAAGTATGGCAAGAAGCAAGAATTTCGGTCCAGGCGAGTGACGAGCCGTCCGGCACGACCATTCGCGCCAGGAAAATGTCTGGCGCTGTAATCTTAAAAATGCCAGTTTCATTCACCAAAGTCAAACAATGTGTTGCAATGCAAGCACCGGCCGGCCGGGTGTTTTAAAACTGCTGATGCATTGCGTTTACTGTCGCGCACATCGCAGCGAGCGCCTGTTTTTACCGCATGGGGTAGTACACGTCAAGGAAGGAGTAAAGAAAACACATCGAAACTTGACTTGTAGAGCAGGGATTCTTTGCCAATGAATCTCTTGGGTCGGAATAAATTGTTGGTCAAAATAAATTTCGGAAGGAATTAATATATATATACATATATATATATATATATATATATATATATATAATATATATATATATATATATATATATATATATATTATAGAAATTTAAGATTGGCAGAAAAGAAAACCTCTGAAAGCAAAGGGGAGAATGTTGTAGGTCATTGAAACAGATAAGGAATTTGAAAAGAAGAAAGGAAGTGGAGAAAAAATGCCCGCCGCGTGGGATCCGAACCCGAACCCAGGAACCCGAAATAGCCCCGCCGGTAGCGTAGTGGTAATCGCACCAGACCGGTATTCTGGAGGTCGTGGTTCGGATCCCACCCGGCTGGGCATTTTTTCTCCACTTTCTTTCTTTCCAAGGTCCGGGCGAGAGGAGAGAAGAAGTGGAATTGAGAAAGCGGATTGGTTTGGGAGTATGTAGGCGGAGATATTGAGGGGGAAAGAAGGTTGTATAGTTTGAGCCGCGAAGTCGGTAAGAGGGAAGTCAGCCGGGGTTGATATTCCGGGAAATTCTTGGAGAGAAAGAGCGGTTTGCAGCTTCACCGCGCGGACTACGGAAAGGTTCTCAGAAACACCGGAAGCAGAACAGGCGGTTCGAGGAGTCCTTATCAGAAGCTATCTGCAAGCCCCAGGTCAAAAGAAAAGGTAGAAAAGGGTAAAAAAAAACTAGGTCAAGGAAAAAAGAAAAAAAAAAAAAACCACACACACAAAAGAAGCAATAACCGCACAACTGAAATGGCACGTGTCGCCAACAGCAACATTCCTGGAACAGGCCTTTCCTGAAACTCAAAAACGAAAAGATAAAGTTAGGGAGACGTACGGGGCAACAGACAAGGCGGAGCAAAAAGACAGAGAAAAATAAAAATAAAATGGAATTCCAGAGAAAAAGTTTGGAGGGATGCCTGCGCGTACTAAACTGGAAGCTAAGGAATGAAAACAAAAGGAATTAGGTGGCCACATAAGGAGCAGAGGGGGGGTCATATTCTTTGCATAAGGTACAAGCAAGACAGTGCCTAATGCTGTATTCCCTGTGAATATCGCAAGGATTCCAAGTTGCCCCTAGACGCATTAATTCCAGCAGGTTTCATGGAGTTGAATTTGTGAATTAAATAGGATTCTCGGTATTTCCTGTCCCTAGGAGACAAAGTTTGACTGAAGTATATACAACTTAAGGTCATCAAAATTATAGCCTGGTTGGTTGAAATGCTGCGCTACAGCTATGGAGGATTTGCTAAGAGTATCTGCCCGGTGACCGTTAAGGCGTAGGCTCATAGGTTGACTCGTTTCGCCTATATACTGTTTGTGACACATTGAGCATTCTAACATATACACAATGTTGGATGAGGTGCAAGTAAAACTTGAATTAATCTTGTGAACATAATTACTGGCTGTGCATTTTACAATGCAGTCTGTCTGCAGGTGCCTGCAAGTTTTGCATCTGGGACGGCAGCAGCTGGCTACCACTGGTTGCTTTGAAGGCCCTCTTTTAGCATGCACTAAAATATCTTTTAGATTCCTATTTCTCCCGTAGGTAACCTTGGTGCTTCCGGGAACGTCTTTTTAAGTCGGTCGTTACTTGCTAAAATGGGGTAGTATTTCCGCAGGATATTGTTTACGTTAGGGAGGGCGTTTGAAAATTTAGTTATCAGGGCAGGCGGCCTGGCGCTTTCGTTTTGTCGCTGTTTGTTGAGCACGTCATCCCTTTTGAGATTAGATGCACGTTGGTACGCCTGATCGAGCGAGCTTCTGGGGTGGTTCCTGTTCATAAGGGTGGACTTGAGTTCGTCTAGATGCTTTACGTAGTCGCTGTCATCACTGCATACTCTTCTAATTTCTAAATTGGTGGCTTGTCCTACAAAGATCCCTTGTTTGCAGTGTCTCGGGTGATGGCTTTTATAATCTAGATACTGCTGCCTGTCTGTTGGTTTTCTAAAAAGCGTGGTTTTAAGTTTACCGTTGTCTAGAATGACGGTAGTATCCAGGAAGTTCACTTCTTTTTCAGAATGCTGGCAGGAGAATTTAATAGTCGGATGCGAAGAATTGAGATGAGATATAAACGTTTCTAGAGTCGCAAAGAAAGTCGGTGAACAAAGAACGTGTCCCCTTCAGCCCGAAGAGTCCATGCTGGTCAAGATGCAATACGATCAAATATGAAATAGCGGAGGTAAACCGTGAGAATTTGTATGCGGTATATAAAGCTTTTGTAGCTTGATCCCACAGGGTGTTTGTTCAATTGCGCAACTCATGATAACAAATTGGTCACTGAGGTCGGCGCCAACCCTGGATTTACCCTCATTTGCGTGGTTCCTAAACTTGCAAGAAGGAAGAAGAGCTCAAATTCGGAAGGTAATGAGAGTTAAACTAGTTTTAACAAAGTTATGACATATGGGCATGTTGCAGTCGAGTAACCTCGGAATAAAGCTTTTGAGAATAGTGTGCATTGCTTCGATGAAAGGAAAATAGTTTGTAACAAATGCCGAGGTGGACAACCCACGTCAAGAGTAACAGTTGGAGCGGTATCCTGGAGGTCTGGTTCGGATCCCACCGGCGGCATTTTCCACCCTTTCTTATCTCCAATCTTTATCTGTCTGACAATGGGAGGTTCCTGACGCCAACCCTTATTTCGGAAGTTCAAGAGCCGATTCCTATGATTCGTAATATATATATATATATATATATATAATATATATATATATAATATATATATATATATATATATATATATATATATATATATATACCGTAAACGAGAAGACTAACGGGTAACGAACGGAACGTTTCAGCTTGGAGTGAGCCTCGTCAGAATAAAAACAAATGGCAATTAAACTGGCTTGTAAAGCATCAGGAGCCAATCACAGTAAACACGGTGACACGTGTTGTGACGGGCAGTACGACAACAGTTGATGAACATTTTGATTCCATATCAAGGCTAACAGAGTTTGTAAGTGACATGTAACTCACACGGGCAGAAACAGTGACAGCTGTACAAAAAGGGGATAGTGGAGAATAAAAGGAAGATAAAGAGTAATGGAAAAAGGGTAAAGAAAAGGAGGAGTCAATGAAAAACAAACGTTCTACTGAACAGTGGAGTCAGCATAAAGTATGCAATGCAGTGCGAAAAAAACGAACAAGATAACACAGTAACATCTGAACAGTCAACAAGTCGTAAAGAACGCGCTTATGATGGCATCACTTGTGAATCAGCATAAAGTATGCAATGCAGTGCGAAAAAAAAAACGAACAAGATAACACAGTAACATCTGAACAGTCAACAATTCGTAAAGAACGCGCTTATGATGGCATCACTTGTGAAACTGATGCCGATGCTAAGATGAAAAAAAAATGCTGATTGGAGGCACGCGCGCTGCCACATACACGCGGACCAATATACACACAATATGTCTATGTAAACAGCAGCACAAAGGTTACACAGAGGCGGTCAGTGCGACAAGAAAGCCAGCGCGCCAATGCTTTCATTTAAACCCGATTTCATAGACTAGAATTTGTGAATGAGATACGATTCCCTGACTTCCCTATCATGATGTGAGTGGAAACCGGAGTCAAGGATTGTTGCTTTTATTTTGTTAAATTAGGGATCAACTACGTTGATATGTTTGCACAACGGTAGGTTCGGGGGGGGGGGGGGTCTTAATATGCGGCTTGTTATCATTGAAAAGAAGTCCAAAAGACTTGCGGGTCTGGCCAATATACTGAAGCCGGCATTCCGTACACTCGAGCAGATAAATCATGTTTTCGGTGTCGCAAGTAAAATTACCTTTTATATTTCGAGTCCGCGGGGGTATCATTCTTTCCGCGACCTTTCGAAGGCAGCTTGCCAGGGCAATTGGAGGGTATGATGGAAGGTCAAGTGGAGATTTGACAGGCTTGAGTGAGGCGACCAGACGGCTTATTTTCCACTCCGGTGGAACGATGCCATCCATCCACGTCTTGTTAAAGATGTCCAAAAGCATTTGACGTGCTTGAGGGCCAAGGTGGCATAGTGTGGAGTAGGAGACCCCACCGGGACCCGGGATGAGCTACGCCTGCAGGATGCCAGAGCCGCCTCTAACTCTTCCATGGAAAAGAGCCCGTACATGCGTTTATAACGTGACGCAGGGACTTCACGGACCCTTTCAGATCGATTGCCTACAGGTGTAGAGGCAACCGTCGCGCAGAAATTGAATGTGGTCCATTGTTGCGTATATTCATAGTCCTTACGAAACCCTGCTTCTTCATTAGGCTGACTGAAATGTAAGGTAGCAGAAATTCTGTGAGCGATTACCTTGGTAAGTACCTTGTAGACGACTGACAGTAAGCTGATCAGTGATCGGCTGTGATTTTTCAAGTCCTCCATGTAACCTTTCTTATGAATCAGAATGATTTTCGCGTTCTTTCAAGATTCCGGTACACTCGCGGTCATTAGGCATTGCGCAAACAGGTTTGCCAGTTTTGCTAGTACAATTTTCCCGCCATCCTGCAAGAGGTCTGCTGTTATCTGATCCTCACCAGGTGCTTTGAAAAAAGAAAGTGGAGAAAGAAAATTTTCTCCACTTTCTTTCTTCTAAATTCCACATCTGTTTCAATGACCTACCACATCCTCCCCTTTGCTTTCCGAGGTTTTCTTGACTGCCAACTCTTATTTCTGTGTTATTTTCAACGAGCCCCTCATTTCCTATTCTGATTCGCTACATGCATAGCAAGGGCCTCTGTTCTGGCAGTCTTGGTGCCATAGGAAGCTTAAGAGGGTTCAACGCTGATCGACCACACTTGACATGTCGTACACACTCGAGTCACGGCCCGGGGGTTAAAAAGAAGGTCCCCTTCACCCCGAGTAGTCCGAGTGGCGCTGGCTACCACCCCCAAGCACAGGAAACAAAATACCTAAACATAAATACCCCAGAAAGTGGAGGGGAAAATCACCCCGCCGGTAGCGTAGTGGTTATCGCACGAGACCGGTATTCTGGAGGTCGTGGGTTCGGATCCCACCTGGCGGGCATTTTTCTCCACTTTCTTTCTTTCCAAATTCCTTATCTGTTTCAATGACCTACCACATCCTCCCCTTTGCTTTCCGAGGTTTTCTTGACTGCCAACTCTTATTTCTGTCTTATTTTAACGAGCCCCTCATTTCCTATTTGATTCGCGATATATATATATATATTATATATATATATATATTATATAATATATATATATATATATCAATATTATATATATCCTATATATATATATATATATATATATTATATATATAATTAAGTTTTCAAACAGAAAAATACCCATTGGGTTATGGTTCGGGTTCGGTTGAATTTATTCTGTCCCTGTTCAGTTACCGGTTCGAGTATATCAACCCGAACCGGTTCGCAAGTTTCAACCAGTTCGCGAACCGGTTCGGTGGGTTCAATATTTTCCGAAATCCGAAAACAATGTTTGTAGTGTAAATCCGACCATAAAAGCTAAATACAATATTAGGTGCATTCAAAATACTGCTCTTCCCCTACACAATTTGTGCGTTTTTTAACGACAAAAGTAAGCAATGAGGCCAGATACCAAAAAAACTGTTGGAGTAGTGACAATGAAGCAGCTACTAACGACTTGTATGCATCTCTTGACTCAGCTTTTGTAGCTGACTGCGTATTCTTGGACTTTTCTAAAGCATTTGATAAAGTTAATCACCAACTTCTCTTACAGAAATTTAAAAAAATTGAGAATTGACCCCGAAGTCCTACAATGGATACAAGTTTTTCTTTCTAACCGAACGCAGCTTGTGTCTGTTAATCAAAACTGACTCCCCTGAGGTACCTGTGTTCTCAAATTTACCTCAGGGCTCTGTGTTGGGACCGTTACTTTTTATGATATAGATTAACGACCTTGCCTAGTAATATGTATTCTTCAATATGCCTTTTTTGCTGATGATTGTGTGCTTTACCATAAATTACTAATTTTTCTGATGTTCAATGCCTGCAATCTGACCTCATAATATTACTTCTTGGAGCAACTCGCGCATATGGAGCTCAGATAACTAAATGAGGCGATGAAGTATCCCGCAATCTATTAACTTGTCCTGACTATTTTCTTAACGGTACCCTATTACAGAAGAATTCTCGATAACACGGGGAAGGCCTGGAATTTGGTTGGTTTTGTATTCCAGATAACGTAAAAAATACTCTTCGGTAATCGGAACTAAAATTTCCGCATCACCGTCGTAAACGGAAACAGAAATGGAACTTCTTGTGAAATCCACTGACATGAGAATCAGCTTTTTACGGTTCCAGGCTGCTTTCGTTCTTGTTTTTTTTTTTCTTCCTCCATGCTTTTTTAGCCTTGTTGGTCTCTAAGCCTCGTCTCGTAAGTGGTTGGCCGTGTTAGCGCAACGAATGCAACATCGCAGTTCTTGTTCCAGTCGTTCGGTCTCGATTCTAGACCGCCGAGGCTACAGGGCTCACCTCCTTGTCGCCTCGTTCGTGCCATCGTTGTGCTATTCGTCCTTCATTACCACGTTGCCGTCTATCTAAATTCGGTGGCTTCACGAAGTTGAGGCCTCTAGCCTCCGTGAAGATGCAGTTGCAAGGACTCTAACAAAAATAATTGACGCATTTTGTAGTGCACAGCGACTCATTGTCGCCAAATCAACTTTTGTGGAATGCTGTGCCTACTGCTTCTTGTAGTTTCTTCTGCTTTCTGGAAACTATCAGCTACAGTCACTTTCTAGTGGTTAGAGTTCCATGAATGCCCTTGGAAGTGTGTACGCACATAAATTTGCACCTTAGAACATCTCTCTCAGTAAAGGGAACTCCTGTTAAACGGAACTAATTTTTCCGGTCCCCTTGAAGTTCTGTTTATCGATAGTCTACTTATAATCCGTAGTCAAATATAAATATCTTGGTGTGCACATAACTAACAATCTTCCCTGGTCCTTGGCGTATTGATTTAATAACATCAAAGGCTAAGCGCATGCTTGGATACATAAAAATTCCCTAGCACCTCCCCCTCTAAAAAAGTAGTTGTATGCTACTTATGTCCACCCCACACTAGAGTATGCTTCATCAGCTTGGGATCCTGGTTATGTTACTCTAACCAACCAACTTGAAGCTGTACAAAACTGTTCCGTGATATTTATACTGTCTAACTATAACCGACCGTACGTCTAGCGTAACTTTAACCTACCTCCTCTCACTACACATAGAAAACTGTCCCGGCTGTGCCTCTTTCAGAAAGCTTATCACGTAAACTAGGTACTCAAATCACGCTGGATGCAACTCGCATTTTTCATATCTGAACGCCTTGATCATCACAAAGTTCATATCCCGCAGCAAAACACTGTCCCCTACTCTCATTACCTTTTCCCGAAAAGATGCCGTGAGTGGAACCACCTGCCTGCTTCATTAGCTTGTGTTACCAACCCTGACCGTTGTTTCCGGGAAGCGCTTTCAAATTCAAATGTGTTGTAATTTTCTTGTATTTTTTTTCTCCGTTGAGTCCCCTCACGGTAGAGTGTATCTTTTCCCTTTTGCTTTATTGTTCTTTGTCAGTACTTTATATGCTTGTAACGGACCCGTTATTTCTGCTGTACATATTTATGTTGTACTGCGAATTAAGTGCATTTATCTTTGTTTTTGGTTTCTTCCTTCTAACCTGACTCCGCTTATCGCTGTGCTCATGGCGCTTGCTGTACTACGTGTTTCCTAAACATTGTTGTTTTTCTGTGTGTGTACAACCTGATACGCTTGGCGCGTGCCTTTCTGCTGATTTTTTTTTTTTGCTCTTCTATGTAAGCCCCTCCCCCCTCCCCTCCACAATGCTTCATGCCCTGAGGGTAAAATAAATAAATAAATAAATAAATAAATAAATAAATAAATAATAAATAAATAAATAAATAAATAAATAAATCCTATATTCTGCTTTAGGATTGCGCAATGTAGCGGAAGAAAGGATGGATGGCGGATGTCAGGCGGTGCAGAGACAAACTCGTAGTGACGCACACATCCGTGATAACTACTCAAAATGCATCCCTGTGATCCGAACAATAATGTATTGACTGACTCTTAACTAAACGTAACTTTTAACAAACCTCTAGATTACACATTCTGGAAGCCACTGCTAACAAATTATCCTAAGTGACCATACAAGCGAATTCACGGGTATATTATTTACGTGACTGCTGTAGGATTTTTTTTCTTATGGTACAACTGAAGAAAAAACGTATGCCATTGGTGTTTAAACATGTAGGACACGCGCCGGTACCCAAGCCTAATTCTAAGTGTTTAAGGGTCGGCGTGACGGGCGATTTCATAAAGCAGAATGCGGTTTAAAAAATGCAACGGTAGTAAATATATCCCGCAGTAATGTCTTTCGATGCTGGCTTTATTTATTCCCTAGGAGAACATAAGGGCTGGCCGGAAAAGTAGCTGGTAAACCTTCGGCTGGTATCGGCTGGTACCGGCTTCGGCTGGTCGAGCGGGCTGTTGCGGCTGGAAAGCCACATGGGGTCCTGGACTGAGGACTTCACATCCTAAAGACTCCATGCAAGTTTGGCCCACAATAAAGATATTTATCCGCTTCCTTATTCTTAATATCTGGCAAAATGTCTTGAAAGCTGCACAAAACTTTTACTGGGAAAAGAAGTATCTCAAATGATCCAGAAATGCATATTGTTTCTATGGTCGCTTTAAACAACAAAACGTATTTTCGCATTTCGCTAATAATTTAACTAATAGAACCGGTTGGCGAACCGGTTCGGGGCGTGAGTTAGTCGAACCGGAACTCAACCGAAGCGAAATGAATTCTTCCAAACCCGAACCTGTAACCGAACCCGTATGTTTTTCGGTTAGACGCACTGATATACAGGATGATCAAAATAAGTCGACAGACTTTTTTCAATTAGGTGTTTATATTTACGTGAAGACCACCTCTACAGTGAACTTTTGCGCGCCCAGGGAGACGCAGAAGTAGGTGGTAATAGTTGATGTCGGTGGCTTAATAAACTAAAATGGAATAACTAACTTTTTAGTGGGTGCAGTAAGGAGGTATGTTTGTATTGAAATGTTAGACGCAATTGTGTTTCGATGCAGTTTCATCTGGCAGGATTCTTCTAGCACATCCGTACTCCGAGATTTCGAACTGCGAATTTTAATTGCCGTTCGCATGATTACGCATGCTAGACATTGAAGACCGGCGCAAAGATTCACACACAACTTCATCTTGGGTGCTGCCATCTATTGCCGGACTAATCGTTATGAGTTCTTACAAATTCCTTCGAATGGGGGAAAGTTAACCCCAAATTTGTTTTGCGCACGCCAACCCTTACTTTAGCAGGCAACTAGACGCTCACTGATTAATGCACGAAAAGGTTGAAGCGGTCGGAAGCAAGAACAAGAACTGATTGGGTTACGGAAGGCGAGCGGGCGGTCCAAGTGCAAACTCTTTCTAGAAGTGCGGGGCGGTTAAGTACGCTGCCCTTCTCGATGCAAATTGCTCCAGTACTTTCGCAGTGACGTCCTTAATGGTCGTTTAAAGCGCAGGGTTGGCCTCACGGCCTAAACGCCGTTGAAGAAGTCATCAAGCCTTGTAGGAGTTTTCTTTCTTTTTTATTCAATGTCATGAGAAAATTTTCTTCGCTGTGTTTTGACTTCATATATTGTCGTTATACCTTGACTCCAGAGAAATAAAAAGAACCACTGAGGACTTTTCTGGCAAGAGATTTACCACGAAATGTTTGGCTTAAATGCCATTAAGAAGTGTTAAAAAGCAATAATCAAGTTGCGTTGAGAGAGTTCCAGCATGAGATAACTGCTATATAACTGCTATATAGCGACAGGAACATGTTTTTTTCGTATAGGTTGAATCAGAAGAAGGGTGAAAATTTTCACCTTGAGGCGGGCTGGAAGATCGGTTTTTAGTTTGACAACGGGGTGGAGGCACAGGCAAAATTGATAACTGGCAGACTTTCAGTCTTGGTTTAGGTAATCGCAAACTGCAGAGCTCGGATCCTTTGTTGTTCATTTATTTCGCCAGCCCACAAGAGAGGGGAAGTTAATAATTTTGCCGATACTTCCACCTCGTTGTCAAACTAAGCACCGTACACAGCAGGCACGTCACAAAAGGGAGGCGTTTTGCGCCGGTCCTCGCTGTTTTTCACGTGTAATCTTGCGAACGGCAATTTAACTTTGCCGTTCGGTATCTCGGAGTACGGATGCGCTAGAAGAACTTCTGCCAAATGAAAGTTTGTAGAAACACGATTCCGTCTAACTTCTCAATACATACATGCCTGTTTACTGCGGCGAGTAAAAAGTGATTAATTCAATTTTAGTTAATCAATACCATGAACATCATAAATTATCACCTCACTGTGTCCCTATTGGGAGCCTAACGTTACTTTAGAGGTGGTATTCACATAGATCTAAGCGCGTAATTAAAAATAAAACCTGCCGACTTAACTTTGATCCCTGTATATTCCGCAAAGAAGGCTGAGCAGCCTGACTTTGTTTCACTTGAAAAATGTTTTACTTTGACTGCATATACATTACGCCAACAAACTAACAAGTGTTACATTTTTTTATTATTACCTTCGGGACGTGATAGGTGTCCGAACAATTATCAAGCCGTAAGATACAGAGGCGGATAACTTTGACAATGCTTTCTGCAGTTTAAATACCCATGTGCAGAATTTTACAGTGACGCTTCTAAAACCTCCACTATGGTGTCTTGCGCTGCTCATGGTCCGATTTTCATTGCAGCGAGAACCACGAGCGTACACGCAACCATTTTCTTAGCAGAAGCGTATGGAATTTTACTGATTGTACAACACATTCTTGAAAATCAAATTGCCAGATCCATCATCTATACACATACCTTGAGTGTTTTTCTGGCACTATCATCGCACAAGCCCGCCCCCCCCCCCCCCCCTCTCCCCCCAAAAAACAACCACATAGCTAATCTCGTGTTCAACACCATCATGTCTGCCTATGCGCAAAAGCATGAGCCCCTCCTCTGTTGGGTGCCAGGACACACTGGGATCGCTGGCAACGTGTTGGCAGACGAGAGAGCTGCTGCTGCTGCACTCGGGAACACTGTAGACATAACAACGGTACCATATACAGACCTCAAGCCACACATAAGACAACACTTGCGTAGAACATGGCAAACACAATGGAGTGCACAAACAGACAACTACATGTAATAAAGCCACACTTGGGACGGTACACAGCTGACTCACACAACAGACACACGGAAGTTGCCTTGGCTAGGCTACAAATAGGGTACACCCATCTAACGCACTCGTATCTGCTAACGGGATCTTCTAGACCCCAGTGCAGCAGGTGCGGAGAGGCTCTATCCGTAGTTCACATACTCATTCAATGCAAGGCGCTCGACACCACACGACGCAAACATTTTCCTGAACTGTATAGACACCACATCCCGCTACACCCATCACACTTCTTGGCCGACAACGC
Source organism: Haemaphysalis longicornis (assembly GCA_013339765.2). NCBI lineage: Eukaryota > Metazoa > Arthropoda > Arachnida > Ixodida > Ixodidae > Haemaphysalis > Haemaphysalis longicornis. Next base: position 31,979,367 of record CM023456.1, on the reverse strand, counting down.
AATGTTTTCTAACAAGCGTGTTTTTCAGTTTTTATCAAACATAAAATTTTAACAGCTTCTTTCATATCACGCATAATCATCCTGGCCCTATACACCAGCTATCTTCAATGATTCGCTTCACTTTTGTTTTTAGTGAGACAATTTAGTATTTAATTGTACATCTGTGTCATCAAATAACTGCCTTTGGCGGTCTTTGCCCTTGATGGCCTAGTGCCATTAAACTCAAACCATCATCATCAACTTTGACAATGCTTCCCGTAAAGACGCCGCAAATGCTCAAATATAACCCAAACGTACATAAATAGGAAATGTACATTACAAATCTTCATGACATTTTTTTCTTCACCAGCTCGCACAAAACTGACCACGGTACACATGAAAAAGTTTCTGCAACTTGTGTGGCGATGGCGAGAGCGCAATTAAAATGGTACCTATCTGAAATTGTAGTCATCATGTAGAATGTCGTTTTTCCTGCAGTCGTACGAATTTTAGCAATTACGAAAAAAAAGGATAACTCACAGATTGTGCTCTATTTGGTATACAGGCGTTCATTTTTGAATTCTTGCTCCTGAAGTGTAGGTGATATTAAAAGAAAGGAAAATAAATCAGCCTGCCCTCCATTTTTGCAAGGCAGTCCTTCGTGGTTACTCCTGACTCTACAGGAAACAAAACCCATTAGTACTAAAAAGTTTAACTTCCCCGACATTTTCAGCTGAACGCTAAGTAATCAAAAGTCTAAATAGAAGGCATGGACTGCATTGTTTCTGTACAACTAGTTCTAGTCATTTAAAAAGGATCCCGAATGATGTGAAACTGCCCCAGCCACAAATCAAATAAAGAACAGTTGAAGCTAGTGATGCTTTGCAACGCAATGAAACAAGCCCATATCGGCAGTCTGTGGAATTTGTACGCTGACATTGGGGGCACATGTTCCCGCGCAAACAATGCATTGGGTTAAAAAAAAAACAGGCACCCACAAAACAGCTTACTTAGCCTTTACTATTGATAAATAATATATCTTAGTTCTTATAGCGCAGGCGTTGTACCTACTGTTAACAGGAGACGGCTAGCGGTTCTACACCAACCGAACTTTCTCTCTGGAGAGCAGCGGGAGTTCGCACCTGTAAGCTCCTTAGAGGAGCGTCAATCCTAGTGACTTCATAATTTTCATCCCCGAGCGGAGTGAGAAGAGCGTGGCGGACATTAATATAAATTGCTTCTCCGGTACAAACAAGCCATGCGCGTGAAATATTGCTCTCGCTGTGGTCTCAGATTTGTGGCCCTGATAGCCGGCAGCCGGGATCGATAATGAATCGATGATGGTCCGCACGCGGGGCACATTTTCCTTGCCCCCGGGGGCACCTCGGTTTCTTCTCCGGCTGCCTTTCATTCCGCTTCGTCGGTAGACGCAGAGCCGAAGGGGTCGGCATGTCGGACAGTCGGCCCAGGAAAACTACACGGCCTAAGATAGCCGCCGCTGAGGACGGAGCAAGGCAACAACAAGAAACAAAACGACCATGGAAAAAGCTGTGCCGAAGTGAGGCGTCGAAGGAAGGCGTTATATCGGGGTCAGCCGCTTCTTGAGTCAGTGAATGCGGTGGGAGGGAAGAGTAGGGACAGAGAGGACGTCGCGTGCACAGGTGTGCACAGGTGTGCGCCTTTTTGCGCTTGCGTTGTTCTGCGACTGTTAGCAGACTCGTTTTCTTCTTTATGTGCGAAGCTTGTCTTGGGAAACCTGTAGCAGGCTTATGTCCGCCTCGGTACTGGAGACGATTTCGGCTCCCTAAGACCGTACCATTGCGAAAGACATATCCGCCGTAAACATGCGTAGCAATGCAAGGTATAAACAGGCAAACATCTTTTCCAATATACGGCCACTAGTGGCATGCATGGTGTACACGTGTCAGCAAAGTTTACAGCAAAAAGAATCCTTGAGGAAATTTGACCCGAAAAAGACTACCGGGAATAACAGGTTATATTCCATAAGACTACAGAAAACTAAAACCGTCCTAACTGGTTTAAAAATCATTCAAAACAAACTAGGACAATAGTAGAAAATACAGGGTGAGGTCTGTCTCGTGCGAGAAAAAAAGAAAAAAAAAAGAATCTGTGGTGCCTGGCCGGTAGGATCTGCGCCGCTGACGTCCCGACCACGTGGCGTACGCCATAGCCACGGACAACCACGTCCCACCGTTGAGCCGTTTCGGTCGTCTGGCTCAATACCATCCCCGGTCTTCTTTCCGGGTGTGCGTTTTTAAGTACGATAGTCTTTCTTGGGCTACTTGAACGGGAAAATTTTGGTCTGCATGTATGTTCGATTCAGCCAGCCGGCCAAAGAGAGAATTATCTGCGCAATAGTCTTATATACTCACAGCCGAATCTAAACGTCTAAGCCCGGTGTTAATGTTCATACTTGTCAACATTGTTGAACAAGAACAAGACATTACGCAAATATAAGGCAGAAAATCAATACATGAGTGCAATGTTCCTTTATTAAAAATTTACGGATGCTTGCTTTTTGCGACAACAAATAAATACTACATCAACTGCAAAAAATGGTCGCCTGCTGTTGCCCGCCCAACCTGCCGGAATCCTAAAAAATCAAACGGCAACAACAACGAAAGGTTCCACTGCATAGGTTCTGCGTTTCGCTTGGAATGCTAGTAGAGTTGGGCAACGTGGTTCTATAAACGTTGTAGTCGGGTGCATCGGTTCACGCGCGTCTCCGCCGTACGGCAGCGCTGGCATCGAGGCACCCGACTGGGAGCAGTGGAACGCGGTAAATTTAAATTTACTCAGCAAACCTCTAGCTTGTTACCTTGGAAGGAACGATACGGGAGAGGAACAGCACGAGAGGTGAGCGGGAAAGAGAAGGGATGCATTTACTTGCCAGAGGCGCGAGTCGACTATCGTCTTGCGTCGACATTGGCAACGAAATGAGCAGATGAGCGGCCAATTTGTCATACTCGCTCACGAGTCCTCGCTCGCTTAATCCGCGGATTCCTCGAAGCAAGTTGAGGCTCGTGGAAACAATCTCGCTTAATTCGTGCAATACGAACTCATTTTATCAAACGGAAGCGTAAATATTTGCTTGGCATTCTCAAGCAACAGTCGGAATATCTTGTTTTAATCTCTCTTGTCTGTTTGTTTTAGTGCTGTTGGGTGAGTTAGTAAGAAATAGATCTCTATGCAGCATTCAGCCGTATGAGTTCTGTAGAAATACAGCTCTATAGTCTAGTGTTGATAGGTAGAAATGCCGCTCTATACATCACTGCAGACACCCGTACTGAGAGTCCTATTCCTCAGTCTACTCACCCCACTTTCAAAACCTCCAAATGATGTCGGGATTCACCAGGTGACAGGCCGTACCAGAAGCAGTCCCGGAGGTAGTAAAAATGCGGCTTATTTCTTCTGTCCCTGTTTCGCCTTCTCACACGAAGGGCATTGAATCCTTCTCCAAGAACGTTCTCATTTTTTCCTCGTTTTCAGCTTACGCAGGTCGTCGTAGTGTCATCCCGAAGAGGATTTGTCAATAAGCAATAACCGTCCAATAGCTCTCTACATAACCGAGTTTTCTGGTTTGTGTAAGGGTCAAAATAAATAAAAATAAATATCGAAGGACAACCCGCACTCACAAGCTATCCCCGGCATTCCAATCTAAACTAAATGGGCATCAAGCTCCAGCGCCAAATCATTTCTTTATTCTTTTCTACCGGCTGATTGAATTTCTAACGCCTCCAATCAGAAGCGCACTGTATATCTTAGCCTTGGCCATTTCAACCTGTCAAGTTCATGCAGGGCATCATCATTATCATCACCATCAGGAGCACGTTGGACACCAGCTTCGCTCCGTGGATTGTGCACCGCAGAAGATATCCGCATTGATGTCCTTAGCGAAGACTGTAGGCATCTAACATTTTTTTCTTTGAACTCCGCCTTTTTATTAGCGTCAAAGCGAAGTGTATCACAAATTTCCGCTGCCGAATTCCTTTTTTTGCGGAGCTGCCTGCTTCCGGGTCCTAGAATATGTCGACTGTGTTATTAGTTTTTTTTTTTTTGTTTTTGCGGATTCTCAGCCGGTGAATGATTCCACATGCAGGAGCATTTAAGCGCGTAGATTTGTCTCCTTCAACCACAGTTATTTCCTTCGGAGACGCAATCCTGGTCGGGAAAATAAAGGAGTCGGTGAGAGGGGGGGACGGGAGGATTTCCTTTCGTTAAAGTAGGATTACGTGTTAGGATGTTCTTAAAGGGACATTGGAAAACTTCCGATAAACATTTTCACGCTTGAACCCAATGGGGAAGCCATAGTTATCGCCAGCACGGAGCGGCACTGCGTGGATATCCGTGATGGATCGCCCCTCATTTGCCCTTCCCCCTCCTTTCCCTACTTTACGTGGACAGATTGAATTCTACGGCCGCGTTTAGTTGATGACTTGTGTTCCTCGTCGGATGCTTCCGTACGGGCTGTTTTTGCGGCTGGCGTCCTCTCGGTCTCGGCGTCTTTCACCATCCTTCTTATTACTCTGGCTTTCATGAACACACGGGCTTTGCGTGTTATGCTTCGTGGTTGACAGATTGCTCCATGTCAGAGACTAGCGTACAAGATAACCGGGGCAGAACGTTTGGGTGCTGTTGCATTTCAGAAGTAAAAAATGGCATGGTGTGGTTGAAGATTTACGTGGTGAAAACCGCCTAGAGAAAAATACCACAACGAGCAATTCTGTGTTTGCGGCTAATCGTTAGCCTGAATTACAGGTACAAATTAGAAAGAAATACAGAGTTTCAACAGCATTTCAACTCTCCTAAAAATGAACGGCGAGGTGCCGTGGCTTGCGCCTCAAAAATTACGAGGGTGTTAAAAATGATCTAAGTAATAGGGAAACCCGAAAGCCTAGTTGTACGTCCTGTTGATCTGCTGTTGAACTTTCGTTTATACATTGTGGCCCCCCCTTGACCACTTGACCATCCCCCTGGAAAGCACCGTATTAAGCCTGGTTCCACTCGGTCGCCATCGATAGGAACCTCCTGTCGCCGCTGGCGGCTATTATTGCACGATCGGCTGCGGCCTACCTTCATCCAGCATGGCTGTTTCCCTTTCTTGGCCCGCGCTCCTATTTTTCGCACTTTTCCCTTTTCAGTACTTCACGCAGTGTTACATAGCATATAGAGATCTAAGGCTTTCGCCTTGAAAGCAGCCTCTTTCCGTAAATCAACTTTTAGCCTTTGATCTTCGCCGTACCTATCTGATAAAATTTACGTTATGTTTGGCGTAAAAAATGAAACCATATCATTTCGGACACGCATTTTTTTCTTCTAAACCAAACTCAAGATGAGTGTATGAACGAACAATTTCCGCGATGTGTTGCCACTCATAGCAGGTTACTGTAGTATGTGTATGATTGGGGGGAGGGGGGGAAAAACCCTGGGTGGAAGCTAGCGTGTTCTGTGTGGATACCTTTTGGCATTTTTCGCATGTTTGCCTTGCCGTGTTCCTCGCAATGGCTCGGCATATCATAAAGCCAATTTTTTTTTACTTATTCTCTTAAGGTTACAGTAAACATAAATCATAACCCAACCATATGAGGGCGAGAATGTCGATACGGGGATGGTATTGCGAACTAGCGTTATGCCCCGGTTAAAGTGCCCCTGAAGACAAAGTAATACAAGTTTGGCTCATTAAAATGGCTGCGTTGTCCCCATAACAGTAGCATAGAGTTTCATACTAATATACACTAGAGGGAAATCGGGCGCCACTGTCTAGAGGAGCCCGCACTTCAGCGAGCGTTCCGTCATGTACCGGGCAGGTACGTTCCACTTGTCCTTGGCATGGCTCATGAACAGGCTGGAAAGTTGGCTCTGGCTGCAAAAAAACCGACACTATTACTCAAAAGGTTCATCGAAATTTCTTGGTTATTATAAAATTGGATCTCCAAAAAGATTAATTGTCAGTGATTATGCAGAAGCTTCAAGCACGATGAACAGAAAAAAATGTTACCCTTTTTGGTTGATTCTGGCTTCGAGACAAAAATAAAGCCATATGGCTAGCTAAGCCAAGTAGGCGAGTAACGTCGCTAGCGGCAATGGCACCACCTACGGCGGCCCGCGACAGCAGCTACAGATTTCCCTCTAGTATATATTAGTATGAAACTCTATGAACAGTAGTACCAATTTTATCGCAAACTTCAAACAAATAATCGAGATATTAAAGAAAGCAAATGAGGCAGTGGCGAGCTCCCAGCGACTTTCCGGCGATTTCTCTATGACGCAAGAATATCTTGTTCTGTGATTGGCGGCCCGCCTGTAAACCTCCAAAGAAACATTTTTTTGAATGGCGATTGTTTGCTGGGGCCTCTAGTTTTGTTTAGTTGTATCAATTGAATGCTAAGGTGCAGTTAACACGCTGATGACTAAGGGCATTCTCAATTAACCAGTCCTGGATAGTCCGAGGGAAGTCCAAGGACTGCCCTCGGACTGGGGATGCATGAGAAAATCAAGCGCCGGATCGCGTCCTGGGCAGTTCGTGGACCGTCTGGGACTGATCATCGAGGAAGCCCGATGTTTTAGTGTTGGCTCATAATACGTCACTGCGACACATATTGCGTCCCTGTAGCGCGAAGTTGAAAGTTTAGAATATTTATTTCGTCTTTTTTTTCGTTAAAGAAACGTGTTTCATGGCTGTAATCAAGCTGAGTGAGTTCCAGAAAATAATTCTTTCAAATTCAGCAAAGCACTATTTTGTCTCGCTGGCACCTTTAAAGTAATGCTAACCATTTTGGCCCATGACTGCCGCTATAGCGGCAGTCATGGGCCAAAGGCGCGTATATGTACAAGGCGCGCATATGTTTCGTTATAACGAAACATATGCGCGCCTTGTACGGGCGTTGCTGGCTCATCCTAGGTGACGCGACGTCTCTGTCGCTGCCCTTTGGCTGCAGAATGCAGAGCGATGCACGTTAATGCGTGCACTACGACGGGATTCCAATATATTTTTATAGTGTTTTAAGATCTGCACTATATACGCGGAATTCCTCGCAATCCAAGGCAAGTGGAAGGCTCGGAGGCGCCTAAACAAAGTTTCTGAGATTTTTAAATGCATTTTACGGCTTTTTCAGCAGTGACGTTTATTTTGTTACTTATCTACATGTTTCAGTCGTTCCGTCAACTCTTCCGTTGTTGTCGCAGTGTGTGTGCCATTCAAAGTCGTGCGGTTGACAGGACTTCGTTAGACGCTTCGCTTCTGCCTCACACAGCGTGTCGTTGTCTGCAGCCGCTGCGTTTCGGTGCTTCCGCCTGGCGCACTTGTTCCCGGTTGCATCCCGGTGTCGCGTGCACCTGTCTGTTACGTTTGACGGCCTGCATACCTCTGGAAATGTGTGTGTGTGGAGAGAGAGAAGGAGGCGTACCTTTCAGCTCTTCGACTTGGAGGGAATGTTAATGACCAGGGAGTCGATAGCGTATCGTATTGTTTGGAGTACCGTTTTCTGAAGGAACTGAAAATAAAGGTGCGGCCCTTTTGTATTTGAGCGTTTTGTTTCAGTTTTTATTGTTTGGTTCACTTTATTAGACAGAGTAAATAGCAAAACATTCGTATACAGGCAGGGACCCCATAGTTAAGAACACTGCAGGTGGGATCCCTGATGATAAATAACAAAATGAAGAATAGGAGCAGCGGCTGCACAAAATTAAATGCATAAGGATTATACAGTTGAAATACAAATTATTAAGCCATGAAATGTCAAAACAGTGCTAATATGTCAGAGAAAAGCAAGAGTACAGAAATGCTTAGAGTGGGCGAAAACAATTACGCCCACCTCCCCTCGCGGGAACCCTGGTGTGATGCGACGCTGAAGGGGGTTCCATTGTGCGTTTCCGTAGGGTCGATTACTCGAATTTCGTGAGCAATCGTCGGTAATGCGAAAGAGAAGAAGAGAGAGAGAGAGAGAGGAGAGAGAGAGGAGAGAGAGAGGAGAGAGAGAGAGAGAGAGAGAGCAAGCGTAGCGCGGATGACCGTCGACTGAGAGACCGGGCACGGGAGCGCGGCACTCCGCTTATATGAGCAGCGCGCCCCGAAGGAGAGGAGACCCGGAGAGAGAGAGGGCGCTGCACATGCGCAAGCGCGCTTGCGCCGCGCGCAGCGCCGCCCACCGGCGGAAGTGAGAAGTGCGCTGCGCCACGCGCCCGCAGATGTTGGGCGAGAGTTATCGCTATCGGAGAGAGGAGAGGGGGTGAGCGGAGGAGAGATGCAGCTGTGCGGACGCGGACGCCGCGACGACGGACGCAGGACAGAGCCGCCGGCAAGAGATGCTCCTCTCAGCGTCGCGTCTAAAAATCTAAAAGAATCTAACAGCTTAATATTTATAAGATCCCTTACCTACTTACAGATGTATGTACACATTTAGTGATACATACATATACAGCAATACAGTTAAACCTGGATGTAACAAACCTCTATGTAACGAATTCCCGCATTCAACGAATTTAATACTGAAGCCCATGTGTTTGCGACCTCTATTGAACGAAACGTCGCGGTGGTTAACCTAGATGTAACAAAGTCGCCGAGCGGATCAGTCCTTGTTTTTCGCACTTTTGCTGGAAAATTTATCGGACAAATGAACTAACTTACTGAATACTAGCACTACCATAAGGAACCAGCAGAAATGAAAACGTCTGGAATTGCGTGAACACGAAATTCGCCATGATGATGATGATGATGATGATGATGATGATGAACGCTTCACTGATGATCATAATGATGATGATGATGAAAGCAGTCACTTTTGGTTTTGCTTGTTTAGCGTGACTTGTGCGGTTGTTTGGTTTTGCTTGTTTAGCTTGTTTTAGTAACTACCTTTCACGTTTTTTGGGGGGGTGACGGCCCGGTGTGTATCAACACGGGCAGCGGAGTGTGCCGCCCCGTTCATTTCGAGGGACTGGTGGCCGGGTGACCACATGATATTAAGTTCTGGTAATCTTTTTGTTTGTCGAAAGAGGTACAGTGTGGGTTGAGAGATGCGGCCAACTAGAAAGTTCATGTAGGCGGTCTGAGAGTCGGTGATAACAGTAATTAACTCCTCGCCTATTGTGGCAGCAATTCGCCGCAGGTGGGCTAAACCACAATGCTCCAGAACGACCAATTGTCATGACCAAATTTGAAAATTTGGCGAATGACGAGGACCAGCATGCAATTAGAGCAAAATATAGTATCTGCGCTGGGACAGCATGGCAGATGCACGCCTTGCGATGTTGTCACATCGCAGATAATATATTTTGCTCTAATCGCATCCTCGCCATTGGCCGAATTTTCACATTTGGTCACGACAATTGGTCGTTCTGGAGCATTGTGGTGAAGCCCGCCTGCGGCGATTTTTAAGAGCGGGTGGGGAGTCCTAAAATGTGCCTTTTTTTCACTTTGAAAGAGCCAAAGCGACAATAGCGCCCTGGGGCCCTATATGGCGGTCGGTTTCGTAAATTCAGAGGCACGGAAAAGTGCAAGACAACATTGCTTGCAAAGACAGGTAAATGCAGCACAAAGCCAGAGGTAGCACTTATAAAGAGCTTATTTTTCTTCGGTTATTTATATGGTTTCCGCGGAATAACTCTTGCCCAAGTGTTAACGTATATCTGCTTAGTACTGGCTTGGATCGAACCCCGATAGGCGCCGGGATGCTGACGGAAGGATATTTATTTAAGCGTAAAGCCCCTCCGCAACAAAAGGAATGTGGAACACGGGGAGTAAGAACACATCTGATTTCTGAACTTTCCTTTTGAAATCGACCCAACGTAATGATAAAGAGTGCTAAAACCCATTCCATAAAATAATGAAAAAAGAAACTGCGCGACGGAGATTTCTTTTTTTTTTATGATTCCCTTATATCTCTCATGCAGTATATACGCTTGCTTGAACCGTCGGTTGAGAACGATCAATCTCTGCTGGCTCTCTGCTTCTCCAATCGCAGTAGCTGACGTGGTAATTCTTTTCAGCAAGCAATTTCGTATGGCGCATGTCGCAATTTTCGCTCCAAGATCCCGTTAATTTCGGCTCTGTTGTTACTGTACATAATGAGGCCCGCTCCGCAGTTTGGATATGTATCGAAAGAATTGCTTGCCTTTTCGGCTGCCTACTGCCAGGATTTCTCGCAGTTCAGCTGTTTACTATTAATTTTGGTACATGTTTTTTTACGCAACACTTGGTCAAATATAATTCGAAGCACTTGGGCTTACGTTTGCGCAGCCTGCTTACGTAGCACTGAAATCAATCGTGAGACATTTAGATTCTGATTGTGTTGAATTGCAAAAGGGCCTTTGCAATTGAGTTGATTTTTTCTTCTATTGGTTCTTTGGTGTATTCCTCTACGTATAGTTAACGAGGGGATCAAGTTTACCTTTCTCGGGCGTGATTATATTCTTCCAAGCTCCTGACGTTAAAGCAGGCGCATTCGCATTTTTAATAGCCAATGTGCAGGACGGAGAACGTTATTTAGAGAGAGAGAGAGAGAGAGAGAGAGAGAGAGAGAGAGAGAGAGAGAGAGAGAGAGAGAGAGAGAGAGAGAGAGAGAGAGAGAGAGAGAGGAGAAGTTGTTTGTTGGAAGAGAGGAAGGAAGGTGCACTGGGATATTATTGAGCTCAGCAGGGAGCTCACCTGCATACAACCCAGCCAGTGCGGTGGAAGGGGGAAGAGGGATAAAATATTAAGGAGTAGATTAGGGGTGGAATAGAAAAGATCAATGGTATTCACGAAGCGAAGAGAAATACCAGGGGACTGGCATTTTAATTTCCCAACGCATGTAGGTATTTCACAGATGGCCAGACTAGTCTAATTGACGCCCTGCTTTCCACATCTCGTCAGTGCTGCTGTGCACCTACAATAAATAAATAATAATAAATAAATAAATAAATAATAAATAAATAAATAAATAAATACAAATAAACAATACTAATAATAAATAATACCAATACACTAAATAAATAAATAAATAAAATAATACAATAATAAACAATCAAATAAAAAAAACATAAATCATAACATAAAAATCAAAACATCAATCAAATCAAAACCTAAACCATAAACATCACTCAATACCCTAACTAATCCTACCCTAAATCCTACCCATAAATCAAATCATCCCTAACCCCCTATATCCCTAAATACCCCCTCCACTCCCTCACATCCCATCCCACCCTATACCCCTCAATAAATCCCTCTCTAATAAATAATAGTCTATGTTGATCCGCGGCCACACGCGAGCCGGGTGGACTTGGCCAGGTCTAGGTACGTAAAACAACTCGAACACAGTATGTTTCCTTAGGTGTGCATGCACACAAATTCGTTTGTGCGTGCAGTATACTGTATTCACTCATCTCTTTGGCATAGTTATCTAGTGAGTGAGTGAGTGACTGTGAGAGGGAAAGAGGTTCCCATAGATGAGGTTTATTTTAAAAAAACGAGCGCTGCTACCTTTGGGTATTTACTTTTTGCCTACGATGTTAACAAGGTTCCTTTCGCACTACAAAACGTTGGCTGGGATGAGCCGGTCTACCAATGCCAGTAGTTGGGAAAGTTGCTTCCCTATATATACTTCGGGTTTAAGCGCAGCTGCTATGGCAGAAATTATTTTTACAATGAGGCTTTACACGTAAGTCGAAATAGCCTGTTAAAGCAAAAAAAAAAAAACTGCCGTAGTTGAAAAAGGTATATTTGCATATGAAAAACGGAATTAAGATGTTTTTATACCAACACTCATAAGGACAGCCTATGGGATTAAACATGTATATGTTCCGAGGTAGAAGTAGAAATCAGTAGAACTTAAGAAGAAGAAACTGGACGTGGGCAGGGCATGTATTGCGAAGGCAAGCTAACCGTTGGTCATTAAGGGTAACAGAGTGGATCCCTAGAGAAGGCAAGTGTGGCAGGGGGCGGCAGAAAGTTATATGGGTAGATGAGATCAAGAAGTTTGCTAGGATAAATCGGTCACAGTTAGCACAGGACCGGGATAATTGGAGATTTTAGGGAGAGGCCTTTGCCCTCCAGTGGACGTAGATACGCTGGTGATGATGATGATGATTCATGATTAACCAGCGCAAAATAAACAGGACTAAAGAAAAGTACACAACACGAACGCTAGCGTTCGTGTTGTGTATTCTTTTTGTGTTGTGTACTCCTCTTTCGCTTCGTTTAATTTGCGGTGGTTAATCATGCATGTATACCAACTATCCCAGTCGACCTTGATGACGATGATATTCCGAAGTAGGTGGAAAGGCGGCATTCTCAAACAAGCTAGTATAACGCGTATGTAGGTGTCTGATCACAGTAACAATTTTTTGTGTTGTGTTTTGCGCACAGAGAGAGAGCTTTGCGCCCGGGAAACGTTTGGTTCCCGGCACCGGAAGAAAAGCTTCTTACGGCTTCTCTTGTGCCTATAGTTCACATCCGACGGTTTCGTATATCCGTAGCTTGCCTGTGTCAACTACATAGGTCACCGCTTCAAAAGAGGAGCAAATCAAAACGGCACTCAAAATTCTCTGCCTGAAGCATCGCCAGATTTCTGCCCTTTGCTTTCGCAGTCGCGTTTCTGTCGCTTTTTGAACGTAATGGCCGTATAACTAAGGTCCCTCAGGCCAGCCGCACAGCAAGAGTAAATACTCAAACGTTCAAAGTATGTTGTCGCTGAAGTAAACAAAATAAATAAATAACCAACAAAATGAGCGTTCTGTTGCATCGACTAGAAACATTGATTTAGAGCTTCGGACGCCTAAACTAGAGGTCCCCCTGGGACGTTCGCTGCATCGAGTGGGAGCATTGATTTTGGGCTACCGGCACCTACTTTCCCGTTTTTGTTTGTTTGTGTGTCTTATCTTGGACTGCCTTAAGCGGTACAAAACCATATTGAAATGTTTCTTCCTCCGTTGTTTTGTGAGTAGAGGTTTACCAGAGACAATAAAAAGGAAATTCACAAGTTCTCAGTACTGTTCTCGCCAAACGCCCACTGTTTCGAACGCTCCAATCAAACCCACCGCAACACGGTTTTTTTGCTGAAGTTGAGGTACAGGTAGGTGTTTTTGCAGATACGTTTCATGGGCAGTTGAGACGTCTAGTAGGCAGAATAATAATTCGTCGTGGTTTATATAGCGCTTCACCTGGAGGAAAATGCTTCTGACTCAATAGAATGGACAAAAAAAAATACAGGCTGTTGGTAGGCAGATCTTGTGGGAGTTGTTTGGCGTATGCACTAATGCCGAAGCCTTTCGGGTAGGCCGGTAAATAGTATGAACAACCCGTGTGATTGTCTGCTTCCTCGATTCTCGACAAATTACATTCGAAATTTGGACCTGCGGCACGAGTGCTTTGAACGGAAGCTCTGGAGGCATATGTGAGCGGGATCGTTGTGTCGGCCCGTGCGGCGGGGAGTGCGGCGTTTTATTGATTTGATTTACAAGCGTGCGAGGAGAGGAAGTAACGGGTCTGACTTACAAGGAACAGTGAAAGGCAATCCTGCCCCTCATTCGTGAGGAACTCACGTGTAGCACGCATGAGGAGCAGCTGCGTCGCAAAGCATTCTGCTAAGCGCGCGTGTCGTTGGGATCAGTGGCCGCACGGGACATTGGCGTGGCCCAGCCGCAATGCGTAGCGCTAAGCCTCAAGGGCACTCAAATATTGGAGGGAGGGAACAGCCGTTATATGTTCTTGTGTGCGCTATTAATTCTCTGAAGGGGAGGAGGATTGGGAGATGAGAAACAACAGTCAGACTTTTTTAATTCAGAAGGATTCTTTGCATATACCCCCACCGGTTTCTACATGGCTTTTTGGCTGTCTGGCGTTGAAACAGACTCCACACATGTCGCTGAAACCGGTCGTACAAGTGCGCGAAAATGGTTTAATCGTTGACGTCACAAACATACTGCTCTGCGTCCTTCCTCAAGTATGACAAAACTCTATCCTCGACAACTGCGCCATGAAGAGCCGACTTACCTTGTTGGACTGACTTGACGTTGGTCTGGATGTATAATACCCATTCTACAGGTGCTCTGCAGTTAAAAGCGTCTCGAGAGCGACATTTTCCAACCGAAGAAAAGATGCACTCGAGGAAGCCCCGTCGGTATGCAGGCAACGTTGCCGCTATGCAGGCGCAAACACAGGACGCCAGACAGTGCCCACGTGAGAAGAAACGAGAAACTGACGGTCGGAGTGCCGCCATAAAATACCGCAAAACGTCGGCATCCGAAAAGTACTCCACGAGGAATTTCGGAAAGGATGAGTTTGGCATGCTGTGTAATGCTCTCGAATTTCTTTGAAAATCGTCGTAGAAGATTTCCGCCAAATTTTGCTTTTATATGAGATGTATAAGCTTGACCAACTGATAACTATTTCGAATAGGACTTGATGTTTTTGCTGCAAAAATAGTAGTTGGGGAAAAAAGTCCGGAGAAAGCGCGTTACTTTTAGATGTAATGCTCGATGGTACTTACGGAACACCAATTGTAATGGTTATTCCTTTTATATTGTTTGTATATGTAACTATATACTCTTTGGTGTAACCCGCAAAAGTTTGTCTTGTAAACGAAACATGGTAACGCCGGAGTTTCGCTCTTATATTAAATACATTTTATGCTTTGTAATAATCGCGTGATTACAGCCAGAATAGCTCCCGCAAGAGTATCCAATCTGGTTTTTTTTAATATTCTAGTGTTACTAAAAATACCGTTTCTGTGCGGTTTCGAATTCACCGTGAACATAATTTTACGACAGGAGCCTCGACAGTTGAACTGGGTAATTTTCCCGTCTTTTGTTCGCTCCTCGTTGTAGTTTTTCAATGTCAGCGTAACCACTCACGGAAAGCTTTACTGCGTTACAACCCAAGCACTACAGCTTATAAAAAGAACACAATGATGGATGATTCCCTAGCCTGAGACCCGTTTTGCGGACTTAATGCATATGCGATTCAGGGAAGAAACTCAAGAACGGCGACTTGTATTCCAAGTACCTTTGTTCTTAACATTATAAAGAAGAAGTTTAGATAAGTGCGGTATTTTTTTCTTTTTATTTAAAAAAAATCTTTCTCTTCAGAGCTCTTGTAACGCCTCACGGATTTTCTGTATCTTCACATAGGCTTGCCCTTGAGAAACCTCTTGTAGAGTTTGTTTTTATTTGTGATATATATCGATCGCTCACTGGGTTTCAGAGTCGTAGACGTGTTTCGAAACATTTGGTGCTAAACGACCCATTGTAATAAATGAACTCACAGGATCGCTTTGATCGGAATTCTATTTCGCGCACACATTTTATTCCGTCCTAATGCCATCAAGGCTATCTGTAGCAGCCGTATTTTTTCCCGATTCTGCCTAAATGCCGCGAGAGTTTTCAATTCATTTTTGATAATCCACATTTATTGGTGCCACAGAATAGCGATTACTGAATACGAGAATGTTTATACACCAAAATATATAATTAAGAGGCAATGATATGTTGCCATGACACTGAATGGCACGACCTGTCGGAAGGAGCAAGGTTGGGGGCTGCTGGTAACACCAGTAGAAAAAGTCTCTTAAAGTGCCTGCCTAAAAGCAGGAACTGCAGCGGCCGAAAATTGAGCACAAAACGTGTGGTTCGGGTGAATTGTATGATGGGAAGCATCTATTTGCTTGCGGGAGATACAGTTTGGCGGGAAGTCGGGTGAAATATTGCCGCTTGATTTTGGGGCTTTGGGTAATGCCCCAAAACGTGTCCCATTGTGTGAAGTAAACGTTGTTGTGAGGCCTAAAGAAAACATTGCAAAAACAAAAGTCCGAGCGAGGGGGGGGGGGGGGAGAAGGGAGGGGGCTGGCCGCAAAATGAAATTTCTATGCTCACTGCGAAGACGACCAAGATGAAGGCGGGAACCAGCGCTAGACTAAACTGGTTCACTGGTGCCCTTTTCATGCACGCGGCGGTGGCTTCTTCAACCACTTTAACGAAGGCACTGATGTCTTTTCTTTTGTCCAGTTTGTTTAGCTGATTTCTTCACGACCGCACCCTTTCAGCGGATTATCGTAATCAGCTAAGTAAATACGTATTTTCAAACACACGAATTGTGCAAAACTGGCTTACGTACCCGTGTTTGTGAAAGTCTTTCTATTTTTGTAGGTAAAAACAATGCAGCAAAATCATCGCGAACGTACACATTCACGTACTGCCATATAGGTGTCGCTAGTGCTTTTAAAGAAACAGGATATTTTTCCCGCTTGTTTCACTGGAAAACGTAGATACCGAACAACGAATATTCTGGGTTTTAATAGCGGTTAATGGAGCACTTCAGACAGCGAAAATGCCTCTTTTTAGATGCGGCGCATCTCTTGCTCTGAGGCATGTCCCTCCTGCGTCGTCGTCGGCGGCGCGGCGGCGTCCAGTCCGCAGCCCTCCTCCGGTCGCCTCTCCCACAGCTGTGTGCAACACTCTCACTCCGGCGCATTAGCATAACGACAGCTGGCGCGCTTGGTTGGCGCGCGCTTCGCTGCGTTAACGCTGCGTTACGCTGCGTTAACAGCTGCTCCGGTGGGCATGTGCGCGCATGCGCGACTCTCCTCCGCGGTCTCCTCTCCTTCAAGCGCTGTGAATATAAAGCGGGTATCGCGCTGGGTGGTGGCCGCTAAAACACGTGTACTCTCTCATTTCGCGTATGCATGTGCATGAAAATGTAAAATTGCCTCCATCGTCCCGTGTATGAGAACATCCGTATGTGATGGAAGGCATCCTACGCGTTCACAATACGTTTCACGCGATGTAGAGAATCAACCCAATGGAAACGCCAATTGAACCCCCAGATGCGCCGCATCACACCAGGGTTCCCTCGCGGGGAGATGGAGGCAATTTTTGTTGTTCCTTTTGTTCGCCTATGCTACAGCTTCAGCTCCTTCCATGTAAAACCGGTTGAAAAACACACTTGGTCTTCTCTTTAGTCCTCAGCTTTGCCTTGGACGAACACCGTTTTCTTCCGCCATCTTTCAAAATCTGCATCTGACACCATTAGCGTTCGCCTCCTATAACTCACAAATACAAGGGGTATGATAAATCCTCCGCGTGCACGCTCGAGTCATCAACCATAGGGGCCACGAATTGGAGCTTTGCGGCATGAAAGACTAACTCCGTACATTTTTTGTGGTGTTTCGCTTCTTGCGTTACTTATAAAGATCATTATTTACACGGTCGTACTCATCACTTATCACCCCCCGTCCATTAATAAGCGCACGAATAAGTGAATCGGGTCGCGGGAGAATTGTCTAGCATCTGCCGGGTGCGCCTTACAATTTGTGCTCTCTTGTAACCCATCTTAAGAAAAAGTACTAAACGTTTTTTTTCTTTCTTTTTTGGTGGACCGCTTGCCAGTTGCTAAGTTTTAGGTTGTTCTAAGCCGAGCTAATGGTGTGCCATATTGCTAGGTTTGAGGAAAGAAACAAAAATGACTTAAGAGGGGAAAAAAAACATGCTCCTCGGTCTTACTTGCACGAGGTGTTTTTCCCTGTGCCGGTCGTACTCATGCCCCTTTGTCGTGCGCTCTGTAATGAATTCTGTGGTTTAACACGCCGAGAAACGGTAGGCGTGTAAGGTACAGAGTAAAAAAAATTAGCATTGGCTTAGCTCGGCTATGCCAGGATATACGTAGCATCAGCTAAGATTGAGCTGCTTTTTCTTAGGTTTCCTGGTTGTCTAGGATTAGCTGATTATCATGCTTACTGCTGCTAAAACGATTTCCAACCCAATTCAAATTTAATACAATCCAATTTAATCCCATCCAATCTAATTCAATTCAATTCCATTCAATCCAATCCAGTCACGCGGCGGCGGTTCCGGCGCGTAGCTGTGCGCCGTTATACGTCACTGCTCCTCACGCATGCGCAGCACGTCTCTCCAGGAGCCACGCGAAGCTCTTCAACCTCGGCCAGTGTAGCTCACGTTATAAAAGTTGTTTTCGCTGGCTCAATATCTGTAACGTGAGCAAATATCTCGTACATACTGGTGCCTGTGTCCTTATGTCTCCATCTAGTTACAGCCTCCGCCGCCTGGAATCGAACTCGCGATTTTGTGCGTACATATAGAAGCTGTAGGCAATGACAAGGCCAAGCAAGTATTGAAATCACAGTTTGGGACGGAGAACCTATAGTGCTGGAGGAGACAACCTTGGTGGGCAATAACAAGACGAAGCCAACTACGAAGATGAACGTAGGAAGCAGATGGTAGTGGGCTGTTTTAAGTTCCGCCTGAGGACAGTAGGTTGTTAGTCCAAAGGAACAGGTTACAACCTCAAGACAAAGGACCATTACTTAACAAAAGCAAGGCATTGCTTTCACAAGCCACGTCGGCGACTAACAAGGGAGAAGGGCGGGCTGTAGTTTGCAACAAGAGCCTCTACCGATGTAGACGCTCGGTATGTCATATCTGAAATGCCTTGGAAGGAGGCTGGGCGGAACAGGAGCGGTCGCTTTTGTGGATGGGCCTAAGGACGCGAAAGAAAGAAAGAAAGAAAGAAAAGAAAGAAAGAAAGAAACAAACAAAAAAACAAAACAAACAAACAAAAAAACAAACAAACAAAAAAAACAATCAAACAAACAAAACAAACAAAGAAAGACAGAAACAAACAAACAAACAAACAAACAAACAAACAAACAACAAACACACAAACAAACAAATAAACAACAACAACAACAAAAATTAGTCAATAGAGATTATACACGCAAAGTCATTGAATGTCATGTAGAAAGTATGAGCAAGCATCCTCGCAAACATTGTGTATGCTTTAGAGAATGTCTCCTTAGCACAAGAACGTAAAGTGGCCACTCACGATGGAAAACACGTCTACGCGCAGGATTCCGCAAATAGAGGGAAAAAAACGAGCGATTGCATCTCCAAATCATATACGCAATTTTTTTGCCATGTTTGGTGTGGCTTTTAAAAATGTTATTGGAGTATACAGCGCAGGAAAGTATCCGAACATTTGCGTGACGTGAGTGAATGCATGCGCCAATCAGCGATTGGTGCAGTCGCCGCAAGTCGCACTGGCGGCAGGCACACGAGTGTCCTGATATCCCGCTTTCACTCGGTTACACGTTTGTTCCGAGTTTTGTTCATTCGTTCGCACGCGTACCCGACGTGATACACGAAAATAGACCCAAGCAAGCAAGCGCGAGACGACATTTAACGCCAGCGCGACTCGGCGCTTGCATATTTGCCTGCATTCCGTCTACTTTGTTTTAAAACACTCGTTTGTCTATAATGGCATCAGCCGCTCTTCGAGCCAGATACTGACGCGGCCGCGGGGAGCCATCTCGGGTGCTTCCCTCGGCGTACAAGACCCGTGACGCCCTTCTTGCGAGCAGTAGGCGCCGCCTCGACTCGCCATGTCCGTAGAGGGGATCCACCAGACAAGCACACACACTCGGAATAAACTGAAGCTCGATACGGCACATGCCACCAAATGAAATATTTCACCCCTATCCGCTCTTGAGACATCCGGCTTTTCCCTCCGTCCGGGTGGCAAGATCTTACGCAGCAAGTCGTTTCAGTTTCAGCGACCAAGGAGCGGGGAACCGAAAGAAATTAGTTTCTCCTCCCTCTCTCTCTCTCTTTCTCGGCTCATTTTCATTCGGCTTCAACTAACTCTCACAACTCATATCGATAATAGTTTTTGGCCTAGCCAGCCTTTTCCTCCGTAATATAGTTTTTATTTTTAAGAAACAAGTAACTTTGGCGAAAGTCAAGACAAGGCTTTTGAGGTACTGGTGCTGTCTCCTGTTTTTTCTCCGTTTCCCATATCTTTCTGAAAGTCGTACCAGAATACAAAAATAGAAATCTGCGAATTAGGCATTCAAAGTGCGGAAGCAGGGGGTCATGGGTTTGGCCTGGATGGTGGGTACGACTAGTACAAACGAGGAAATACAGGCTTAGCTTTGATGATTATAGAAGCCCATGCAAGGCTGGTTTAGTCGAGTCACCGCGAAGGCGAGAAAGCACAACACACACAAAAAAAGAAAGAAAGAATGAAAAAAGGAAAATAAAGGAAGAAAAAGAGACAGAAGGAAAGAACGAAATCAAAATAACATCTCGCTTAGGATTTCGCAAGAATACTCTCGGATTACGACAGTTTGTCCCTAAATGAATGCTTCAAATGCGCCTTTGATTAACTACAATTTGTGTTTAGCAACACGTTATATCTCTGGATGTCTGAATAAGTTAACATGGACCACCTTGTTTTAGTCGGCTCGTTAAAGTGTTTAGAGATCAGAAATTCATCGTGTAACATATAGCTTTTCACTTCAAGGACCGCTTCGAACTACACGTACGTAACAGAAGGGGACAGCAGGGTCGCTTTAGGATTGCCCTAAATCAATTTGGTGCAATGCCAGCCAAGTTCGAGGTAGTTCGGTAGTATATTTAAGGCTGGAGAAGGTAATAAGGGCGGCGACATCGAAGTTGTAGTTGCCTCTTGAATACTTCGTAGTCTGATTGAGAGAAGTGCCGCACACATAAAAAGAAAGAAATGCTAAGAAGGTAGCGAGAAACTACACGTTGCATCACAGCATGCACATGGTTTACTCTGAACGACTGTTGGGACCAGTTTGCCGGCGTGATATTTCAAATTCAAGATAGCGGGTGTTTAACGCGCCATAGGTAAACCAGGGCAATGAGGGGCACAGTAATGGAGGGCTTGGGATTAATTTCGACCACCTGGGAATCTTCAACGTCCGCGAAAATGTCGAAACCCCGTGTTTTCCCTTTTCACCTCCATCTGAAAACCGGCGTCGTGGCCTGGAATAGAACCAGCATCCTTGAGCTTAGCAGCACAACACCTTAGACACTGAGCCACCGCGGCTGGTGCCGGCTTGTTTGTCTGTTCGCGTGATTTGTTTAGTGCGCCCAGTAATGCGGAACCGATCCCTATGGTTTCCTTCCAGACACACGCAGACATGAAAGAGAGAACATAACAGTTAGTGCAGAAAGCAGGGCGTATTGAAAATAAAATGTCGAAAAAGAATCAACTTCCCTATTTACACCCTGTATCGGAGATGGAAAAGATGGGACAGCAGATTATGAGTAGATTGGGTCGCGACGGGACACGCTAGCCCGGCAAGCTTTCCGTCCAGACGGACTGTCGCCCCGAGACGCCGAGACGAATCAGGGAACTACGAACGTAGTTATCAGCCATGCATGCGGTACAGACAGCCCGGCGGCTTCCCACAGCGGCGACAGATGAAGGCGAACGACCGAGGGAGTGACCCTACAGCGAAAAAAAGCGAGAAATGCAGCGCTGCTTCACCGCACGCCCACTGAACGCTGCTGGAGCCAGTTCCCCCCATATTCCCGTGCTTGCTAAGTCCGTTTAATGCGGCCAGTAATATAGGAGCCGACCCTTACATTTCTGTTACTTCCAGACACATGCAGACAAAAAAGAGAAAACAGAAGTGTTAGTACACGAGGAAAGGCGTATTCTGAGTGAAACCATAATCTAAAAGCGCAAGTAATTTCCCGATTCACACCCCGGATCGGAAATGGGAAAGATGGGACAGCAGATTAAGAACAAGCCACAGAGGACTTGGAGGAAGTAAGAAGGAAAAGGCGGCAATCGGAAAGAACCACCATGACGGAAGAGTACAAATTAAGGGGCACTCCGCAAACCAGCAGTCCTCCGAAGATTTGCGAAGCGCTCGTCTGGAGATGATAATCTTTCTCCCTCGCTTCAGACTATCAGATTAGTCACGAACTATCGCTTTCACTGCTATTTGCGCCGCCTGGTGTTGCGAAGCCTCAAGGTGCTTATGGTTCGTCCTGATTTCGCAGATTTCTTTTGCTGTTGGTGGTGGGATGTGTTATTCTGTAAATAAGACGAAACTATCTCCGTATGGTTCGGTTGCGACGAGAAAAGAGATTATTGTAACGTTAGTCTTGTCTTAGGAGGAGGAGAAAAGCGAACGGAAAGGCCGAGAGGTTATACAGGTTTAGAGCCCGGATTGCTACTCGGCACTAGGGAAGGGGTGGGCAGGGGATGAAAGAGAAGGCAGGCGAAAAAATTCTGCAGAAATTCAGGGAATTACTTCCTAATGGGTAGCATTCTTATGCCGCCTGTCTTGAGTGTGACTTTTTCAAAGCCATTTTTTTTTGTTTTCTCTAAACCCTGCCGACCGTTTTTCTCCAATTACGCTATTACAATGATTACAGGAGAAACTTTCGCGAAATCTGCATTATTGTGGAAATGCAGGGTGTCACACGGTTCGCCATTTTTCGTAATTATTTTATATCGTGCTTATTTTTTCTAACTTTTCCAAATTTCGCTCGACCAATTACGTCCATTTACGCTTTTATAACGATTACAGGTGTAACGTTATAGCGATTACAGGTATAACGTCCGCGTATAATGATTACGTGGATCATTTCTGGCCAGTGCCTCGAGGGCCTGCTTTACGGCCGAAAGTTGTTCTTCTTGGTTTTCGATCTTCGTCGTGGCTTACAGTCGCGGTTGTACGCTTCCTGACTTTGCTTCGCTCGGGTTCTTGGTACAGTCTCGCAGCATGTGCGTGAACGTTGCCGTCTCCCGGCGGCACGCCGCACACTTGTCGCTCTTGTGTGTCTCGATGTGCATCCCCTTTAGCAACGCTGGACTGGGTAGACGGGGTGCCCGTCAAAAGAGACTGCGCTCTGTTCAGCCTGGCTGTGTGCTATTGAGAGGGTTACTTTCTAGCTGCAGCTGAAGGACTTGAAATCTCAATTTAGGTCCGCAGTCGCCATTCAAAGATACAATCATGCAATTTCACACAATACGTTACGAGAACACGAAGAATGCGCGCCCCGACGGAACACAACACAAGCACCGATATGTACGGCTACTTTTTAGGCACCAAACTTGGGAAGCAAAAAAAACACAAATTAGAAAGTAGCGAGTGAGCGACCAAAAAGTACTTCACATCAAAAAAACTTAGAGGCCTTATATTAGCTCTCCCACTTGAGCAGAAAGAAGGAACTTTGTAATGAAAGAAGTAGCCCAATGACAACTGGCAAATTAGAACTGGATCCCTTTTGTCTTCGGCAGCTTTTTTCCCCTATTATTTCTTTTTTCAAACATTTCTTTTTTTTTTAAGCACGAGAACTTCTTAGCTTGTTGGTTTACCAGTAGCAAACAGAGGTAAGAAATACCGGCATAACTACCTGTAAACCTCCCCATTTCCCTGATGGGGAATTTTCGCAGCCACTTTTTCTGAACGAGGGCTTCGTTTCCCTCGTCCGCCTGTTTACTCTTTCGCCCTTGGCTGGCACGCGGAAAGAAGGAGTCGCCTTGCCGCAGCCGGAGGGCTTAATTCAGTTGATTTCCCTTTGTTGTCCGTACTTGTTAGCGGGGACACGTTCGCGTTTCCTATTTATCCTAAGGAATCGAGTGTAGTCATGCAATCAAGAGCTGCCCCGCGGTGCTGTACGTAACTTTGTTTCCTTCATTTGCATAGGGGGCTGGTCAGGGGCTCGCAATGCGCCGAACCCTTTTTCCGTGGCTCTTGTTGTTCCCCCATTCTTTTGGATTTTTTAAAACAAGCTTTTATTAAAGACGATAGTCTTTCTTGGGCTACTTTAACCCAGAACTTTTGGTCTGTTTGTCTGTCTGTCTGTGACTCGATTCAGCCACCCGGCCAAAGTGAAACTAGGTCTGCGCAATAGCCTTATATACCCACAGCGAAATCTAAACGTCGAAGTCCGGTTTATATCTTCATACTTGTCAGCATTGTTGAACAAGAACATGACATTACGTAAATATAAGACAACAAATTAATAAACAAGAGATATTTACAGTGTACCTTTATAAATAATTCTTACATGCTTGTTTTTTGCGAAATGAAAGACTACATCTACTGCAGAAAAAAAAATCACACTGTCGCCTGCTGTCGACCGCGCCACTATAGCTTCTGGGGGCATTTTACGAATTCAAGCGGAAACAGTTACGAAAGGTTCCATTAGATAGGTTCCACGTTCTGCTTGGTACGCACCTGGACAAGGGCAACGCGGTCCTGTAAACGTTGAAGTAGGACGCCTCGATTCACGCGCGTCTCCACCCTACGGAAGCGCTGGCATCAAGGCACCCGGCCTGGGGTAGTGTAACGCGGTAAATTTAAATTGACTTCAGCAAATATTTAGCGTGTTTACTTTGAGATGAGCGTGACGCAAGAGCGACAGCATGAGAGGTGAGCGGGAAAGCGAAGGAGGCATTGAGTTGGCAAATGCCGACAAATACTATCGTCTTTAGTCGACATTTGCGAAGAAAGGAGCAGATATACGGCCATTTTTACTTACCCCTGGACCCGAAGGCCCGCGCTTTGGGTGGTCTAGCCACGATGCTCGAGTCCTGCGTTAACATGTAGCCGCGTGGCACGCAGGATTTCTTCTGGTGTTTAAAAGCGATTGGAAACGCAGAACTTCTGACCGTGAAGCTCCTATTAGGACGCGGAGCCTATAGATACTTATTGAGGTGTATAGAGCTCAGTGCGTTTTAATCACGTCCTACATGTTTCTCCTCTTCAAATATTAAGGGTCAAGTTTCCATGAGAAATTTTGCCACCTGAAATTTAATGACGCCTTCATTTTTTTTTTTATTCTGCCTATCATGTCGCCCCTTTCCGAAGTGCAGTGTTAGGACGATGTTTTTGCCTCAGGGCAAAACCGTAACCAAAATGAAGATCACGAGCCATTCCAAGTTTTGAAAGAAGAGAGGAACTCGCTTTTCTTGATCCGTAGTCATCGGTGTCTGCGCACCTTTCAGACACTATGGATCAACGTAAAAAAAAAAAAAAACTACCAGTTGACGGAAACATGCAAGTTGATCTTGTTTGTAAACCGCTTCGGTGTCCCGGACCGATTTTTAAACCACTGTATTTTCTTGGTCAGCGGAACCGGAGCTAAACGAAAAAAAGTTTTTAGCCCGAATTCAATATCTAGCTGTGTATTTGGTTTGATAGATATTTGTTTTGAACATCCTCCGCATTGTGGGTAATCTTATTTTATGGAGTACTTTCTTACCGTTATACTACAATGTCATATTTCTCTTAAGCATCCATCGCATAAATTATTATTATAGCAGTAATTTTGTGCCGAAGCAGTATACAAAGGGCAATGCTCTTATCCATCCCTGCTTAATGGAACAGTCTTTGCAAATAAAGTATTTTTGTGTGACGTCATTCGAAAAGAAATATCCCATTTGACAGAGGAAATAACCGACGTTCTGTTGACAAACCACATAGCTAATGAATGTTGCAGCAAAAGGTGCTCGATTTGCATAGTTTGTGTGGAATGTACGTGCATGCTTTTGCAATCACTTTTTAAAGCGAAGCTGGTACCTCTACCCCCAAGAGCTCTGTCGCGACCGTTGGTGTCAACAGGAAACTGCCGCGAACAAATAAAAGAAATTACTGGCACCACCAGAAATCCAACCTGGAACGAATGAAGAAACGGAGCGAGCGCCCGTTGTCTTACCGATTGAGCTACAAGCCCACTCGGAGACGAGGGAGACAGACGGTACACTCACCGAGCACATCTGCGGGATTACCCTCTGCGTTCTCGATGAATGACACGCGGTAGCGTCACGCGACCTCTCGCACCGCTGTGCGCTCCGCCCAGGGCACGTGTAGCGGCCGTGTGCGCGCCTTGCGCATGCGGTAGGAGACAAAAATTACAGTAAGCTCACACCAACGTATGGCATCGCACTTCTTCGCCGTCTCTGTCGCCTATCTCGTCGCCTCCGGCGGCGGCGGCGGAGACGTAGGACAAGTGAGATCTCCTGACACCGGGTTGGAGCTTCCTTTTATTTTATAAAAGAAGGGTTTCTACTCATGTGCTTCACCGATACATATCAACCAACCACTGTTTATAAATCATGCATTGATTTAACCTTAGCAAGGAACATCTCTTTGAAGTAATAACGGTGTGGTTAAGCGCATTTCACTTGTATCTGGTTTCCCTCTTTGTACAATCGGCCATTTACAGTGGAAACTATTCTAAGTCATCGGTCTTTACCATCGACCTCGCAGAAGGCGACGAAAGCCCTTTTACGTTTCCTGAGTGAAACGAACTTGCGTGAAAGACTATAGTGCCCGAAACGGGACTAGAGTGCGCGCTTTCCCACTCCTATCTCTTCCTCTTATCCTGCCCTTTTATTCCCTGAGCCCCATTCCCCCAGTGCCGGGTAGCAAACCGGGCTCTACACCTGGTTAACCTCCCGGCCTTTCCTTTCTTTCTTCTTCTTCTTCTTCTTGTAGAGCCACGCGTGTGAATTCAAGTGATGTCGCATGGGTAATCGTTGCGGGTGTCGTTTACAGCTTCCCTTTCCAAGCTCCTTCACAGGGTGGATGTGAGCGCATTTTTTGTTGTGCCATCTTGCAATCCGAACCGCGGTAAAAGAAATATTAAGGCAAATAAAAGTTGCCTCAACAAAGGAACTCGGTGGAGCCAGCTTCATCAGCGCAGGCAATCTTTTCTTCCGGCTCGCACAATCCGTCTTGTTGTATCCTGTTATACGACGACCGCCTATTTGCTGCCAGTGTTGGCAGCCTATTACCCGGTTTGCGTCCGCTATTTCGCCGAGCATCATTTATGCCTAATCTCCTACCCACTAAAACTTTATTCTTTTTTTCTTTGTATTGTTTACCGTTACATTATATACTAACCGTCCTAGCGGTATTCTCCGGAAATACGCCCACGTCAAAAATGAACAATGTTTCCCCGGCATTTTCTTTTCCTCTACATCACTTACAGCGCCTACACGTGCATAGATTTGGGGCAGGAAGCGAGAACATCACCTGTTTCGGCGAAGTAAACGAGACCGGAGCTCCTCAATTTCCTGCTAGAAGATCCGCTTTCCCTGCTGTTGCGCTCTTCTTTTCTCATGATGCGCGAAAAAGTTTGTTCCGCTACGGATGCCACTTCCTGGAGCGGATGACTTGGTGTGTTGAATAGAGTATCGGGTGCGCTTTTTTTTTTCGCAAAAACGTTAATCGCACTTTTGAAAACACTGTAGGTTTTCAAAAAACAACCCGCCGCTGTGGCTCAGTGGCTAAGGCGTTGCGCTGCTGAGCACAAGGTCGCGGGTTCGATTCCCGGCCGCGGCGGCCGCTTTTCTGATGGAGGCGAAAAGCAAAAACGCCCGTGTGTACGAGATTTCGGCGCACGATAAAGAACCCCAGGTGGTCAAAATTAATCCGGAGCCCTCCACTACGGCGCGCCTCATCGCCTGCGTTGCGTCTGCGCGTTAAACCCTACAATCAATCAGGTTTTCTCAAAAACAGTAGCGCAAAATTTTGACCTTTTTGCAATACGCCAGCGTGTTAAGTCAAAAATACATATTTTTTGTCAGAATCTTCTCTGATATGAATGCTGAAAAGATGTGAATCATCAATTGGTGCTGTAACGCAAATTATTTAGTTTAGGGATCAATAGTTTGCCTCATCTTCATGGAAAGTGAGTTTGTACAGGGCCGTCCAAATAAATCCGGACTTTTTCTGTAGGTTTTGTCTAGCAACAGTACAAAGAAGCTATTTTGTTGCTTGAGGCAGGGCTGAGCTTTACTGTAATCGTGCGCCCAGCCGACAAGCCCCGCCGACGACAGCACTTATCTACTTTATCAAAAGTAGTTACGTATAAATCCATCTAAATGGTGGGCAACATTGCGTGACGTAAGCATGGTGTTTCGTTCAAATATATAAACTTGCCTCGCTGCTGTGGCTCAGTAGCTACGGCGTTGTACTGCTGAGCACAAAGACGCGGGTTCGATTCCTGGCCGCGGCGGCCGCTTTTCTGATGGTGGCGAAAAAGCAAAAACGCCCGTGTGTACGAGATTTCGGTGCACGTTAAAGATACCCAGGTGGTCAAAATTAATCCGGCGCCCTCCACTACGGCGTGCCTCATCGCCTGCGTTGCGTCTTTTTTTAAAGCGTCTTTTCTGAAAACGTTTTTAAGGACGGTAGTCTTTCTTGGGCTACTTACACGCAGAAATTTTGGTCTGCCTGTGTGACTCGATTCAGCCACCCGGCCAAAGTGAAACAGACACTGCGCAATATTCTTATATACTCACAGCCAAATTTAAACGTCTAAGTCGGGTGTTAATGTCTATACGAAGACACTACGCAAATATATGGCAGAAAATCAATACATGAGTGATATTTGCAGTGTTACTTTATTAAACATTCACGGATGCTTGGTTTCTGCAATAGCAAATGAAACACTACATCAATTGCGGAAAACCGCCGCCTGCTGTTGCCCGCGCCAGCTGGCGGCATTTGAAAAACCAAACGGTAACAGCAACGAAAGGTTCCACTAGGCAGGTTCCACGTTCCGCTTGGAACGCTCGTGGAGTAGGGCAACGTGGTTCTATTAACGTTGTAGTCGGGTGCCTCGATTCACGCGCGTCCCCACCGTACGGCAGCGCTGGCATCGAGGCACCCGACTTGGAGCAGTGGAACGCGGTAAATTTAAATCGACTTGAGCAAACTTCAAGCGTGTTATCTTGGGAGTAACGAGACGGGACAGGAACAGCATGAGAGGTGAGCAGGAAAGAGAAGGAGGTATTTACTTGCCAGGGGTGTCAGTCGACTATCGTCTTTCGTCGACATTTGCAACGAAAGGAGCAGATGCGCGGCATTTTTTTGGATACCTTCTAAGCGCTGTAATGCACCAATGATCCCCTGGTACGTACTTTGTCTTTCTTTGTGTTGAAAACACATCCTATGTAC
This sequence comes from Haemaphysalis longicornis, assembly GCA_013339765.2. Taxonomy (NCBI): domain Eukaryota; kingdom Metazoa; phylum Arthropoda; class Arachnida; order Ixodida; family Ixodidae; genus Haemaphysalis; species Haemaphysalis longicornis. The sequence goes on along the minus strand of CM023456.1, from coordinate 31,950,643 downwards.
GAATTCGCGCACCAATGGTAAGAAGAAAGAAATTTTATTCGTATATATAGTTTACCTTCAATAACGCTGCTGTTTCCTAGGCGGTTCGTGAATACGTAGATTTAAATTAGCTAGAACAGGCTTCAAATTACAACATGCCCGTCCAAAGGTGGATGAAGAAATGGGAAGCCCACATTTGCTCGTCCGTAAGCTGTCCGTACTAGATTCTGCTAGAGTTTTGTCGTGGACCAGTAAGCTTTGACGATTGCGAAGCAAGATGGCGATGAACGAACCACTGAGCGTGTGCGCGTTGATTCTAGATGTTTACTGAAGCTTTATTCACAAGTACCTTGTGCGCCGATTTTTAGTTGCTGTTTCGGCGGACCAATTCGTCTTTACCTCATCCTGCATGACGTCGCAGAAGACTTGAGCACCTCTCTCCGAGAGTACACGATGACTTGGTCGTAATTCTCATTTCGCCAAGGGGAAACCGTCTTTGCTCGAAATTATTGGGTTCAAGTTCTTCACTCAGTAATCGTTTCCCTTTTGTGATTGTTAATTGGAGTGAACGGAAGTTGCTTGCAAAACGTCCCCCTTCCCGAAAGTCCGTCCCTCCTAATGGTCAGATTTGGTTTTTAATGCGCGGAGCACGAGTGATGCGTACACGATTAATAGGACCTTAATGGCCATGGCCTGAATCTGTGTTCGCGCCTGAAGGGGGCTCCTTTTCTAAGACGAAAGCCTTAGCTCAATATAGCCCCGGATACATTGACACGACGAAAAAGGGTTGAGTCGACTGGCGGGTTCAGCTTACCTCGACCCCTCCTGCGTTTCTATGAACCCCGTCCAAAGAATCGAGGTGAGGGGAGCGGCGGGGCTCCGGAAAAGGAGCTACCGTATTTTCACGATTCTAACGCGCACCCTCTTTTGCTAAAAGGTAGCCTAAATATTTGTGTGCGCGTTACAATCGGGAATGAAAGCAGAAAGAGGCTTTAAAGCGGCCAGCAGCACTGACACATGGGACGGACATGAAGTTCCCCCCCCCCCCCCCCCCCCTAAAAATCCAACTTAATCCAATAACAACAGTCCGTCAACACGACGTGAGTGAATTTCGGTGCACTAATTACTCAATGGCATGCCGCATACCTTTGCCAGCTGTTGGACATTTTTTTGTGCTGCTGCAATTAGTCCGTAATGCCTAGAGTTATAAAGATCAAGACATGTGATATCGCAAACAGCTTCAGTGTTCCCCGCTATTACTTTATTTCCAGCAGTAGCTGGATAAGCAATCTTATGAAGCACAAGCATTTTTAGCTTCCACAGCTGCATACGCCACATAAAATCTCCTTCTTCCAGGTACGTGGTTTCATGTCTCTTTCATCTGCGCGGTACAGTCAGTGTCGAATTTTCCTGCGCGAACTTACCCGCGCGTTACGATTAGGGGCGCGTTAAAACCGCGCAAATACGGTATTTTGCTCCTCGCGGCCCGCCGACTCAGCCAGACGAACGAGCCAACCTACCCCTCTGCCTCCGAGTCGACTGGACTCGCCGCGACGTCTCTCCGACGCAACCCATCCGCTTATACAAGGGGGGTTGAGTCCAAAAAACCCGTTTATTTCGACTCAACACGCCGTCGTCGGGTCAATGTAGACGGGGCTTCTGTTTCGTGGACTGCCTGAGGTAGAGAAAATTGTTGTGAGGAACACAGAGTCCAGCGGAACATGTAGACATGCATAACAAAGGACGCGCCGGTTAAGGGGAACAGCAGCGCCGGAGGAGGGTAGGGTGACGCCGCACGTGCAATACGAGCTGGGGCCTGGGTTGAACATGAAGTTTATGGCGACGGGGAACGAGCGGAACTCGCTTCGCAGGGAGCGTTCCAGGGAGCTTGTAAGTGGTAACAGGTGTGGCCGCAAAGTTCAACAGAAAGTGCAAGAGCAGCTCAACAGAAGGTCCAACTAGGATTTCGCTTTCAAAGTGTTACATGGTGCTAAGCATCCCCCTTAAGTTTTTGTACAAGGGGCTGATTTGATGTAGTTTCTTAGGTCATACTGTAGATGGCGTTCGGAGCACCAAGAAAGAAAGATGAGAGCCACGAGGCACAAGATCCGTGTTAGGCCGTCCTACGCCATGACTTCCCTGTCTGTTTCACGCTACAACCACGGAATTGAATGTCCGAGTGTGGTGGGCGAGAAAGGGAGGGTAAAAAAAAAACTCGTGAGTAGTTCAGCGCGAGGGGTTGAACCCGTTTCGGACTCTTGACCAATCAGATCACAATATGACTTAAACGTTAATTGCTGAGCAGCAGTAGCGGCACTCGGCGCCATCAATCGGCATTAGTCGCGCGGTTGCGCCAGACATGCGCAAAGATTGCGCAATAGGGAGTGCAGACTGACGTGCGACGCTCGTTGGAGCTATAAATAACGGTAATTTACTGCGGCATACTTTCACAGGCCAGTACGTTTGAACAATTTTCGCTTCATTTTTTTTTCTCACCGGTGCACTGAATGGCGTGTGTAAAGACCATCCCACGATCTACGACCATCCCACGACAAATTAAGCGGCGCCGGTGTTAGAAACTGGAAAAAAAAGGAGGAAACTTTGAATTAATTAACCCAGAAAAGAAGCTGACACACAAAAACACTCTCCGGGCAACTGTGCGCTCTCATTGGCGGTTCATTTCTCATTCGAGGAGCTGGCGTACTTATCTGCGCCAGTTGTGTGCCTTAAGTGGCACATATGTGCCATAAATAATTATGTATTTCTGTAGTTAGTACCAGACCTGCCACTATTTGTCTGTCTAAGTTTCTGGTTTCGAAGCTGTTATCGGAGCGATCTTAATGCACCGGTTCTCGGAAATTCGTACGCCAACGCCTTGCCTCTGTTTTCTTCCGCGTTCGCGCCTGTGTCAGCACTGTTAACGCTCTGTCGTGTCTTACTGAGTCGCCGGAATACCTACTGGAAAAAGAAATATCCACTCCCTGATCGCCGTCCCCTCATGGTTTTGCCTTTCAGATTCACGGAAAACGGTGGAAGCACATTGCCAACGTGGCAATTAGAACGGGTCATCGCTCACCAAAGACCGCTGACTCAACAAGATAGGCCGGGTACTAAAATATCCAAAACCTTCCTCCTTCTGTGCAAGATCTCACGCCGCAAATGAGAAATTGCCGCTCATCGAGCTCTTGGGTCATGACACCGGTGGGCAGCCCACTTCGAGATCAATAGCCAATCAACGCAGAGAAGCGCCTTAGCCTTGCCCCCTCCGGCCATTTCCTCTTACTCCGCCTTCGGCCCCTTCATCTGTAAACTTGTTTGTATCGTTCAGCCCACAGAGGTTAGAAAGAGTACAGAGCGCATCGATGTGTCTGTCGGAAGACGCCTTTCAAGAAGGAACAGGGGGCGGCGCTGAAAGGGATGAAAAGTGAAAGAAACCTTGGACACGTTGCCGGGTAAAAAGAAATTTTGACAGGGCAGTGAAGAGGCGCTTGTGCTATTGCGTGCAAGTGTTTTAAACATGATAGTCTTACTTGGGCTACTTAAACGCAGAAATTTCACAGTCCGTCCGTCCGTCTCCGTCGTCCGTCGTGTCTGTCCTGTCTGTCTGTCTGTCTGTCGTCTGTCTGTCTGTCTGTCTGTCTGTCTGTCTGTCGCCGTCGTCCGTCGTCCGTCTTGTCGTCTCGTCGTCTGTCTGTCTTGTCCGTCGTCTTCGTCTGTCAGTCTGTCTGTCTGTCTGTCTGTCTGTCTGTCTGTCTGTGACTCGGTCAGCCACCCGGTAAAAGTGAAACAAAAGCTGGGCAGTAGTCTTAACTCACCGCCAAATCTAAACGAGTGACTCGCGATGTATAGGGTGTCTCATACTTGTCAACATTGTTGAACAAGAACAAGACATTACGCAAATATATGGCAGCAAATCAATACATAAGTGATATTTGCGGTGTTCCTTTATTTTAAAAAATTCACCATCTTCCCGTAGGGGAACCCTGAGTAGTATACTTATCAACGGCAGAAAACCTTCGCCTGCTGGTGCCCGCGCTACTATAGCTCCTGGCGGCATTTAAGAAATCAAACTACAATAGCAACGAAAGGTTCCACTAGAGGGGATCCACGTTCCTGCTTGGAACGCTCGTGGAGTAGGGCAACGTGGTTCTATAAAAGTTGCAGCAGGGTGCCTCAATTCACGCGTGTCTCCGCCGTACGGCAGCGCTGGCATCGAGACAGCCGACTTGGATCAGTGGAACACGGTAAATTCAAATCGCCTTGAGTAAACCTTAAGTGTGTTATCTTGGGAGGAATTACACGGGAGAGGAACAGCATGAGGTGAGCGGGAAAGAGAAGGGAGGCATTTACTTGGCTGGGGCGCCAGTCGACTATGGTCTTTCGTCGACATTTGGAACGAAAGGAGCAGATACACGGCCATTTTGTATTTGTGTGAGTCGAACTGCGAACGCTTTGGCGGACAACTGCACCGTGAACGGATGGAGGGAACTACGCGAAGGCGGCTGGCTGGGCACTCTTTTCAGGGCTGCTCGGTAGTGTCTGCCGAGGTGGACCTGTTCAGTGCTTGAGAAGCGTCGAGGACCGACAAACCACCATGCAGTGTGATGTGAGCATTCGAAGGGTGATATACTGTAGCTGTCCGAAAACAAATTCACAAGGGACGACTCCGGATGCTATGATATACCTGCAAAGTCATCTTTTACCACTTTTTAACACACAAGAGCTACCAGCGGTCATGCTCGGCCGTCGTTGCTCGGTCCGTTAGCAATAAAAGTTTACGACGGTTGGACGCAAATGGAAGTCGCAGGCAAAAAGGAAAAAAGGAAAAATCAACCGGAATGTTTCAAATTTTTAATGTTTTCTCGGGTGGAAGGAAATGCACTGAGAGAGACGAGAGAGAGGAGATGAGAGAGAGAGAGAGAGAGAGAGGAAAAAGAGGGGAGGGATGGAGGGAGACAGAGAGAGAGACAGAGAGATATTAAAGCCGATCATGCGCTGCATTGCCAGTGGCTATTGCCAGCTTTAGTTTCCTGCTCAGAAGCGTGCATAATGTTGCGAGGACAAATTGGGAGTTAATCTCAAAGCCTTTGCGTTTTGGTTTCCCATGAATGAAGGGCCACACTGATGAAGCCTTCAAATAAAATTGTAAGGGCAGATTGCTCGGCAGTTCTGAGTTTGCCGGCGGGAAACATTCCGGCAAGCACGCGCCACACTTGGGCCTCACACTTCGTTTGTCGAAGTGTTAGGCCCATGTGTGGCCCCAAATGTGGGCCAAGTATGCCTAAGTGTGTGCCGAAGTGTTGGGCCCAAATAACTCCTGAGACTGTCGAATCAGAGGTGAGTGAGCGACGCCAAAGGTTCTCGATCACCAGTTCGCGTTAACCTCGTCACTCCGCGCCCACCAGTTCATCAGTCAGAGTCTACTTCGGTTTATGGCATGATGGTAGGACATGTGTGATTTGACTGGTCAATGAGTGTTACAGATTGGACTTTTGGCGTTACTGGAAGCCTCCCGCGAATACCAAATTCTTGCTCCTTCAGTTAAGACGTGCACTCTTCAGATGGGGCTTGCACAGTTGGTTTGGCTGAGGTTGAACTGTCGAGGCATTGTCATAACTAGGTTGCTGTACTGGTATTTGCAACTTCACTTTTCGAGAGAACTTGAAACATCCGCCTGTTGCATCGCTCTACCACAGTGCATCTAATGAGAACTTGTCTCCCACTTATTCCTGGACACCTAATTATCACCCAGCTTTGGTGAGAGCAGCAGCTTGCCTACAATAAATAGAATTTCTGGGGGACAGTCATACAGACAACTACCACGTTTCTACATACAATAAATGCCTTCACCAAACCCAAACCAAGCCGGAATCTCTCAGTGTGCGGGCGTGCATGCGACTTTTTGGTATAGATGTCATAAATATTACCGATTTCCTAAATATTACCGATATACAATGGGGCTGAAAAATGTCCGGCGGGAAGATGATCTACTCATTCGGTTTTCATGTATTGCGGGAAAGTGAAACAGAATTAACTTTAAGAGAAACGGATCACAGCCTTTTTTTAAGAGAAAGATGGTTAAGAGGCGAAGCTTCCTCCCATAAAACCTGAGTGAAATTCAAAGTCCGAAATCCAAACTTCTTCGACCGTGTCGGAATGGCGCAATCGGATAGACGTCGGCTTCATAACGCGAGGGACCCAGTTTCGATTCCGACCACGGGAAGCGTTTCTTCTTGAGGCGTTTGATGTTCCTTCACTTATCATCATCATCATCGTCGTCGTCGTCGTCATCGTCGTCGTCGTCGTCATCTTTTTATGAAACCCATGGTGTAAGGTTGGCTTTCCTGCAGTGCGTTTCTGCTTTTCGACGCTATTAGTAAAAAATAGAAAGCTTCGCTTTAAAGGCAGGGCGTTGCGACCAAGGTATGCTACTGAAAGAGTAATTTGGCACCGAAACAACGGAGATGCCTCATGCTCTCCTCGGCGCACACTGAATTTCCCCAGTGCAATCTGAAGAAACTTTGTTCCTTAGCATTTATTTATTGTGAAGGTTTGCGGACCCCGTGGGAGAAAAAAGCGGCTACAGAGCGAGAGCTGCTTGCTGGCCAAGGTTTGAATAAACGTCCCGGTTTGCAGATTAAAGTACGGTTACGCTTCTTTTCTTGCCAGGATGACTATAATGAAATACTGGAATGGTGGCAGCGTTTCCTCGCTGGAAGTAAACACACGTGCACGGGCAGAGCATCAGCGTTTGTATAAAATGCGTCGCCGTTCAAACATTGAAAAGTACGCACTGTCCTCGGTATGGTCTCGTGCGCGTGGGAGCTCTCGGCTCCCGCATTACGTGCCGCGACGAAGAGTTTTCGAACGAACATTCGCTCCAGGGGCCCATGTTGTGATGCCTGCTGGGTTATTTGGCCGGCGTCATTTCGGGGGTCGATGCGGCACAAACACCCGCAAAGCACCCAAATCGCTGGTTTGCATTAGAAAGTAATTCGACTGTTTCAGAACTGATAAACTTCAGTAGAACAGATGTGAGGGCTCAGTGGCTGAGGCCACTTACTGAGCTGGAGCTTGTACAGTCGTTTCGCGGCTGTGGCGCCTATTAAGTGCAGATCACTTTATGGGCTCGCCTTGTCGTATTAGCTCGCTAACGGTCGATGCGACTGCCGGAATGAGGCGGTGCAGCGAGATAAAGGACCCAAGTAGAGCCTTCTGTACCGTGGTCAGGGAGTTACGCTTAGGCTTCGAAAACCATGCGGTTTAAAGAGTCATTACCGTTGAAGCCTCGTGAACCGCTGGCGCTTGTCATACATCTCCCCATTACCTAGCGCAAAGAAAACTGCAGGTACATTTCACGCAAAATCTGTGTATGTAACCGGCAGCTCCCGCTTTCATTTAGTTAGGAACGCTTGTTGGGTTGGTTTTTACGATAGTAAGCGATAGTAAGAAAAAAAAAAAGCGGCCACGCAAGAAAGAAATGGCGCATTCGAAATTCTGCAGAAAAGCTCCAGCCGCGCAAGAAAAAATGGCGCGTTCGAAATGACGCAGAAAGGCTCCAGCCGCGCAAGAAAAAAAATTATGCGTTCGAAATGACTCAAAACAGCTCCAGCATAGGAAATTAAAGGAAGCGCAAAAAGAACAGAACTCGCGCGCAGCTTCAGGCAGCGGGCGCGCGAGCACTGCGAAGGCGGGAAAATTGAAATGCAGCAGTGAGCGGATAACTGCGCTGCAGCACAATATGGCGAATCACTGCTCTGCACTTCCGACAGCTTTCACATCGAGTGGAACGGCTTTAGTTTTTTGTCTAGAGGAGGGAAAACAATAAAATGTTCACGTGTAAGACGTTCCAAGGACCGTTAAAGATCACACAGCGCCCAGTCATAGCTTCGGCGCGTGCAATCTCAGCTGCAGCTTTTCCCCTTTTCTCCTCTTTCCCTCGTACCTTATCTGACGCGCCACCTTTGCGTAGCCGGGCTGGTGAATACCCTGCTCTTTTATTCTTCAATCAGGAACAGCGGAACGAGCGCTATGAACAATGCTGAATCGGATCGCTTGCGGGAATAATTAATAGGCTCCCATCGGATGTGCATTAATTTGGCGTCCGCCAGTGAAATCGGGGACATCCGGAATAGTAGTGGTAATTAGGCCGTGCGCCGTCTTTTTTTTGCCATTGTTCTGCTCGTGGATGGTATTCCTACTTGGGAAATTTTCCGTGAAGTGACTGTTTTCCAGATAAGGGAACCATGGGATATCGATGACATATGGTATGGATGCCTACAGAGCTCTAACGAAGGGGATAATAAGTCGGGGCCCGGCTTGGAGATATAACCAAGAAGCTAATGAATTGTGTATGTAAAAGAGATGCAAGAGCTCGTAAATGCCTTAAGAAAAGTGTATAGAAGTTATGGATATAGGGACAAAACGTTTTGAGGACTGTAAATTAGCTGTAATAAAACGTCGGTCAAATATCGCGAGGGAACGGTGAGTGCAGAAGTGAAGACTATTTTAACACGAAAGTGTTTTATGCCGGGACCCACCAAGATCTGACTGACGTCATATTCGTCACGGAAATGACATCGCCAGAAAAACGTCCATTGATGCGGCTGCGCCAGGATTCCAGCCGGAATCTCCGTCGCCGCAACGGGAGGTGCCAGGCGCTTTACCTACTGCGCTACGAGCTGGAGCGCAGACAGCTGTATGAACGCGCCATATATCCTTCCTATAACCTCCTCCATTTACATGGGGCTGCCGTCTAAGAGAGGTGAAGTGTAGCGCGTCCCGATGCTAATGAGCGCCGCCAGTTGGCGCCAGCTGAGCTCGTCGCAACGCAACCGTCTGCCGTGCGCTCCACAGTGCAGGAACGCAGTGGTCGCACATTTGCCAAAGCGACGCGACCAGCAGGTCGTCGCTCGCCAAGAACACCCACAAGACAGTCCCGCAAATCATGCTCTTTTGCTGCAGCGGACCGTGAGTTCACCAAACCATTCGCTGGCAACCCGTTCGTTTTCGTTCGCATGGTTTGCGAGCGCGTGTGGTTTCTTTCCGGTTTACGCAAGGTCCGGCACATGCAATCCAGTGTGTAATGTTGATGCGTCTGACGATGTCATACCGACGAAATATAAATAGGGGTGCGCAAGTTCATAAAGATGCAGAATAAAGACTCAACTCATCCTGTGAAGGCACATGTCACTTTCGTGTTTTACTGATTCCTATGAAATAGGGGTCAACCCCATGTTTTTCCCCTCCTGTTTATTGGTTTTAGGTAGACATTTGTGCCATTTGCCGAGACTTGGTTCAGCTGTAACGTGCACATTGTATTTCGGTTATCGCCTTCATGTCCATCAAGACTGCCAAGCCTTGATCTGCTTGAAAGAACATGGCGTAGTTTTGTTGACACCCACAAGGCGTGGTCACTCTATGAGAAAGAGACTGTGCAATTGAGCATGAGGTCTTTGGTTTGATTGTCGGCAATGAATATGTTTTTCTATTCTATGTATGGAGGTGCAAGACAAGAGAACTCTCGGTGTACACGATTTCGAAGCACTTTAACGATCCTTGTTAAGTCAAAAAGGAAATGCGAGTAATATTGCGCGTCCAGTAGCTCTGGTGCCGCTATTGAAAAAAAAGAAGAGGTAAAGAAAGAAGAAACGTGTAAAAGAGCAGATATAAAAAAATTAGAAGCAAGCAAACAGATACAGCTTATAATCAAGATAAATTCATCTTAAATTTACGAGTGCGCAAATGCTCATTGTATGACACGGAAGTCCATGACAGAAATGGAAATCAAATGACGCAAGCTTCCAGGTGCCAGTAGTAGTAGTATAAACGTTTATTTGCCACAAACGGTAAAGAGCGGAGATGATTTCCTGCGTTTGTCTTGAGGCGATCGTCCCCCTATGGTTGGCGTCCTTAATCGGGATGCCATGTCCTGCCGCAGCACAAAAAGCCCGGGTCACCAGACCACGCTGGTTCCCCAGGACCGCGCAGGTCAGCACGGCCTCCCACTGCTCCGGCGATGGCGCCAGGACCTCCGGTAGTTCCTTGACGCCCTTACACTCGCACACCATGTGGTATAGGGTGTTGGGCGTTCCGCTGCAGAACTGGCATTCGAAGCTGTAGAATGTGGGGTACATCATATGCAATTGTGTGGCATGTGGGAATGAATTTGTCTGAAGTCTTCGTAGTTGTGTTGATTCTTCTCTGGTGAGCTTTGGATGTGGAGGTGGGTATTTCCTTCTTGTAAGCCTGAGGTGTTCCAAGATGTATTTGCTTCGTTTGGAAATGGGATGGCTGTGTGGCATCCCAGGGGATACGTGTGTTCCCGACAAGGCAACTTATGCCCGTAGTGAGAGGTCTCGGGCTACGGCGTCGGCCGCTAAGTTACCGTCTAAGGATTCGTGCCCCGGTGTCCACACGATGTATACGTGTAGTGGGTTTCGGCTTGCTTGGAATGTCTTGGATAATATTCGAAGCGCCGTTTTAGAAATTCTTCCTTTTTGGTAATTCCTGCAGGCTGCTTGCGAATCTGTGAACACTGTGGATGTGCTCTTTGGTTTCCGGCGCTGTGGTGATGGCAAGCGCAACCGCTGCCTCCTCCGCCGAGTTCGTGTCTCCCGTCTTGATTGTTGCCGATGATAGGTGGGAACCATTGAAGTCTACAACGCTTATTGTATGGGCTCGTTTATTTATTTGGCTTGGGTACACTGCCGCATCGACGTATCTTGAGTTTTGATCGTTTGTGTAGGATCTGTGGAGTGCTTTTGCTCTGGCTTCGCGACGCTTCTTGCGGTAGACGGGGTCCATGTTTCGTGGGATGCTTGCACTTCGATGTGCGTCCTTAAATCGAGGGGAATGAGGTGCCACTCATAGCCAATTACAACTCCAGGAGAATATTGCCACGCAGCACATTATGCTATTTTCAAGCCTTTATATTCTCCTGCGCCGCTTTGTTGGGTGGGTACATAACGTCCTTTGCAATCTGGCACCAAAATTAAACTATTCGTATGCACATACGTGTAACGCTGTCATTCAAAAGAACCCGCTTAAGCGAACTTTCCGTTTAAACAAAACAGCCTCACAAAAAAGTGTCGAGTGTTTGAATAGAATTTTATTTGGCAAATATTTCGCCGTCGCGGAACGAGACCTTTCTTTTGCGGCACAGATTTTGCAGGTTCCTTTTAGGTCTCGTTTACCAGAATCGCCCTGCATACAGTCCTGGTGTCACGTGCTTACCGTGAACGTTAATGTATCCAGCATATTGCAGTTAGAAATATTCCATTTAGCTTTAAGAATCTCCTCTAAGCTTGCGAATGCTCGGTGCGCTTCGAAGTGTCTCGATGGATAATTCATATCTGTTCATCGATGTCGGATAAATTCAAATTTCTCAGACGGAGTGATGATGTAGGTGAACCGGTGTTGCGGACACTGCTGTTTTTTGCTACGCGCATATTTCCATCATTAAATCATGCAAAACAGAGTAGTGCAATGAGACGTGCATATCTAAATGGAGAGGATGTCCACCTAGCTTCGAAATACCACTTTTGGTATTGAACGTTAAAAACAAAAAGGGGATGACCTAGGTAGGTGAAATCTTCACTTTTTTTCGCATTGTGCTGCGGCTGCTTTGCAGCACAATACCGAAGCAAACCACGAGCTTGTTTCCACTCGGAGGAAAATGAAATGGCCACACACCGAGAAACGCTGCTCATACCTAAGAAATTTATAATTATATGACAACGTTTATGCGCTCAAGTGTTCCCTTTTTTTGCATTGTCAACTTATTGCATTAATTTCAGTAAGCCGACAAGAACTCTAGAGATCGATTCGTCGTCAACCAGATTATCCTATCGGAATAAAAAAAGTAGGCCATCAATCACCTTGTTCTGAACGATTTTCCCGATTTCCACCGGGAGGAATACCGTTACGTCAATCGATGCGATAATTTGATTACTACTCCCTTTCGTTTTTTTTTTTTGCTTCTGCAACGAACGCAGCTCGCCATATATGACGTCCCAGCTAGTACGGTCGAAGCTGGATGGCCTAATACGTCACTCCTTTCAAGTTTGCGCGCAGCACTTGGTCATACTTTTTTACAAAAGTAGAAGTAGTGTTGTGAAATTGAAGATCTAGACAGGCATATGATCATTCAAGCAGAAGGGGCCATACGTTGAAATTGGAGCTCTTGAGAATGTTGTTTGCTTTCCAACAGCCGCGGAAAACTTTGGAAAGTAATTTGTTTTCGTCTTCGCTATAGCTAAACAGAAGCAGTCCCCCGCAGGAGTTCTTTTTCGCTACCCGAGCGGGTAACAAAGAAGCTTTTTTACGGGAGCGGTTCTGTCCACAGAGGGAAGCCTTGTAGACGTTAGGCAAAAAAAAAAAAGAACAAGAAAAATAAATTATAAACGCTGGTTCTTTCCCGTTGCACTGTCGTGTTAATTATCTGTGTGAAACATACTCGTGAGCGGAAATGACAAACCTCGCTGTTTTAACCTCGTAAGGTCGACTTCATCACCAAATCGGAACAAATCTCACTCCCCATTTACGACTGTTAACAGAACTGATTTTACGCTTTCACCAGCTGTGTGAGCGAAGTACAAGGGTTTGGATCCGACAATCAGCTTACAAGTTTGAGTTTCAGAAGATTTGAGGTTGGAGCTGGCGTTAAAGTGAGGTTTACGGTGAGCGAACGTACTTGCCTGCAAGACGCTTTGCGGTCCTTTTGCAATGTCTTACATTCATGTGAAATTTCTTCGATTCAATTTCTTAGATAGCGACTGAGCGCTTGAGTCATGACACCCATTTATGACCTAGCATAATTCTCTAATTACTTCAATGCAACTTGGCGTCAAAAAGGCAATGAAAAGGTACAGGACGGTTAATGGAACGTGAAATAACCGACAGGAAGATGAGCATCGTGTATACAAAAGCAACGAGTGAAGATTTGCTTGGAATCAGGCTGTAGTTTGGGAAAAATTGGCCGCGTATCTCCTCCGCTCGTTGCAAATTTCGACGAAATATGATAGCCGACTGGTGCCCCTGGCAAGTAAAAGCCCCCTTCCCTTTCCCGCTCACCTCTCATGCTGTTCCTCTCCCAGCTCGTTGCTCCGAAGATAACACCCTAGAGGTTTGCTCAAGTCAATTTAAATTTACCGCGTTCCCACTGCTCCACGTCGGGTGCCTGGATTGCCAGCGCTGCCGTACGGCCGAGACGGACGTGAATCGAGGCACCCTAATACCAACGTTTATAGAACCGCGTTACCTTACTCCACGAGAGTTCATAGCGGGACATTGAACCCCTATCTAGTGGAAACCGTTCGTTGCTTCTTGCCGGCCTGATTTTTTAAATTCCAGCAGGTAGCGCGGGCAATAGCGAGTCGACGGTTTTCTGCAGTTGATGTAATATTTTATTTGCTATCGGCAAAAAACCAAGCATCCGTAATTTTTTTTATTAAAGGAACACTGCAAATATCACTCATGTATTGATATTCCGCCTTATATTTGCGTAATGTCTTGCTCTTGTTCAACAATGTTGACAAGCATGAACATTAACACCGGACGTAGACGTTTAGATTTGACTGTGGGTATATAAGACTATTGCGCAGTTTCTGGTTAACTTTGGCCGGGTGGCTAAATTGAGTCACAGGCAGACAGACAGATAGACAGACCAACAAACAGACAGACCAAAATTTCTGCGTTTAGGTAGCCCAAGAAAGACTATCGCCTTTAAAAACGGGTAAGACAGAGGAAAGCCGCCGGGAGGATAAGACTTTGGAAGCGGTGGAAATGACTTGCGGCAGGCGTTCGTGGCCGCGCTCGCTTCGCCTCTGAGCCCCTTTTCATTCCTCAGCATTCACGCGTCAAATGCACCGCCTGCCTCATCCGCTCGCTTCGCCTCTAAACTTTCCACGAACTGTTGATTGCTCCCGGTGCCTGAATTCGGGCTCCTTGTTCACTGCTCCCTCGTTTATTCACTTTCTCCGACGCCCGTGTTTTGTGCGGCGCTTTTTACGCGTATTAGGGAGGACCTCCCTGGAAATTTTATATGAAAAAAGAAATCCAACCCCTTCCTTTATCGTTCGGGAATCGAATTCGTTTTTGACTTTCAGTAATAATGCTTGGCATCTGGATCTTGGAAGCTCAGCATATAAACGAAGAGGCTTACGTGGAACGGGGGTGGTTTCGAAATGCTCATAATTTATATTCCACTGCAGTAAGATTGTCTCTATTCACTTCTTCTTTGCTTTCATCGCCTTAAAGTTCGCCGTTTTCGTGGATTGTACGGAACGGTTTTTTTTCAGTGTCTAAAACAGCGCTAGAGTGAGGTTAATCTTTTGCAAGCTGCGTTGTGAGAGAATTTCTGCCCTTTACACCAAGGACATTGAATTAATGCTATATATAACCCGTTCTACCTTGAATTTACTTAAATTATTGCAGTTCGAATCAACTTTGAGGGGAACTTTTTAACGACGTAGCCCTAAAATACCAGCCATGAAATAAAAGCGGGCGCAGAAGATGCAGCGAATACTTCCATAAACAGCTCCCGGCATCGATCATTTGGCGGAATGCGTCCGTATTTCAGGCTTCTGCATTTGATTTGTTGCCGTCCTATTCGAACGACGAGTGCGTTTGGTGGACTCCGGTCCGACTCATTCCTCACGCTCGGCGCATTCTGTCCGCTCCGTTAATTGTCCTTTGCTGGTGTCGGCCTTGCTGTCAATAATATTGATCGTGCCATTATGCCGCGGGCGAGATTGTAGGTTATGCTTCCGGCGTAACGAACTGCGCGAACAAACTTCGCGCTCCCGCCCGAGGAACAGAATGCGCTTCATTTCATTAGCGCCTAGTTTTGCTTCAGCTGCCACACCTACGGCAGACTTCTTTATTATTATTGTAGTTTTTGTACTTAATTAATCTAATAAGTTTGCCCCAATATTGCTGTTTTCTCACTATTTAAACATTTTACCCGAACTTATGGCATGGCACTGTTTGCATAACCGCATCGACGTTTTTGGGGCTGCTACTGGATATCATCTCCGCATTTGTATTACCATATGGTCAAGAATTGGGCGTCAGACCGTTTATTTTGACTGCTTGTTTTTATACTCTCAATATTTTGATGCCCCATCGCCTCCCTTTGGCTTCTGCGTGACCTGTTTTTGAAGAACCAAGATTCTGGGCAATACAATCTGGGTACATTATGGTACAGAATGCTAATGGTTCTATTGTAACCAAAAAAACTGTTAATGGTTGTTCACAAGTTATCAAAGCCAACTCTTTTTTAGTGAGGCCGATGGCGTCCCGAAAAAAAAAAAAGCTAATGCCTTTCTCCATAGACCGGTTGGTCGACCGGAAAGCTCAGGCAGGATCTCTGGACTCACTGCACGTGCGTGAAACCTGGCTTCTATTGTGTCAAAATGGTGCCTTGAAAATCGCAAAAATGGAATGGTTCTAGATACGACGATACGCGCATCGGCCATGAGAAGGATAGACAGTGTACCTTTATCTCATAACCACGTATGCTGTAATTTAGATATTCGCAAGTGCGGTTACTTAGTGCGGAAAAATCGCCGCATGGTTCAATTCTTCGTTTGCGATTTTGATCGTTGAAAGTGTTACGATCGATTGTACGCACTTTCAGCGAAGGTTAGACGAACTTTTAGCTTTCTCGCTTCTTTCAACTTTTTCTAGGCAGGGGTGGAAAATTTGTTTTTCAGGCAGCGGCGTTATCTACGCGGCTCTTTTGTGTCTTTTTTTTTAGATTTACAATTAAAATGTCTTATTTGGACCTTGGAACGCCGCACAAAGTAAAATCTGTTACTCCTAAGCTAGGAAGTGGTACCAGATTAGAGAACGTATCGCCAGACACCCTTCACGTATCATACAGGTACGTTACAAACTGTAGCTGCCACCTGCCCCTCGGAAATATTGTTGCTGTACCGTCACGTAACTACGCACGTTTTAAAAGCAACTGCGCGCCGCCAATTTTATTTGGCCTATATTTTCAGCGACTCACGTGGACACGCGCCTGGAACATTACAGAAACGTCATTACTGCGTTCTAATCAAGTCAATGGTGAAGGATCCATCGTCCAATAGCGGCGAATATTAATTTTTACAAATGTCTGGTTAAAACGAGAAATATTGTCACCTGCGAACCTCTACATGCTATCGACACACTAGTGATTTGCTTAAACACAAAGTTGATTAATTCTTTAAACATTCACCTGAATCTGAAATTCAGTAGATACCTATTGCATAGAAAGTAGAGAAAGCAGCAGAGCTTTTCTGAATCTATGAATTCGAGAATCGGTCATGACATTTTCCACAGTATCTTAGAATGTACGCAGGTGCAGCGGGAGTTACTTTTTTTCAGAATGTATAAGCTATCACTCAGTATCAATCAAGCTGTGGCCAGTTCCCGTCTGCATCCCCACAACTCTTCCTGAATCCAATTTCGGCATTGGGGGCGGCGGCACTAGCTCCGGAATTTTTTTTTCGTTAAACATAGACAGGCTTGAGCATTCCTTACCACCCATGCGATTTCTAAATCCGTATTATTCCTTCTAGACATCCCTCATTTTGAACGCGTCTTCACACCAACAGCATAAACTAACAAACGCGCTTTGGTGGGGTTTGAATTGGTTTCCTATTCTTTTAACATATGTGCTTATAAAGGTACCGTGCTCCTGCCCCGCTCTGTCCTGTTGAAGCGTGAAAGTGATTTAGCTTCCTATACTCGATGTGTGTGAGATGTTTTGGCTGCCACTGTACACATTTTCAGAAAAGCTACCTAATGCACAACTGCTTCCCATATATGAATGTCTGTAGGCTTCTGCGGGGTAAGGCGAACGAGTACGGCCCGTCCCTCGAGGTAGCATGGCTGGCAAGCAGCTTACAGGAGAGTTGCCTCCGTTCTTCTGCGACGAAAAGCCAGAGGCAAAACTTACGCTGTTATATCCATGGCGAGTGCGCGGAAATGAACGGTAAAGTATCCGAAGGCTTGCTTCAAAAATAATAAACTCAATTCGGCGGAGTACCGTCCTCCGACCGATGCCAAACAACACGTTTGCTTGCTCACTTAAGAGGAGGGCTTTTAAAATCCCAACTGCCACGGATCAGTTTCAAAGCAAGTCAAACAACACACAACAAAGCACACACAAGCAAAAGTCGCCTGCGTCCACTGCGTGGTTGAGTAAACAAACTAAATAACGGTTCTGAGAAATGTTCCATGACCACTCCATTTAGATACGATGGTAGCGTAGCAGCTGGGCGTTCGAGGGACGTCTCCCGAGCCGTGCCGCGCTTGCACTCATCAGTCGGCACAACTGCTGGTGAATCGCAAGCGCCCTTTGAACGAATCACTTGAGTTTGGCTTCAGCAAGCCGAAAAATTTCGGCGACGATATTCCTGTTGTTGTCCTTGAACAGGTGACAGAACGTAGAGGAACGATACGCTCTCACTTGCATACGCGCGCGACTTGGCCCACTACAACGCAGCTGCACGCGTACGTAAGCTCCGAAGTTTTTACCGCTCTACGTAGTCGTGCGACGATTTCGACCGTGTCTGGCGATAGATTAGATACATCGTAGGGTGCTGCACGGGACAGTATTTGATGCCGAGGTATTACTTTGTGTTCGGTGACGCACAGTTTGAAACATCAAACTGTCTTCGCTGTTGTGATTTGGTGTGCTTTATCGGGCGCCAGCCCGGACAAGTACCGCCATATTGTGGAGCCCCACGTAACCCGTGACACATGGCGTGCCACGCCAATGAATACAACTATACAGTCCGCTTGCTGATTTGCTGCTCTGCTCCCACGCTTACTGGCCTGTTTGGCGGCTTGCTTGGTCGGGAAGATCGTTTTTGTATTTCACGCGCTCAATGACGGCTTCAATGATAGGCAGACTGCTGTTTAAGAGCGCCGTTCATTGAGTCATTTTCTTTTCAACAAATCGCAGCAGCGACAACATTAACAATTCAATGCATCAACGATATCAATATCCTCTTCAGTAGCTCTGGTCCAGCCACATAGCAGGTGTGCAGAAGCCAGTAGTTGTTTATTGGTCCTGATTTTCATATTTGTCTTTGGTGTGCTTGTTTGCCAAAGTGTGCTCTGGGGTCTTCGGACCGAATCATCCATCTTTCGTGCATTAAAACTGACATTCTATTTAACTCACCTACAGGGAGCCTCTTGTCGGGAGGAGATACCACAAGGGCGTGCAATCTGGCAGTCTGCGCAAAACCCTTTCTAGGATCCAGTACGGGAGATTTGGTGCGTATGAAGCTCAAGGTCATATTCAGGTAGGCCTCCGTCGAAGTGAATGTTCCCCTCGCTCGCCTGACGTTTGAGCTAGCGTTTAAAGGGGCCGCCTCACTTTGTCACCATCGATCATCGTCTAGGACCAGTCCGCCCGCCGAACGATCCTGCCAGTAACCTGCAGTGTAAAGAGTGATCGATTGCCTAAGCAGTTGCAAAGAGGAGTCACCGTTCTTCTACATTGGTTTCAAAGTTTTTCTTACCAGCTGCATTGCCAGGTCTTCGACTGTGTGCCGTAAAGCGTTTACTATAGATTTATAACCACACAGCGCTGAGCAGTACGGAAAGCACGCCATAAATTTAATACAGCTCCTCCAGGTTAGAAATAGCGAGACGTGAACGGAGGAGCTCTAAATGTGGGCAAAGCAAGGGAAAGGCTTAGAAATGCTTGAGAAGGTTGAACAATACCGAACAAATCTCATCATCCAGCATTCGTGAAATATTTTCCCATGGTTAGGCAGTTCGAAATAAACTTGGGTGCTCTTTAAAGAAGGAACGGTTAAAGGCAGGAGTTTGATGGAAACCCAATATTATTTTTCTTCTAGGAATAATTTACATCAGTTCGACCGGACGCATAACAGAAAATTTGTCAGTTTCCATCAATATCAGAACTCATTTATTAAAACCTCGGCGTGCCGTTATAAAATTAGTGCAAAGGATACTGCAAATGGTTCAAAAGTCGGCGCCGTAGTTGTTTTGATGATTTGAAAATTCTGAGGGACTGAGGTTACTGCCCTTGACAACGTCATCCTGGGGCTGATGAAGGTACTTGTGATTGTAAGAAAATGGGCGTTTTTTGAACGCGCCAGTCGATCCCGCACGCATTCCTGAGGCTTCTTGCATTAGCTGCAAGAAGCAAAACTATGCCAACACCACTCATTGTTTGTGTGTCGACTACGAAGCGGACGACGGGGAGCGTCGTGTGTCCGCCTCTCACACGGGTGTAACAGTGGCCGCCCAGCTGTTCATCTTCGTTAAGAAGCTCCACGTCAAAACTTCTCTCCCATTCCTCCGAGCGACGAAATTGTAATAAGCAGTACGATGCTTGGCATGTCTTCTCCCCAGCTGTCTCACTCATGGGACCAAGCGAAAAGAAATTGGAAAAAAGAAAAGGAACCGAGGTACTTACAACACAGAAGCGCGTTGTTTAGTAGACAATCCACTCTCTTTCGCCCCTAACATGTTGATAAATAGTAGCAAGCCAGGCTGGCTTCCAGGCTGACTTCTCCACGTCATTGAACGCATCCCTCCCTCCCTCCTCCCCTTTCCAGCCAACACCGACCCGAAAGAAAACGCACACGTCAGTTACAAAGTAAGGAAAACGAGTTCCGCTAAGGTCTTTCTAGGAGAAGGCCACGAATAATGGATCAGATTTAACCCATTTGCGGCGATCGAGATGGGAAGGCCATTGTCTCTCATCTCACCGTTTCTTTGTTGCGTGCTTGGGGCATTCGGTCACTCTTTTTATGTTGGTTTTTGGGCACGTGACCAGCACCCCTGACAGCTCCGCGTCCTGTCCCCGAGCTATATATAGATCTCCTGGAATTGTTGCAGTGAAAGCGAAAGTTTGCTGTCGCGGTTGTGCTGGCGGACAACGCCGACTCGAACACGCGTGAAAGGAAGAAAAAATAAAAAAAACTGTGTAAAATGATGAAATTGCCCAGGCGGGGTAAGTGCGCCTTGCCCAATTCTGCTATGTTTGTCTCTCCTACATTTTCGTTGGCGTCTACGTCGTACGCTATATTTATACCTTTACCGTTTTCAGCGTTTTTGTTACTTTTTCCAGTCACTATTTTCGACTGGTTTCCTAAGTTTAGTTTGTTGGAAGTTCTTGTTAGATGGCTGACGATTTTTTACTGGACCGCGTAAGGGCCATTTGTGGAAAAAAGCCCAGCGTCGTTAAACGAAGAGAACGTGGATTTCGGCGCATTCTCTCCCATTTGTGTCGCCGTTGTTTAATGTTCTTTTTTAGAAAGCCATTCAACGTCTTGCAAATCACTAAGGTGGTCACGTCGAGATTCGCGGAATTGCCTTCCGAGCATTGGACCTACTTTTTTGAATCTAAACGCACGTCCCACTTTTCCCAACGCGGGCTCACATGAAGCAGGCATAGCCGAAGGGGTTGTCGCCAAATTCGCAATCGAAATATTTGTCACTGGTTCGTGCCGTTGGACATTTTGTTCAGCTCGACGCCTACTTTATCGATTCAAATTTCGGGCCACCGCCAAACGCTGTTCTCGTTTGTGCGGTAACTTAGTGCATACTAGGGCGAGGAACTGCGCAGGACGGGAAACTGGTCTTGTTGCTATTCGAAGCAGCATGCCTTCCGGAGGTCTCGGGGTCTTTAAAGGCCATTTCCGCGCTCCGCATTAACAGAGTGCGGATAAAATATATACTAGAAAAATGTAAGAGCAACAAAGAACAACTGTACCACATTTCAGAAAAGCGGAAATTAATACGTACGTTCGGGCTCGGACAAGCACAAATCTTGCAGTTTAGCATCATAGCTTTATACAGCGGGATACCGGAACACACGATATTAAACCATAACACCCGACGTGCGACGCATTGCTGTAGGCAACCGGATACAAACCGCACTAACACAGCCGCTTTGCATCCCAGGACCTTGACCGGCCCTGAAGCAATCAAAAATTCAGAACAGGCTTTGGCACCTGTAATTCCTCGTCAAACCTGCTCCTTGGTCCTGGGATAGGACCAAGTTCCCCTTCCTCGTGGCACTCGCCAGAGAGCAACCAATGCTGTTGCTCGTTGTCTCTCCGTTCACGATATAAAGCACAGGGCGGGCGCTCAAATGTAGTCCTTTGTAGAGTACACCAGGCGCAGTGGGGAATGTAGTCAACCGTGGGTGAACAGGAACCTAATTGTGCAGACAACCCTGACGTGTCCACGGAGTAGCCCACACCTTTCTTGTTTGTTCAGCCGGAACTTGGATGAGCTATTTAATGGAGAAGATCCTGACATAGAACAGCGGCAGTCTCCGTCATAGACAAAATATTTTTTTATAATTTATAGGGGGAAAAGTGACTTGTTTTTGTGTGTTTTTTTTTTAAGTTGCGTAGGAGTCAATTTCACAGCGACGCCTAGGATCGCCTCCCGAAAGACCAAATTTTCAAAAGTTATATTCTGCCATTCCTTGATAGGGTTTCACGTGCCCTGTGCTTGAAAGAGTGAGGGGTGCCACATTTTTAAGATATGATCTTGCAGACAGAAAACACCTGAATCATGTTCATGCCTCGTCTCTGGAATTTTAAGGCCGTTCTTTTTGCTTTTCAACGACCTGGTCTCCTGCTATACGTCGCTTCTCGTTGCCCTTTTTTATTTCCCTTTTGGAGCCCCGTTGGATGTTTAAAAATGCCATTTTAATACGTAGCTTTGAGAATGCAGGTTGGGCGGGTTGCTGCAGAGAACCGACCCCATTTAGCAGTGCTTTGCCAAAAAAAAAAAAAAAAACTCGTGAAGCATGTTAACTGTTAGGAAGCTTGCCTCTCCCTCGCGAACTACGCCACTCTCGAGCCTGTGATGCGCTGTTGACGTCGTGCGAAGCGCCAAGTATTTACCGAAATGCAGTCGCTCAGACTACGCAACATTATTCCTACGCGGGGTGGCAGTGGTGAGGATACTAAACAATTGGTACACAGTATGTAGAGGTATACTTACATGCTAGGTTCATCGATGCAGTAAGCAGACGTCACGGTGGCAGGTGGAGGAAGGGAAAAAAATAGAAAGGGAGAGAGAAAGAAACAATCATATTTGATCGTCTGTTCTGAAAATCAAATCTAATACAAAAAGCAGTAATGTGCGAAAGCCGAACAGTTTTCAGTAACACCACAAATTGGGGTAGTTGGTACATGCCTCAGAAATTTCTACAACAGCATTAAACGTGGCTGAAGCTGAGCATAGAACAAAGAAATCATGCATACATAGCAGAGCACTGCCTTCAAATTGGATCAGCATTTCATACTCTCAATCATTAAATGAGATTTTTTTTGTTTACTTTATCTGGAGTTATGCTCTTCTACACGTGGTGCATAGAACCTTTGCCCCGCAGACTCGCCTTCGCTGATCAAAAGATAGTGCCGCCGCATCGCGATGCGTCAAAAGCGATCAAAAAACAGGTTTCGTGCCAGAAAAGACGGTTAGCAATAAGCTTCTAGAACGCACTGAACGACGAAGACTGAGCGCAGTAATTTGAGTTGAAAGAGATTAAATCGTAGTGGCGCCGCTGTAATCTCTCGTCAAGAGGTGATGTGCGCGCGGTGCTGTGGGCGGCTCGGTTCCAGGACACATTCCATCCCAAGGGATGAGATCGTAATTTGCTTGGATGGAATCCGAATAAATTAGAGTTGACGGTCAACCAAGCCGGCTTTTTTGCTCTGGCATAGGAGCAGCGAATCTTCTCTCGTGCACCAAGGAGTCGGTTATCCCTCGTTCGTGGTTTTGTACGATTGATTGATTGATTGTAGGGTTTAACGCGCCGACGCAACGCAGGCGATGAGGCGCGCCGTAGTGGAGGGCTCCGGATTAATTTAGACCACCTGGAGATCTTTAACGTGCGCCGAAATCTCGTACACACTGGGCGTTTTTTGCTTTTCGCCTCCATCAGAAAAGCGGCCGCCGCGGCCGGGAATCGAACCCGCGACCTCGTGCTCAGCAGCGCAACGCCTTAGCCGCTGAGCCACCGCGGCCGTGTGGTTATGTACCAAGGGAAGGAAATAAAGGAGAAACACAAATTGCCATTGCGAATAAAAGATCTAAGCCCTTGGGACCGGGCGAAACCATTCATGTTGAGCCACGTGGCCCAAGTGAAGCCGGTAAAGATGGACCTAGCCTATTTGTAAGGTGAAGACGAAACGAAGAAAGCCAAGCGTAAAGCCCTTAACTTATAGGGCGGCCATTAAGGACAAAGTCGGAAAAGGCTGCAAACAGCGAAGCTGCAACACGGCAAAACGAGCTAACTGAACACCTTACAAGGATCCAGTACTCACATTCAAGACCATCAAGTACATGTCTCACCGGTCTGACCACTGGCCAATCATCTCGTTTGAGGGTGAAATTCCAAAGCAAGCTTGACTGAATCTAAGGAAGCTTCTACTGAATGTGAATAGGGAGATTCACAGCTTAAAATTTAGACTTCGTCTTCTAATCGAAAACTCCCTTAGGTCACTGACCATGCCTTACGGTGTACGCGGCCAGCGCGGCTGTAGACACCATCATTGCTCTTTAATGTCTGTTCGCCGCGTGTTCCTGAGGGCTCCATGGTTCCTGGGACGCAGTTCATGATTGGCGATACGTGTACAGCTTGGAAGGATAGAATTGCATCGTGTTAGAGAGTTGAAATAAACTGAAAGTTACCAATGCTTTTGGCCATATGTTTTTCGGAATTAGTCTATTGAAGTTCGTTTTCCGTTATTTGCACTGTTGCCGAGCGGTGGTTCACTCTAAATTCTCTTCTTTGTGTTTGATGCAGGTATGTATGTATATCTTTCATTGGGATACCGTTTTGTTCAACCTGGATATTAATATGTGCGGGTAAAAGCCCTCCCTGGTGCATAAAAAGAACACTGACGACATCGGTTATAGCCCTGTATTTTGACCTGAAGATGCCCAAGATTTTATTTACGTTAGACAACGGGGACACGTAGGAACCGGGTTACCCGGGCCAGTAGTTTGGGAAGTGGTTTTGCTGTATGTATTTTTTCGTCCTACAGATAGTTCTGCCAATATTTGTTGTGGTGGTTCGGTCCCCTTCAACCTAAGTCCTGTTTCTACGGCGACACATTCAACAAACCGACGCGATAAAGTGAATACGAAAATTCAACGCCTGAACACTTACCGGGGACTCGCGACCAGGCACTTTCCATGCCGGAAGACCTGGTCATGGCTATTTGCATGGAAAGCACGCACCGGCCACGCTGGACACAGTTCTCCGCGAAGCTTCGTCCGGCAGTTTTCCGATTCGAAGCGAGAATTACAGCGGTAGGGCCTTGAGGTTCAGTAACAATCGGAACTCTCTCGTAACTTAATTAGCTGGCGTCCTCGCACAGCATTTCGTTTACTTTCTGCACTTTTGGAAGCGGCTCGAGGCGGAACAAAGTTGCCACGCTTACATGTTGATCACCATTTTTATGTCGGTGTTATTTGTGACAATGTAAGCACATTTTCCGCTTTCGGCTAGGTTAAACGCATTCTTTTTTTTTCTGCAATTTGTTTTGTGTATATCTCAGTACACGGAAAGCCTTTTTGTTGCAGTGTTAGCGGGTCATGAAGCAATGAAACTCGAACCCGTTGCATTCTTTCGCTTGTCGCTACCGGTCTGATACCAAAAGTATTAGCGAATGCCCGTAACCGTAACACGGCGAGGGTGTTCGTTCGATTATAAATTGATACCTACGGAAATGGGAACAAAATGTCTAAATTTGCAGCACACAGGAGGAAAACAGCAAGTAAAGGAAAGCTATATGTTGAATGATTCGGTGCACCTGGTCCTGGTCACCGGTGGCGTTCCAATTTCTAAATCGTGCATTTATTTATTTTTTATTTATTTATTTATTTATTTATTTATTTATTTATTTATTTATTTATTTATGAATACGTATAAAATGTCGTAAGCTAGTGCAAGCACTGTGTAGTTTATTAAGTGCAGAGCACTTTATGGGCTCGCCTTGTCGTCGTAGCTCACTAACGGTCGAAGCGACTGCCGGCGAAGTAAGCTTTCTATATGGTCGTTAGGGAGTTGCGCTGACGCTTCGAAAATCATGCGGCTTAAAACATCGTGAACCGCTGGCGCTTGTCATACACCTCCCCGCTGTTTAGCGCAAAGAAAAATGCAGGTACATTTCAGGCAAAATTTGTGCATATAGCCAGCAGCTCCCGACTTCATTTAGTTTAGGAACGCTCGTTGGTTTCGTTTTTACGATAGTAAGCGGAAACAGCGGCCGCGCAAGAAAAAAATGGCGCGTTAAAAATGACGCAGAAAGGCTTCAGCCGCGCAAGAAAACAATTACGCGTTCGAAATGACGCAAAACAGCTCCAGCATGCGAAATTAAAGTAAGCACAAAAAGAACACGACAGAACGACCAGTAGTATCTGGCGAATCAAATAAATTGAATTGAATTGAATTGAATTGAATTGAATTGAATTGAATTGAATTGAACAGAAGTGCCGCTATCGCTGTTTCAGGCCGGGGGCGCGTGAGCACTGCGAAGACGGAATATTTGAAATGCATTGGGTGGCAGCAGTGAGCGGATAACGGCGCTGCAGCCCATTATGGTGAATCGCTGCTCTGCACTTCCGACAGCTTTCACAATGGCTTTACAATGGCTTGACAGCTTTCACAATGGAATGGCTTTAATTTTTTAATTATTTTTAACATTCCATCGTGGAAATCTTCAAATATTTCATACACATCAACCTCATTTATTTACGGGCTAGAAGGGCCACATGTCAGGCAGCTTGTGTTTGAACGTATTTGAAGCTGGCAGTATATAGCAGGTGGATCGTTTGACAGTGAAATGCCCCCTGCGTGTTTTTAGTGCTCTAAGCATTGTCAAGGTGCAGTCCAGCGAAATCTATTGATATGTCCTTGAGAGTACCAGACGAACGATAAGATCATTCGTCTTACGTCGAAGGCGAAATGAATGGTCACTGTTTCGTACGTTCTTGGGTTTACGTGAATGGAAACGGCGGGCTACAACTCAGTGCACACAACTACGGACCGTCCGATGGTCGCGCAATTTGCAAGTTCAATGAACAAAAAGGAACATCCAGGAGGCAGGAGATGAAAAAAATAGGTGCTTTCTGCGTGGCATTTAATCAAAAGAAGCGGGTTCAGCTTTCCGAGAAACAAGACCTGTTTCGAGCGTGTTTGAAGCTACCATACGTGGGGCCTGTTCTGCCCTTGTAGGCGAAATCTGGCGTGTCCCAGTGGCGTAGCATTTACGACTTGCTACGAAACCATCGTCTGAAAAAAAAAAAAAAGCTCGCAGAAGAAATTTAGCAAAAAGGGACAGCGGCGCAGGAAGTAAGGGGATGACGGCAAAGAATGACAGCGACGTCAATGGACCTGAAACAGCGGGACTTAGTTTTCCGTTGCCTTGGCGCGACAAGAGTTGAGCCCAGTTTTATAAAGCTGTTTTCTGGTTGCTTACATTTTTCTTAAAACACCGGCCCTCTACTCTTGGATAAATATATATTTGTAGCAGCAGCAACCAAAGCAAAACAAAAAAAGAACGAAAACAAGCCGACTCGTCAATTCAAAGACATTGTTCTGCAGACCAGTCACGCCTGTTTTCATTTTGTGCACACTTTCAACGCCTTCACGGTCTATCGACGATTTCTCCAAAACAGGCGACCGCCACTCGGCTGTTCTAAGAAATAGTTTCCCAGCGTGGGAAAAAATTGTGACCGGTACTTAAAGATGCGGTAAAGGATTTTTGGCAAGAAAGGCGGCCCGGCAAGCAGTTCCGTGAAAGTGTTGTCATTTACGGCTCCATAAGGTGAGCTGCGATATTTAATATTACCAGTTTTACCCACATGGCAATTAAAATTAAAACAAAAGTGTTCATGGGACAGCTGCGGAGCTGACTGATGGGAGTGAGCCTTAATTTTACGCTGCAATCGGCACGTTTGAATTCTAAGGAGCTTGCTAAACATAAGTAACCTTTTCTAAACTTTTTTCCGGCTGAGATCAAAGGTGGAATTTTTGAAAACATAATTACGGCTACCTGGACAATGCTCTGGTACTATCTTGTATATCTAGAACTGGCGAACGGTCTGTCGATAGGCACATAACAGCTCGCTGAAACGCACACATTGCAATGAATGTGTACGAATAACCATTTTTCCCCGAATTTCTCACAAAGCCGTTGTTAGTGCTTAACATCGCCGTACGCTAGCTTATGGTCCCTCCTGTTGCTCCTGATAAGGCGGGGAATGAATGAATGAATGAATGAATGAATGAATGAATGAACGGACCGACGGATAAATGGATGGATGGACGAGTGGGTGGAAATGGCGATCACCTCATGTCGGTGGAAATAGCGTGGAAGGGTGGGTGAGGGGCCATAGGGTAGGCATCTGTTTCGCTGTAGCGGGTCCCTTTCAGTTCATATCGGCGCAAAAAACAGCGGGGGGGGGGGGGGGGGAGCGCGCTATGGCGGCTGTTGGCAAAAGTATACCATGCCTCCCATTTCACACAGAGGTATAACTGTACTGTGTGGGGTTCCCACTGGCGTCAATGACTGACAGAAAACCTGGCTAAGGGCTGGTTTTCGGCAATCTCGCAAAAAGAACGGTCCGTTTAAAGAGCGGGAATAGAAGAATAATTGATGCCTTCCATGCCACAAGAAAAGTCGCAAGCTCAGTCGTAACACTAGAATCTGGAAGCTGTAGCTGATAGTGAGGAACGACTGCGACTGAGAAAAGACAAAACTAAAACCTACGAGCACAACGAAGCAGTAGGAGTTATGCGCAGAAGAATAGCTCACAACGCCGCAAGATTCGAGTTGACGCCTGCAAAATTCGGTGACGTTTATTAGATGATCTGTTCACCTTTAGTGGTGGCTTTGTCTACTGGCTTAATCGAATTCCCACAAATCGTTTGCTGTATAAGTCCTGAACTGCTTATAGCATGATTTATCAGAAAACTCCAGGAAAATAAATCTAACACAAGCGCTTCAGCGACGCCGCTACTAGTCAGAGTTCGGCAACTCAGAGTTCGGTGCAGCACGTACCAGAAAACAATAATTTTGTGCGACTGAGTCTAGGTGCCGCGGCATTTTTGATTTCCTGCTCCGAATTGCAGGTGCCGGCCTTTTGCACCGTCGCATCAGAAATAAAGGAATAGCCTGTATCTCCACTCCTGCCCTGGGTGTTCTCACCCAAGCCGATTGGCACCACGGCATCAGCTATTATGGGTAAATTCAAGTGACTACTGCCAGGCCTGACGGATATTACTTTGCAGCGCACCTTCATTTCTTCGTTTATTGTTTCCGGTGCAACCGAAACGGAGGCGGCTGACGAACAAACTTTAATTGGCAGCTTGGAATACCTGAAGTTGCGGGAGATTGCAAAAAGGCTTCAACGACAACCTAAACTGCTGCCTTACGTCTTGCAATACAACATATTGTCAGGCAACCAGCCCATGCATGGACGATTTCTTTTGTCATTGACTTTATGGCCGTGCTTTAACTTCCCGTTTCGTTTATCCGTGAAAAAACGTCAAAAAATAAATTTTCTGCCTACCCACGCTACTAGCGTGTTTCACGTCTTAATGCTACACATGCTATGTATTAGTTGCGAGGTCGCAGGACTTTGGGGCCAACCGGACACCCTCCGCCTCCATTGACTTATTGACTTCGCAACGATAATACAACAAAGATTGAACCGCGGCCGGTAGGTGTAGAATGTTTAGTCTGTACAAGCGAGGCTTTTAGAACCTCCGGTGAAGGTTTGACGAAGCAGCAGATGCTCCTGTTTTATATAAACGCTTCGCCTCCTACGCTACAACCGTCAGTTTTGGGTTTTTGTTGGCTGAGGAAATGTTCTGTTTTGTCCTCCTTGCGTTAGTCTCTCACCACGCTTACAATGCTTTACTCGGCATTCCTAGAGTCTATGGCGAAACGAGCGGGAAGCAGCGGAGAATTCGATGCGACGACTTTGCGGTTCTGGCTGCAGTCACTAATTAACGGAGGGTGCTCTCTCTCTCTCTCCCCTATTCCAGTCTTGGGGACAAAGCTGCGTCTCCGCACAATGCAAATTATTCGAATGAGCTGCTTCGTGTCGGGCCACTCAACAACGGCTGAGAACAACGCGCTGTCGAAGAAGCGCCGCTCGGTGGCGCTCATTACGAGGACGTCGTTACCTGCGTAAAACATGACCGCGTGCGATCACCCTATCCAGTGAGTGAACATTTAATTAAGCTTTGATTTCGAGTTTACCTCCACAGGGCAGTGCGTTAATCTCAACGAGTTATAAAAAAATATGCCAAACCGTTACAGCAATCAATACTTAAATTGCACCTTTCTTGAAATGTATAAAATTGAAGGGAGGGGAAAATGACGAATTCAAATGATGACAAATTGGCGCGCTTTTTCGGAAAATCATATAAAAAGACTCTAAAGAGTAAACAAATGCCGGGAGGCATTATAGGCAGGAAAGAGATTAAAACTGCATTCCCTAACTTTTGTAAGAAACCCAGATTCGCCAACCACAATCCATTTCTCCCCCTCACCCGCAATACCACGCACCCCCTAACTCCAAACTAGACGTCCTTTCACAAAAGCCGAGATTACGGCCGCCCTGCACCACCTAAATCGTAACACCACCCCAGGCCCAGACGGTATTACATATTCAGCTCTCCGAAACCTCGACACCGCGTCCATCGATACTTTGCTCGAACACTTTAACGACTGCTGGGCTCATAGTACGCTCCCAGAAACCCACCGCACAGCCACCGTTACCCTCATCCCGAAACCCATAAACCACTAAATTCTCAAAACCTCAGACCCATTTCCCTCACCTCCTGCATCGGCAAACTCCTAGAACAAATGGTCCTCTCCAGATTAACTCAACATCTTGATGACATCGATGCTTACCCTCACAACATGTTCGGCTTCCGACGCCACCTCAGCACCAACGACATTCACCTCCAACTCCACCAGCACCTATTATCGAGCCCACCCGAACGAGACACTTCAGCTATACCAGCCGTAGATTTTACTAAGGCTGTCGACAATGTTAGCCATTCCGCTATTCTGGACAACCTCAACTCTTTGCAAGTCGGAGAGCGTTGTTATGGTTACGTACGAGCTTTCCTCACGGACCGCACAGCAACTCTCCGACTTGGTCCTTTAAAGTCCTCTCAATTTCCATTACCTGCCAAAGGCACCCCGCAGGGCTCAATGCTCTCCCCCACTCTTTTTAATGTAGCTTTAATACCCCTTGCTCGGGCTCTCCTACAAATACCCACACTACACAGCGCTTTGTACGCCGACGATATAACATCGTCACGAGGCAGCGACGCGCATATCCAACACACACTCCAACTAGCGCCACAACAATCACAGCGACAGCGGCGGCGGCGGCAGGGTTATCCTGCTCCCCCCACAAATCACAGCTCCTTCTACTCCCACCCACCCACCGACCCAAACAATGAACACCCAACATCCAAGTCGCTTTGTCGGACTCTGCCATACCTCTAGCAAACCAAATCAAAGTACTAGGGCTCACTATCCAACAAAATCGACTCAACACACACACCATCCACCTACTCAAGACCCACGCAGACCAAATTTCGGGACTTCTACGGCGCGTCACCGCGCGAGGACATGGCCCTAGGGAGTCAGACCGCCTCAAGATTACCCACGCCCTTTTCACCCCACGCGTCACGTATACCCTACCATATCTCGCCATCACCGCACCGAAATGACACGAACAGAGGCCATACAACGCGCACTATATCGCCGTACGCTACAGCTACCCCCAGCGCTGCTTCCGACGCTCTCCTCCACACGGGCACCTTTAACACACCATCCGAACTTATAGAAGCACACCGACAGGCCCAACTATCCCGCCTTGCCCTAACCCACACCGGCAGAACCGTCCTATTCTCCCTCAAAATTAACCCGCCCATCCACCACTCCCCACCCCTCCTCATCCCTCCAGAATATCGAGAGGTTCTCTATCCCTCCCTATCCCCCGCAACATGCACCCCACCTACCACACAAACCGTCGCCTGGCGCGAGCACGATACCATGCCCAACACTTCCCTCCCTCCTCGGACACGGTATACGTTGATGCTGCAGAACAGCAACCCCGCCATACATACATTATAGCAGCAGTGAACCACACCCCAACCCCCTCTACCTCAGCCACCATCCGCGCTGCCCATCCCCATGAGGCGGAGGAAGCTGCAATTGCCCTGGCCACCACCCTCCACCCCACCCCTAGCCTCATATTAACGGATTCACAAACGGCCGTTAGAAATTTCTGCAGGGGCATCATTTCGCCCCTCGCCCACAAAATTCTCTGCTCCCACCCCCTCCTGACCGCACCATCTCCCTTTTGTGGACTCCTGGCCATATGGGCTTTGGCGGCGCGGAGAAGCCACACGAGGCGGCCCGAGCTTTGATACACCGGACCCCTCAGCAGAGCCCCCTCCTCACTTCACATCCCCCTCCTCACCTAGAGCCACTGCTAACCTTCCGTGAAATCACCCTCCATCACAGGCTTTCACGCACCACCTTCCACCCCCTCACCCCCTCGTTATCTCCTGTTGAATCATCCCTATGGAGACAGATCCAAACCCATTCCCTCCCCACTCGATCAATCCTCACCCACATATTGCCATCCCTCTTTCCCACTCCCGCTTGTCCCACACTACGGGGACTACGAAGACCCCCCCACGCCATCTGGCACTGCCCCGCCCTGCTTCCTCTTCCCCTAACCAACCCCCCCCCCGACCCTGGCTGTCTGCCCTCGCGCGCTCGGACGCCCAGTCCCAGTGCGCCCTGGTCGACAGGGCTCGGGCCTATAAGCTGCGCTTCCGCGGCTCAACCGTCCGCACTAAGCCTGGCCAGGAATAAAACGTGTTCTCTCTCTCTCTTCTCTCCCCGGCGGGAGTGCCTGAAACTTGTCTTTTTTCTTCGCAGAATGTTATGCCAGTTGAACATGAATATGCTAGGTACTCTTGTGGTAGTTATAGTGCTGCTCGGCAATAAATTTTCATCTTTACTGGCAGATAGTGGGCGCATCTTATAGTTTCGGCCCCCGCTACGGCTTCGGCATGCTGTATATGTTATGAGATGACCCCCAAGGTGGCCAGAAGGCGGACGAACAGAAGTACAAATATTTCATGAAGCCCAAGCGTTCGCGCCTCGTTGTTGTAAGGCTTACTACCGAATGGTCCATAGGGTTTAAGTGCAGGGAATGAGAAAGAGAGAAAGAGGGCAGAGGGGGAAAGGGAGATAGAAAACACGTCGACAGAAGACAATACAAAAGAAATTGGGGCAACTTCGCGCTAGTGGTGCGAAGGCTGGACAAACAGCGAAGCTGGCGGCCCCATCTAGCTTATTCTTGGTGAGGCTAGGTTTATGCGTGTTTATGCTCGGAGTCTCGGCCGATTTTTCTGCGTGGTATATGTTTCAATATTCGGTCAAGTTTGCTGCGTGGTGTCGTCTTTGGCCCTCCCCAAAGAGCAACGGACACTCGGGAATTAAACTATGTACAATGTACGTGTGCCCACCGGCTTTGCGGAGGAGCTCCAATAGTAGCAATGGGCGCACCGGGATGAGCGTTTGGTCAAAATATCTAACTCCTTCGGTGGCCAACGTTCAGCCTGTGTGGTCTGGCATGTAGGACCCTAATTAAGAAGTTGATTAACGTTATCGCTTCACGGCGTTTTGGCTTTTATTTTTGGCGTTCATTCTTCTCTTTGCACAGTCAAAACTGCACCACTCGTCGCAACAAGCGATAGAGAGAACCACCCCGCGACGGGTTTCCAAAGCCGTGCTTGTACCAGTTGTATCGCGCCTTCGACAGGTGGCGACACGAGTCACCACCTGTCGGCGAGGCAAAGCTACGGTAAAGCGGTGCCGGCGCGCGCGATGACGTCATTGCTCGGCGAGGTTTTCCTGCGCACGTTAGACGGCCCAAAACACCAGCTTAAACAGCATCGCTGTTAAAAGATTTATTTGCCTGCAATGAAGACGCTAAATGCACCAGGACATTCTCTACTCTAACGAACAAGACTTGGGTGTCTGTGGAAGCTGGCTTTTTCGGGAAGACTCCTGAATTGATTGTACGGGTGTATACCGTTGAATTTCCGAACGCCACTGCGAATAAAAACAGCCACTGCTAGCCCGGCTGCTGATCTTCTCATGATTACCATAGCAGTCACAACAACATAATCGAAGCCGTAATTTATACGGACGCCCACAATGCTTTGTCCGCTGCGGCTGCTTCTAGCACATCCCCGGTTTCTGTGGGAGAGGTGATGTCCTACGCTGGATGTTTTCGAAAAGCCGAGGCGAGTCATGAGGCCAGACTGCGTCTGTGTTGCCCAAGGCCTAGGACGGCTGTGGCTGCACCGCAGTGCGCAGGGAGTGATGCAACGTGTGCCAAAGTTGAGGGTACAACGAGAAAGTCTTCCTCCAAGCAAACACATTTCCCGACTTTCTTTTCACTACCCTGTCATTTTGAAGTCCCCGTTACACAAACGTCCGGATCTAGAGTAGGCGATCCAGTATTTCTCCCAAACCGGAAGACTTAATGAACTGTGGAGCTTGAGCAGAATGCTGACAGAATGTTCCCCTAAAACATCTTTAACGTTCACTTGGATCGCTGTCATGGGCGGACATTTTGAGCAAATAAAACTAATGTTGTTAGTGGGTATTAGAACTAGAAACACGGTTGATACCAAGAATGAATGAAAGTGCCTTCTTTGCAAAGAGAAGGCAGTTCTTACGCGCGAACACACGGTCACACACGCACAAATAAGCAGTCACAAAAACATGCTTTCCGCACGGCAACGAAAGTGTAGACGCAGGGGCTGCAGCAGTTGTTCTTTACAGGTTATAGCAGTGCTTCCAGCAGTAAAGATATTCGGCAGGCGTAGTTTTGAGTAGTTCATGAGAATCTGTTCAGGTTGCCTGCCTTCGCACCCGCATTTGAGTGCATATGGGAATAGAAACGACAAAGAATGTATTTAATGTAGAGAGCTCGGACTCGGAGAATTGACTCGGGAAACGCAAGACAGGAAGTGGTTGAAAGCACACGGGAGAGGCCTTCATCCTCCAGTGAAATAAAATAGGCTGTTAATGATGATGGTGACCATAACGACGATCTAGAGAGCAGCCACTTTTCAAGGAGCGTCTAGGCTTATAACCTGGCCGTGTGAGTTTTCCAAAAGCGCTCACAGCAGGGTTCACATTTTTATGATTGTATTGTGAGCTTAGCTTGCTACATTCCGAGAACCCGTCCTTTTGTTTACACATAGCGGACTGGTAGGTAGGGAAGAACATCGATTTCTTGTTTCGAAAATGTGTTTATGTTGGGAAAATACCGCCCTGTCGCGAAAATCTGTTTATGAATCGCATTCCTATGGTCAGGCGCAACATCATCCAAAAAAGGCTTTGCGGAAAAGTTTCTGAACAAATAATTTTAAGAGCAGAAAAAAAAAATTACACCATTTCCCCGAAGGGAACTATGTGGTGATGCAAAGCGTGCCGAAGCGGCTTCGCTTTCTCGCAGTGTGGGATCCGCTGCTCGACGCTGGCGTTTCGAAGCGGCTTCACTTTCTCGAAGTTTGGCATCCGCTGCTCGTCGTCGACGTTTCGAAGAGGCGTCGCGTTGCCGAACGCCATCTGGATCCGCTGCTCGGCGTCGACGTTTGCGTTCTGCATCTCGAGTTCTCCTCTGCGCAGCCTTGTCTTCAGAGGTGCTCGCGGTTCTGGGAGTGAGCTGGCTGGCGCTGGTTGAAGGTGTGCCAGCCAGTTCGCTGACAGAATTGTTGGCGTCCATTCAGTTCATCGGACAAGCAGCAACTGAGGGAGCGGCGCGCGGAGAGGAGGAGAGGAGGAGCAGTGCGCTCGATATCGCACAGCTGGTGGGGAGAGGGGGAGAGGAGGAGCAGCGCGCGCGCTATCGCAACAACTGGCGTGGAGAGTGTGAGAGGAGGTGAGCGGCGTTATCGCACAGCTGGTGGGGAGAGGGGGAGAGGTGCGGACGGACGCCGACGGACATAGCCCCGAGCAAGAGATGCTCTGCATCTAAAACCATCACTGAGATTTTGTGAAACTCGCGGCAGCCTGAAAGACTACGTACGGGTCCTGGCGCACCCAGAAAAACACCGCGACGCTGGTTTGAAAGCAATGTACATGGTCGCGTACGGAAGCGAAGTTACCTAACGCAAAGTTGCGATGTCTGTGTTCTATTAAATGCATCTCGGCGAAGAGCTGTGGCGCGGGGGGAGATAATTGTCCGGAATTCTCTGCTGATCAACAGAAAGGGTGAAGTTCGGAGCTATGTTGTTGCTGAGAAGGGCGCACAACCCAGCCGTATCTATACGCCTGGTAATAGGCAAGCCTTATGCCTTTTAATCAGAAGTATCTAGGTGCCAACATTTTCCTTGAAACTGAATACACTTTCTAAGACATGGATAATTTTAGAATTATTATTATTCCTTCAAAACTTTCATTGATTGGATTTGGTGTGATAGTTTGCCACGCTGTAAAGGCGAGCGAAGGGCTACTGGAAGTGGTTCATAACTGGTGCCCTAAGCACCGGCAATCATGGCCAACTTGGCCAATTCTAAAAAGTGGCAGCTGGCCTTCCTTTGAAAAACTTGTAGAGCGCAACAAATGCGAAAACTGGCTACGTGACAACAAAAATCCAGTAGGCAAGCGAGCGAACAAGCAAGGAAGAAAGGTTCAGGGGAGGCTTTGAATAGTCTAAAAATATGAAGGCGAAAGCCCAGTTGGGCCGCCCGTTGACCTGCAGTTGAACTTTCCTTTGAAATGGCATGTTGCTCTTGTCGGGGCGACGCCGCAACTTCATCCATAGCCGCTTCGTCTCGACGGCGGTTACGATGAGTGGCGTTTCAAACTACTCTAGCCTCTTCCGCCGTTGTGTAGCTAGGCCCTGGTGGGTCACAACAGCAATGTAGAATGAAGCTTAGAGCCAACACGGCGAGGTATACTAGGTCCTGCCAGAAAGTTCTGCGGTCCGTTCCTTTTAGATGCGAAGCATCTCTTGCTCGGGGGGATGTCCCGCGTCCGTGCCCCGTCCGCAGCGCCTCTGATGATGATTGTGGCAGGATGCCCCTAGGGATTGGCCAACCAAAGAATCCATCACGAGATAGCTTCGCGTTCAACCACCTGTCGTCATCTTCCCGTAGGGGAACCGCTGAAGAAGAAGAAGGAGAAGAAGACAAAGCTGCGAAGAGGAGGGCGTGTACGTTGCTTTAAGCTCATGCTCGGGGCTGTGTCCCTCCCTCCCTTGTCGTTTTCGTTGTTGTCCGCCGTCCGCACCCCCACTGCGCATGCCTGGCCTGGCACCGCTGATCATGATTGTGGCAGGATGCCCCTAGGGATTGGCCAACCAAAGAATCCATCACGAGATAGCTTCGCGTTCAAACACCGTCGTCATCTTCCCGTAGGGGAATCACTGAAGAAGTAGTAGGAGAAGAAGACAAAGCTGCCAAGAGGAGGGCGTGTACGTTGCTCTCAGCCGGTGCACCAACGTGCAACAACCTTTACCTCACCAACGCTGACGGAGACTGCCGATTCTACCACAGAGACGACAACATCGACAAGAACATGATGGAGGAGTTTCGGCGCCTCGAGAACCACCGCCTACTCACCGTAACACAACAGTACTTGCGTGCCTTTGCCACCGGTGTGGATCCGGACGCGAATTCCCTCTGGCGCTACTAAACACCAGATGACTCGACATAACGGCAACACAATGGAACCACACGGGACCCCCATGATGCTTCGCATCCTCATCAGGGTTCCCCACGGGAAGGTGGTGTAATTTTTTTTCTCGGAACTCTTCTCCGGCGCTGCCCGGTTGCGCGCTCCCATTTTCTGTGCGATGCCGCGTACCCCACCACGATGCTCAGAATTATCGAAGAATGTGAAGGCTAAAGCATAGTTAGTCCTTTGTTGACCTGCTGTTGAAATTTGCGGCCGCGCTGGTCACCACCTGATCAGCCCCCTGGGCAGCGCCTCGCGAAGCTCGTCCCGCACGCTGGCCAGGAGTCTCCTGTCACTCCCCTCTGCGTTCGATCCTTTCACGTCTCTAAAAGGATAGCCTGCTTTAACGCAGCTCTCGCTCTTTCCCGGCGCGCGCTGCGACGTTTTGACTTGGAGGCCTCCTCTGACCCTCCTCCCAAATTGCTATTTCCCTTTCCTTGCTCGTGATCCCGGGAGCATGCTGCCCGACTCGCCCAACGTCAGCATTGTTTGGACCATTCTGTGTACCTCAGATTTTTTTGTGCTTCACGTCTTTCATAAAACATTAGATTTAAAAAAGAAAGTGAGTTTCGTAGTGCTCAGGGCTCAACCAAACCCAAGCTTTTGTTCTCTATTTTTTCTGCCTAACATGAAAACTTTCAACGTGAGTGAGTGTTAGCGCTTACGGGGGTTTTTCGAAGATAATTTTGCGGTTTAAACAATGACATTGATGCTCGAAAAATGCGCTAAATGAAGCGAGAACCGCCCCCCCCCCCC
Source organism: Haemaphysalis longicornis (assembly GCA_013339765.2). Classification (NCBI taxonomy): domain Eukaryota; kingdom Metazoa; phylum Arthropoda; class Arachnida; order Ixodida; family Ixodidae; genus Haemaphysalis; species Haemaphysalis longicornis. The sequence goes on along the minus strand of CM023456.1, from coordinate 31,913,096 downwards.
CAAAAAAAAAAAAAGAACTAGCATACCAAATCTGGCTGTTGATAAAAATACAAGTAAAGCAAAAATGCCCTGGCGGACTTAATTACGAAATGTTGCAGGCATAAATTTCAAAGTATCCGAGCCACCGAGCTTTCGAGACGTGTGGTACCACTGCTGCTTCGCGGTCATTTATAACAAAATCTGCGTTCGTCAAAGCCAAGAACTTGCCCCGCGTGCCTCTGTGATGCGTTAAGAGGCGCTGCTTTCAAACTCAGTCACGCAGTGCCTTCCCGCTGCGTGAGCGTGACTAATTGCACACGCGTATGGATGTCGGTCAGGAAAAAAAAAAAGCTTAAAAAACGACGTCGTCAAGGCGGTCTTTGAAACTGAGAGGCTCGACTTTAACAAGACGACAATAAAATGACTGGTCAGCAGATCATTCAGTACACGCAGTGTGCTCGCTAACGATAAAGTTGTGTTGCGACAGGGCTGCCCTGCTTTTCAGCAAAAGTTTTCTCCTTGTTTAAATCTCCATTTTACAGCTGCATTTTACAGTCTGGTGGATTCAGCTTCTATTATTTGTTGCAGAAGCTGTCCTCAACGCCATCTTTTCTTTCTCTTCGATAAATTCAAGTGGCATCTGTTGCAATCTGCGTTGAAACAACGAAACTAAAGAGGCTTCGTGAGCATCTTTAAGAAGACGCATCACAAAAAATTACCCCATCTTCCCGTAGGGGAACCCTGAGTAGTATGCGAAGCAGCCATGGGGTCGACTGAAGTTCCCATTAGTTTTTAGTTCGTCGTTTCCGTTGACGTTCAGCTTCGTGTGCCTTCGTTGTATCAGTTGCTTCTTGACGTAGTTTGAATGAGTGAAGGACATAAGGCGCGTTCGTAGCACATGCTTCCATCTCGGTTTGTAGCGCACTGGGAAGAGCGCCACGTACCTCCCGTTGCGGCCAGAGAGTCGTGGGATCGAAACCGGGCGCCAGCTAACCATTTATTTTTATAGTGGACTGCACTGACGTCAGCCCAAACGCTGACGGGGCTGAAGAGACGCGCATGCGCAGTAGAGTGCGGACGGCGGACGACAAGGGAGGGAGGGACACAGCCCCGAGCATGAGATGCTCCGCATCTAAAACCCCCTGGCATTTGACGTTTGCGTGTTTTCTCCCGTGGGGTTGCTACTCCTTACTGGAATGGAATGGATGACTATTATAGCAATCAGGCCAAGAGGGTCTGTTATGGGATATGGGAATAAAGGTAGGGGAACACGGTTCAGATAAAGCTTTTTTACGTCACTTCGAGCTTTCTCTTGAGCCCGTCAGGTCTGGTTACGCCCATAGGGTACCACACGCACTCTGTTAGAGGTAGCGAAGACACTCTGGGATGATGATTCATCCGGGGATCGATAAGGAGCCGCTTGGGAGCCACAAAGGGTGCGCTCCAGGAGTTCGTCTAGAGAGGGGGCGGCGCTCCGCCATCATTTCGTAATTTCTGTAATATTTGAGGGATGTCTGATACATTGGACGTGTTCTGAAGAAGTCGTTGGCCGTACTTGTGTTGTGAGGAACTGGTCACGGCCAGTTGAGTAGGCTGAACATACCGTGATGAGATGAAAAGGTAAACGGTTGCGTGTGTTGTTGCTGCCACCGTAGGGGCGCCGAAAACCAGTAGGGTGCCCGGGCGTTGTCCACTTGGAGATGACGTCTGGAGTGTAGGCCGAGTCAGAGCAAACTTTATCGGCGAAAATTTCTCCTGTTCTTGGTAGGGACTGCAGAGAACTTTTAAAATCGCCCAGTGCAGTTTTCACCAAATGGTAAGGCTTGTACATAGATTGTAAGGTGACCTTGATAACCGCAAATATCAATAGGATTTTTTTTGGAGGGGGGGGGGGAGTAGGGGGGGGGTACGACTCTTTTCAAGTAATTGCGACTGATGAAACGACAGAGCGAGAGAAGCAGACAAGAGACACGGCGTGGGTGATATATGTTACGCAGCGAATGCACAAAGTTAACAAATTGACGCCTTGGAAGACGATTTACACCGTTTTCAGCTTGTAAATTGGTTTGTTGGTCTCACTGATACTCAGGTGTTTAGGTAAGGAGCGATTCATTATTGGCTGTTTCTAAATTTTGGCACCAGTCGGAATAGAAATTTCGCGGTTGGCAAATCAGCACCGTTTCAGTCTTCAGCACAAGTGTAGTTATTGTAATAAAGCGAAATGCCGTATAACGCACTGTTATAACGGATGTCGTGAAACGTTATAAATAGACCAATACCCTCCCTTGAAAGTGTCTGTCTTTACGTTATGCCCTTGTGAACAGCGTGCAGGTGAAGGCAACCCCTATCATGGAAGCAGACATTAACGGCTTGTTAGAGCTCTGTAACACGCTTGGCTTCGCCCCTGGTGTGTCCGAAGGAACGGCTAAAACATAGCTTTCCGTCCCGCTTTTCTGGATCCTCCGGCTTCACTGTCAAGTTTTAACCATGCAGTTGGTGCCAACTTTCGTCAGCGTCAAGTTTACATTTTATACTTCTACCGGAAGAGTCCAGCAGACTAACATGAAAATTCATTACTTCTTACGCGTGTCTTCGGGGTCTTACGCTACGCTTGGGTAACTGTTTGCAAAAAAAAAAAAAAGGAAAATGAGCACTCTGCGGTTGTGAAAGCAAATGAATCCCGCGATCGGTCACTCCAGTCTACAACGATGTACACTGCGTTGCGATGCCTAGTTTTCTTCGTAATCACAAGCAGGGTGACATGACGCGATCATGCCGCGTCAGCGCGGGTCCTCACTTGCAGAATGAAAATTATAGTCTCTGCTATAAAAACAAGGAATATAAAAGAAAAACAACATGGCATGACCTATATGGTGCATCGTAACAATTATAGGGTACAGTTTCCTATTCGTGAAAGCTTAGTTTTGAGTCTGCTTTCAAGTGCGAAGAGTAGGAGGGAGCTCTGACCGCACAATGAATAAGGCCCCTGAATAAGGCCTTTGAATGAGCTTGAAACCCTTTTAAGATTTCTATCAATAGAGGAGCTATTGAATAAGAGAGAAGGAGACAAAAATCGTGCTCCCATCCATCTATCGACGACGATGCTTGAACGGGAAGCTTTCTCTTGGTGGATTCTTTGGTTGGCGGTTGGCAAATTCCACACTGCGGGTATGTGCTGCACTGGAGGTACGCTTCGCTTTTCTCGGATACCCACATCAACTCTCGGTTGTGCACTCCGTAGGCCTAACGTTTGGGATTGGGGTGTACGGCGCGAATCGGGACCTGCTACTTGGCGTTCGCTTCGACCATGTCAAAACGGAGCAATCGGATAAACGCCGGCTGCACAACGTGAGGGACCCAGGCGAGGGACCCAGGGCACGGGAAGCGTTTTTTTAAGTGCGAATGCACTTTATAAGCGACCCTGAATTCCGTTGACCGCCGTCCGTCCATCCTGCTCGGTCCTGTCTCCTTGGCAACAGCTGCGAAGAAGTGGGGGAGCTCCTCGTCTTCCTTGGCAACGGGGGGAGATGGGCGCGCGCTGCCTGGCCGCTGACATGCACATACCCACGTGGGAGATTGGCCAGGAATCGCGTGAGCTATTGGCTAAGAGAGAAGGAGACGAAGAAATCGTGGATCCGCTCTAGCATCAAGTACAACGAACAACACAAATAGGTGTCTGTGCATGGCACATACCCACGTGGGGGATTGGCGAGGAATCGGGCGTGGAGAAGGCCTAATGCACCCGCTTAAAGGAGTACTGACACGAAATTTCAAAGCTGAGATCCGCTCTAGCAATCAAGTACAACGACAACACAAATAGGTGTCTGTGAATAAATGCATCTTTCTTTCTTTGTAGTTGTGTGTGTGTGTGTGATCTCTCTTTCGCGAACATTACCGAACCGCGCAAATTCAACTCCTGCATTCGCACTTTCACATTCTTCCCCTCGGGGAAATGCGGGGAAATTTTTTTTTAAATGCAGAACATTTCAGTAACTCACGATGTCACCCGCGTTGACGTCCGTAGTCGTAGTCCGCACCCCTCCCCCTACATAATATATAAAAAAAAATACTATCCGGCGCCTGGTTTCGATCCCTCGACCCTGCGGGCGGAACGCAATGTACATGGTGCTCTAACCCACTGCCGCCACCAAAGCCGGACACAGAATGGGAGGCTACGAACGCGCCTTATATCCTTGACTCATTCAAACTACATCAAAAAGCTGCTGTTACAACGCATTCACTACCACCAACTCCCCAAACACTAAACGTTAACGCAATACACCCACCCCCTATGCGACGCATTTACTCGAGTCCCCCTCGCGGGGAGATGGGCCCAATTTTTCTTTCACTTCACTCATTCTCATTCATCAACATTGTCAGAGAAACGTGGCTTTCCCGCAGGGCGTACTGGGGTACAACGGCATCAGTAGGGGCACTGAAGCTACGCTTTAAAAAAGGCAATTAACTTCTCCAATCGTTTGCCGCCTTTCAAGAAACAACTTATGAGAAGAAAGTGGAAGGTCACACGAGTGCTGTGAACATTTTGGGTGTTTGTGCTTTTTTTTACTAGCAGCAAATGCTTGGTTTGTCCGGTGCCCTAGCTATTTTTTCCTTGTTCCAACGTTCTCACATCGCTTCAGGACACTGCGTTTCCCAAGGCTCCGCTATGAACCCTCGTATATGAAACGTATATGAACCCTCGTATATGAAAAAGGGAGATGGCTGAAGCCATCTATATGAAAAAGAAATCAGATTTTATTAATTAGCTGCACGTTCATTACTTTACTCGACTGCGAAGTGGCTTATCTGGACAAATCCTGAGTCTGTGGTTGGTCTGTGCCCACGCGACATAGACGTCATGACTGTCATGGTCACACCTGCTCTTATATACGTTTTCACTGTGTAATATACATTTCAGTTGATAGTCAGCGCTCGTGTTGTTGCCTCCTTCTCTTGTGACCTGGTTTTGCGCACTGTTTCACCACAATGAATGTGTACCAACTGGCCCAGTTCTATACTCTTTTGTCCAGAATATACTTCATCTGGATTGGAAACGACCGTGTGTACGAGATTTCGGCGCACGATAAAGATCCCCAGGTGGTCAAAATTAATCCGGAGCCCTCAACTACGGCGCGCCTCATCGCCTGCGTTGCGTCGGCGCGTTAAACCCCACAATCAATCAATCAACCATCTGGATTGGTCCCTATGGGAATGTTTCGATGCCGCAAGAGATCTGACAAGTTGAAATAGTGGAGTTTCCGGCCGATCAGCTGAGTACTTCGAGTACGCCAGCTCGTATAGGTGAACATTGAATAAAGAACTGGGTTTTTCCGCTTTTTGCCAGTACAATCAAAACAGATAATTTTCTTTCCGTTTGGGAAAACATCATGACCCCGTTTTCATAATACTAAATAAAAACTGTTTTGATAATGCTACGTTATATAATGCTACGTTTTGATAATGCTAACGAATAATAAACTGAAACTGAACTGAAACTGAAACTGAACTAATACGTTAGGTTAAATCAGAAAAAGATCAACTATTCCCGTTGAAAGATCACTCACTAATTCACTTACTACAGTAGACTTCACGCACTGCATGACGTTTCCGAAATTTTAAAACAAGCATAATTAAATTGAAATCAAGGGTGGCAGCGCTATCAGCTAGCGTGGTTAGCGGATCGCGTGAAACCCAAATGGTTCGACCAACCAGGGAAAAGAGCGCGGCACTCAAAGTGATGGGTCACAAGGAGCCTGATTGTACTCTGTGCCAATATCTAAATAATTAAAACAAATGTTGAATGTGTAAAAAATTGTTTGTCCAGAATTACCAGTAGATATGGAATTCACAAACACTGCGCATGACAACCGTCACTTATTGAACGTTCAGCATCAAAAGAAATGAGACACAGCAAGTAACGTGGATGTTCAAGAAGATAGAACACGAACTAGAACATTAAGTAATTACAGGGCCTGAAAAAAGCCAAAGAAAATTATGCGAAGATCGGCAGTACCTCCAAAAGTAATTAGGGCCACGAGGATATTTGTGGGTGGCCTGTTTCTCGATAATGAATACTAATTTATTTATTTATTTATTCAAATACCTACATCGCCTTTACAGGCATTAGTGTAGGGGGGAGGGAGAATAAGAAAAAAGGGACGCAAAGTACAAATACAATTGTCGCATAAACAAACAAACAAACAGGTTGCGTTTCCTTAAATAATGAGTATACATCAAAGCGGTGATTTGGCGTTGGAAAACGAGCACTTCAAGAAGGAAGGTGTACAGAAAGGATGTACAGACAACAAGCACTTCGTAACACAGATAACCGTAAGCCCGGCAAACAAGGCGGCGGATATTACTGACGCATATATCCTGCAAACGCTTTCCAAAACAAGATGGGGGAGAGCAGACAATTTCCTCCCGGTAGAGCATTCCAGTCTGATATTGTTTTGGGAAAGAAACTGTACTTAAATGTGTTAATCCTGGAGTTAAGCTCGCGAATCTTTAACAGTGATCGGTGCGAGGGGATACGTATGTTGGTTGTTTTAAATAAGTTTCCTTCTTATGCCCAGTTCTGGAGTTGAATATATTATAGAACAACGAGAGTCTCAGGTATTTGCGTCTTTCAGCGAGTAGAGGCCATCCAAGTCTTCTGGCAAATGTCAGGCTGATCTTTTAAAAAAATCGTAATCGCCTGTTACGAAGCGAGCGGCGCGAGCCTGTATTCTTTCAAGTGCATCAACGTTGTCTTTGTGTAGGGGTCCCCAGACACTGCAACCATATTCAAAATGGGGCGCACATTCGTCAGATACAAAGTCTCCCTGACCTTAGTCGGAGCTTGCCTGAAATTGCGTCTTAAGAAATTTAGCACACGGCTCGCTTTTACTATCATATAATTGACGTGATGGTTCCAGGACAGGTTAGAAGAGAAAAAGATTCCGAGGTATTTAAACTCTGTGGCTACCGGTAAACATGCCCCGCCCCATGTAGTAGTCAACAAGTAGAGGGTGCTTTTTGTTGGTGAACCTTACCAGATTACACTTTGTTAGATTGAGCGTCATCCCCCACGACTGGCACCAAGAAAAAACAGAGTTAAGATCGCGTTGCAAAAGGTCCGCATCTGCTACGCTGGTTATATCACGATAGATGCAGCAGTCATCAGCGTACAATCTAGTACGACTGGAAGTGCAGTTCAGGAGAATCATTAATAAATATTAAAAAAAGAAGTGGGCCTAAACTGAAGCCCTGGCGGGACACCGGATAAACACAGAAATACTTGAAGAAACTCAGGCCTTCAAGCACCACACACTGTTTTCTCTCGAAAAAGATAAGCATCCAGTCACTTCAGCAGTTCAGTAGGGATGTTAAGAACAGATAGCTTGCGCAGTAACAAGGGATGCGGAACAAGAATCAAAAGCCTTGCGAAAATCTAAAATATACAATCAACCTGAGTGCCTGCGTTAATGGAAGTTGCAATATCGTGCCCAAATTCAATAAGCTGCGTGTCGCACGAGAAGCCCGCCTAAAACCGGTGTTTGCATTGGGGAGAAAAAGTTATTGTTTTGTAATGAGGTCATTAGTTTGTGTAAATGATGTGTTCTAGTATTTTAGAGCAAACGCTTGTCAGCGAGATAGGCCTGTAGTTCGAAAAATTGGTTTTGGTCACCACTTTTAAATATCGGATTACATTGGCATTCTTCCAGTCAGCCGGTAAAACACCCAGCCGAAGTGATGCTTGGAACAAAAGGGTCAAAAAGGGGGCTATGGACGCAGCGCAGTGCTTTAGGATAAAGTTTGATATCCGTCTGGGCCGGAAGCTGAGTGCACATCCAATTTTTCCAAGAGAGACACGATGCCGGCTTCGGATATTACTATTTCTTGCATAGGCGCAAGCGGGTTCAAAATTTGCGGCATAGTATTGGGGTAGTTTGCCGATTAAACACTGATTGGAAGTACACGTTAAGCTTTCGGCTTTGCCCCTTGTATTTCCTGTGTAGTCTACGCCGGCCATGACGTCAGGAATACTAGCCTTAGAATTATTTTTTGTTCTTGACATATTTCCACATCAATTTAGGGTTGGTTTTCAGTTTTTCGCCCAGGGAGTTTAGGTAAGTTTCATGCGCTTTGGTCATTTCTTTCGTCACTGCTTGTTTGTCATCGTTTTTATTTTGGACCGTAGCTCAGGCTGGGCAATTTACAATACTTTCGAAACAGCCGATTTTTTCTGTTTATCAAAGACCGAAGTTCCTTATTGAGCCAAGGCTTATCAGTGCGGCGCTTAGCTGAGATAATGCGTGAAGGAATGAAAGTTTGTGTTAGGGACAAGATCTTTGTTTTAAAAAGATTCCATTGTTCGTTCATGCCAAGAGATAAGCTATGCTGGCTGGAATTCAGGCAAAAATGCATCTAGCGCACGCGAGAGCGAGCTGTAGTTGCCTTTATCATAGGAGAACACTTTTCTTGGTTCTGTAGGCCGGTGGCTCTTGACCGTGCAGGTTACGTTAGCGATAACAATATCATGATCGCTAATACCGGGAATTGTGAGTACAGACGATACAAGGGAAGGGTCATTGCAAAGGAATAAATCGAGCAAAGTCGCGCTGCTAGCACTGATTCGAGTGGGTGTTTCTACGAGTTGGGATAATGAATGCGCATTGATCATTCGTAGAAGGCTGAGTAAAAGAGAGATGTATTACCGCAGTATCGGCTTGCTGGACTGCCATTCAACGTCAGGCAGTTAAAGTCTCCACCAAGAACTACATAACTTGTTTGCAAGCTTAACCACATGTTACTCAGCTGGAACAGAGGCTCAGGAGTTCGTAACCCAGGCGGTCTGTAGAAGGAACCAACGGCCACGGAAACACCATTTTCAGTAGAACCTTTGCACCAGACAGCTTCGCAAGACTCTGTCCCGAAGTGCATAGGTTGGCTTACTATGCTATCATTGAACAAGGATGAATACGCCACCACCACGGAATTGCGATCCTTCCTGTACACGGAATAATAAGAAGGGAACATTTCGCCGTCATTTATGGTGCCGTCAAGCCAGGATTCCGTACCAATAACTGATATGCGGCTTCGAAATTTCTATTAGCGAGTTGAATTCCGGCCGTTTTATTCTTTAGGGCTTGCGGCAGGTTAAACTAAAATGCATACAAGGTCATGGCTACCTGAAGACCCTCTACCCAAATAATGAATTGTCTGTCGTGGCTACGAAACTACATGGACCACAGCATCCGTTACGTTGTTATAAACAAAAGTTTCTTTACCCATTTCAGTTTATTAAACCGTAGTCTGTATTCCCCACCCTGTTCTCGTGCAAAGTGAAGCAGCTTCTGCCTTTCCTGCCTAACCTTAGCCGAAAAGTCTTCACCTATCGCATAATCAGTTCCTTTTAGTTTAGCGGCCTCCGTAAGCACTTTTTGTTTGCCCTTGAAGGAGAGAAACTTCACAATTAGGGGCCTCTGTTTTGTAGGGGTGAAACGGCCAAGTCGGTGGGCCCTTTCTATAGAGGCAGGATCAACTGAAACTTTTAGTTGTTCTGAGCAGAACGCAATAACAGTTTGTAATTAATTTGTAATTTGTAATAATTTGTAATTAGCGCAGTCTCAACACGCATTTTTGCTCTTGAAGTAATTTTTTTTTACTAAACGAGGCTCACTGGAGCTGACCGCTCCGTGCAAGTTTTTGCGGTGGTATCCAAAATATGTTCAGAAGGCTACAAAAAAAAAAAAAAAAAACCTGTCGGAGGTGCTGACGCCCTTGTTTGAGCCATCTGGTAACTACTTGTCAGCTATTCCTAATAGGCGAGGCAACAATAGCGTCGCCCCTGGGGTGCTATTCCAGAATGCCCAAAATTGAGCGGAACTCGGGAGACACGAGCTCTAGCGACGCCTACGTAACGTGATGATAACATTTGGAGGCTGAGTTCAAGCGCTTTACAAATGCGATTCATGCTCCTTGCTGATTATTGGGTAGGGGGGGGTCCAGGGCAGTGCGCTCTAAGGGGGCGCGACTAGGGCGTGGCGCATTTTGCACTGCGTTCTCTCGCTCCACTGCCGCATTGGTGGCTACTGGGGGCAGGCAAATCCAACTCTTTACTTTATCGCGCTTTTATTTTATGAATCTGCATTTCCCTGCAAAGATCATTGATTGCTTTTATTTCAGGCGTTCATATGAGCTCTTTCTTTGAAATTTGTAATTCTAAGAAGCAGTTTCTGTTCATTTCTGCCGGCAGTGCCGACAATGCAATCATGTAATAAAGGCCGACTGAAAAAAAGGAAGCGTGTGATGGAAACGCGCCACATTCCAATATTCCAAATAGTTGCTGCTCGGTGTTACGTTATCGAAACCATCCGTCTGCTTTTCTATCGACAGCTTAGCGGTACTTATTCAAAACAGTTGTTAATAAGTACCGCTAAGCTGACAGCTTAGCGGTACTTATTAACAACTTCTTTACTTATACATTGTACTCGCGTCTTTTTCCTAGTTTTCACTTCTTTGTCTTTTGGCACTAATTACTTCGACTCAATTTTTTTTTAGTTGTACCGTGGTTGCGTCAATTGCTTCTGTTTTTTTTTCTTTCTCAACAACGTCAGCAAGAAGACTGGAACACACCAAAGCCTCCCTAAAACCGGCGTTCTGCGTAACTGGTGTGCACCTGTCCTTCTCACATGCCATGCCGCTGACGCGTCACGCGGCAGGCAATATTCTACAACTTTTACCTTTCCAACCCACAGTTTTGGAAATTTTGAAAAGCGGGCTTCAAAGCTCCCAACTGAGGGCAAATCGGCACGTACTACGAAAGAAAGGAACAGCAACAACCACAACATTTCGTATTTATTAGCGTTATTTCGCTTTGTTCTTCACTACCCTCATTAATCTAATCCTTACCCTTACCCTTATCTAATCCTTATCTAATCCTAATCTAATCCTTATCCTTACCCTTATTAATCTAATCGACCAGATTTAGGGGAAATCCCCAAGGTGGAGTAAGTTCTGTGAAGGAAAGTTTGACATCCACCTCTGAAGCAGTGGTCCCGGGTTCGAATCCTGGACCAGGACGAATTTTTCTTCAACTGCGAAGTTTCCGAGAAAGCTGTATAGCTTTCCTTTCTAGCCGTATGGCTGCATTTAGGTGGATGTTTAGGTGGATGTCATTTTTTTAATATACCTTCGGTATATTAAAAAAAAAATGTTACCTAATTAACCGTACCGTAGTGAAAAAGAAAAGAGCCTAACCACACCCCTATGCCTCCTTTGACATTGTAGACTGCCGACCTATCTTTCTGTATGTGTATATATATATATATATATATATATATATATATATATATATATATAGTATATATTATATATATGGTGTGTGTGTGTGTGTGTGTGTGTGTGTGTGTACGTCTGTATGTCCGAATATAAATATTAGTTTTTATGGCTATTCGTTTACCCTTAGAAGCGTAAAATTTGCCATTTCACCAAAAGGCCCACGCAAACGCACGGCCCACATATTTCTGTCCTAACCGGGCCCGCCATATTTCACGCACAAAATATCACTCAAAAGGCAGAATTTTTCGCCTCGGTTCTCTATTTCTGCTTGTGTTACTTTCAGTGCTGTAGCTGGTGTTTATGCAAAACAGGACAGACAAGATAAATTTGGAAACACCGCAGAGAAGGGCAGCCCGAGTGGCTCGGTTTGTACGGCCCGTTGGCCGTAGTACTCTCGCGCAAGTGGATATTTGAAACCGTTTTTCACGAGCTACTTGTAAGAAGATCAAAGGAAGGTGGAGAATAGGAGAAACGTGAACGAGGACGCGCAAATCTCGACTCGGTTGTGGTCGATCTGTAAATAGCAGGGGGATTACCAGTGCCGGAGCTGCATATACGTTGCATGCGCCGATCGTTTCGCTGCCCCTTTCTTCAGAATGCCTGACTGGATTGCTCGGCTTGCTCGTGTACGAAGAAGACGGCAATTCATGCTCCCAAGTTTTCGAAGCCGCATAAGGCGATTGCCAACTGCGTTATCCCGTGAAAAAATGTCGATCCGGCTCCGCTGAATAGAATTACGTTCTTTGCAGAAGCGATCTTGAAGTACAAAGAAACAAGCCAGCGGCTATCGTGCTGGATCGCTCGGCTGAATTCACTGTACGGTTGCATGGATTTATATTCAACTTTCATAAGCGGATAAGAAGTTAAGCGGAGGAGACATCCCTGCCGTTCGCGAAATGCTGAAAGCCCTGAAATTGTTTTGCGCTAAAATAAACCGGATGATTGACTGCGTCCTCTGGAGAAGTGAGCCTCAAGGGCAAAAATGTACCCGATCTTCATAATGATGGACAACAGGGCTTCGCAATAGTTCGAAGCGTGTAAGAAGCTTGCCCAACTGCAAACAAAGAAAATTATCTTGGCGGTTGCTTTGGGGAAGCAATTAGGCCTAGTGTGTAGCTTAGGGTTTGGTGTTGTCGCGCAGTGGGTTTTTTCACGTTGTTTCATTCAACACGCGACATGTGATGTAGTTTCCCGGCCGTGGCTGGCACTCGTATAATGGAGGCGAAAAGCGAAAACGCTTGTGTGTTCGAGATTTCGCGCACGTTAGATATCCCCAGGGGGTCAAAATTAATCCAAAGCCGTTCAATACAGCGCGCCTCATCGCCTGTGTAGCGTCGGCGCGTTAAACTTCCCAATCAATCAATCATCGACTTGTGCTGTTGTCATTAGGGTGTAATCTACACGAAGGCTACTCGTCACTTATGTCAATACTCCAGTCATGTCAGCAAGAACACATACAGTGCACAACAAACACTTGTCTATAAAAGAGCTTTTTGTGCTTTCATCCTTCTACTGCAATGTCTAGGAGCAATTGAGAGAAAACCACTGCTCCACAATAAAAACTTTGTTCTTTTGCACTGGTGTGGAGAGTTTGCGTCAACACTTGTTAGATATAGCCAATTCAACTCTAAATAGGTTGAAGAAGGCCCATTCTTGAATTTTCTGAAGCTTTGAGTGTTAAAACATCCCGTCGTTTTTTCTTACCTGACCAGCGTAAAGTTGACGTGACAGCCTTCTTCCCACTCTGGTCATCTCAGCAATAACGTGCTTGTTCATTATTGATTTTTTGTAGACACAGTCGGTAGGCAATCGATCATCGACCAGTCCAATAAATTGATCAATACAACTGACTCAGTAAGGTCTGCTCCGACCATAAAATTTGGCTTATGTGACTGATTTATGTTCACGAATCGAGTTCACTTCACCCTCTCTCCTTCCTCTTATCCCTCCAATCCTTATACATTTGTCGGCACTGTGTCCTGTCCGCTTACACCCCGAAGTACAGCCGCTAACATTGCACAAAGACGCAGGATTATTACGAAAGGATACTAATACTGCTAACGCCGTAAATGATATTACAAGAAAATGCCGCTAGCGAATTGCGCACAAGAATTTAGCATCTTCGTTCGGCTGGCAGTTGCTTACGAGCCGTCGCAAGACGCCAGAGCTGCCGGCACGCCGCCAGTTTTTCCGGGTTGTGAGCGATTTGTGAGCCATTGCTTTTGTAGGCTTGCCTGACCTGCTGTCCTCGTGCCCGGCTTCCCGACTTGGGAAGGTTCCTCTTTTCCTTATTCTGCTATTTTATTATTTCGGTCCGAAAACTGACTGCTCGTAGTTTTTGTATTGCTTGAAAATCCGCGCGTGCCTTTACTTCTTGCAAACAGGAGCTCCACCCATAATTATGTTTAGAAAGTACCAGCTCAAAAAAGGTGACTATCGCTTGAGGCTGCTTGGTGGCAGCGTAAGGATTTATTTCATGTGGTTTTTTAAGGTGGAAGTGCGGACAATAAAATGGCGGGACCTCACAGAATAAGAAATAAAGGTGGCCGCTGTCTCTCCTGAACAACGGTCTGGCAACACAGGGAAAAATATGATCGTGCCGGGACCTAGGAAGATGAGAAAACTGCAAGAACCCTTCACGATCTCCTCGTGCCATTTCGCAGGGTCCTCACGCATTTGGTACTTCTGTTGCAGGGCCGGAAGTAGTGATGTTTTCCACTTCAGTGGTTAAACACCTTCACTTAAAGATCATGTTCTGCAATGGCCAGTTAAATGCTGCCACTTCGACAGCTTGCGATTGGGTTGCCAAACCGAGATTGAGAGATAGGGGAGAACGAAATACCGAAAACCATCACTTTTTTAAAACGAACTCTGCTCTCTAATCGACCGGTATCTGTGAATTCTAGAAATACTTAAAAGCATGCAGCCTTTTTGAAATTTCATCACCGTAAGGCGATCTCTCAATGTCTGCGGCTCCCTTCAGCGCCCTTTTAGAAATACTGGTCCACAATCAAAGGTCACTCTGAAATATCTGCTATTCTTTGCGCTTAACAATGTGAAGATGCACGTCCACACAGACGAGATAAAAAGCACGGATAATTTTACAGTGCTCGCGTGAGGTCTTAATACGAAGCACTTTTATCATGAGCTCCTTTCGTACGCGCGGGCCCTGTGATGCAAGGGGAACTTCGGCAAAACGTTCGTAACGTATAGGATTCAACCCAGCTTACAAACTTGAATCTAATGCTTTGTTCAGACTATCGACGCAAAAGCCATGTCGTAATCTATGGATGTAAAAAATGGCGTGTCACGCAGGTCGGTTGGTTGAGACATGAAATGACGTCATTTTTTCAAGTTATTACGACATTTGCGGCAACAGTCGGAACTTGGCTAAAGCTATGTTCAGACTACCGACGCAAAAGCCGTATCGTGGGCTATGGGCTGAGACGTGAAATGCCGTCATTCTTTAAAGATAATACGACAGTTGCGGCACCAGTCTGAACCCGGCCTAACGCCGTCCGTGCGTGCCATAAGCCCAAGAGTCCACCATACGCCAGCTCGGGGCTTCATATTTTAGGATATAAATTTCTGACAATACAATCTCCATTTCATCCTTGTGTATAAAAAAGCGCTAGAAGGAAGTGAAACCGATGAGACGTTGCTCGCAGGCTTCCGGTGAAGACGCATGCACCCCAACTTGCAGAAGTCCCGTTGTGTGAGAAGTAATTTAGTTTTGCCCATGACGACCTTGTCGTGTTCCGTGGGCCAAGGAAATTGCTTCGGAAATGAAGCTTGCTGCATATTGCTTGCACCTCTGTATCGTCTTCATGGATGCTTTCCCTGCGTCGGAAAACTTAATGTACGTTCACTGCGGGACGATGTAGTGCTCGTGAAGTCTGACAAAAAGCAGTGGTACAATACTGTGTTAACTGGCCTCCACTTCTACTTAGTTCTTTTTTCTGTTTCGCGTAACTGGATTACTGTGCCTTCTTTCTATATTCACAGCTGCACGTGGTTCGGCACATGTTACAACTTCGGCCAGCGAGAGTCCTGATTGAAGCAATTCAAACCGCTCGCGGCTGCAGCGGACTCCCGGGGGTATAAAACCCGTCCGGAGGCACAGCGAGGGTGGTACTGCTTTTAGGAGGCACCGAGCGGAGAGGCGCTGTCGCCTTTGTTACCCTTGTACAGTCGGGATCAATTTGAAGGTTATCACGGGAGCGCCGACCGATCGCGACGACAGCGCCTTTGCGTGACACTTCTTAGCATCAGCCACAGCGGGATTATGCTATGTTTGCTTCTCCCTTGGCTGTTCCATGCACGGCGCGCACAGCCGTCAGGAACGATAACGACTGCGCTTGTTTCGTTTTTTAAAGCAAGGCTTTTAAATGCATAGCATTTTAGTAACTCACAATGTCACGCGGCGTTGGCGTGCCTTGTCGTAGTCCGCATGCGCGTCTTGTCGTAGTCCGCATGCGCGCCTTGTCGTAGTCCGCAGCCAAAGAAATAACAGTTTCCGGCGCCCGGTTTCGAACCTATGACGCCGCGGGCGGAACGCAAGGTGCCCGGCGCACTACCGACCGAGCCACGAAACCGCCACAGCTTTCGATGCACCGAACGCGCCTTATATCCTTCACTCATTTCTCGTTTGTTTCGAAAGCGCCACAAGTTGTCCCGCGCCTCCAAAAGATGGCGACACGGGTCCCGCGATCGAGAGATACGACTTGCCGGCGCACCCCCTCGGAAATGCTGTGCATTTGATCGTGCCCCTCGCGAGGGGGATGTCTTTTTTTAGTCACGATTTAATTTAGTTTGATCATCAGCACACACAATTTTGTTGTACAATATACAATCGTCGGCGTACAGTTTTTTACCTCTACCCCCCAAGGGTTCTTTCGCGACCGTTGGTGTCACCAGGAAACTCCAGCGAACAAATAAAAGAATTAACTGGAACCGCCGGGAATCGAACCTGGTACTAATAGACTAACAAAGCGAGAGCCCGTTGTCTTACCGATTTAGCTACGAGCACACGCAAAGACTCGGGAGACAGGCGGTGTACTCACCAAGCACATCTACGGGTTTGCCCCCGGCGTTCGCGCTGAATGCCACGTGAAAGCGTCACGCGACCACTCACGCCCGTCTAGCGGCCCTGTGCGCACCTTGCTCATGTGCTAAGAGTTACAAAATTTAAAGGAAGCTCACACCAATGCATGACATCTCCCTTCTAGTACGCCAATGTGCTCAAGCCTATGGCCTCCAGTGTTCACGTAAACAATCACAGCTCCTTGTCGTCCGCCCTCACGCCAAATCAAGGAATACATTCAAATACTCCTTGATGGCCAGGCCATCACTTCAAGCCCCAGCATCAAGATCCTGGGCCTACATTTCGAGGCTAACACCAAGAGTGACGTCTCCTTGCAGCACCTCAAAAACAGCATTACTCAAATCATACACATGATCAGGCAAGTTGCCACCAAAAAGCGAGGCCTAAAGGAATCCGGTACCTTTCAATTAATTGAAGCTTTTGTCCTCTCGAGAGTTACTTACGTAAACCACCTGTCTTCTTCTCGACAAGGAAGACATAGAGGTGCTTTATATAATGATTAGAAAGGCGGTCGAGCAGGCCATTGGTCTTCTCATGAGTGCGTCCACGCAGAGGCTGCTTAGAACGGGGCTCCACAACATGGTGGAAAAGCTGATAGAAGGCCATCTTTCTAACCAGAAGGTCTGACTCAGAACTGTGATGGGTGACCGCATGCTTCTCCAGATTGGCTGGGCAGCCCAGAATGTCACTCCGCTTGACGTACTCCCAGACTATTGGCGTCTAAAACTAAAGATTCTCTGTTTGCTTAGAAATATGAACCCCTCACATGACGAGGGTCCCCGAAAAGCACGGGCTCAAGCGCTAAACACCACCCTCGGTGGGGATCATGCAGTTATCTACACAGACGCCTCCAAACATCGAGGGCAGCAATACGCCATCATCGTGGCTACCACCAGAACCAACCTTCTTGTGTGTACCTCGCTTAGGACCCAAGAAATGACGGCAGCAGAAGAGGCAGCCATCACCTTGGCTCTCGCTCAACCAGGGGTTCTGAGGGCAGTCATCGATTCCCAGCAAGCCTACTGGATTACCAGTAGGGTTGGGTGTCCTGACCTGCACTGCTCGAGCTAAAACCACCTCCTAAACGGTTACATTCAGCTCGTCTGAGACACCCCTCACGCTTCAATGGAGGGCAACAAGTACTGCCCACCCACAAGCTGGCTTTACCTCCCGTGCTATGGAGCTGCACGAGGACAGTCACCCGCTTGTACTTCAGGAGATACCCAGCATTTCGTCTTCTGAGAAGACCGTACCTTCGCCTTACCCTGACCCCAGGGCAAAAAAAAAGACCGGTTTAAAAAGGGCCCTCCCCCAGCCAGGTCCCAAGCCAACAGTGGTGCAGCGTCGGGATGCTGATTCAGAACAGGTCAAAGATTGTTGGCAACGCTAAAGACCTTTCGCAGCATCAGACACTAATGTACGAAGGGGAAAAACTCAATACGTTCAGCGCTATGTCAGAAAAGCCGCGCTCATACCGGGCTACTTAAAATGGCCGTGTTCCTTTCGTTGCAAATATCGACGAAAGACGATAATCGACTGGCAACCTGCCAAGTGAATGCCTCTCTTCTCTCTCCCGCTCGCCTATAGGGTTGTTCCTGTTCCGTGTCGTTTCTCCCAAGATAACACGCTAGAAGTTTGCTCAGGTCAATTTATATTTACCGTGTTCCACTATAGTTCCACTGTTCTAAGTCGGGTGTCTCGATGCCAGCGCTGCCGTACGGCGGAGACGCGCGGGAATCGAGGCACCCTACTATACAACGTGTGTAGAAGAACGTTGCCCTACTCCAGGAGCGTTCCAAGCAGAACGTGGATCCCATCAAGTGGAACGTTGGGTTGGTATTGTCGTTTGATTTCTTAAATGCCGCCAGCAGGTGGCGCGAGCAACAGCAGGCGGCGATTTTCTGCCGTTGATGTCCTATTTCGTTTCCAATCGCTAAAACCAAGCATCCATTAATTTTTAAATAAAGGAACACCGCAAATATCACTTATGTATTGATTTGCTGCCTTATATTTGCGTAGTGTCTTGTTCTTGTTCAGCAATGTTGACAAGTATCAACATTGACACCAGACTTAGATGTTTAGATATGGCTGTCACTATAAAGACTATTTCGCAGCTTTTGTTTCACTTTGGCCGGGTGGCTGAATCGAGTCACAGGCAGAACAGACCGAAATTTCTCCGTTCATTGTTCGTGATCAAAGAATACTGAAATCACCCGCTGGCCCAATAGGGGCTGCAGTTTACTGTTTGTATTGAGTGTACACATCATCATTTACGTGTGTTTTGTTTATCATCCTGTCAAAGAAGGCAATAAAGAAAAAAAAGTTTAGCCCAGGAAAGACTATCGTCTTTAATAATAGGACAAGCGTCCCAAGGTGACACAGGTAGCATCGCTAATATTTCAATAATTCTCGACAACCCCTGGGTGCACAGAAAAGTACGTCCACTTGCCGTGATCGCCCGAGCAATGGCTACTTAGATATTTAAATGGTTTTTATTGTAGAGAATCAGGAAATAGTCTTTGAACCGTTGTCGTGGTCCCAAAGTTTCCGGACTTTAGATAGCACAGAGTTGCCTAACTTTTTCGCATCCTTGCCAAAAGGTCTTCCTGCCACTGCAGAAGGTATAATTAGCCCAAGAAACGCGTTCTCGAAAAATAAAACTGTACCCGCCAAAGTCCCTTAGGCTGAAGCATTTGTTTGCCCTGTAGCACCTATTTCGTTGGCAGACGAGGTCGTGTCCCTTCGCGTGTTTTCTTATGGGCGGCCACCTCCCCATGAGCAAACAGCCGGTGTCGCGGTTTGTTTAGTTCACCCTCAGTAAATTCCCAAATACGCACACGCACCTCCTAGCACCAATATATTTACAGATGTAAACGTTTTCTTTTTTCGGCATGGGGGTGGCCGTGTCGAGTTAGGTGCACAGGCAAGTAAAACAAATCTAGCTAACTTCAGCGTTGAGGTGGCCCCTAAAGGCCACATTTGCGTTATCGCGGGGCTGTTCCGATAGTTCTGATAGGCTGTTCCGGGGCTGTTCCGAAGCCCAAAGGTAAACAAACCACAGTCACGGATAGCCCTATTCGGCGAGCCGCCGGTGCCAAATAGCAGAATAAGCAAGTAATTCACCAGGCGGGGCTTGTAAACAGTTGAAATAGCTTCAAAAACATATCCGCTGCCGCGGACAGGCACCTAGAAACAAGAAAATCCCAAAATAACAACCACGCTTGGTCCGAAAGCGATGTTAATGAAGAGCCTGTCACAGTAGCGCTATTCGGCGAAGCTGCGAGTGGAAAAACGCGAAATAAGCCATTAACTCACCGTGCGTTGCCTTTATAAAGTTGAAATCGGTTATAAAACCCTCACTGCATCGGACAGGCACTTCGAAATAACGAGAGACCAAAATAATAGCAGCGCTCATCGATACGCTATGTAAACAAAACGCAGAAGCAGCAAGCCTAACTGGCCCAACCGCGGGATTTAAGTATAGAAAAATGATTCTTTTCGTTAGGTAGTCAAAAGATTGTGCGAAAAGCTAAATGAGGCCTTCCACAGCATCGGACACTGAGCTGCGAAGGGGAAAAACTCTAAGGAAGATCAGCGCTACGTCGCAACCGCCGTGCCCATACTGAGCTAGAAGTACGTTGGCGTCCCGTGGTGACACAAGTAACATCGCTTCAATTTGAATAACTCGACAACTAAAAAAAGTTTGGCATTTTTAATGCCTAATTAGCGCACCTGCGTTTTTTTTCGCGCGTATCAAATATTGGGCGTTTCCTTTGGTGCTCCCTCCTTATGCCCTCGCTTAAACCTTTCCGTACCCCATTTTTCTATAAGAAAAGAGTTTGCGCTTTACATTTAACAAACCATGAATATCATAGGGCTTCGTTTCAAATGAATCGGAATCCCGTCTTGGAACCGTTTCAATTACAGCTCGTTCAATCATTTGCTACTAGTTATACGTCCGGTTATTCATGACTATAGTATTGAGCACCGTTGTGTGTTTCAATTTGTTTGACCTTTGCATTCTTGTTATTTCTATCTTTTTAATGTCCCACACGCTTGTGTCACATGACTCGTAAGTATAAACACTACTGCAAGTAATGAAAGCTATTATGCAACCACACCATAAACGAGGTCATATTTTCTTCTCTCACACATTTCGCATGATATCGGACACACGAAGGTCTAGCGCGTAACAACTTTTAAGCGGTACTAAGGAGCAATAAATATTTTGATCAGTTGACTTTTGAACATTGACAGCTTTTGTTTGGTATTTCTGTCATCACATCAAAACCTTTTCTAAATCTGCAACTCTTTGCCCAAATACCATGGGTATGTTAAAATCTGTGTGATCTCTTATAATATCTTTTTTCTGCATAGACAACCATTCATGCGCTGACAATGAGTATGTCCGAAACGACTCATGGCGTCAGAAACGACGTCCTGTCAATGGCTCTATGACCGACAAACGAATCACAGCAACTCGTCAGTGGGTTCGTACATAAAGGCTCTGCATTTGTTAGTGTAAATAGCCCACTTTATAGCATTGGCTTCTTCTTCCAACAAAACGCGCCGCGCTTCCTTCCGGTACTAGGCACCCTGTATGAGAAGTCTATACAAACGAACCAAAGTCAAAAACGAACGCCCAGCAACAAGACTAGCGAGAAAAGAAACATTCCATTGGGTCAAAATATGCGATGCCGTCTGGCACTAGCGTTTTGTACTTTCCCTCAAGAACAGCAAGCGGAACACATTAGCTATTTTTAGTGCTCACGCTTTCGAAGAGTCCTGTTCAACGTATACGGTCGCTGCTGTAGCCACGGCTGGTGCACATCTTTCCCATTTTTGAGGTGATAAGGGGACGGTCCAGTCTTTCCTTTTTAAGCACAGCGAATGTTACTTATCTTTTAGGCTGCCGTGAAAGTGAAAGACTCGAATTTTCGCTTGATAGCGTTAAAAGCTTCGCTACATTATGTTGCTGCATTTGAGGTTCGCTTACCTTTTTTTGCGTTGTGTTTGCAGACTTTGAAATTAAAATGAGTACGCGCACATTGGAAAGCGTACAGTGGGGTATTATGGGAGCACACGAAACCTCAACGGTTCGCACGTGTTTTATTTCTGTAGTATTTATGAACCCGCGGCGGGACAAAAAGGCGCTGCCTTTTTTAAAGCAAAGCTTTCAATCTCTAGCGGCCAACGGTTGTTTCGAGGCATGCGGTTTTCACTCACGGAGCCCAGTGTAGATGGCGCGGCGAATCGTTACGCAGCGTTCCCCGCGCGCAAGTGCCTGCTCGCACAGGCGGACCCTTCGGCGGGACGGCTTTGTCGTCTGCTTAGCGACGTTGTTTTGGGCCTGTTTTGGCGCAGCTTCGCGTCCATTGCGCGCTTCCTTCGCACGGCTTCATTAACGTGTTCGACATCACCTCCTGGGTAACCAGGAATTGATGGAATTAAGTAATCGTACAGCAAATATATACGTTAACGATTGGTTTGCAGGGCGGCAAAACAAAATGTAGAGACCCCATACAGACATCTGGCCGCTAGAGAAACGCTACCTTTTGCGCACTGCTTGCCACGAATGGGACTCCGTTTTCTAAATTCGTGTTACAAGTATTACAAAAGGCGAAAGGAGCAACTGGTTCTAATGAATGGCGATTAAAAAAGTTCCCTCAGCTTTCTCGCAATTCTCAAGCTTACCGGACTAACTAGTTTTAATCGCCATAAATGGGAATCACTAAGCTCACGCGACGAATTGCTTCAGTGTCTGCGCTTGTGTCGCACGGTGGTGTAGCCCCGAGCTAGCACATCAGGATAACTGTTCCAGTGTCCAAACCTTCGAAAGACGCTCGTCTCCGTTCTATTCCCGCCGACGCACGGCCAGGCTACACCAGCGGCGTCCGCCACTCTAACGCTGCCGTGGCCGAGACTCCAGCGTTCGGGACGCCACCCCCGCGAATTCCAGGCAACGGCTGGCAGAATCTCTGGTTTCACTCTTTGTAGAGCCACGTGTGTGAATTGCAAGTGACGCCGCATGGGCAATTGTTGTGGGTGTCGTTTAAAGCTTTGCTTTCCAACCACCTTCACAGCATGGATAGGAGCTAATTTTTATTTTTTGTTCCCGAATTAAATGTGTTTAGTCCAGAAAGCTAGTTTTTATATTAAGAGTAATGGAGTTACAGGCCTACCGACTGGTCGGCGAAAATTTCATCTATGTTGGTGTGTGCATAACTGCATTGATAGCTTACTAAAATGAGTGATATGGGGCTTGTTAAAGGAATAGGGAAAGGAAAGCCATAAGTAAAGAACACAAATTAAGGTATTTTGAAGGAGTTTGTCTTTTTTTGTATAACACGATAATTTCAAACTGGCGGGAAAGAAAAACTGTGACAAAAATGATCCGAGCCCGCCCTTTCTGAGCAACATTTTAATGCCCTACGAACTTAGCTAAAGAAGCGGCTAGGCTGCTTTTTTACGTTCAGGGGAGCAGCTAGTGGAACAACTTCAGGGTAAAGGGGACCTCCATTCATATGCACAGGTACTTTGGTGTAGTAGTAACACCGCTGTACGAGGTCCCCTCTGATGAATCTTCAATCTTTGAGCCATTGTGAAGGGCTCCGGATTAGTTTTATCCCCCTGGGAATCTTTAACGTGCTTTTAACGTCGACACAAAAACGTTTTTGTTTTTCGTCTCCACCAGAAAAATACCGGGTTCGAAATGACGTCGTCGGGCTAAGCAGCCCACCTTTTCCACTGAGCCCCGGCGGCGTGCCTCTCTGCAGTCTTGTAAGATTCATCTTTACTTAGTTATAACGCTTGATTATATGTGTTTTATTTGTATTTTTTCTGCTTAAATGCAACAGGTTTCAGTCACGATATTTGCGGTGTTACCACTGTTCATCTGTGCTGCGCTTAAAACTGCGCCTATAACTTCTTGTGGCAAAGAGTGTTACGGCATCACATCTGTTAGTTAAAGGCGCGCGAAAGGCGAGCTTGCACATATGTAAAGCGCAAAATTGAGATGAAGGAGTTGGGAGAGCGAGCTGCACAAACCTAAAATTGCTGTCCCCATTGCCATATTTCAACGACACCGACCCCCCCTTCCCCCTTTTCTGAAAGTATCTCCACCTTTCTGAAACCACAACACTTGTTCTCCACAACCAGGACAATTATGTGCAGAAATGATTAACTTAATTCAAAGTATTCTTCGTGCGTGTGCTCTAGCGCAAAAATGTTCCTCTCATATCATCGTAAACGAACCCAACGCTATCTTCGCTGCATATGGCAGGAAAAAAATACAAAGAACAATAAAGTACAGCATCGCTCATCTCTGCGGATCCTTTATTCTGGCCTAGTTAACTTCTTGAAAGCCACTTTAGGATCTCGAAGCGTGCGCGCACACTTGTATACGCACAGACAGGCAGACCGAGCTTTGATCCCTCTCAACGTCCGTCATGTGCGCGTGCCACTCACTGCATATCAGTTTTGAGCCAAATCCAATTTAGTGATTTCGGGCTGCAGTTGGCCTTCTCATCCCGAGAAGAGCACCTCTCAGAAGCGCTTAGTGGAAGGCGGCCGTCTCCATCTTCAAAGAACCCTGGTCTTTCTAATCTTTTGCTGATCAAGTAGAACTTGCTTCTTTCGAGTAGGGTGCTTTACCGACGGCGTGTTTAGAGCATCCATATATTTTCCTAACTGTTTAGTGCTCTAAAGGATGCAAGCGTTTCTATAAACCATGGTTTTCATCTTTGCTTACTTTTTTCAACAACCCACCAATAAATACGCAGCATCGCTGCAGACCAAAAAGAGATATTAAAACCCGAAAAATAATGCGAGGAGCGGGACGGTCGTATTGCACGAACGAAGCACCGGAAAAATTGGGATACTTGTTAAACGCACAACAGTAGTCACTCAGGTTGTTTGCCCACCGGGGTTTTTTCTCGTTTTGAAGTTTTGTTCCAACGGGCCTGTATCTGCATAGTATAAACGCAGTGCTCTGTTAGTAATAAATAGTAACAATACCTGAAAATAATATATAGACCCCTTCCTAAGGCTGATCGGGGCGTGTATTGAAGTCGCGAAAACTGGAGACCATATCCTACAAAAGAAAACGCGACATCGTCAAATACACGTGGGTGCAATATCATGCAATAGCTCCAATTTCAACTGCTATGTAGCTCGAAAAAAGACGGAGAAAAAATTCGTGGAAGTAAATGTCGATGAGAAATTTTTGCTTCCCTTTGAGCAGCGACACCTAAGAGCCGCCACAACTCGGAATAACTTGATGTGGCTGTGCTGATAGCTTTTTTTTGGCTTGTAGGTCCCCCCGCTACATGGAGATTGCTTGGCTGAGATAATTTATCTTCACTTATTTTGAGGTGTTACTTAATTTGATTAAGCAAGGCGCGCGTACCCAGTGGGCGGGATCGTGTAACCGTGCAGGGGTGTTTAACTTCGTGCTGAAGCCCACAAGAAATCCGAAGGTTTTCGATGAATATTCGGCACCAACGATTCGCTGTTGTAGGATGCATGCTTTGCCACGTCTAGACTCATTGCGAGGTAGAGTACCCTTTAAAGGACAACGCGAAGCTTTTCGACATCCATGAGTGAGTGAGTGAGTGAGTGAGTGAGTGAGTGAGTGAGTGAGTGAGTGAGTGAGTGAGTGAGTGAGTGAGTGAGTGAGTGAGTGAGTGGTGAGTGAGTGAGTGGGTGAGTGAGTGAGTGAGTGAGTGAGTGAGTGAGTGAGTGAGTGAGTGAGTGAGTGAAAGATTGGGTGGGTGGGTGGGTGAGTGAGGGAGTGAGTGTGTGAGTGAGTGAGAACTGCTGTGGAAGGTGCTGAAACTCCAGGGCTTAGATGAAGAGTTAATACAGTTTCTTATAGCAATCTATAAAGATAATAGAGTTCACTTGACATGGGAAGGGTAGAAATGCGCCCAGCAGGTCAACACCCATCGAGGACTGAAACAGGGATGCCCTTTGAGCCCAATACTGTAAGGCTTTACATCGTAGGGTTAGAAAAGAAGCTGAAAGAAAGTCAATTAGGGTTCAACTGAGCGCATATGTGGCCAGGCGAAGTGGTACGAGAGCGTATTCCGGTAATGTTATATATTGAAGACATTGTTCTTTTAGCTGATAACCAGACCGATATGCAACGGCTCATTAATATTAGTGGACATGAAGCTACAGACCTTGGGTTACGTTTTAGCGCTGCAAAATCGGGAATACCGGTTTTCAATGATACCAGCACTGACTCAGTGTCACTTCAGCACGGCGAATTACCCAGGGTCAAGGAATATCAATATTTGAGGGTGTGGATAAACGAAGGGGACAACCACTTAAGAACTCACGAGCAGCAACTTAAGAATAAGGGAAAGCGCAACGCAGCTGTAATGAAGCATGGAGCTCTGTGGGGGTATAACAATTATGAATAGTGAGAGGAATGTGGAAAGGAGTAACGGTTCCGGGCCGCACATTTGCGAATGCAATACTCTGCTTACCCTGGTATTCTGAGTACTTCCCCCACTCGAGTCTCCAGCGGAAGAGATCCTTGAAAGCGATTTCAACATGCATAAGCATTGCGGAATACTCCCCTCAGACGAGTGGAGGGAGCAAAGGGAGTGGAGGAGGGACTCAGAATACGGCCCTTAAGAATCAGACGCTCTATCGTGTCTTGAAGTGAACCAGAGAACTGTGGGCCGTTTGGCATTAGCACCACATGGTAAAACAACTAACGAAGCAGTACAGGGAAATATGGGTTGGGCGTCGTTTGAAGCTCGAGAAGCTCAGAGTAAAATATGTTTTGAGAGGATGTTGAGAGCAATGAATCAACGTAGGTGGACAGCTAAAGTATTTATGTACCTATACAGGAAAAGCATGAACAGGCAGTGATTACGGAAAATTGGAAGTCTAACGATGCAATACGGAAAGAACAGTTGAGGATGGAAGACAGCCAAAGTAACCAAAAAAGAAGCAAAGGAGATAGAAAATAATAAATGGAGAGAAAAAATGGAAGCTAAAATGTCGTTAGAGATGTACAGGGCGGAGAAATTAGACATCAGAAAGCAAAATTTCTAAGATAATTCCAAGGGCAGTGCTTCGCGTTTTGAAGCTAGAGCAGGTTGCTTGAGAACTAAGAGCTTTGTGCGAAAGTGTACAGAAAATGATCGGGTATGCGTGGTCTGCGGTAAAGAAACAGAAAATATGCGACACATAGTTTAGGAATGTGAGTGTATACATCCAAATCTTCAAGAGGGAAACATTGGGCTCCCAGAAGCCCTGAGGTTTAAGGATAGAACAGAGCGAGGTAACTTCAAGGCTGTCGAGGCGACTAAAACAAGATTAGAATGCAGGTGGGCGAAAAGCACAGAGGGGAATAATGCCTAGAACAGCTATCACCTCGAACAGAAAAAAAGTGTTTTGTGCCTGCCCTCAGAGCAGCGTGGTATTAAACGAGGTGTTTAAATCATAGGTATAAATCAATCAATCAATCAATCAATCAATCAATCAATCAATCAATCAATCAATCAATCAATCAATCAATCAATCGATCGATCGATCGATGACTCCCCCCCCCCCTATCCTCGATCGATCGATCGATCAATCAATCATCAATCATATCAATCAACATCAAATCAATCAATCATCCAATCAATCAATCATCAATCAATCATCAATCATAACATCCAATCAATTCAACTCAACATCAAGCAATCAATCATCAATCAATCAATCCAATCATCATCATAATCACAATCAATCATCATCAATCAATCCATCAATCATCATCAATCAAGCATCAACTCACTGAGTGAGTGAGTGAGTGAGGGAGCAAACTTGTGTCATGGTTTGCATGCAGCAAATTACAAAAAAATTAAACTATATTTAGGAAAAAATTCTTCAAATATTCAAGGGAAATAATTCACTGACGATTATGTACTCTCTAATGCAAAATTTCTGCGCACTGCGAACGGCAATTTTCCCTGTCACGACGCATACCTGCTGCGTCTTAAGTGATCGCAGGATTAGCAAACGCACGGCGGCGCGCGGTACTCTGCCTTTATCTCGCATGCGCTTCGCCGACGCGGAGCATGTAATTGCAAATCGTGTTTGATTGTCCCACGCAAATGTCACGTGGTTCGGAAGAGCCACAAACGGGGGAGGAGCCGCAGGCGAAGGCGTGAGGGGGAGGCGGTGAGACATACTGAGCCGTGGCGACGCGCTGGGAGATTACGCCTTAGCAGCGCATGCCACCCTCCCCCTTACCCGTTCGCCAGATGCTGATCATCAGTTTTCTTTCTGCTTGGGCTGCTCCGCTCGTTCTCTCGCTTGGTCACGCAGACACCGCCTTCGCCATCGCATTCGCCACGGCGCCAAACCCCTGTACCGACGCCCAAGTGCTTCGCACTAAAAACTTCACGTGATGAATTGGGGTCAACGTAGACAATTTCAGGAAAAGAGAGTAAGACTTTGTCTACATTCACTGACAAAACCGGAGAAATAAGAACCATCGAGCTGCATTGTTTTGCATTGCACGCTTATAGGCAAGACAGCATTATCAGGAAGGGACAAAGAGCATAACAGCACCTATGACAGGATAAAACGGGGGTCAAGTGCCAGAAAAGCTTATAGAACTCTGGGTTGAAACCACACCTGTCAGGCTCCTCCGACAAGGCTTAGAAACTTAAAGATACAAAACACATTTCTTCTTAGTTCGCGGCATGCTTTTGTTGTGTATTTGATATCTGTTCTCTGGAAAACGTTCAGAGCAACTCTGTACTTATCCTTTGTTTGGAGCAGTGGCAGGCGGGAGCTTACAATGATAATGGTGGCCTTCCCTAGATGTCAATATTGTCAGATATCCTAAGACACTCTTTCCCACTTCTTGATGGTCTGCGATATGTTTCTGTCGATTGTTCGTTTTCTTTCTAGCTTGACATGGTGTCCGGAAATAGCGATGCTTTTAGTGAGCTTTTAAAGATAATAAGTAGCTGCCTAAATGAAAAAATCTGCTACAATTTTTTGTACTGACGAGTATGGCGACCAAGAATTACGGCCAAAATGGCTGCGTAATAGAAAAGAACAAAAGATATGTCAATTGCACATAACTTGGCCCCACTCTGTTTTAGAACTCCCAACATGTTCTAAGAAAAAAAGAACTTTTTTCCGGATACAGTTCTTTGATATCGGGTGCAGATTTTGGTGACACCCTGTTAACCCCTTGACTTCTGCGACTTCCTGATTTTCTGAAGCCGTTTTCCCGAAGGCATTCTTATTTATACGCATTTAATAAAGAAATGATCCATGTTTTGGTTCTTAGGAATCACCTAGGGCTGTTCAAAAGGTCACATCTTTCGAGTAGTGTTTGTTTTGTGGGATTCTTGATGTTAACTATTCAGGAGGGCCGTACGAGAAAGAGCTGTAAATTACGTTTCAATCAACGTGTCTCTGAGTCGAAGCCTGCCACATTGGCCGGTACTGGGAATGCATGATAAACCCTCGAGTATTCCTTGTTTCTTAGTAACAGTTAGGTCGTAGAAGGAGATGTGAAGTGTATATATATACATATAATATATTATAGATACTCATATATATATATTCTCTATCTACGTATATCTCGTCTCTCTATAGTCATAGAAATATACTCTCTTATATCACTCTCTCGATATACTATATCTATATATATATATCTATATATATATACCACGTCCGTTTCTAAAAATGCGTATGCAAGCCATTACGATTTTCACCGAATATTTCTGTTGTTTCTTTCAAGTCCTCCTGTTACTTGAGCACAAGCTGATCAGCTGATCTAAAAATTTATTTAACATTATTTTATGTATGGTGAGAACCTACAGCCCTGTATAAGTGGAGGTATTCTATTTTATTTTTTATTACATGGTGAATGTATGACACGGGGTAAACATTGGGGGAATATATAGCTTTTGTCTTTTTCTTCTTCATATTGTAACATTGCAACAGTCTAAAAGGACAGTGGCACAATATTGAAGCAGCACCCTTTGCGATGTTGTATACCGTGTACCGGGGGGCCCCGGGTTTTCCGCAAGTGAGGTACTCCCTTTTTTTCCAGGCCCACCGCATTGTGAGGATGCCAACAGCTAAATTAAATTGAATTGAAGCGTTGCAGTTAACCAGCAAAGCAAAGACGCTAATATGACGCCGGCTGTGTCGCGGCTGCACGAAATTTCTGACCATGGTCACATCTTTCACGTTCAATGTTTGATGGCAGCGGGTATTACGAAGTACGAAAAGCGAAGTAACGCCGGGCTCTAAACGAGCGTTGCTGAATGACTGTAGACTACTTGTAAGTGAAGTTCAAGAAATGGTTCCCAATCTTCATGATTCAACCTCTCTTAATCTCTCTCTCTCTCTCTCACTCGCTGTCTCTCTCTCTCTAAGGAGTGTCCAAGAGACCAGCTATTCTTCAGCCATACCGCTACGCAGCGCACAAACCGACGACATACAAAGAAAAGAGACACAAGCTATCGCTGACATCCAACTTTAATGCAAACGATATGTAGCAAAATATGCATTCACAATAAAAGAAAACGTCACACTAAATAATCTAGCGCCATATCACAACCACGGGGTAAAAAATTCTTGAACAATGCACGACAGCCCTCCGCCTCAGCAACGTGGCAATGACAGACACGTGGCCTTTTTAGTAAACTCGAATTGTGGAGGATTCTAAATAACTTTTCTCATTTTGTGACAATACAATGGAAGGCGCGCTTATGTATTTCTCACCTTGCTTATCAGAGAGATACATAACCGCGCCTTCCGTTGTAGTATCACGAGATAAGAACTTTATTGTGGTCTTTAATAATCTGGGTTGACTAAAACGGCCACTTGTCTGCCACTTCCATGTTGATAGGCGGAGGGCTCTTTTGCTTTGTTCCAGACTTCTGTAAACCGGGGTTCTGATATGGTGCTAGCTTATATGATGTGATGTGTCCTTTTGTTGTGAATGCATATTTAGAACATATCATTTTCACTAAAGCTAGGTTGGATGTCAGCGCAGGTGTGTGGTTCATTTCTTTCTCTGTTGTCGATTTGCTCGCTGTGTAGCGGTTATCATCATCATCATCACAATCATCATCATCATCATCATCATCACAATAATAAAATAATCATTATCATAATAATAATAATAATCATCAGGCTGTCTACGCCAACTGAGGGGCAAAGAACCCTCCCATAGATCTCCAGTTATCCCTGTGTAGCAGTATGGATTACCAACTAGCGGGAACCCGTAATATTTGTTTAGGAGCTCTCGGCACTTAATACGTTATACCAGTGTTAACGCGACACCGAGTAGCACGTGATAATTTTGGGCCTAGAAATGATCTACATGTCTATTTACAACAGGTGCACCTTTCTACGCGGTGTAAAGGCAAGAGACCAGCCAGATACAAGCATGCGCCACCGACTCGCGAGAAAAAGGTGGAAGAAGCCTGTGTTCTAGGTTGAGGCGCTGTGTGTTAGCCACACGTGCTGGAGTGTTATTTACAGACGGGATCGTGGTAAGCGTAAAATAAGGGGAGGCAAAACAAAGTAAGGAAAGAAAACCAAGGTGTTCCCCTGTATCTTGGACCACCACCAGGCGGAAACCATTGGGGAATGTTTTAACCTTATCGGGTATTGTCACCTGATAACGCTGCAAGTACACCGACGCCAACAGGTTCTCCGGGTAAGAAATTCCTCCTGCCTCGCGAACTATCGGGAGACTTTGCCGAGCGACGGCATTTTCGGAGATCTCCCCGTGATTAACAAATTGCATTCATGGGCATTAGTTAGGGCTGTCATGATCCGATGAAGCAGCGTATACGGGAGACGGGAAGAATCCCCTACACACTGAACGGAATGAACACGTTAGCATGGTAATCCAGCCATACAGGGGAACCGGAGGTCGTTCATACGGTGATGGACGACCAATTCGGGGATGTGAGACAACGAAAGTGCTTACAGCGGCCGCGCAATAACCGATGAGTTTGTGCACGGAGCCGAATTTTCTTCCGACGCAGCCGTGGCCAGAGGAGCTTAGCGATTGCGATAAAGCTTTGCAGCTATGAAAACGGTGACATCAGTAAAACTTGCATCTGGATGAATATGCCAAGGTGCCTAATTTGCTAAGCGAATTTAAATGTCAATCTGGGCTGTTTAATTCATCCAAGGGCTGGAAAACAGCGAGCGGAGATTGATACGGAATCTTTCCACTCCAGCCTTTACCCAAAGCTAAAGTATTGCATCAATACCTTAAATAGGTGTTTTTTAATAGCGGTTAGGACCCTAACATGTGCACGCAAGATACTTCTCCTGTGACTCATTGCAAGGATATCGGTGTTCTCGGAAGGTACGTGGAAGGTCACGGATGGGGCATAAACGCTAGCAATCCCGAGGTGTTTTACCTGACCACGTGATCGCCACGTGGAGCGGTCTTGGCCATGAATGAAAGCGATTCCGCGCCGTCTTCTCCTGGTGTTGCGCGCTAGCTGGAGGCTTTGAGCCGTCG
This sequence comes from Haemaphysalis longicornis, assembly GCA_013339765.2. Classification (NCBI taxonomy): domain Eukaryota; kingdom Metazoa; phylum Arthropoda; class Arachnida; order Ixodida; family Ixodidae; genus Haemaphysalis; species Haemaphysalis longicornis. Next base: position 31,881,165 of record CM023456.1, on the reverse strand, counting down.
GCGGTAAGCGCGTCTGACCACTCCGAAGATGAAGAACGGAGAGCCATCTGGCTCGAAAAACGCCGGAAGCGGGACCACAATTGAGGGCAAAGGCAGGCTTGGACAAATTGTATAATAATTACAGCTCAATCAAAGGTTAACTAAGAGAAACCGAGGGTTAACCAAGCTAAGTCGAGTTTTCTCTTTGCATATCCAGGATTAGCTGAGATAAGCTGCAGCCATTTTTTCTTATTCCTTTCCACGCTTTTTTCTTGCTTTGTTTCATTCGGTGAAATATTCCCGAGTTTTCGGCGTGTGTAGTTTTTTGTACATTGGGGTCATCGTCATCATAATATATTTGCCTCTAATGTTCTTCTCGTTATGTTTGTGTACAGTGCGCGTCAGGCTTGTCTAGGGCAAGTGAGCGCGCGGCTTCGGAGCATGCTGGCGACGTCGGCTGATATCCGCTGGGTTAGAGATAGCTTGCTTTTGAGCGTGCGTGGATCTCGGACAGGCTCGGGCCGGTCGTCATTTAGCTTGGGCCTCTCAAAGCTTCTGTGCAGCAGTGCCAGGCGTAAGCGATGGCACCGGAGATAAGCGCGTAACTTGACGCTGGGTATTATCACACCAGGAAGTCACGTAATTGCAGAAAAGGTTCGATCGAAAGCAATGTAGTGCATTCTTGTTGCGTGATTTTCGTTTGGTACGCGTGCGATTCAAAAGATACGTGAATGTCCGCGGGGACATAGCACCGCGTCAAACCACGCGTCCATCTGGCCTGTTACCGCTCACGGCTGGCACTTTGGAAGATCAGCGCCACTCGTGGGTGGTGGCTTCTGCAAATTAGAGTGGCCTATGCGAAACAACGACCGGCCCGACCCTGCCCGAGATCCGCGCGCGCACAATGGCAAGCCATCTCTAACCCAGCGGATATCAGCAGATGTCGCCAGCACGCCCCGGAGCCATGCGCTCGTTTGCCCTAGACAAGCCTGACGCGCACTCTACTTACTACTTTTAAATATTCATGCATCGTGTTCTGCTCGGGCTAATTTTTTCCACTGGGTTTCTTATCTTTGTTTTTGGTTTCACTGAACAGGTGTTCCATCAGGCTTTTTGCTGCGTTTACGTTTTCGGTGAGTGACAGTTAGAGTTTAGTTTTTTATGTACTCTCCGCGAGTTTTGAAAAGCATACTACAACGCACTTTGATGCCATTTTTTTTCTCTCCGTTTCGACTGCTTGTTTTCTCCCCATACAGATACTGCCCCCTACAATGAGAATGTCTCTGATAACAATAAAGGTAAAATAAAATATATGAAGAAGGAGACCTCTTGAGGCCTAACGAACGGAGCATATCATTTCTACGTGGGCACCGCAGATGCGTTATTGCAGTGACATACACGTAAAACTTGTTAATTTGAACAAGACGCTGGTTTTTTGTCTGCCTGCGTTCTAAGCAGCTGTTACCCCAACAACAACACAAATACTCTTACTTAAAAATACCGCTCTTCTGTGGTGCCAGGGAAGTACACGTGAAAGGATACAGCATCGAATGTGATTTACGCTGCTGACGAAACAGTTTGGGGACGCAATTCGCGGATACCTCTGGATGCTTGGAAGAAATAAGAAAGATAAGAGGGCATCTCTAAAAAGGCACTTCGTGAGACGCCTGTTCTTGACCGTAACACCTTTCTGCTGACGAAGGACTTCTTCCGTTTCGCCATTTTTTGTCGTGTAAGCAGCACACGCCGTACCTTGTTCCCGCTTCAAGCATAAGCGACTATTTTTTGCGGAGAGCGCTATCGTCTGCGGAGAGAACAAGACTAACTTGCGGCAAAACCCGCTTTTAGGTGTGTTTTGTTATATGACTCATTTTCCTCTTTTCTTTCGTTTTCTTTTCTAATGATTTACCATATGACATCTCCCAGCAGACCTAAGATCAAGATTGAAAATCTCGTGGCGATTTCTGTATGAGTTCCTTTTTGGCAGAATCACGTGAAGGAATGCTCGCTGTATCGGCAGTCCAACCTTACAATGACCACAAATAGTTTAATGTCACGAATGAAAAAAAAAAACAAAAAAAAAACACGGAAGGCAGCCCAGGACACGCCAATAAAAGACGAAACGGTGCACTGCCTTTAAGGAAATTTTGTTGCATAGAAGCAATTGTCCTCGTCAGTAAGCCTGCTGCTTCGAAAAGAATCAACCAGACAAGAAAAAAAGACCAAAGAGTAAGCAACGGCCATTAACGTTTTGCGAAGAACGAAATGAGCTCAACGCGGGATTTCTTAAAATCCTGGATGGCGCTTAGATCCAAAATGCCCAACTCTGTTAGCCTGCGATTGATTCTTTTTTTTTTCATTTCCGCTAATCTGCTTCGAGGACAATTACATGAAGTAAAAGCCGCGTGGACCACGCGGAAATTTGCCCCAGCCCACAGGGGCTGCCCTGAATACGGCACATATAGTATTCAGCCGGAAGGTGGAGAATCTTCGTACACTACTGCGCAGTCACGTCGCTATGCGTTTGTAAAAGGTGGCTTGTAAAATTGGGTTACCTGTGTGAGCTCATTTTTTCCTAAGTTCTACGCTCCCGCGCCGCTATGGAAAGTTCGCTTTGCTGATGTGTGAAGAGATTGTGCAACACATTTATCATAGCAGCTAACCATGACAAACCCCCCGAATGCAATTCACCCCCCTTTCTAGCCGCAGTAGAGGTGAAATAATTCATTTATTTTTAAGGGACTAGAACACGAAAATATTTTTCTTCTGTTTCTCCCTGAAAAACACGGAGAAATTGATTAAAAAAACTGTGGTCGATTCTTCTGCCATAGGAATCAGTCAAAAACACGAAATCGAAATGTGCAGCGAAATCTGCAGCTGAGCATGATTTGCGGGTCGGCGGCTGTCTTGTGGGTGTGCTTGGTGAGCGACATTCGCCTCGCGGGTTGCTTCGGCATAGGTGTACTGGGGTCATTTTTGTGACGGATATGACGTCATGAAATCGTGAGGTATCGCGGCATAAAACTCACGTGTTAAAATATAAAACCCGACAAGCATAACAAACTGTTTAATACTAAGGTTGCTTCCCTGCAAGAAGACCCTTTGTGCAGGGGTGCACTCTTTACAGGCCGCTTGCTTCGTTGTACAGGCGTCACTTCCGTGACGGATTCAACGTCCGCGAAATCTTCGTGTATCTGGGAATAAAAAACTTTCTTGTTAAAAGAGACGATTTCGCTCGGAGGGGTGAAAAATGAGTATTATTCGTTTCTTAACACAGAAGACATTTGTTATATCACTGCGTCCCAAAAGCCCCAGCGTAGCTTCTGCTTTCGATACCTAGGCACGATTTTATATCAAGGCATTCATTTCAAAACCAAGCGCCAAGACGGGTATTTTTATAAATATGCGTCCAACGTATTTTATCTTGACGCGTCGATACTTGCCAGCGCAGTGGGAAAAGCCTTCGGGACATTGAAGTTGGGTTGCATGTCCACAGGTTTTTGGACGTGACCTTGTGGGGACATATTGCGCAGCTTCGTGTGCACATTTCGAAAGTGGGTCCAGTTTGTCTCACATGCCGCAGAAAGACGGGATTGTGCAGTACGGGACAGGCAGAGAGACTCAAGGGTTGGTTGAAGCAAAGTATGTTTCACCACGTGATAAATCCAGGTGATTAAAAATTTTCTAAGCTCCTTCTTTTGACCAAATTTCTTTGCAGCCTCTGTATCCAGCAACGTTACACAGAAGTTTTCCGACGTCCAGCAAGAGTTGCACTACCAGAGCATTCTGCTGGAAAGCTGTTTTTTAAATTGTATCCTGGTTGAAAAAAAACGACAAGGACCAGTCTTTTTCCGAAATTTTTATTTTTTTTTCAACCGCTTGGATCTCTAAGCTGTACTGCGTCCGTGCTGTCTACGATTTTTCCGCTCATTATTGCCCGGAAGATACAAACAACTACCGTTTTGACAGCCGAAAAAACCAATTTCCGGCATCCCACTCCACCGACCCTTCTCTCAGTTGCCATCATTACCCTGGCTACCGGACCGGTATTCTTGGGCTGTAGGAATGTTTGTTCATTAAAGCGTGTCACCTACCACCCCCTCTGACAAGTCGCGCATCCCGCTCGGCTCGGCTTGCCTGGCTGACTTATGTGTCTACCTTGCCAGATATGCTCCCTCTTGTGGCTCGCATTCAGCTGAGGCTGGAACTGGACTAAAACCGCTAAAGCATGCTGCACTGCTTTAGCAGTTTGTCAATCAATCAATCAATCAATCAATCAATCAATCAATCAATCAATCAATCAATCAATCAATCAATCAATCAATCAATCAATCAATCAATCAATCAATCAATCAATCAATTACACAACCAATCAATCAATCATCATTCATTCATTTATTCAATCAACCAATCAATCAATTCATTCATTCATTCATTCGTTCATTCATCATGCATTCATTCATTCATTCATTCATTCATTCATTCATTCATTCATTCATTCATTCAATCAATCTGTTGACAGTTGTTTTGAGCTCCGGAACATAATCCACCTCAGCAGAAGTGGTTAGGAGCAGGGGACGAAATCAAGGATTGCCTCCACGGTATCGCAACCCGGTCTGTCTTATTGACGAGCACAGATGCTCGGGCTCCTGTACTCGCCAATCATTGTTTCGCGATACCTTCGTTGTACTTTCGGATTTGGTGCTCATACGTGTAGGACCTTACGCCACCGCAGATAACGCTATCATTTTCTCTTTCTTAATCACGCTTCGTAGCTTTGTTAATGGCCCAGAACCAATTGTTTATGCTAAAAAACAACCTCTCCGTGATACGGCAACGTCTCGCCTAAAGGAAAGAATCCCAAATATCCGCAGGTCATTGCCACATATCAGAAACAGAAACAACTCTCAAACTTTGAGGAGACGCGTTTAGCCAGATCTTTGTATTTCTTCTTCCAATTATCATAGAAAATATACACCCAGTAGCCCATCCCGCCACATTGAGACACGCTGCGCTGCCGCCTTGTGCAGTTGTCCTTTTTGTCGACGGTTTCTCTGGCATACAGAGCCCTGTTAATTGGATTTCAATTCTGTAATGTAGATTCACTGAGACTCATCAGGTTAAGCATCTCCTTGCTTACGTTTGGCGACGTAAAAATACAAACAATGCTTACATTCGTGGTTTATTCTCAGTTTACAATAAATGCTTACATGCGTTCTGAAACCGAGAACTGAGCGAAGACAAAAATTTACAGTTTAATTCGAGGCACAGCCCAAGTAATGGACTCTGTTTCCCTTCAAGAAAGTTTAATGCTGCCCGGGGTGCATGAGGGGAAACCAGCAGCTGTCATGGGCTGCTGAAAGACTCCCCAGTGCAGAAATAAAGCGGAAAAGATTCCGGGCTTAGATGCGCGCAGGCATGAAGGACGTGGAATTACTTTTCCTAATTTAAACATGGCAACTTTAAAAACAATACAATCCTTTGAAGTTTTCCGCATTTGATTCTTATCAGGTAAAGTGTGGCCCCCTTCTGAAATGTTGGTATTAGGAGCAAGGATATTATTGCCGAGCAAAGTTCGCATCGAGCGTGTCCAAACTCTATCACGCGAACAACGATACTCCCGTGGTACGGCTTCGTAAGTCTGGGGAATTATTACGAATTTTGATTGTACCCTAACGAGCGACAAAGTTTTGCTATTGCTATTGAGAGCGTAAAGTGAGGAAGAGAATGCAATGTTGGGATAAAAGAAGCGCGCGGGTACGGTTTAACGGCAGCGCGGAAACGGGAATCCACGCATCGAAGGACGGTAATCGAAGTGTGGTTACCGATCCAAGACAAAGTAATAAGCGAACCACTTCAAAGAAGACTTGCATTCATTTTACCTTCATGGTTTCAGAAAGCTCCTATACTAGAATAAGACTCGTCAGTTTCTAAATCGCTGCTTCCATACTCCCTCCAAGCAAACCCAAATCCTTGTAGACTTACTTTCCGCTCATGCATCTTATTGGGCACGAGTCTCGCCGCTTCTGCGCTTACTTCACGCGAATTATTTGGGAAACGCTATTGATTCACGGTAAATTTAGAAGAACAGACGCAACTGCCAAGTTCGTGCTCCTGTGACAGTCGTGTGGGAATTTTTGTGTAGCCTGGCGGTCTTAAAAATAGGTCTTCCACAACGTTTATTTGCTCCAACATTCAGTGAGCCGGATATTATGTTTGTTATGCCTCAGTGACGCAGATTATGCCTCAGTGACGCAGAAGAACTAATTATTCATTAGTTTCCCTGCGCCCCGTTTTCGCTCGTAATAACTAGGCTAAGAAGTGTTAAACTTGAGAATTCTTTTCTCTACGTATTGATACTTACGAAACGTACGGGTAGAGCTTCTAAGCAGAATATTCAACACTGTATGCTTGGGGAGAACTCATTCATCGAGTGGGCTGTTGATGTTGATGAGTGCGACCGACGCCGTGAAACCCACTTTCGGGTATAGCACAAGTCGCGGTGATGCCGGTGTATGGTCAAATAACAATCCAACCTCTACTATAAGACACTTGTAAAGTTTTTTCGCCTACACTAACCATTACCGTGAGAACCAAACACAACACCGACGACAACAACCACATCACCATCACTATCATTACCGGCAGCAACAGCAACGATAAAACAGCAACGGAAACAACAACACGAACCACCAGGGGATCACGTATAGCAATGAATGTTGCTCACCTCAATCAGTGCCGGCCGGCGTCTTCTACAGCCAACCATTTCTGATTCTCGCCACCTTCAGAAAGCGCGCTAACGCTGCTTCCGCGAAGAGGTAGCCGGCCAGTCTTTTCTCGCCGTTAAAAAGAAGGACGCGTGGAAGGGCTCAGGTGAAGCCCCGGACGTGTTTGCCAAGTGGCCGTTGATGGCGCGGCCGGCTGGTGGATGCCGTGCAGGGTAATTTCGTTAGACGTTGCTCCGCTAACGGAACGAGGCAGAGTGTCCGGGAAATTGTTTCGGAAATGAGCTACGCCGTGTACTTTTATTACTCTTCTTCTCCTCAAGTGCTTCCCTTCCTCGTCGCCTCCGACCTGTATCACCCTGCTTTTTTCCCGCCAAGTGTGAGACCAGAACACGTGGAGTACAAAAACAGGAGGGACGTGCTCGTGTGCTGCGCTAATTCTATCCCTTCTCGTAGATCTCTTTTCTCTGTGGGCCGTTTCCTTTGCTTATTTTCCCTTTCTTCTTTATTCCGAGTCGTCCGCCATGTTCCGGAGGACCTAATTGGACAGGCGATTGTTTCTCAGCAGCAAACACGCAGAAGTGGTTGGTTTTCGGCGAAGATGATTTGTTTGTGCGCTGTTTCGGGCCGCTATTTACGGCTGGCACGCATTTCCAACGTCGTGAGTTTGATTAGTCTCTCAGGGAAACGCCAAATCTGGCCGGGTAGCTTATTCCATTTGGTCCCTAAAAAGCTTTTTGTGAACACAATATTTTTCACCTGTCGCGAACGTGTGTGCTTGCGGTAACACAGTGGTTGCGGAAAAACGCCTTCCAGCGTTAACAACACAAATGTCTGTCATCGGGGCTAGCGCCAGTTTTGAGATCGAAGAACAAGGCTGTCTGACCATTAAAAAACATACGAGTAAGTCCTCTTTATTAAGTAAAGTTAAGGTTTGGACGTGATCATTTATGGTGGGATAATTTTGTTTGCCGGTGGTATCGCTCCCAAAACCGCTTGACGCATAAATTGATAAATGTGCTCCGGGGTGCGGATTTTTCCAGTCGCAAACTCACCTTTTCGAGTGCGACGGAATAAACTTCGAGTTGGGGTGGACCTATCTCCTGCGGTAACCCTGGCGTGGCCACCACGATACCATGCCTCGTTTACCAACACCTGCCCCTTCTGTACGGTTCCTGCCGAAGACGCCGACACCAACCACCTACTATGGACGTGCCCTTCCCTGAGTGCAGCGAGATCCAGACACCTTCGCGGCACAGGCCTGCATCCTGGGAGACCTCCTGATCTGCAACGATGGCTGTGGGGGCCCCACCACCGCTGTCTTCTGGATTTCCTCCGGGAAACTGGTGCCAACTTGTACCTCTAAGACTTTATGCCAAAGGGCATACTATCGCAAAAAAAAAAAAAGAATAAACTTACGCTCTGTTAACGAAGTCAAGAGGCTCCTCAATCGCAATGACATTTCTTTCGGTCAATTCTCGTGTAACTTCAATAAGATTTGGCGAATTTCTGTGCTCGATTCTTTAGTTTCGCTGCTAAAAACCAAAACAAAGTCCCTGCGTAACAAGAACAACAAAATTTAAAAAAGGAGCGCCTGGGTTGCAGCAATATCGCGCCATTTATCGTTGCAGGAAATTCTGGCAGTGTTTCAAAGTAATTTTTATTGGATACTTGCCCCTAGCCTCCATGTTAACAGGTTTACCTTTGTAACTTACAAGCTTAAAATGAATAAACATCAAACACAACATTAAAATAAATTGTTATAGGGCCTCTCTCACGCTAATAAAACGTCCAAATAGCGCCCTTAAGCTGCTATGCTTCTTCTAATTAGGACATCGCTTGCGATTCAGGTTGAGTTTTCCAAAATTTTTGTTTTTTAACAGCTAATGTGCAAGCCTTCTCCATTTCATTTCTTTTGCCCTCGTGCCTATCCCACTGCGTTGAACGAATCCGCTTGGCATGTTCCAAGTATACTGACACGGCAGTGTAACAGAGCAAAGGTTGCTTTGATGAATAAACAATAGAGTGGGGCTCAATCTTGTGACGTTTGCGTTCCACGCATGCACTCCGTATGCATACGCTAGCCCGAGTCTATGGCGCAGCAGTCGTTGGAAGCCTTGGTGAGAGACGCGTGAGCACACGAGTCACTGTCGAGAAAGCCCAGCATGATCAGCCCCGAGCTCCAGTCGCTATAACCAGGGAGTTAAGGAGCGCACGTACTTTGCTACAAAAGGCGCGTTTCAGATGACCGGGGAAGGAAGTGTTCCCGATTACACTTCCACGCTCGCCGCATCCAGGAATGCGCACTCGGGGCACGAGGTGTTTTCGCGGTGCGCTCGGTGCTCCTGGTTGTCACCTTGTTGCGGAAATGGATGCAGAACGCGGAAGAGAACAGCGTCGGGTGAATGAGAAGAGGGAGGACGCCGGTTAAGGCAATTCTGGAGAAGAGTGTTTTGCTTCGCAATGGTTGCACGCTTGGTCCACTCTTTTGGTTCATCGCGTGCAGCCCCGAGGCTGTTCAGCGAGATAAGGAAAATTCTTGTTTTCGCTACCAACGAATGAGCAGCCCTGCATCCGGCATCTCGACGAGTTTTGTCAACTTTAGTATGCCTTGTTCGGATCCTTTGAATAGAACAGTGACGTGACAAAGAGGCGATGTAACGTGCAAATACACATGCCACACACCAACTTTTCTGTAGCCTAGTGTTCTGTAGCCCGTAGAGTGAGAGCCTCCAGTGTCAATCAGTGTCAGTGCCTCAGTGCTGGGCATACGTGTCTGGTCCAACTTTCCCTCTTTTTCTCCTCTCTCTTTTTTGCCCATTTCCCCTTTTCCACGTGCAGGATAGCAAACTAGGCTCTAGCCAGGTTAACTTTCCTGCCTTTCTTCTACATTCTTCCTTCCTTCCTTCCAAACTTTCTGTTTCGAATCATTTTAAATATGTTATACATGCATAGGAACTGTCGGCAGAGCTGCAGTGAATGCCAAATTATGTAGTGCACGTAAGTCCAGAGATGCCTTAAGTAAGGGAGTTACAGAACTTGCTGTGCTCTAACACACTTAAGAACAGGCGCTGCGGCCGTCGCTAGCACTATAGAGGCGGGGCTGTCGTGATTTTTTTCACACAGACTGCGTCGGCTTTCCGGGGTAGGGGTGAGGTTGGCGTGGTACAACCATTTTACAAGGCACATTTTAATGAGTACCATTTGCATTTAAAAGATAGACACACCAGAATTGTGCTGTTATAAACCACTAGTGAGTGTGGAGCGTCGCAATTAAAAGTGGCGAAGTTAAACGTTTGCTGGAGTTAGCCGTTCTTGTGCTTCGGCTCCCACGGAGGGCAAGGCAGAGACGACCAAGACATTATATTACAAGTAATTTAGCAATAAAATTAAGAATAAAAACACATTGAAAACTGTTCAAGGGGATAGCGGCGTTTCGAACTAGTTTTTTAAAACAACACCATTTTGTTCTAAAATCGTCCAATTATTTTTGTTGGGCTCGCTGGTTATGCAGCGTCGGTTTTCTGTTCTCCACATTATGCCACAATAACTTATGCGCAATTAAGCCAAACTCTTTTTTCAAGAAATATTCAATGCTTTTTCGGGTGAAAAAATAACAATTACAACCCAGAAACACAATTTATTGACCATGACGTCTTTACACTCGAACGAAGCGACACAAAAAAAGGCATATTAGGTTAAACGTGTATTTGCATCCTTCAAAATCTTCGTAAGACATCTACGAAAAGGCAGTTTTTTCATCTGCCTTTGAATTCTAGTGGTCTTGATATAAGCATCAAGCAGCTTAGGCGGTACTCCACATGGTGACTTCGCTTTGATGGAGTTGAGGGATGCGGCGACTGCCAAGCGCTCGAAATGAATAGGATCACTCAAATCCGCCTTGATGAACTCAAGCTTCTGAAGATCCTCTTTAAGCAAACATCTCGCTTACCTTTTAACCATGGTGTGCTCGGCGTGCACGATTGTTCAAAGAGTCCCTTTTTTCGAGTGTTAGCTGCTACTTACTTGTGATCTGTCATCCCGATATGCTTCTGGAGGCGGACAGACGGGCACATATGTAGTTTTTGTGTAGCCATAGCAATGCTAGGTGTGACATTTTCTGGTATGCCTGCACGATCGTCATTAGCAGTTTCCATGTCTTAGTAGATTTTCGAGATGTTTTCTTCATCAGGGCTCAGCGTACGTTGGAAGTGCTGTTTGAAGTCTGGTACAGTTGGTTGTTAATCTCATTGTAACCCCTGACAGCAATATTATCGTTCTTCATAACGACACTTTCTTCTGGCTTAAAGCTCTCCTTAGTCACAAGCTGGCCACAGGGGACATCTCCCGCTAGATAATCTATCGTTGACTGGGAGGCTTGTTTTAGGTATTTTAGAAGATCGAGAAGTTAATTCATTGTTATCACCACAGGAGACAGCACAAATATAAGTAAATACCAAATATGACAATACTTCTTCGTATATTAAGCCAGTTTCTGGGTAGACTGGCTTGTTGCAGCGCCGAACGGCGTCTTGCAAACGATGCAAGTCGTTAGGGCTCGAAGGAAATGCCCACAAGAGTTGACCAGCTGGTGCGCAGCATCGGTTTAGAGCTGGGCGGGTAGGCGGGGGAAAAAAGGGGGGAAAGGGGGGAAAGGGGGGAAAGGGGGGGCTCTTCTATGAACACGACTTGGAGTGATAAATGGTGGTCTAAGGCACCATTACAGACAGTGCAAGTCCATATTTTCGAAAGATTATTTTCTGTTTTCGTTCCGGTGTGGTCGCTTGAATAGGTCGGAGCACTTAGTTGGGGCCCTGACTTGAGTTCGAATGTTCTGGTAAGTTTCACTCATACCATAGTTCCAGCGGAGACCCACAGAAGTGAACGGAACGGCTTAAAACAAAGCAGGAACCTACGCAGAACTTATTTTATGTACTTCTCGACATCGAGTCTATTTCCAGTAGGCTAGTAGGTTGTGCGCAAGGTTGGGGTCAGTCAGTTTTGAAGAATGTCAAATGACCCCTGTCTGTGGTTGTAAGTTTGCCCTTCTGGGTTGCGTTTAAGTTACAGCTTTGAAATGCACGCTATGTGTTCTCTGATAAACGCGGTTTGGTCAAGGAAATAGTAGTGTTATAGGAAATAGTAGGAACTTGTAGTGTTGAAACTTTGCTCCGCTTCGCGTCAGGTCACGTGCGATATGCATTGAAGCATGCTTTGTATCAAGCGCTGGGCTGGTGTGGAGCAAATATATGCGTTACCGAATCACTGGAGGACGGTTGTTGCGTGGAATACGTTTCGAAGAAGTGTAAGAAGTGTGAATAGCCAGTGGAAGCGCGAAACTAAAAAGCAAATTGTAGCGATAATATGCAAGGGCCCGTCACCGCGTGTTTAAATACAGGAGCAGAGCACGAAGACGGAAAAGTGTAATCGCTTCAGAACGCAGCAATTTGTGACTCTTGCCCTTCCCTTTCTGTTTTACAGCTTACTCAGCATTTGGCAGCGTGGCTCAAAACCCCAAGTGTACTTCACCGTGCCCTTGCAAATAACGCGGCGAAGCTGACCTTGGAAGCCAATGTGACAAATGTTGTATTTCTGACAGACGGGAAAGAGTAAAAAACACACAGCGGTCACAGTGACTGGATGCCAATGGACAGAATATGCTCTTAGATAATCAGTTGACGTTCTATTGTGATTGTATTCGACAATGTGTTGATATTGCATCTTTATCGTACGTACGAAATCATTGAAACTTCGTCATCTAATTTTGTTCTATTACCCTCTTCACGCCGCCAGTTATCAGTTCACTAACTCCTCCTTACTTTCTGTCACTGTTCTTCAAGTGTCCTATATTAACTGGCTCCAGTGCTTGTTGTGCAAGTGATGAGTCACTCGGCTGTAAAGGTATGCCAGCAACACCATTTTGCGTGAGTGCTGACGCTGTCAATACTATAAAGTCGGCGTAGTCGCCCGATAATTGATTTTACACGGAATTGCCACAAGTTTAGATACCTAGTTTATTCAGTGGAGACATGCTTACCTTGCCACCCATACCATGAAAGAAGCACTTTGTCGTGCTAAGTACTTTCAGCACGGAGGCTCATTTTTCTCATGAATGGCTGTTAAACTATCAGCAACTTTGGGTAGTGATACTTTCACCGCCCCTCGGTTAATGATAAAGTCGGTATCAGTGCGTTCACACAGATGACATGCAATCCTGGAAAGAAGGATGGAGGATACGGACAAGGGGGAAAGGATTTTCGCATGGGAAACTGCATTGCAAGCAATGCGAGAAAAGAAGCTCAAGCGTGCCACGCCTTCAGACGCTATCAGAGGCACCCTGCGTAAGAGGACCCATTAGTGGCTACAAGTCCCTTCCTTTGTTTTCTGGACGAGTTATTGAACGTACCCGTACTTGGTCGTCTTCCAATGCGCCTGTCCGTATAGAAGTAGCGGATACGCTGATAATTGCACCTGACGAAAATCAGGTCACTATCTGGCCTGTGAGTTCTGAATTTAAACTTATCTTTACGGGCATCCTTGCGACTCGCAATTTAAAGAAACTAGAATATGTGCTAGACCTAGATGCCGTGATGAAAACTGAGCTGCAACCTTGATGAGATTGCTTCCTTCCATTAAACGACATATGCAGCCTATTTTTCTGACTAGCCAATTTTCACTAAAATGTATTGCGCCCCTCTGTATTGCATCAAGCCAAGGGAATGTTTCTTTTCATTTTCTGCGACGCTCGCATTGGTGGGGGTTGGGGGGCTGGTTTGCTAAAACTGCCGGACTTGGCATTGCGCAAACTGCAACATACCTGAAAACATAGCTGAATTGGGTGCCATACAACCAACGCCCTACAGCTGATATGTACGCACAAAGAAGATTCAAATACATGTTTTCCCTGCAATGTAGATACTGTGCAATTCATAGCCGGTAACAGTCCTCCTTCAGCATCTGTCCTTAGCCCACAGACCTCCTCACTGTCATGTTCTACTTCGTGACATCCCGCAGACGTTGTACTAAGTCTCAGACCAACCAAATCAGCAGTTGCGTAGACGCTACTCACTGAATATGGCCGCAGAGAGGCTACCTCTAAATCTTTAATGGTAGCTTGATTATCGAATTCCGAAATAGTTACAAATTGGGACAGTTGGCTTAATTTCTCATTTGCTTGATTTTAGCGCTTTGCCCGGTAAGCGATTCCGTCATCTGTGCGCCATGTTTAGTAAGGCATGTGTTCTGGCGAAACTTTTAGCGCGACGTCGCTTGCACGCCTTTTTTGCTGATGGTTGCGCGTGCGCGAAATTTCCCATTTCGCCTTTTCGCTCACTTTTGCATTGCTTTCATGGTACAGTGAGTGGGTCAAAAGGAGGGCAAATTCGTTAAAAACAAGTTTCTAGCGCAATACAACATTTTTCTAAAAACCCAGTGCTCCCACATATGCCAAATTCCTGCCAGCACCAGCACATTTATCTCCAAATAAGCCAAATATAGGGCCAAAAAACAATTCTATCAGATCTACTCGACACGAGAAAAGTGCACGTGCTTAACGTTGCACTAACTTGCATGTTGCCACACATTTGCGCACGTAACCCTGTAAATTCCAGGCTCCAAGGTGTCGTAACTTACAGGGAAAAGCAATATGTCAAAGAATCTGCCTAAAAACATGTTCCACAAATTTTGACGCATTTGTGGGTCGATAATTACGAAATACTTTTACCATCCTCATGTTATCAAGCGTTTGTTGGGACTTTGGACGCTGCTCTCTTGGAGCCTAAAATAAAAAGAAGGGGGTTGTTGTTTATCCAAGCTTGACGAAGTGCTCCTGCAAGTGTGCTGTTTGTCGAAGCAACCCGCCACCATTCCTTTCCAACTTTATGGGTCGTCTCACACTCCAAGCGCGCATTAGTCGGGGAGCCCAGCGAGCCATTTGACTTCGCACGCGATAGTTCGCAGGCGCCGATGGGACGGTTTACGGCTGGGGAGAAAACGACCAGAGTGCTCTACGAGCACGCGCTACGAATATCAAAGCTTGAGCACTCAAAGAAATCACATCTAAAAAACATTTGCGCTGAAGGTCTAGAAATCTAGAACGCTAGAAATAACAATACGGGGGGAGAGGCGGTGAAGTCAAAGACAGAGAGAGAGCGAGAGACCGACAGAGTGAGAGAGCGAGGGAGGATTAGGCAGAGAGGTCTTACAGAAACAGTCTGCTGATACTGTGCATGCAATTTTGGGAGGGCCTAAAGGCAATAGTATATAGTGGCTGAGCAACCGGAACGAAAACTAGAATAGAGAGCAGAATCATAATGTATGGAAAGATGCTTAGGTCGCGTAAAGAAGATGGCAATTCTTCTGACGACGCCGTTCTTTTTGGAAAAACAAGAACCAGGTTATATGGGGCAGACAATTAAAAAAGAAGTATCAAAACCCCAACCTTCTGGTGATCCAGCCACACTGCGTCTGCTGATTCGCATTGTTCGGGAATTGTTTTGTTTTCTTTTCTTCGATAACGCATTCACAGGTTCGCGAGCATTCGCCCCGACATCCTAGTCATTTTTTGCTTTGTGTTGACCAATGTTTCCCAAACCCAAGGAGAGTAGGTTTTTCTTCGATCCAAGCCCTTTCAGAGGCGAATCTGTGAACCGCGAACCCTCGCAACTGAGTTTTAGCCTGAGTGGAGGCCGTGTACATCAGATGCAACGGGAAAGAATAGTCGTGCGCGGAAAGCGATAACATGCCCTCATCTTTTTGTGCCACAAGTCTTGAAAGTATTTCTGGGCCTGAGCAAACGCATGTTTAGATCGGGGAGTACTCGAATTCGAAACCGATTCATACGCACTTTGGCGCGACTCGCGCCAAACAGGTGAGCATTTTAGAACGACATCCGTCTCACATACTATTTATGCCTTGTAGTAAATGTAAGTATAGCTCGTTTTGTTTTATTTAGTTCTTTTGAAGTCTGCCGAATAACTTTTTGCAAAAAAAATCACGCCCATCTTCCCGCGAGTGAACCTTGATGTGATGCGGCGCATCGGAGTGGGGGGGGGGGTTCAATTGGCGTTTCCATTGGGTTGATTTTCTAAATCGCGTGAAACGTGTTGTGAACGCGTATGATGCATTCCATCACATGCGGGTGTTCTCATACGCGGGAACATGGGGCAAAGTCAAGCGCAGTCAAGCGCAGTCAAGCGAACGCACTTGACTGAACCGGCGTAGCGCGCTCACCACTTTATATTCAGCACTTGAAGGAGAGGAGACGAACGGAGAGAGTTGCGCATGCCAGCGGTGCAAATGCGGCCGACTCGCGGCGCGCGTAGCTGTGTCGCTAATGAAACGAGAGCAGAGCGCGTGCATCAAACTGAGGCAGAGACGGAGGAAAAGCGTTGCAGATGCTCCAGGGTGTGCGAGCCGCGCAAACTAGCACGACGCTCGAAGAGGCTGCCTCGAAGCGAAGAGATGCGAATGCCATCAACTACTGTTTTGAAAGCGTACAGCCCAGCTTCTTGTATGCCGAGCTGTTATGCCTCGAAACTTTTAATGAGCGTTTTTTTAGGCGTCAGCCTTGCGGTGCAACATTGGATGCCGTTATCACGTCGCTTTTCGTTTCGTCTCCCTGTCGCTTGTACGAACTATACTCCCTAGAATCACGGGCAAGATTCACGAAGCCCTTTTTTAGCCTTCCACTGTGCGCAGATGTACGGGGTATGACACCCCAGATGCAACACAACTGCTTTACGAATACGGCCACAGAGGCTTGCCGAGTTTCTGAATTTGGAAAAAGAAGATAGCTTTGAAATTGCCGCCCATTTTGGGCTTGAATACGTATCCCAACGCCAGACTTTACTTTGTATGCCCTGACCGCTTTTATGGCGAATCTACCACTCCCTCTAGTCGACGGTGGCCCGGATCAGTCGCTGCGAACCATCGTTTGCGCTCGCCGTTTTTACGCCCCCCCCCCCCCCTTTTTTTCCTCGATGAAGCTTACAGAAAGCAACTTTCTAACCAAGGACAGCGAGTGTGAACTTTACTCTTTGCCCAGGACTGAACTTCTGGAAGTCCCACAGGCTCCTCTGCAACAATCGATCATGTTCGCGAACGATGACAAATTGGGCTTCGCAGCGAGCGCTGCTGAAGCAGGAACGTTGAAAATGCGTGTCAGCAGGGTGGCTTCCTTCCCAGCACCCATTTTCGGTCTCTACTGTACTGTTACTCTCACCCGGCTGCATTTTTTCGCGTAATTGACACGATTAGATAACTATTTTAGGGTTGAAAATTTTCAACGAGCTCGTGATGGGATATTCTTGCTGCCGCCTCCCTGGGGTAGGCCGAAATACCGGCAGTACGAGAAGTATTAGACTCTCACAGAACATGAGCGCTCTCCTGCTGCACACGCGCCTGCCATTCGTCTTTTGACCTTGATATTTCAGACCTTTGCGATCCCAGCATTCTTCAGGTAATATCGCTGTTGAGCTGAATTTTAACACGAAAGTGTTTTATTGCTGGATACACCAAGATTTCGCTTACGCCATATCCGTCACAGAAGTGACGCCAGTACGAAGGAAGTAGCCTGTACAGTGTGCACCCCTGCACACAGGGTCTCCTTGCGGGGAAGCAACCTTTAGTACTAAAGAGTACGTTATACTTGAGGTTGTTCGTTTTTTGGGTTTTATATTTTAACACGATACCCCACGATATTCTAACACGATACCCAAGATTTCACTGACGTCATATCCGTCACCGAAATGGCGCCCGTACACCTTTGCCGATGCGACTCGCCAACAGGACGTCGTTCGCCAAGCATACTCACAAGACAGCCGCCGACCCGCAAATCATGCTCAGCTGCAGATTTCGCTGCACATTTCACTTTCGTGTTTTCCTCATTCCTACGGCATAGGAATCAACCACAGCTTTTTTCGTTGCCGGATCGAATATTCGTCTGACCCGCCGCGGTGGCTCAGTGGCTAAGGCGTTGCGCTGCTGAGCACAAGGTCACGGGTTCGATTCCCGGCCGCGGCGGTCGCTTTTCTGATGGAGGCGAAAAAGCAAAAACGCCCGTGTGTACGAGATTTCGGCGCACGATAAAGATCCCCAGGTGGTCAAATTAATCCGGAGCCCTCCACTACGGCGCGCCTCATCGCCTGCGTTGCGTCGGCGCGTTAAACCCTACAATCAATCAATCGAATATTCGTCTGTTTATTTTTTAACGGCGAAGCTGTTTAGTGAATCGTAATCTTTCGTGCCCGCAGTTAAAAATACCAAGAAATTCCCAAGTGCGCGCATGAGAGCGCGGGCCTTGCGGCGACCGCCCGGCAGTTAACAAAACCAAGAAAATGCCTGGCGCTTGTGTGGGCGTGCCTCACGACGAGCGCCCAGCGTCCCCTGCACACGTTTGCAAGCCAAGCATACCCACTTAGGGAGATTGGCCAAGAATGGCCGAAAAAAAAAACAAGTCACAGCGTTCGCCGTAATCGTGGCAACACTTGCTCGGAATGAGAAAGACTCCAACGTTCGCCTTAATCGTGGCAAAACTTGGTCGGAACGAGAAAGACACGTCATAGCGTGCGCCCCTTTAAGGTGATTTCCAATAATTATTACTTCCAAAAAAGGAAAGAAGCTCACACGATGGAGTAACGGTCTTGGCGGCAGCGAAGGTGCAGCAAATCGGCTGCAATCGTGGACTTAAGGAGCCATGAAGAGAAAACACAAGTTTGGTTCATTCGAAAGATTGCCTCGTTAGAACCATACGACACCACTTATAACGCAAACTTCGCTCAAATAAGCTACATAATTAGGAAAAAAGGAAATGACCATGCGACCCACCAGCTCATTTTCCGCAACAGAACCTGTGATGTCACTTGGGAATGCTCTGCGATTGGCGGAGGCCGGCAAAAGCAAACGCATGTTAGGCAGGGCTTACAGCTTGCATAGCGAGCTAAATGCCCGTGAAACATACTGCACATTCTTTTTATGACAAAGAACGGTGGAGTAAACGGTTGAAGGTCCGAACAAACACGCAAGCGTGTGCGCCAATGCATACGAAACTAGCGCCGGCCGAGCTCGACATCTCGCCGTCGCGCAGACGAATTTTCGGGTTCGAGGCTCTTCGGGTGCTTCGGGGCCAACGAACCGTTCCAGCACGCACAGCCGCGACCTTGCTTCGTATCGTAATCCCTTCACAGGAGGTTGGCCGTCATATCGCCAACCAGCAAAGGTAAAAATAGAAACGAGGGGAGTAAGGAACAGCAAGAAGCGACGAGATAGTGCCAGTCGTCGCGTAAGTTTCGAATGGTGGTTGGCTTGCTGCTGTCGTTACGAGCTCGTTTCCAGTTTACAACCACTGAAAACTTCAGTTTGTTCGAGTACTTTACTATGAAATTTCGTTGCTTGCGTTTTGAAATGCCCATGTAGTACGGGCAAATCGTCGAGGGAGTGTGACATCCCGCCGGTGAGGAGATCTCCTTTCATGTGCTGCCCAACGACGAACCTAGGCGAAGCAAGTGGCTACGTTTTGTGAACTTTGCAAACGGAGGAGAAAGAGAGCTAAAGCAAGTACGAGTGTGCTCGCTTCATTTCCGAGGTAGTGATTACGGCAGGGACCCTTACGTTAGCTCACTCCTGGGACATGCTGGCGCTCGTCGCCGACTTCGTCAAATCGCTCTGACTTTGGGGAAAAAAATGCCGTAAACACCGCGCATTGACGCTCGTATCTTTCTGGTCGAAGCAGAGAGCTCGCGCGGACGGCTTTCCATACACGACACCGGCCAACTGGCATAAGTGATACTGCTACTGAAATTGAACTATTATTAACCGTAATCAAAATACGGCACATACGTACCAGTCTATATTCGTTCCGTCGCGAACGGGGCTGACGAGGGCAGCGGTGCCGACGGCTGGGCGTTCGTCTGTTGTGGCGATCGCGGAATGGTCGCTTTCCCGTCCAACCGCGTATCCCACAACTCTTGCCGCTCGTGCACTTAGAAGCATTGAGCGTTTTAAGTGGTGTGAGGTTGTTAAATGCAAGCCCGAGCTCCTCGGCGAGAGTTTTGTTCTCCGGATCAGGCGATTCCATGACTAGGGCTGCGGGTGCACTAGGTTTTACTAGTATTTTTAAAATGGCCGCCGTCTCGATCGACTCCCGCGTGTGGGTGCTATATGGAGTCGACATACTAAGTATCTGTTTCATGGACCGGCTCTATGACGCCATTGTACACGTCACGGAATGTTCAATTTTAGCGGGAGATTTAAAATTTTGGCTTAAATTGCCTTATTTCTCAGTGAATAAAGCATCATTTGCTTCCGGGAAAGCGCTTGGGGTACTATGAAACACCTAATCTTTCGAATAAAACAAACTTTTGTTTCTCTTCATGGCTCCTTTAAGCCTTCGTGATTGTCGTGAAGGTTGCGTACAGTATCGTTACCTTCAAGTCTTTCGCGTTAGTGTCAGTTTCCTTAATTTTTTTCCACATTTTTTGACGCACAATGTTCACTCTCGTGCCAATGTGTAACGCACTGAATGCAAGCAAGTCCAATTCTGAAGGAACATGCGGCGTTTTTGTCGTCCCTCTCTATCACTTGTTCTGCGTCACACGGGCGCTTGTCCCTCCGTGACCGCCTTGTCCCTCTCTTCTTTCTCGACAGCCACGAGTATTCCGGCATGGTCGCCCGTTAGAACGCGCTACCACTAGGCATGAGTGAGTGAGTTGGGCCTTGTGATCCGTACGTGGCATACTCGAGTACAACTTAAGAACGGCAACGGGAGTTGCCCCTGTGCCTCATCACCGCAGCCGGGTGTTACTCCGTGCGGCGCACGTAGGGCGCTAGTGGGTATATTTTGAACATGGCACGAGCCGTTTCCGTGATTTTTGGAGTTAATATGCTTATAAATTACTGCAGCGATGACAAACAAACTATGTGAGAAAAGACAGACGATATCACGCATTCATAGCAGTCCCTTTTCAAAACGCACGCACCTGTTGGCGGAGTGATACCGTACAGTCGCGCTCACTATGACCTACACCGCTCATTAGTATTCAGAGGATTATATCGTCAAAACAATGACTATGGGCATATACGTTAGGATAAGGCGTGATTCATTAGGACGTTGTTCTCCTAATGCGTACTTGGTCTTTAACCCCGGTGCCAGACAAAGGTCATATAAAGCTGTGAATACTAATGAGCGGTGTAGGTCATAGTGAGCGCGACTGTACATGAGCTATTGCCGTTCTTAACTTGTTCCCGAGTATAGTGGGGACACGCATCTGCTTTTAGCAGGCAAGATACGGACGGTCGCCCGGGATTGTGAAAGATCTACTAATTAATTGAAGTTCTCTCCTCAACGAGTCAAATTGTTGACTCCCCTGTATGTCCCAGTTTCTTTGAACCATGACTCGAACTCCGGGCCTAATGAGGGCATTGGCAAATATTTATGAACGAAGCTTGGGTGTAACTTGTGTAAAGTTGTTCAACCAAATTTGCCGCGTATGAATAGCGTTTCGTTTACTTGACATGTTATTTTTGAAGTTTAAGCGTAGATAAACGTGACGGGGTTCCTATGAAGACGACATTCTGAAGAAGAAAGGAAGCCACGCTCCGCATTAGCTTTCGAAGCACAAATATACGCATATGTGACGCTGGGAAATGGGATTAAAAGCTTGAGATCTATACGAATAGGAGGATGAGGGAAGACTGGAGGTAATAGAAAAGGAATATATTAAAATCCGTTATGAGCATTTATCAAAGCCACCCGAGAGAATGAAGAAAAGGAACGTGTTCATCGCAGCGTATGCAGGTGCTCAACAGACGGTGCAAGAGGCCGCAAGGTAGCAGAGGTAAAAAAGGTTTGCGTCGCGAAAAAAGGAAGAAAAGGCACTTTCATGTTCGTCAAACGATTCTCTCTTCTAGAGATTATAGCCACCTTGGTCATGCATGGAAGCCGATGTTTTGTGAAGCACGGCTATGCGAGGTAGCAATCACTAAACTTCGGTGCAACATTCCCCATTAAATTTTTATCTTTGTAAATCTGATATGGCTCCATCTCCGCAATCCCCTTTCTGCGACGAACTGGAAAATATAGAACATTTCCTGTTTAATTGCCGCAGCTTCTCCCCAATGGGACGCAAGCATCTGGAGTCAGCCTTTAGGCGCCTCCACCTTCCGCTATCTACTTCCGAGGTTCTGTCACTAGGCGCTTCCGCCCTAGAGTCTGCCACAGGGATGTTGTGTCCGCCCTTCTCTCTTATGTTGCGGCGACAGGCCGGTTGTCCTGCTAGCCAGCTAAGCGTTCACGTTTATTTAATTTTTCTTCCTGACTCTACTTTCATATTATACATATTTAAAAAAAAATTGTGTTCTGTATTTCCTTTTCTAAAATTTTGAGATCTAAATAAATTAGGTCACAATCCTGAGTAGGGGAAAAAGCTTCCTCGGGTCCAATCCCCCGAGTGGGTATGTGCATGGTCTGAGGCAACCGACCCCGACCGACCGAACCGACGCGACCGGAAAACCCCCCCCGAAACCGACCGCCCGACCGACCGACCGACCGAATCCGGACCGACCGACCGACCGACTATCTGTTATGGCGCGCAATTGTCGAGCGTACAATAAATAGGCAGCGCAATTAACGTAATAATAGGTTTTACCACAGTTGTTTGTTTTGTGTTGTTTTATTGCAGCGAAGATGTCAGCTTCTCCTTGGTTGCAAATTTTCGGGTCGTCCATATGCAGAAAGGTGGTGAATGCAATCCAAAAACAGGAGAGCACACAGAAAAAATACATCAACAAAAGCAGTAACGAAGAGATCCAAGGACAGCAACGACTGTCAACTTGGTTTACTTGGCAAACTGGCGGCAGTACCTTAATGGGGGGGGGGGGGATAAAAACACACAATAAACGAATTATAGTAATAATGAAATAAAGGGTACCGGCGAAGGAGACTTGGCATCCATCATGATTATATTATTAAAAAATAGCAGCCAAGAAATGCACCTGTTTTTAAAATGGTATCATTTACAGCGGTCCCGGCAGTCTTTCTTGGCCACCTACGAGGCAATTAAATGACGAACGAAAACCTTCTAAAAACTCTTCAATCACATCGCCCACGTGAGTAGGTATGTCAACAGGATCGAAAGAACGTAATTAAGCCGTCACCCGATGGGTTTTTGGGCATCATTTGTCTGACTGGCCTAGGCACTTAAGTGCTTTCGCTGGCAATTATTTTTTCATTGACAGCGGGCAACTGAAATTTGGGAAGGATCAGAGCAAATAAAATAAATGGACTCAATAACTAGAACAGGAACATGCAATGGGCTTCGACAACGAGCAGTGTGTCTTAAATTACGATTCTCATAATTATTTGCAAGCTTAATTTTCCTTTTGTATATATTTCGTTCTTGGTAGCCTTCCTTCTTGCCTGTTTTCTTAGTGGCCTTGCTTGCTGGATTTCTGTAATATTTGGTCCAATCAAGGCAACTGTAGTGCTACGTCGGGCCCACGCTCTCTTTTTGTCTCGGGCACTCCGCCCTGTTCACTAGATTACGAAGAGTTTTCATGGTACCTGCTTCTCAGTTACCCTCCCGGTGACTCAGTGGCTATGGCGGTTTGGTACTGACCCCAACGACGCGGGTTCGACCCCTGCCGTGGTGGCCGCCCTTTCTGATGGAGGCGAAACGCAAAAATGCCCGTGTGTCGAGATTTCAGCGCACGCTAAAGATCCCCAGGTGGTGAAAAGTAAGCCGGAGCCCTCCATTATGACGCACCTCATAACCGTGGTGTAGCTTCGGCATGTTAAACCCCGCAATGAATCAATCTACTTCGCATGTAAAACGGGACAACACCCCTGCAACTAAACGTAGTACTTTTTCCATGGTTCAATCTAGTAAGCACGCATCCGGTCCAACGTTAAACGCACGCATAAATCCCAGAGAAACGCAAGCTGTGTGAACTACCTTAATTACTGAGCCTATCTTTAGCTTATCTGCTACCCTAACAGAAGTTCTTATCATTCTCGCATTCCTCTAAACCAGTGAGCACCTCGTAAGGCCCCCGCAGTGCGCATTCGTTCCCATTGTGCGAAGGCCGCGCATCAAACTAGCCGTAAGCGCGCTCACCAAGCAGCTTGCGCCCCCCCTTAAGACGCAGTTAAGGCGTCGGGAGACGTGCTCGGGCTAATGCGTGACGCTGCGGGATGCGTATATCGGGAAGCTTGTCTCGCAACACCCGCTTGCTCTCCGCACCACTGCCGACGCGGGTTTCCGCTGGGAGTCCAATCACGTAACAATGATGGCAACTTGCATGATCGGAATTTCCAAGGACTGGAAGGAAAGCGCGTTGCTCTATCGCCGAAGATGCGTGGGCGGCGTACGTTGCAGGTTGTCAACCGTTGCAAGCACCCCAAGTTGTGCAGTTTTTACGCGCAGCCAGATTCAAAGGCTCTTTCGAGGACGCCTCGTATATGCAACAATGTTGGGACAGGTTTTTCTCTTTACTTAACACCGCGCCTCCATTTCGTGTCTGAAATGAAATTGAAATTTTACGCGCCGTTTTTTTTTCTTCTTCAAAATGTGCCATTTAAAGCTTTGACCTTAATATATCCGCTCAGAAGTTTCAGTAGTGACTGCCGCTTCGGCTAACGCGTTGTCTGTGGATTGAGTTCGACCCGCCGCAGGATTCTCTCCCTTAACCGATAGTAACTGGAGCGGGCAAGCCCGAATCAATTTCCTAAAGATGCTGTCCTGCACGAACTCACATTGCTGAAAACCAAGAACCGGGAAGTAAAGAGAAACAAGGTGAGTCAAAGAAACGAGGGAAGGGCGCGAAATAAATGTGGTCATCTCAGGGAGTCACGTTGGCTATCGCTGCGGCACGTGCCTGGGAAGCACAACGACACAGCGGCCACCACCGCTGAAGTGGGCTACCGCTGTGGATGGGCTTGCCGCGGGTCCGGTGACTGCACCGGTTAAACGCGATCCCTGCTCTCTGTTTGACGGATTGTATGAAGTAAATGAATGGGCTACCGTCATTATTCGGGGTTACTCCCTGTCATTTCATTGACCATTCCTTCTCAGAGAAAACATTATTACTTTTTTAAAGCCTTATGTGTCTCACCAAACCTTAAATGCCACCGTCGTGGTAAAACGAGGTGTTCTACCAGTGCAAGGTGTTGGTAAACGCAGGTCCCGGTGCGTCTGTAGTTGCACGCGGTCACCACTAAAGTCGCAGGCCACTCACGACATGACCCCGGAGAGCTCGGCTTTTGAAGATGAGCGGCGCCGGCAAAGCGGAATAGCATCGCCTGAGAGAGCTTGCCACTTCCGCCTTGCACAATACGAGCCGCCTCGAGAGGTGATTGCATCAACGGGGGAAACAGTTTGAAAAACTGCGAGCGAACGAGCTTCGGAGGATGCCGTCCCCCTGGGCTGGTCAAGTGGTGATAGGCGCGGCCGCAAAGCTTTACAGAAAGTTCAACAGCCGTTAAACGGAAGTTCCAACTAGGCTCTCACCTTCACATTGTTTGAAGTTGTAAGCGTCCCCGCGAATTTTAACAGTAGAGCTGCTTTACAAGCCGCAAGTCCGCCGTTGCAAAAAAAATAGAAAGAAAATTCTGAGTGCCTGAGTTCGCGTTCCTCGCGGCGATTGCCGAGCGTCCCCGGCTCGCGCTGTGGCTCTAGAAAAAAAAAGAAAACTCCATATTACATGCGCTCCCGCACATGTAAAACAATAACTCCAGCGCTAATGCTAAAGATGAAAAGACAGCCTGCTTGAGAGAGGTCACCGCGGCCTCCATATTTTCTAGAAGCCATCATGGATAATTAGAGACATGGCTACGAGGGTGCGAATCCTTCCCTAGACCACTCGCAGATCCCGCCACCGCCACCAGATTTTTATGCCTGTGCGCAGGTGTGCGGTATAATAAATTTAGTGCAAACATTTTAAACAGCGTCTTTCTTTCAAACTGCTCGAATTTTGCAGCGAATGCATTGACCCTAGAAGATTTCGATTTTGTTTGGGGAGTATCATGTGTGAGGAAACATCAATAGAACGTAACGGACCCGTACGGATCTCACAATACGAACAAAGTGTATTTAAGGCAAGCGAAATAAATATCTGATGCTGAGGCAAAGAATGGGAGCTAAGTAGGTCTAATATCGGCAGTAATAACAGCTCTTGTGACCGCGGAGGTTTTACGTTGATTCCGCGCGTTCCATACAAGCGACTCCCCTCCGTCTGCTCACCAATTGAACGATGGATTGCGACAAATACCACGCCGTCTGCTCTCCCACGAGGCCTTCATTGTTCTAGACCACAGATTCCAAATTGAGCGCCTCACATAATACCCACCCAAAGCGGGGCACGACCTCCGTGGAGTCATCGGAAAGCGACGAGGCCTCCCAAATGCCCTTTGCGCATGCATTAGCGAGAAGATGCCAGTTACCCTCGATTTTTTTTTTCACTAGAATGTTTATATAAAAAAATGCTTTCTTCAATATTCGCGTAATTTCGAGCGCCCTTTGAGTCGCATGAGCCTTTTTTTGTTCCTGTTACATTTACGACCACGTGGAGTCGGATGAAGCGTAGGGGTTAACCCGCAGTCACCATTACCCCTTTAAAGCATGCTAAGAACTTAAGCGCAGATCCCCTCCAAATTGAATGACATCCTTCAGAGTGGCTGCCATGGATGGTATTTTCCCTTCAGCCGCAATTCCCCATTAACAACAGCAGAATGCAGGCTATTTCTCCTCACAGTCCTAATTTAAATTTATCAGGGCAGTAAGGCTCTGGGTATTAGGGGCCGTCCTGGGTCTGTTTTGTAGATCCTGCTGAACACTGCACACACAGGGAACACTTCCTGCACGGCGACGACAGCTGACCTTCGTTTTATCTTAAAAACGCTCCCGTGATATGACATGGCAAGGAGCCGTTCACTTTGCGTGTTCTCATTACGGTCTCTCTACGGACGCGCACCGGCGTGTGCATACCTTTGGCACCTCCTTGCCTTGCCGCCTTCCTCTTAGAATGGTGCCACCAAGTTAGCACTTGTTGGCGAGAAACCGAAGGGGTTAGCTGCGTTACCATGGAAACGTTGGCTCACCATGCCGACATTTTGTGTCGCGATGATTTCCGTGAATCACGACTGCATTTCACTGTACTCCAGAGTAGGGCACACCGTGCGAACCAAGTTTCGTGCCCGTGAAAGAACTTTTCCCCTGAAAAAGCGAGTCGATCTCACGGAATTCAGGAATTAACCTTTTGACTGAGCAGGTCAACACCAAAATAAGCAGAGCTTCGCTTCGAGGTCGTGCCGTGCCAGACAACAAAAGTGTAATGTTTTTACGCAAAATATTTACGCAAAATGCTGTTGACGGAGCCGCAGCTTTTCAAGGGACGCTAATGTATTGCAATTATTGAAAGGAAACAAATGAGGGCTACCTGGAACTGTACACCTTGGTTTCACCAGCTTTTGGCGTACATGCCACCCAGGTCAGCGCAGACCGATTGTGATCAGAGCTGAAGTTTGTTTTGAAGTA
The DNA here is from genome assembly GCA_013339765.2 of Haemaphysalis longicornis. Lineage (NCBI taxonomy): Eukaryota > Metazoa > Arthropoda > Arachnida > Ixodida > Ixodidae > Haemaphysalis > Haemaphysalis longicornis. Next base: position 31,853,933 of record CM023456.1, on the reverse strand, counting down.
CAAAAGGCATTTAGGCGCCAATACATTTAGTGACGTGCTCCGTCTTAGCTAACTTTGTACCAAGGCGTTCTTTTGATGTGGTTCGTATGTCATGTATGTACTAAATTGCAATAAGCCGAATTCGCCATTATTTGTGTCCTGATTACTACAGAAATTCAAAACGTTGTTCACTGGATATTCCGAATGTGGGTTCGTTGTTCTAACTGCCTTATCACTATTCGTTGTGATAATGTAAGTGTTATTCGATCGTTTTTTTTTCTTTATTGAGATTAAAACTGTTCGTTTTTTTATTTTTATAACAAGTTTTTCACACCCAATTGCAACCATACAAACGTTCTAAACCGTTACTTTTTGGCAGGGGAGCTAAACTGGAGCTGAACCGGAACTGAGCAGTTTAACCTGGAGAACAGGAACGAAAATAATTTCGTTCCAACACCCTGCCGTTTCGCCGCTGGACAGTTTCGTCTGTCCCCTAAGTTTGTGAACAACGAAAATAAAATGCCCTTAATATGTCTCTTGTGCGCTAACTCACTGTTATCCCTCGCTGTTTCTCTTGCCTGCCTTCTACTTAGGCACCTCGCGAGGAAAAAATTATTCCTGGCAAGTTTCTTTAAGTCTTTTATTCTTTCTTTCCGGTCTCCGTGCTGCTTAGCGCTAATAAGTATGTTTTCTAAATAATTTATTGCCACTGGTCGCTGCACCACACTCATTAAACATTCACCGGAGGCGATAGCTCTTCGTTTATGCCGCCCCTGTTCTTCACGTCTCTTTTTCGTCGATGTATCGTGTGTCTTCTCGGGCCTAGCTTTTTTTTTCCCGGAGCTGTTCCGTCCGAACGCGTTGAAGTGTCGTTGTGCTGCTTTCATTATCCTGCCTTCTGAATCGTGCGTACTTGCTTTCATACTAGGTTCTTTGTATTCGGCTATCTTCCGCAGAACCATGTGAGAAATACGAAGCTAACGGTTGCGCGATAGCTTGGGCGTGCCTCGTTGTGTAATAAAGTTTTCAAGACGTCTCACTCAGCTATTTGTTCTATGCAGCAGCTGCAATGAACTACTGTCGTTATTTTACACCGACAAGCAGTTACGGGTAAAATTTCGTAAGTGCCCTGTCTTGTAAAAACGTATCATCGTCGGTAGCACGCTCGTCTCAGAAAATAGCGAAACATGTTCGCCATTTCCGAGACTGACGATGTTGCTGTAAGGTTGTGGTAACAGCGTTCCCTTAATGGTCTGAGGATTGCATTTCGCCAAGTTCGTACAGAGGGCAACACACTTGTCTATAACACAGGTTTCGTTCTTATAGCCTTATCTTGCCTCGGCCGAAAAGCATTTCAAGAGAACTATTGTGTCATTCTGAAGTCTTAACCATATATTTTGACCTCAACGTTTTTGTGACAAGTTTGAGCCCGCAGTTTTGCAAGGTAACTAGTTGAAGTTGAACTCGGTGTTATAGACAAGGGTGTTGCGCACTGTACAAGTCATCTCGACGTAAGGAAGACCGCACCAGGGCTAAAGTTGCGGCACCATGACAAGATGGGGAAGCCCAACCGAGGAAACGCAGTGTTCACCCTGCGGACCCCTCCCTTCGATCACGATGCATGTAGCTTGGAAGATCGCCGCCGTCAGCCTATAGTGAGCGTGTTTCTGGAAAACTTCCCGCGGCTGCCGGATCTGTTGGCGCTGCCGTCATTGTCAGCTGCGGTGGCCCACCAGGGGCGTCAGCCTCACCGACTACGACGGACAGGCCGTTGCTCTTCTGATGCGTGGGGGCACGCGGGCTAGCACTTCGACCTCCCACCAACGACGGGCACCTACGGGCGGCAGGACGGCAACCTCACCCTGCAGTGCAGGACTGGAGGACCCTCGGGCGGGTGCTCGGTACAGAAACTGGTAACTAGCCAGACCGAACTAGCCCGATTGCGCGAATGTTTTCTTGGCGGGGCACTAAATTCTACTTGATCAACCACGTTTGCCTTTTCCCTTTTTTTTTGTCTTTTTAAAGGACTTTATTAGTATTTTTTTAGTCATCACCATTAGTATTACAAGTTTGCCAGGACTGTGGCGACCGCGTCCCCCGCGCACGTTTGTCAAGCCAAGAATGTCCACTTAGGAAAATTAGCTAAGATTGGCAAAAAAAAAAAAAAAAAAAAACTCCAGCGTTCTCCGTAATCATGGCACCACTTGCTCGGAACGAGAAAGACACGTCATAGCGTATGCCCTTCCAGGGTGATGTTTAATGACTATCACTTCCAAAAAAAAAATGAAGGAAGCTGACACTTATAGCAATAAAGATTTAGTAAAGGTTGTTGCGGCAGCGAAGAAGAAGCAAATCGGCTGCAATCGTGGACTTAAAGAGTCGTGATGGTCGTGAGGGTTGCGCAGAGCTTCTCTACTTTCAAGCCTTACGCGTTAGTGGGAGCTTCGTTAATTTTTATGTCTACCTCAGGTTTGCTGGTTTATGGAAAATTTTGTGCAGGCTGTGGGGCTCGGTGGCCGGGTCTACCAGTGGATACGGAACTACCTAACAGAGAGGTCATTCTTTGTTATGACTGCAGATGGGCCGACATCAGCTCACTATACTCACCGTGGTGTTCCCCAAGGAGGCGTCCTGAGCCCTACACTGTTCAACCTTACACTAATTGGCCTGATTTCTCGCCTTCCAAGGAGGGTTCACCGTGTCGATATACGCCGACGATATATGTGTTTGGGCAGATGGCGTGACTCGTCGGCATGTGCGCGCCCGACTGCAAAATGCCGCAGACTTGACGACCTCATATCTACACGGACAAGGGTTGGAACTATCCAGCAGCAAATGCGCCGTGCTTCCGTTTACACGAAAGCCTATGTATGCATACCCTTTGTATATTAATAGTGAAAGGGTGTCTTATGTGAGAAATCACAAGTTTCTCGGCATAGTTGTCGACAGAGGCCTTTCTTGGAGCGCTCATGTTAACGTTCTAAAGAAGAGGCTCTCTGCAGTGGTGCATGTGCTCAAACTCATCGGCGGGCAAGACGTGGGGAACACAACTGAAGTCGATGTTACAGCTCTACAACGTGCTGTTCTTGGGCTATCTGCGATACAGTGCCCCTGTCCTTTCGGGAGCCTGCCGCACAACTACTCGGTCACTTCAGGGTATTCAAGCTCAGGCCCTGCGAACCTGTCTTGGCCTACCACGATGTACGTCCACAGCAGCGACCATTGCCCTGGCTCGAAATCACCCTTTGGCAACCTTTGTGGACGTCGAAATACTCAGGACACATATCAGGCACCTCGCCCGTCTACCTGATCATCACCTCGCGGGAATACCAGCGACCCGTCCCCGGGCGTCGTTCGCAAGGGTAGTAGCTGCCCACAACACTAGCGTTCAATCGAACTACACGCCGGCGATGAGACCGCTCGTTCCGCTGTGGTGTATGATGCAGCCCTGAGTGTGCCTAGATATCCCAGGAGTGACAAAAAAACGTGAACTTCCAATTCCGGCCCTGCAACAGCTCGCTCTGACGTACATGCACGAGACATACAGTGACCGAACCCATGTATACACTGATGGCTCGGTAACATCGTCGGGTTCTGCCGGAGCTGTTGTTATACCACGACTGTCACTGTGCAGCAAATTCAAGATAGCCAATCTTACGACATCCACGGCTACAGAACTTACGGCCATCCGTAGCGCTCTTCACACCATCGAGCAAAGTTCGTGCCGCAGATGGGCTATCTTCTGTGATTCGAAGCCTGCACTTCAGTCACTCCAGTCAGCGCTGTGCCGAGGACCTCACGAACAGCTCCTGGCAGAAATAAGAATGGTATACGACCATGCTGCCCAGGCGGGTCATGATGTCACCCTACAGTGGCTTCCTAGCCACTGCGGCATTGTCGGCAACGAAAGTGCGGACGCTGCCGCCCGGCTGGCGCATCAAACAGCGACAACTGTACTCATCCCATTGTCTAGGACGGACGCAGCTAGGGTCCGCCGCATTCTTGCCCGGGAAACAGCTATCTCCCAATGGTCTCCAGAAGATTTCACATGCGCACGCATTGGTGCCTTTGACCCGCACCTGCAACGTCCCCTTCCACTAGGCCTCCCACGGTCTGACGCAACTCTTCTTTGCCGTCTCTGGCTGGGGGTGGCATTCACAAATGCTTACTCGTACTTAATAGGAATGGCGGAAGGAAACGTGCGGGATGAAACGTGCGGCACATAGGAATGATTGGAATGAATCGTGCGGCACATCGGAGATGATACGCCACGTTTTATGCGAGTGCCCACGCTACTCGGCTGAAAGAAAAAAGCTGTCGTCCGCGCTGAGGAACCTGGACTCTCGGCGGCCATTTTCGGAGGAAAAGATTCTGTGCCACTGGCCTTCTCAGTCATCCGCTCAGAAGGCGACTAAGGAACTATTACGTTTTCTACGGGCGACGAACTTGAACACTAGGCTATAGACTGAGAGCCTCCAGTGTCAATCACTGTCAGTGCCTCAGTGCTGGGCATACGTGTCTGGTCCAACTTTTCCTCTTTTTTTTTCCTCTCTCTTTTTTGCCCATTTCCCCTTTCCCACGTGCAGGATAGCAAACTAGGCTCTAGCCAGGTTAACGTTCCTGCCTTTCTTCTACATTCTTCCTTCCTTCCTTGTGCCGCGTCGCTCGTTTCTCGTCCTATAGAATTAAAGCTTGAAGTTTCAGCCGGAGAAGCGCGCGTTTGTCAGGTGTCCCCGAAGAAAATTCCTATCGCCTTTGACCGAAGCTTTTTTTTTTTTTTTTGCGACCACCCAGGAAGCCAATGCGCACGGGTTCAAACCAGTTTCCTGCGGTCGAAGCAGCCTAGATCGAACTGCGGCCCGCTCTATATCGCACCTATAGCGACTACTTCCGGTTCATCCCGACGGGTGGAGCCCACACTCCGCTTCACCGTGGAGATCAAAGCCGCTGCTTTCATGTGACAGCTGTATGGGAGATGAGCAGAGGGATGTAAAAGAGGATATAAGGAAATATTTTCGGAGTAAATGGATCATAGCCTATCCCCTACAGGCTGCAAAATTCAAACACGGAAAAAAGAAGTGCTCTCGCTACCTTCGAGTACTCGCGTACCGGTATTGAGTTTCGTGCTAATCTCTTCTGCGCTTCTTGTTAGTTGTTTTTGGCGCAGCAGAAAAGTTTTTAAAGTGCGAAGCTATATATGGCTCGTAGATTTCATAACGCACGACAAAAAAATAAAAAAGCTGAGGCACGAAGCTGCAGGTAGCGTCGGTATTGCACTTGAGAAAATCAAGCACCCTTTGGACAGGAGGAAAGCGACGAAGGGCACTCAGAGCTTTTCGTCCTTTTCTCTCTTTTTCTCTCTCTTGAATCTTTCGCGCCAGCTCTGCGAAGTTATCATTCTTCAAACCATGTTTTAGTTTCCTTTACTACTTAGAAAGACATCATGCTACCGGCGTCCTAGGTCTCTACTCACACAGATTGTGCCAATGAATTTCAACTGCGTCAACACAAATCAACACATATAGCAGATGCAATACACAGCGGGAAATGGGTGCTTTACTGTGCACCAGTACTCACTGCCAAAAAAGGCCGTTTACCCGCAACCAGTGTTTTGTAGCGTCAGCTACCCTGGCCGAGGTTGAGCAGTTTCGCGTGGACCTCGAAGGGCCGTGCTGCGCAAGCGCGAGGAGCATTGGATTGGATTGAATTGGATTTGGATTGGATTTTGCTGGATTGGATTAGAAATACAATCCAATTGGAGTACGGGTGTGTAGAGAATCGGGTCTGCACATTCGCCGGTCTGCGCATTCCAGAGGAGTGACGTCATAGCCGCGGGAGACGCAGTGGCGCCGGCGCGTGCCCAGCTGTGTGCCTTCATTGCGCAGTAGCCAAGTCTGACGCTACGCCGGAGCCGCTTGATAGCCGTTTCGCGTGGCTTCTGGAGAGCCGTTCTGCGCATTCGCAAGAGCACTGACTGGACTGGACTGGGCCGGACTGGAGTGGATTGGACTGGACTGGACGCTTGTTTCTAAACGCTTCGCTCCACAGAACACCCACGTGACATATGGGATGTCACTGCTCGCGCTATTCTTTTGAGCGCCTGCTAAAACGAGCCGACCGTTCGGGCTCTGTAGCCTTGACGTAGAGTACTGAGTATTGGCGCTGGCGGCTTGGGTTCGAGTCCCGGCAGGGCTCTCTCTTAATTTCTTTTTCCTTGGCTAATTTTGTTCTGATTTATTTTCTTTCTAAACTCAAATCTACGCGTTCTTCCTTTTTTGTTAATAATGGTGATTTGGTACGTTTTAGGTCACTTTAGGTTTGGAGCGCAGCCAATAATCACCTTTAATTACCGCCTGTTCTCCATCGGGCGAACAGACATGTCACGTGGGTGCTCTGTGCAGCGAAGCGTTTGGAAATACGCGGACTGGACTGGACTGGACTGGACTGGATTGGAAATCGTTTTAGGAGCAATATGCATGATAATCAGCTAATTCTAGCCAACCAGAAAACCTAAAAATAACCAGCTGAACCTTAGCTTACGCTACGCATATCCTGGCATAGCCGAGCTAAGCCACTGCTGATTTTTTTACGTAGTATTGGCACTAGCCTATCCGCATTATTGTAACCTCCTGAGGACGGCAATTGCGGTAGTTATAATGCTCCGCCAAATAAAAGCGAAATGTCGTTATTTTGACGCCGGGTGTGCTGCGCGAAAGACTGGCAAAGGATAACGGTGGGTAGCAGCGTTTTCCAGCGGAGCCGGAGGCGACTTGCTACACGCCAGAGAAATGTTTGAAAATGCCGCTAAAAAGAGAACAGAGCTTCTGCGATAACCGGCCGATTGTTTCAAGTGGTACTGGACAACTGTTATTCAGGGCGTTTGGCGCAGTAATTGACGCGCGGAGAACTGCTTCACCTCATTTCGCGGCTTACGTATCGTTTCTCGTAGCACAGGAGGTAGACCGCGGCTCTCAGCGGTTTGTGATACGAAAACGCTGGCCTTGTTTACCAGGATTATTTAAATTCACACGAGATAGATGCAGGTACCGTTGCACGTGGTGGGACGAGCCAGATAAGTTTCGAACAGGACCCCTTTTTCCCGTTTATTTATTCCAGTTTGCCGCAGTTTTTTAAGAAGTTGGTAACAAACCCCGCTTTAGCCAAGCAACGGGAATATCAAATCCAATATAACGTACATAAAAATGGACGAAGTCCCAAGAATAATTTTTAAGAAAATCCTATCTGTAGATGTGATGTGAAAAAGAAACCAGCACGCTGCACATGTATGCATGCCGTATACATGCACGCATTAGCATGACTGCACGTAAAGTTTTACTCGTACATCTCCCGCACGCTTTCAGGTGCAATGGCACTGGGACGCCTCACATCGTTTGTACCGGCGGCAGCCACCTTAACCATGCGATATCAAGGCCACTACTGGTGCGCTTTACTTTCCACATAGCAGTCTAATCCGCGGACGTACGTCCGCATTATCCTGTTTCACCCAACTGGTGATTTAAAGCACGCGAACACGACCGGACAGCCGTCGGCTCCGTGCTATACTCAAGCACCGTACCCACTCCAAAGCAACGCCATCTATATAGTGCAATTACTTAATGTGCAATATCAAATTGAGTGCCTTTCCAACATCACGCAACGCGAATTTCCCCAGTGTTTCACTATTTCTTCTGCTTTCGGAACGTGGCACTCGGAATGATATACGGGAGAAACGAGGGGCCTTATCGGCGGCGCACTCGGTCATATACAACGGGATCCACGGTAGCGAACGCTGAAACATGGCGCCTCAGAGATTCTTTGCGTCGCTGTGAGCAAGCTTGGGGGAGACTTGCAGTAGAGCAATGAGAAAAGCAAAAGGAACGACGCATTCGAAGAAACCGGGACGCCATTGCGCTAATCTTTTTTTTTTTTTTTTATCGGGGCGTTTATTCGTGAGTATGGTTCGTCGCTATCTGCAAGCGGTATCCGGAAAGCTTTGCCTGGGAAAGGGTGGTGTTGCCAAAAACTAACACATGACATCCCACATCTGTCTGAAAAAAATTACAGCAAACCGTCTGGAGAGTTCTGTGAGAATATCAAGGTGGAGGTGATCGACCAGATTTAAGGGAAATCCCCAAGGTGGAAAGGTTTCTATGAAGGAAAGTTGACATCCCACCTGAATGCAGCCAAATAGCTACACAGGAAAGCTATACAGCTTTCTTAGAAACGTCGCAGTTGAAGAAAAATTCCGGACCAGTACGAACTTTTCTTCAACTGCGAAGTTTCTGAGAAGGCTGTATCGCTTTCCTCTGTAAGCCGTTTGGCTGCATTCTCGCGGTGGAGTTGAAGCTCTGCATGGAAATGTCGGGTTTAGGTTTGTTGGGGTGCGTTAAGGAACAATACGGGACTTTTTTACTTTTGTTTTTTTTTTTCTTTTTTTTCTTCGCAGCTCCCCGTTCCACAAAGCTCTCCGCAATCGCTGCGTCGTCTTGCCTTGGTTTTCTAGGTCTCACTTATTGTCCCCAACTCGAGCAAACCCATATAATCCAAATCCCTTCGTCTCCTTTCTTGTGGCTCGCTTCTTCCGGGCAGTTAGGCACCCCATTCACTCAGCATGCTTATGTTTTTTTTTTTTTTTATGAACGTTTATTTTTGCCACAGGGCATATATATGGGATTATGAGGTGATGATGATTAGATGAAAATGAAAATGTTCGCTTCGCGGATGAAGTCAAAGAGTGAAACGATGATGGCGCCCATGTATCCATGCGGCGTATGCGGAGGCGTCGTCTACGCGGAGGCCCGGCCACCGCAAGGTGCCGCAGTCTCGTTTTTCTCCACTCATTTCCCGTTTTCCAGCAATTTGGAGAAGTTCAGAACTCTTTCTCCTAATAGTAATTCGGGGGGCGAAAAAATACAGAATGTTCCACTGGTCAAGCTGGCAACAGGGCGCACTCGAATGGGCCTGCTAGAGAGAACAATAGCCCCTGTTGCTTTCTTCTGTGGCGGTAACTGAAGCACGACTTCAGCAGCTCCGTTGTACGCCTACTTTAGCGCTCTTCATAATTTGGCGAGAACCACTGCGTTGACATTGTGCGGGCGTGCGTTGCCTGGGAGTGCACGTGTCTACCGGGAATCGTTTCAAGAATGTTGCGACGTTGTACAGGCTTCCGCCGCGGATTCTGTTAGCGGCTGTGTTGGCCGTTGTAGGTCCTAAAGAAATGTTCAAAACCCCGGTGCCCAAGCTCTCTTACAGGAGGCAAGCCACCACGCTGCTTACCAGGCACGCGAATGAGCGGGTACGCACTTTAAACAATAACCTCCTAGTTTGCGGCTGTCGCCGGGAAACGATTCCGAACCGATCACCCTTAGGTAAAATGACTCACACCGTCAGCTGTTAACGTACCGCGACACAATTACCTATGACAATTGAGCAAGAACAATGTTTGATGAAGTACGTTTTACAGTTGTAGCTGTGACTTCTCTTGCGTTGAAGGATCGTCTACGAACGTTATGAACAAAGGGAGAAAGGCGGGGACACGACACTACTTGCGCGTCATGTCCTGTGAGCGCAAAGACGGCGTTGATGCCGGTGCAGCGAGCTGTATGTTAGTTATGGCGCGGACGCGAGACGTCTCTGGCGTCACCGATATTCATTTAGATGTCGCTGTTGATAGTGAGTAGGCGCGCGTTCGTTGTCTTGAATATCCGGTTACCACGTGTACGCGTCGCGGCCAGCCTGTGGCGGGCAGAGCAAGAAAGCGCCTGTCCGTCAAACCATTTATGCACAACCCTCTCGCCGAGATTTTTCGAGAGCAGGCCGCCGCGAGGACAGGGACGATCATGGAATACGTGACCCACTGCGCTAACCGGTGCTAGCAAATATTAGAGCTACCACTACCACGTTGCGAAGGAGCGTAGAGCACAGCTGGAGCTAAGATTTGGTGGTTCCGTGGAATCTCGCGCCGTATTGCTGGCGCCATTTTTATGTTGCGGGTTCCTTTCTTTTTTTTTTCTTTTTGCCGAAGAGGGGCCGACATAAGCTGCAGCGTAAAAACAATGTTCGTCCTTCATTTATTGTTTATACCTGATTGGAAACACCGTGCTGGTGACATGCCACTATGCTCTCGATCTTACCTTCTGCGTGGCGTGTCGCCTTTTAGTTATTACTTTTCTCGAGGTCAATGAAAAGCACACAGGCCGCATTTCAGGAGCCCCACTGTCGAGACAACTAAATCACTGACGTACGCATGCAGTATTTGCTCTTGCAATCCCGACAGTACACATATCATGTGTTGACACTGGTCATGTTTTGTCATCTCCCGCACGGGTCAACCACCGAAGCTCTCTCTCTTCTGGTTGTTTGCGGTTGGGCCGGTGGTGCGGGGCCGAGGCGGCAGTCATCATTCAGGCAAAGAGCCGCCCAGTTGGCTCCTTTCTTTCACGGACGTGTCTCCGCCAACGTAATCGATTGCTGCCATTACGCCAGAGTAGTCGCAGTTGTCTGTTTGCTCTCGGCGGTGTTGTCCCCGCCGCGCTCTGGGCCGATGCGAGGAAATCGAGGTCAGCGCAAAGGCCATCTGCGGCATGTGAGTGTAACGAGATATAATCATCTTCTTATTTATTTAAAAACTTCCGTTACCACAATAATTCGTGCTGGCCATTTATACTGCCAACACGATCTCTGCTTATCGGTTAATGGCGATAATGTGGTGCAGTATCTTGGAAGTGTTCCGCATACTTTCACTCGGTCTTGTCTTTTTCTCCTGTTTTCATATGCCCCTTCTAAATGGGAAATTATACTATTGCTCTTTCTCGAATTCTCATCTCCGTGGCTGCCCCTGCGCTTGGAAAGCTTATGTACTATTTATTTATCGTAGTGGATAGCAATGTAGAGACACAAATGGGATGTCACCGGTCACGTGAAAGGGCGGATGAATCGTTTGAGAACGCAGTTGCAACGGTGAGAGAGAGTGCTCTGCCATCATTCCAGATATCGCTTGCGTCATTATACGTCATCTATCACGTTATCGCACCACCTGCGTATTTATGACTAATTAGAGCGACATGCGTGAGGACGGTTTCGAGGCCAAAGAGACAGACAACCCAGGCCTCAGCAGGTAATAATATCTGAATCACGCTTTAGGAGCAGTGTGTTTCACCGCAGTAAGACAGTGTATGCTGTGGAGCACCCTTTACAGGCTACAGGAACGGTAGGCCATTCGGCCTTAGGCGCGCATGGAAAAACAACTAACGAAGCAGTACAGGGAGATATGGGCTGAGCGTCGTTTGAAGTTCTTGCAGCACCGCGTAAAATATGTTTTGAGGTCAGGTTGAGAGAAATGGACCAACAAAGGTGGGGCAGCTCAGTTTTTAGGTACCTATGCTTGAAAAGCGTAGACGCGCAGTGGTTAAGGAAGACTTTAAGGCTAACGATGAAATACGGAAAGAACAGTGGAGAATCTAAAACAGCCAAGGTAACCAAAAAAGAGGCAGGCAGATAGAAGCTAATAAATGGAGATAAAAAATGGAAGTTAAAACGTCGTTAGAGATGTACAAGGCTGAGAAATTTAACATCAGAAAGGAAACTTTCTACGATAATTCCCAGGGCAAGTGCTTTGCTTTTGGAGGCCTAGAGCAGGCTGCTTGCGAACTAAGAGCTTTGTGGGGAAGTTATTCACAAAATGATGGGGTATGCTGTGGTCTGCGGAAAAGAAACAGAAAACTATACAGCAGATAGTGTTAGAATGCGAGGGTATCCATCCTAATCTACAGGAGAGAAATATTTGCTTCCAGAAGCCCTAGGATTTAAGGGTAGCAAAGAGGAAGTTAACTTCAACGCTGTCGAGGCGACGAAAAGAAGATTGGAATGCTTGGTGGACGAAAAGCAGAGAGGGGACTATTGCCTAGGACAGTTACCACCCTGTAACAGAAAAAAAAAGTATTTTGTACTTAAGCTTTTTGTGCCTGCCCCTAAGCAGCGCTAGTATTAAACCAAGAGTATAAAACATAGGTATATTAGTCCTTTTTGGTAAGATGACATCTCATCACCCCGCTACAAAGGTAAAACAAATAGCAATCATCATCATCATCATGATGCGTGGTCTGCGTTTTCTTTGCACCCTGCACACGGACTAGGATGAACTTACTTGCGAGGTTTATGCGAAATCGTTTCATTGCGGCCGTGTGGCTCCTTTCTAGGAGGTTGTCAAAATTTTCGCCCGTAGAGAGAGGAGAGAGAGAGAGAGAGCGAGAGAGAGAGAGAGAGAGAGAGAGAGAGAGAGAGGAGAGAGAGAGAGAGAGAGAGAGAGAGAGAGAGACAGTCAGGCGGCTGGGCGAGTGGGTAAGTAGGTTGGGCAGACAGGCAGACAGATAGACAGACAGATAGTTAGACAGACAGATAGATAGACAGATAGAAAGGGAGACAAATAGACAGACAGAATGACAGATAGACAGACCGATAGATAGATAGGTATTGGATAGGCTAGCTTCTAACAAAAGACAAGCTGGGTGCTCCAAACTACTCCAAACTTTCGAGTAAGGGAGAGGTACAGTGGCTCTCTTAGCAAAAAAAAGGTAATAAAAATTCCTTAAAAGGATCTCTACTGACGCCTGCGGTGTGCGCTCAGCTAACAATATGTCATGTACAGTGTAAACAGTAACATAAAGCAACAGTATGCCACTAGACTATATGTATTTATATACAGTAGGTATACTCAATCCTTCTTACAAAATAGGAATGTAATGTAGTTGTGCTATCTGTACCCTTTGTGAAAAACAATACACAATGGCCACAGTGCAGTGCACATACTTTCACCTGCGTGCAGTGCAACACAACACCGATGCGTGTTGTCACACGTGTGCCGGGTAACGTTCATATGTTTTATGGTGGTCAACCTTTCCTTCGAATGAACATACCCCTCTTGAGGGCATTCTCCTAAACTGGTCGTCAAATAATTGCCTATTAGAAGACACGTAAATAAAAAAATGATACCGCAGGACGTTAACGCTCAGACGCTTCCAGAGACCGCATAGAACATAACGCGTCTACTTCGAATAATTCTTCCGTTGAGGTACCAAATGTGCACATTTATTCCTCGCTTTTGTATTTTTTTGAAACTCCTTCCACACAGCAGCAGGCAGTGTCCAGCTTCGCTTAGGACAACGATGGAGCAGTTGATGGACAGGTGTAAAATTCTGACGCCGGTAATTAGCGCCGCCCAAACGACGCCCTCAGGCTGTAGAGCCGTGTGCGAGAAAAACTTCTAAGATGGATAGAAATCGATGGCTCCGTGACGCCAAACGAGGAAAAAGGTATTAAACCCTTGGCTGCGCTGAGTCGCTGTCCGTTCGATGATCACGTACCCATCCGGGCCACGTGGGATGTCCTCCATCTGAGCCTCCACGGGCAGCCCAATACGCACCACTGGCGTCACGCCTACGGTGGTTAGATTACACGATCAGTGAGAATAAGGGATATGGTCAGCGCTCCTTAAAAGCAAAAAAAAACTGCGGGTTCAGCTACTGTGAAATATTGTTTGCCCGCCGAAGTCAAATCATTTCGCAAATGACACCACCTATGGATCGACGAGAAAACCAGGCAAAAAATGGAAGTGATTAAGCCTTGCTTTTTAAAGAACACAAGCATTGTCAACTGACATAGTTGGTACATTGCAACTTTCTTTCTTTCTTTCCTTCTTTCTTTCTTTCTTTCTTTCTTTCTTTCTTTCTTTCTTCTTTTTTTCCTTTTCAATCTCTTTCACATCCAGCATTGTTTTCGTCGTTTTCCGTCTTCCATCCATCCGTACTATCGTGAGCGTCCGGTGCATTGTAGCTGGCCGTGTTTATTACGCCGTTCCTTCAACAGTGCCGTGGAGCTCCGTAGGCATTGGCACCACTTCAACTGGACAGTGGTCCTCTGAGTGGTGTCGCGTTGCCGTCTTCTCCTCTCACGCTAAAAGCGGAGGCCGCTACCGGCGCTGAAGCCAGATTTTATTTTATCAAACCGATCATCGATCAACTCGAGGGCGATTCGCGTGTCACGATGTTTGCTTGTTGGGCAATATCCTCGCTTGGAAAGGGTACAATGCTCTTCAGAGTGCAGGTTGCCCCACTGCGGCTCGAAGAGTTCGATATTCTTCTTCGAGACGCTCGAAGTTTCTTTAAAGAATCTGCGTTGCTATACAACCGACGAAAAATACCTGCTCATAGCCACATTTGGCTGTAAGAACTCACACCTCTAGACAAAGCGGCATAGGATGCGGGCTCTAGCTGACTATTCTCTGAATTTCCGCGATTTTTTTCGCGTTTCAATCCTAGTTCGTCGTTTGTCTTTCCGTGCTCCCTACAATGTCCCGTCATATTCTAAAGCCAGTTCGTTCACTTTTTCTCGGCAGTTTACAGTAAATATAAATCAGAACCTAACAATTTGTCGGCGAGATTGGGGATACGAGAACGTTATTGTGTACTTGCGCAGTGCTCCTCTTAAAGTGACCACGAACACAAAATGCAAGTTTGTTTCATTAAAATGGCTGCTCTGTCCCTACATTAACGGTAGCAATTGTATCGCAATTTTGAAAGAAATTAGCGAGATATTAAAGAAAGCATATGAAGTAGTGGCAACTCGCCAGCCACTTTCCGGTGGTTTCTCTATGACGCCAGAAAATGTTTGTGTGATGGGGGGTCGCCGATTAAATTGCCAAGAAACATATATGGCTAGGCCATTGTATACTGGGACCTCTAGTTTCGTTAGTTGTAGCACTTGAATGGTAGCGTGCAGCTAACATGCTGAAAACTATGTTTTTTAGTGCTGGCTCATAATACGTGTACTGCTAAAGTATTACGTCACTTTGGCGCAAAATTTGAAAGTTTTTAAAAATATTTTCTTGCATGGATTACCGAAAAATAATTCTTTCAAATTCAACTAAGCTGTATTTTTTGTATTACAGACCCATTTAAAGTAATGCTAACCATTTTGGCCCTATGACTGCCGCTGACGTTACAGAAGCGCGCCTTGTACGGGCCTTTCTAGCTTATCCTGAGGGAAGCGACGTCACTGTCACTGCCATTTGGCTGCAGAATGCGGAACGCTCCACGTTATGCCTGAATTGTGATTGAATTCCAATCTATTTTAATGGTATTTTAAAATCTGTACTGTGGACGGGGATTTGCTCGCACTCCAAAGTTGTATAGGCTCGGAGGTGCCTATGCAAATTTTCTGAGAATTTTAAAAGCATTTTTACGGATTCAGCAGGGACGTTTACTTTGTTATCTATATATTTCAACAGTTCCGTCAACTCTTTCGCGTGACCGAGTTGACGTCGCAGTGTGCCTGCCATTCAAAGTCCTGTTGCTGACGCGACTTCGTTAGACGCTTCGCTTTTGCCTCACAGCGCGTGTCGTCGTCTGCAGCCGCTGCGTTTGTGTGCTTCCGCCTGTCGAACTTCTTCCCACTTGTGTCGACATGTCGCGTGAAGCTTTCTGTTCAGCTTGGACGCCCTGCATATCTCTGGGAATGAGTTTGTGTGGAGAGAGAGAGAGAGGCGTACTTCTGCTTTAAAAAAAACACATTTTCCCGCCCATCTGCATGGAGGGAATGTTAACGACAACGGGTGCCGATGCCGAATCCTAGAGTTCAGAGTTCTCGTTTTGAAAATAAACGAAAATAATGTGTCGTGCATTCGTATTTGAGCGTTTTGTTTCAAACAAGATTTTTTTTTTAGATTTAACGGGAATTGTGCCAATATTTTTTTTAGTGGCATAGCCATATTTCGAGTAATGTACGAAATCAGTGAATTTGAACAAAGATAGGGAGTTCTAAAATATGCGTCATTCAGGCTTTTTTAAACCTAAAAGGTTTTAAACCCGAAACAGTGCTTTGATGAGTCTCCATGTGGCGACCTCTTTCTTAAATTTTGTGCATAGCGAGTAAAAAGACAAGATTACTCAAAACGCAGGAAAATACAGCGGAACGCCAGATGTAGCGCTTAGAAAAAGCTACCTTTTCGGGGATGCGGCTTTAACAAGACTTTCATAAATATGCTTTGTACCGTGTCGGGTCAAGGCCGATACGAGAGGATGATGCTGACGCAAGAGACTATTTATTCAAGCGTAAAACAGTAACGAGGAAATCACTACGCAAAGAGAGCAACATGAAACATGGGAAGGAAAGGCAGCTCAGATTTTTGAAAATCTTTTATTTATTTTATTTACAGATACTGCTGTCTCGATTCACGAGACATAGCAGGAGTGGGTACATCATGAAAAGAAAAGAACATACATTAAGCTGCACCACATAAACATACATCTTGAAGGTTTTCTTTTCAAAGCGAAATGAAACGTAACGCTATAACAAAATGAAACAGAACGCTAAAACCCTACGCCATAAAACTAAGGAAGAAAAAACTGCGGGGTGCAGATTTTTTTTTCTGATTTCCCCCATGATTTTCATGCAATGTAAACCCTTGCTTCAACCTTCGGTTGAGAAGTATCATTATTTGTTGGCATCCTGTTCCTCAATAGCAGTAGCTGACGTGTTCATTCTTTTCAGCGAGCAATTTAAAATATTTTTTTAGGTACCCTCATGGCCCAGAGGGCATTACTATGGGGAGTGGTACATCAGGATGTTCAAACTGTACACACATTGGATACATATAAAACAATATGCACAACACTAAACCAATAACTATGCAGCAGTACGCAATACATACAAAGGCTTAACAAAAATATACATAGGTATTGCCTGTAGCATAAAAAAAAACCTAACTGAACTAACACTGGATGCCAATGTAAGTAACAGAATATTGAAAGGAAAAATAAACACTGTAGCAAAAAATAAGGTCACAAACTAGATAGAAGTATAGCAATGCAACGCTTTTTTTCCAAATTCATCAATGTTGTTAATAAGCATAGGACTGGCGGTACGCCATTCCACTCAGATGAAGTTCTAAGAATAAACAAATTTAAATATACAGGGCGGCATTTGAGATACTAACTTTGCAAGAATGATCTATTCGAAGTGAAGCATGAGTTGGGGTGAGATAAGAGCATTTTTAAGGGTGGTGTTTAATTTATAGATTTTAAAGATAAGGCACATGCGCGATATCTTCCTGCGCAGTGAGAGTCGTGCGAGTGACAAAGTTGTTTTAGTTTGCGTTACGCTTGATAAACGGCCCAAATCGTGAAGGATGAAACGTGATGCTCAGTTCTCGGGTGCTTCAAAAGCATTTATTAGCAATTTCTGACATAGATCCCATATCGAAGTCGCTTATTCGAGTTTTTACCAAACAAGTGATTTATACAATAACAATTAACCGAAGCGGGGGCTAAGGAAAACTGTCACCTGATATAACCAAACATTCGGCTAGCGTCCAAGATAAAAGACAAGACGTGCATATCATAACTAAGGTCTGCTGTTAAGAAAGCCCGAAGATATTTTAGGAAGACACTAGTGGCAATGGGCAGCTGCAACCTTACTCTTGGAAGTGTGCAAGTTACGTTGGCGTGAGAACCGCAATGCTTTGTATTATATTAGGTGTCATATGCCATGCCGAGTATGAAATATCAATAGCGTCAAGATTCTGTTGAAGTAAGAAACTCGTTTTTATTGTTTTATGCGCGGTAAATAGCGCAGTCATCTGCAAAGCGTTTCGCAGAACAAGTCAGATTGTTGGGCAGCTCATTAATATATGTAAGAAAAAGCAAGGGACCTAAAACTGAATCTTGTGGTACGCCTGAAGTGACAGGAAGGGCTGGAGAGTTAAATTTGTAATATGAATAAATTCAGCGCGATTTGTAAATAAAAATCATTCAATTCACTTAAGAACATTATGGTGCATACTGAGTTGGCTTAGTTCGTCAAGAAGCTGGCTGCGAGGTACTTCATCGTACGCCTTGCGAAGAACTATAAATATGCAATAAGCCTCGGAAACACTACGAATACAAAATTAAGATCGTTTGTGAAGGCTACCAACTGCGTTTCGCACGAAAATAATTTTCTGAAGCACGTGATGCAACTTTCTCTCCAAGTTTCTGTTAATTTCGGCGTTTTTGTTACAGCACTTAAGAAGGCCCGCAATACGCTTTGATTAAATATGGAAAGGATTGCCTTGTTGGCTGCCTACTACAAAACTTTCTCGCAGTAAAGCGGTTTAGAAAAAATCTTAATAGATTTCTTACCCAACGATTGGTTAAATATAATTCGAAGCAGCTGGGATTATGTATGCGCAGCCTGCTCTCGTGGCACTCAAATTAATGAAGGAACATTTATTCTTTGATTGTGTTCAATTGGAAAAGTTCATTTTGAATCGTGTTAGTTTATTCCTGTAGTGGGTTTCTCGTTGTATTGCTCTCGGTATAGGGAATAAGACGATAAAGTTTACCTGTCTCATCCTCGGTTACATTCTTCCGATCTTCTAAGTGCGCGCATTTCGGAATGGCCAAAGTTGGGACGGACCATAATGTTACTAATGAGGTTAAGAAAAATAACGCCAGACTGGCATTTTACCTTCCGCACGCAAATGTTGCAAACAGGACCAGACTAGACAAACTGACTCGCCGCTTTTCGGAACTCGCCAGTGCTTCTGTGTTTGCTACTTTAAATAAATAAATAAATAAATAAAATAATAATAAATAAATAAATAAATAAATAAAAAAAAATAAATAAATAAAAAATAAATAAATAAAAATAAATAATAAATAAATAAATAAATAAATAAATAAATAAATAAATAAATAATAATAAATAAATAAATAAATAATAAATAATAAATAAATAAATAAATAAATAAATAAATAAATAAATAAATAAATAAATAAATAAATATAAATAAATAAATAAATAAATAAATAAATAAATAAATAAATAAATAAATAAATAAATAAATCCGACACAGTATATTTTCTTAGGTGTGCACGCACACATTTTTTTGTGTGTGCTTGCAGCTTTCTCGCCTCTTTTTGGCCTTCTTCTCTAATCGAGATGAGGTACATTTCACTAGAAAAGCACGGATACGTTTTTTTTTATTTACTTAAGTTTTACCTACGATGTTAGCACGGCTCCTTTCGCCATACACAACGTTCGGCTTGTGTTAACAATGCTAGCAATGTCAGTGGTTGGGATAGTTGTTTGGGTATAATACACCTCTGGTTCAGACACACTGCTATGGTAGAAAGTAATTTTATAATAAGGTTGTACAGGAAAGTTGAATTTGGCTTCGAAAAGCGACACCTGCAAAACCGAAAAGCCTGCCAAAGTTCCGAAAGGTACGTTGTTTATAAAAGAAATATAATCACGAAGTTTTTGTAGCACCACGAACGCTAAGAGGCATAGCCTATAGGACTGAACATTAAAATGTTCCCAAGAAAGGAAAGGTGGTTTAATCACGATGGTTTAATCGCTGGCGTCACAATCATACTTCTCTGCGTCCTTTTTCAATGATTACGAAGTGCGCTCCTCGACAACTACGCCATGAAGAGCTGACTTCGTCGCGTGATCGCTGCCGTTGGACTGGATGTATAAAACCCGTTCTACAGGCCCGCTGTCTCAGCAGTAGAAGCGTCGCGAGAGGGACGTTCTCCAACCGAAGAAAAGAAGCAGTCAAAGAAGCAGCCGTCGTGCTGTAGACAACGTAGCCGCTATGCAGGCGCAAACACACGAAGCTGGGCAGCGCCCACTTTTAGACGAAAGGAGTAGCTGTGGATCAGAGTGGCCCTGTCGATTACCTCTAAACGTCGGCATCTGAATAGTACTTCACGAGGAATTGCGTGAACAATAAGATTGGCACGTCATATAATGCTGTCTAAATTCTTTTTTATTCATCGTAGAAGATTTTCGCCAAATCTTGTTTTTATAAGAGATGTAAGCTTGACCAATAGATAAATATTTCGAATTTGACTTGATGCTATTTAAAGCAAAAAATACTGTTGCGGAAAAAAGTCCCTTGAAAACGCGTTACTTTTAGACGTAACGCTCAGTGGTATTTACAGAACGGCAATTGTAATGGATCTTCCTTGCGTATTGTTTGTATAGTAACTATCTATTCCTTTCTGTAGTGCCCAAAGTTTGACCTATAAACGGAACATGTTACCGCGGATATTTAGCTTTTCTATTAAGTAGGTTTTATGCTTTGTAATAATCTCACGATTACAGCCAGAACAAGTCCCGCAAGAGTACCTAACCCTCCTTCTTTTATATTTTAGTGTTACTAAAAATAAAATTTCGGTGCGATTTCGAATTCACCGTGAACATAATTTCACGACAGGAGCCTCGACAGTTGAACTGGGTAATTTTCCCGTCGCCGACCCCTTCTCGTTGTAGTTTGTCAACGTCGGCGTAACCACTCAAGGAAAGTTTAGCTGCGTTACACACCAAGCACTACAGTTCATAAAAAAAGAATGATGATGGATGATACCGCAGACTGCATCGCGCTTTCCGGACATAATGCATATGTGATTCGGGGGGAAATTCAAGAACGGTGGCTTGTATTCTGGGTACTTTTGTCCATAACATTATAAAAAAGTGTAGACAAGTGCGGTATTTTCCCACTTTCAATAAAAAAAAAGAACTTTCTCTCCAGAGCTCTTGGACCCCCTCACGGGTTCCGGCAACCATCACGTAGGTTTTCATTCGGGCCGCCTTTGGTAGAGTTTCTTTTTTTTCAGTTGTAATATATTGCCATCGCTCGCTCACTTCTACAGAGACAGACTTGTTTCGAAACATTTGGTGCTAAATGATGCATTGGAATAAATGAACTCACGGGATCGCTTTGATCGGAATTGTATTTCGCCGCACGCATTCTATTCTGTTCTAACGTCATAAAGACTAGCGGGGGAACTCGTTGTTAGGCCACATTGGGCCTACGTGCAGTTGGCGCAATTCATTTTTCATATTCCATATCTGTTAGGGCCAGAGGATGGGCATTACGAATTGCAACGGTATTAATACACTGCAATATATAAATAAGTGACAGTGATATGTTGCCATGACACTGAATGACACTACCTGTAAGGAAAGAACGTTCCATTGCACACAATTATATTATTTCGGTTGGGGTTCCTGCCTAAAAGTAAGAAAGGCGTTGGGCAGAAAATTGAGCACAAAACGTGTGGTTCGGGCGAATTGTATGAAGGGAAGAATCTACTTCCATGTGCGCGAGAGAGCTTTGCCGGAAGTTGAGCGAAATTTTACCGCTCGATTCAATGGTTTTGGGTGATGCGCCAAAACATGTCCGATGTCGTGAACTAAACGTTGGCTGGAGGCTTAAACAAAACATTGCAAAAAAAAAAAAGCCCGAGCATGGGTGGGCTGGCCACAAAACACAACATGAAATTTTTTCGCTCACTGCAGAGACGACCAAGATGAAGGCGGGAGCCAGTGCTAGGTTAAACTGGTTTTGTGGTGCCTTTTCGTGTACGCGGCGGTGGCTCTGTCAACCACTTAACGAAGGCGCTGATGTATTTTCTTTTGCCCTTTTTTGTTTAGCTGATCTCTTCACGACCGCACCCTTTTCAGCGGATTTTCTTCACCAGCTAAGAAAATGCGTATTTTCAAACAACCTAATTGTGCGAATCTGGCTTACGTACTTGTGGTTGGGAAAGTACTTCTGTTTGTATAGGTAAAAACAATACACCAAAATCTTCGCGAATGTAGACATGCACGTACTGCCACATAGATATCACTAGTGGTTTTAAACAAACAGGACATTTTTCCCGCTTGTTCGATTGGAAAATGTAAATACCGAACAACAAATATTCTGGGTTTTAATAGGCGTTCATAGAGAAATTCAGTCAGCGAAACTGCCATTTTTTAGTTCTTCCATTTGTATGGCTGATGCTATAGCTTCAGCTCCATCCATGTAAAACACCTTGAAAAGCACATTTGCTCTTCTCGTTAATCCTCAGCTTCGTCTTGGGCAAACCATATTTTCTTCCATTATCTTTCACAATCTGCATCTGACACCATTTCGCGTTTCGCCTCCTATAATTCACAAGAACAAGGGAAATGATAAATGCTCCGCGTGCACGCTCCATTCATCAACCATAGGGGCAACGCAGTAGAGTTTTGCGGCGTGCAAGACAAGCCCCGTACACTTTTCTCGCTGTTTCACTTCTTGGGTTACTTAACAAGGTCATTAATTACACGAGCGTACTCATCACTTACCAACACCGGTCATGAATAAGCGCATGAAAAAGCGAATCGGGTAGCGGAGAAATAGTCTACCATCTGCCGGGTGCACGTTTGACTTTGTGCTCTCCTGTTACACACCGATAAAATAGAGTACGCGTATTAGTTTCTTTCTTTTCGGTAAACCGCTTGCTCTATGCTACCAGTTGCCAAGCTTTGAGCAGGTTGTTCTAAGGCGAGCAGACGGTGTGCCATCTTGCTATACTTGTGGAAAGGCACAAAAAGGAGAAAAGAGAAAAAATTACGATCCTTGATTTACGCTTGCACGAGGGTCATTTCCCTTTGCCTGTCGTACTCATACCCCTTTTATAGAAGGCGTCATGAGCTCCGTAATTTATTTTGTGCTTCAACACGCCGAAAAAGGTTTGGTGGGTAAGACAGGCTCTAAACGAAATATTTTGGCTGGCTCAATATCCGTAACGTTTGCAAATATCTCGTACATACTGGTGCAGATGTCCTTTTGTCCCCATGTAGTTGCAGCCGCCGCCGCTTAGAATCGAACTCGCGATTTTGTGCGCGCATGTAGAATCTCTAGACAATGACGATGTCAAGCTCATGGATCAAGCATTGCATTCATAATTCTGGACCGGACAACGAACAGTGCCGGAGGGGACAACCTTGCTCGGGAGTAACAAGACGAAGCGAGGTACGAAGATGACCGTATTGAAAGCGAATGTAGTGTCCTCCGCCTCAGGACAGTAGGTTGTTAGTCCAAAGGAACAGGTTACATTATCAGGACAAAAGACCATTCCTTAACAAAAGCAAGACATCGCTTTGGGAAGCCACGCCGGTGCCTAACAAGGGAGCAGTCGGGCAGTGGTTGCAACAAGAGCCTCTAGCGATGTAGACGCACGGTATGTCATATCTGGAATGCCTTGGAAGGAAGCTGGGCGGAACAGGAGTGGTCGCTTTTGTGAATGAACCTAAAAACGCGCAAGAAAAACACACTGGTACATGCGGGTTATACAGGCAAAGCCATTGAAGGCCGCGTGTAAAGTAGTGAAAAACATCCTCACAAACATGATAAATGCTTCAGACATTGTCTCCTTACCACAAGAACGTAAAGTCGCTGCTCAGGATGGAAAACACGACGCTGAACGGTACTTCGCAAATGGATGAAAAGAAGAAAAAAGGAAAGGAGAGAGCGATTGCATCTAACAATCACATAAGTGAATTTCTGTGATGTTTGGTATGACTTTCCGAAGTCTTATCGGAGTATACAGCGCCCTTAAGTGCCTGCGCATTTCAGTGACGCGAGTCGGCGCATGCGCCAATCAGCGAGTGGTGCAGCCCATAGAGTTTCATACTAATATACACTAGAGGGAAATCTGGCGTCACTGTCTGCGGGAGCCGCGCTTCAGCGAGCGTTCCGTCATGGACCAGGCAGGCACGTTCCACTTGTCCTTGGAATGGCTCATGAACTGGCTGAAAAGTTGTCTCTGGCTGCAAAAAGCAACAATATTACTGTAGCAGGTTCATCCAAGTTGTTTTGTTATTATAAATATGAACCCACAGAAAGATTAATTTGTCAGTGATTATGTAGAAGCTTCATGCACGATGAACAAGAAAACAATGTTACCCTTTTTTATTGATGTTGGCTTCGAGACGAAAGAAGCCATATGGCTATCTAAGCCAAGTAGGCGAGGAAGGTCGCTAGCGGCAATGGCGCCTCCTTCGGCGGCCCGCGACTGCAGCTACAGATTTCCCTCTAGTATATATTAGTATGAAGCTCTATGGTGCAGCCAACCGGGTCGCACTGGTGGCGAGCGCACGGTGTCTTGAAATCCCCCTGACACTCGGTTACACCGCTAAAGGCGGGTAATTCGTCTGTTCCTAGTGCTGTTCATTCGTTTTGACGTGTACCGGACGTAATACGTGGAAATAATTTCGAACAAGCGGGCGGGATACGATATTCAACGCCAGTGCGCCTTGGAACTTGCATATTTGCCTGAACCGCTCTTGCTTTGTTTAGAAACACGCAGTCGCCTGGAAGACAGAAGGTGCCCTCAGCACTAAGAAACCAGAGCTATCGGCGGCCATTTTCGAAGTTAAAGATTCTATGTCACTGGCCTTCTCGGTTATCAGCTGAGAAGGTGACTGAGGAAATCTTACGCTTCCTGCTGACGACGAACGTAAACACCGAAAGACTCCAGTAACAATCACCGAACTTGAACGTTTAGTGCTTCAGCGCTGGGCATACCTGTCTGCTGAAACTTTTCTCGATTCTCTGTTTTCTCTTTTAACGCGAAAGTGTTCTATGGCCGGCTTCACAAAGATTTTGGTGACGTGATAGCCGTCACGGAAGGAACGTCGCCAGAAAAAGTGCCATTACGCGGTGGCGCCCGGTTTCGATCCCACGACTCCCTGGCCGCAGCAGGAGGTACGTGGCGCTCTTCCCACTGCGCTACGAACCGAGACGTGGGCATATGCTACGAACGCGCCTCAAGTCCTTCCCTATGACTCATTCAGATGGTGCGCGCCGTCTACAAGAGGCGAAGCGAAGTAGCGCATCATGACGATAATGAGCGCCGACAGTTGGCGCCTCGATGCCGGTGTATTCGTTACGGGGGACGCGCGTGAATTGAGGCAGCCTCCCTTGTTTTTTGTTTCTTGAGTGTCGGTGTCACTTCGTCTGGCGGGGTCAGGCTCGCGAACCCTTCGCACAAGAAGGAAATTCCTTTAACAGGGCGGTCTAAGGCAGTTCCTCAGACCTGAATAAAGTTGTCTGTCTGTCTGTTAGTCAACTTCTCCTGTGAAGGCCCTTTTCATTTTCGTGTTTGGCCGATTATTATGAAAGAGGGATCAACCACATTTTTTTTGCCCATTTTCCCTTTCCCCCGTGCCGGATCAGGTTAACTTTCCTGCCTTCCTCGTTTGTCTGTAATGGCATCCGCCGCTCCACGAGCCAAATACTGAGACGACCTCGGCGCAAAAACACCCGCGACGCCCTTCTTGCGAGCAATAGGCGTTGCCTCGCCTCGCCATGTCCGCAGATCTAGATGACCCACCAGTCAAGCACAAATATTGGAATACACTACACCACGACGCGCCAAATACCGCTAAATCAGATCCTACACCCTATCCCATCTTGAGACATCCGGCTTTTTTCCGCCGTCCGGGTATTAAGCGATATGGCGGAAAGGTCTGACGCAGAAGGTCGCTTTAATATGCGGTACCAAGGAGGGGGGACCGAGCAAAAAGAAGTTATTCTCCCCTATCTTTCTTTCTTGGCTCATCTTCACTCGGCTCCAACGAACTCGCGAAAAACATATCATCAATATTTTTTTTCAACTCGGCAACCTTTTTAAGGTTTAATTTCGCTTTTGTATTATAAAAGAAGTATCTTTAGTGGAAGTTAGGACGAGAATTTTGTAATATTAATGCCGTCTCCCGTTTTTTTTCCCTCAAAAGCCCATATGTTTCTTAATGTGGGAACAGAAATAGAAACCCGTCAATTAAGCAAAAAAATTGCAGCAATATGTGCCACGGTATTGGCCAGGATGGTGAGTGCGAAAAATAAGATCGAAGAATGCCTCCTTAGCACTGACTATGATAAAGCTGATGTAGTACGAATTTTCTGGTGTCCCCGTGAAAGCCAGAAGTACAACACAAAAAAAGAACTCCAAAAACGAACTGTAAAAAAAGAACTCCGAAAAGAAGAACTTCAAAGATCCCCAAAACTCCAAAGTAGAAGGATGTGTTTTTCCTGCGGCAAATATTTCAGAAGGTACGGATAAAGTCAATGCGCAAAAATCGCACTACATAAATGCGGTAAAAGAAAGGGGTATTTTATGCTCACATTTGATGGTGGCAACCACGTCGTCGAGAAGACAAGCCGCTGAAACGAATTTTCAATGGCAATTCTTCACTACCCCAGTATTTCTGGGGTGGACTTGGGACATGCTCAGTTAAAGCGTGGCTGTGGGCTCCTGAGAGAATTACTTTTTAGCCGTAACTTTAACGCTTAAAATCAGAAGCACCCACAAAAGACTTTTTTTTTTTTCAGGCACCGAACTTGGACACCCAAAAAACACCGATTAGAAGGTAGTGAGTGAGTGAGCAAACAAAAAAAAGAATCTTAACACCAAAAACTAAGAGGATTAACTGTAACTTTCCCACTGGAGCACAAAGAAGAAAATTTGTAATGAAAGGAGTTTCCTAATCACAGCTAACAAATTGGAACAAAATCCCTTTTGTCTCCTGCAACTTTTCTTTTAGATGCGACTGCATCTCATTCACTCGCCTTGTCCCTCCATACGACGTTGTTGTCCGTCCACCCCCTCCCCCATTCTCCTCGCCGCGCGAGCTACGCTCTCCGCCGCTCGCCCCCTCTCCTCTCCGATAGCGAACACTCTCTCGCGAGGGGCATGGGATTGGATTGGATTGGATTGGCTTGGCTTGGATTGGATTGGATTTGGATTGGATTTGATTAAAGTGGATTGTGTTGGATTGTGTTGCGTCATAGCCGCGCCACGTTGCGTCATAGCCGCGGCATGGGGTTCACGGCACGTTTCACGCTATGGGAGAATCAACCTAACGGAAACAACAACGGAACCCCTCATGCGTCGCATCTACACAGGGGTTCCCGCGTGGGGAGGTGGGAGTAATTTTTTTGTGTTATCTTTCTGGTTTGTTTTCTCAAACAAGGGCACCGGTTACTTCGTTGGTTTACCCGTAGCAAACAGAGGTATGAAATACTGGCGTAGCTACGTGTGAAGCTTCCTCCTTTTCCTTGTTAAATTTTCGCAGCCAGTTTTTCCCGAACGAACGCCTCGTTCCTCTCGTCCGCCTGTTTGCTCTTTCGCCCTTGGATGGCCCGTGGATGGAAGGAGACGCCTTGCCGCAGGCCTTAATTCAGTTGATTTCCCTTTGTTGTCCGTACTTGTTAGCGGGGACACGTTCGCGTTTCCTATTTGCCTTAAGGAATCGAGCGTAGTCGTGCAATCAGGAGCAGGCCCGCGGTGCCGTACGTAACTCTGTCTCTTTCATTTGCAAAGGGCGCTGGTCAGGAGCTGGGTATACGCCCAACCCTTTCACCGTGGCTCTTGTTGTTCCCGCATTCTGGCTGCTCCTCGTGATCTTAAATACAGAACAAGCTTTGTTTCTCGCCCGTGGGCTAAGTACGCCACGAGACCCAAAGGCCCGCGCTTAGGGTGGTCCGGTCACGTCGCCCGAGTCCTGCGTTAACACGTAGCCACGTGACACGCAGGATTTCTTCTTTAAAAAAAAGACGATTGGAAAGGCAGAACCTCTGATCACGAAACTCCTATTAGGATGCGGACCCTAGAGATACTTGATGAGGTGAATAGAGCTCTCCGCGTTTTGATGATGATGATGATGATGATGATGATGTCCTCAAATATTTTGGCACGTACCCACAAGGGGGGATTGGCCAGGGCTTAACCGGTTAAATACGGGGGGACTAATACTTATTTCCGGAAAGAGGCTGTAAAAGGAAACTTAGTTGTGAATGAAACCCGAATTACCCATTAATCAGCACCGTTTAGCAATTCAAACGACCTGAGGCAGAAAGAAAATTTTGAATGCAATTATATATATCCCTTTTTGCAAACCCCAGCTTTGATGCGCCAATAGATAATATAAGTGTTATCGATAAGGTCAACCCTGCCGCTAAATCGGGTCCTTCAAAAACAGTTGTCTAGCTGTTGAGAAACGGCGACAGTCGAGAAAAAAATGTTCGATTGTTTCGGGGACCTGGCACCGCACACAGAGTTCTGTAGGTGAAAGTTCTGATCTGAACAGATAGAAATTAAGCCTTGGAACCCTGCAGCGCAGCTCGGTGAAGGTCACCTCGCATTGCCGAGAGCCACAAAAATGAATATTCCACCCGAACTTTAAATGTTGGAACTCTTCAAATGATAAAAGTGAATTGGAACGGGTGGCGTCTAAATACCAATGTCGTCTTATTCTCGCAGATGAAAATAACGCCAGATTAGGAATTCCGAATTGAATGGGAGCTGTGGCAGCGAGATTAGCTAAATGGTCCGCTTGCTCGTTGCCCCTGATGTCCCTATGGCCAGGTACCCAAGACAAGCGTACCTCCTTCACGTGCCTGGGAACAAAAAATAATAGTGTGCGGTACAATGGAGAGTCCGAAGAGGAAGTTAATGCCGATATAACTGCCATCGAATCAGATAATATGATGATTTTTGATACATGCTGCGGTACTTTGCATAGGGCGAGTGCTATTGCTAAAAATTCGGCCATAAAAATGGGTGTGTAATCCGGGATTCGAAGCGAATAACTCCAATCTAAAGATTGTGAAAAAATACCAATTCCAGCTTTCTCGCCATTTTGAGATGCATCAGTATAAATCGCAGAAGAAGCAGGATACTTGGAAAAATATTCATTTAAAATAGCGGGTAATAGCGAGCGTGGTAGAAGTTTTGCACGGAAGGGAAGGGGTTTTGAAAGTAAAACTTAGTTTCTCGCTCGATTGTGGATGCCGGAATAACCTCATATAACTTAACAGAAATACAATCCAGGCATGATTGAACGAATAACACTTGGGGTTTAATCACGTTCTACGTGTTCCATTTCTTCAAAATATTGAGGGTGAAATTTCCATGAGAAATTGTCCACGTAAAATTTAATAACGCCATTACTTTTTTTGTCTTGTGCCTGTCATGTTGTACCTTTCCGAAGCGCAGCTGTTAGGAGGATGTTCATGCGTCAGCGTAAAACCGCAACCAAAATAAAAACATTCGACCCATTCCGCACCGTTAAAATGAATCCCAGTGAAGCTCCGGTGACATAATTTTGAACGAACACACGAACTGATTTGTTGTCTCGATCGGTGGTCATACGCGTCTGCGTACCTTTCAGACACCATGCACCAACATAAAAATACTACCAGTTGATAGAACCTCGCAAGGGGATCCTGTTCGCGAACCGCTTCGGTGTCCTGGGATCGATTTTTAAATCCCTACATTTTCGTGGTCAGTCGAACCGGAGCTAAACAAAAAAAAATTTTTAGACGGAGATCAATGTGTAGCAGTATTTGGCTGGAACAACACTCGTTTTGAACGTTCTCTGCATTATGGGTAGTCCTCTTTTATTAAGCACTTTCCTATCCTCATCCTATAATCTCATATTTCTTTTAAGCTACAATTGCATACATAATGCGAACTTTTTATGTTACAGCCAAGTTTATTATATCCAACGGGTAATGCGCTCATCCATCACTGCATTAACAAACATTCTGTGCGAATTAAGTGTTTTGTGTTTCTACAATCAACAGCAAATACCCATTTGACAGAAAAAATAACCAATCTTTTGCTGAAAAACCCCGGTTGCAGAAAAAACTGTTTCAGAAAAGGCTGCCCATTTTGTATATTTTGGTATAATGTAAGATGGCACTCAATTTTTCCTGCCATCTTATATCCGAACCGAGATAAGGAAATACTTAGGCAAATAAAAGTTGCATCAACAAGAGGAACTCGGTAGAGCCAGTTTCATCAACGCAAGCAATCTCTTCTTCCGGATCGCACAATTCATCTTGTTGTAGTGTATGTTATACGCGACCACCTATTTGCTGCCAGTGTTGGCAGCCTATTACCTGCAGCTTTCGTCCGAAATTTCGCCGAGCATCATTTATGTGTAATCTCCTACCCGCTGGTACTTCATTCCTTTCCTTTTGTATTATTTATCGCCACATTATATTTTAACGGTCCTAGCCGTATTCTCCGGTAAAAGACCAACGCAAAAAGGAACAATGTTTCCTTAGCATTTTCTTCTCGCCTACATCGCTTATGGTGCCTACACGTGGATAGATTTGGGACAGGAACCGAGAACACCGCCTGTTTCGGTGAAGTAAACGAGATCGGGGCTCCTCAATTTCCTGCGAGAAGATCCGCTTCGCGTGCTGTGGCACCCTTCTTTATTCATGGCACGCGCGAACAATTTGTTCTGCTACCGATGCAACTACCTGAAGCGGATGCCCTGGTTTATCATACAGCTTCGGGTGCGCTTTTCTTTCAAGAACATGAACCGCTCCTTTTAAAAGCAATGGGTTTTCACAAGAACAGCAGCGCAAAAAAATTTGACCTGGTGGCAATCCGGCGCTGTGGTAGGTCGAAGATACATACATTTTTTTTTTCTCCGAATCTTTTTTTTGATGAGTGATAAAAGGATCCGAATCGCCCATTTGTGCAATAACGCTCATTATTTCGTTTGGGGATCAATCATTTGCCTCATCTTGATCGGAAGGGCCGTCTAAATAAATACGGTCTTTTTGTGGATTTTGTCTAGCAACAATGCAGGGAAGCTGTCTTTTTGCTAGTAGATTGCTGCATTGTTGGTAATAGGCCAATTTACAATATCTAGGCCGTCAATTACTTTTCTAGTTGCATTCAACAACTGGCGGCGAGTGCGAGGAACTGAGATTGGAGTGCTGCAGTCAAGTCCGGCTGCTTTTTCTTCGTGATGCGCTGCTCTCGGAGCGTTTGCCGCGCCTATTTTGGTCGCAACCTTTCAACGGCGAAGTATAATGCCGCCACACAATGTCTCGGGGATGGAGAGAGAGAGAGAGAGAGAGAGAGAGAGAGAGAGAGAGAGAGAGAGAGAGAGAGAGAGAGAGAGAGAGAGAGAGAGAGAGAGAGAGAGAGAGAGAGAGAGAGAGAGAGCAGGAGAGAGGATCTAGAGAGAAGAAAGCTTTATTAATAATAAGGTATCAAGGCGGGCGCTGGGACCGTCTCGCCACCCATAAAAGCATAAAGCGCCGTGTCCCGTTCACTTCGTTCGTCCTTGTTCATTTCGCGCTTACTTACACGCAGGTTTAAAGTTTAAAGTTTGAATTTATTAAAACAAAATCTTATACACATATGTGTTAGGGCTGTCCGTGTGGTTGTCCACGTCAATATTGGTCGTCGGGTTTACCAAGGAGAATTCGTGTCGTTATTTCTGCGGGTGGAGTAAACAAATTTTTAGAAATGGTCACTGCCGTTACCGAAGTTTGGAAAGTCGCCCCAATGAACTTCCCACAGGGTCGTTCCCCGAGCATGGGACTAGCTTTATTGTAATCCCGCGCCCCACCGTCAACACTACTTACCAACTTGATCAAAAGTCATTGCGTTTAAATCTATCCAAATGGTTGGCAAGACTGCGTAACGTACTCATGGTGTTTCGGTATATAAACGTGTTTTTTTTTTATTTAACAGATACCTTCTAAGCGCTATTATGGGTTAGTGCTCACCTGATACATGTATAGCCTTCATTTTGAATTGAAAAAAATATACCATGTATGAATTCGCGCACCGATGGTGAGAATAAAGCAATTTTACTTCTATATATGCTTTCTTTTGAAGGACGCTGTTGTTGCTGAGGCGCTTCGGGAATCCGCAGGGTTACAATGAGTTAAAACAGGCTTAAAATTACAACGTACCCGCCCAAAGGTTTATCAGTGGATATGTTCGCGTTGTTAACGTTGCTGGACGTGTGTGCCCTGATACTAATTGTTTACTGAAGTTTGTTTCCCAAGTATCTTGTGCGACGTTCATTATCCATTGCACTTTCAGCGGACTGAGTCGTCTTTACCTCATTATGCATGAAGTTACAGAAGACTTGGGCAGCTCTCTCCGGGTGTAGATAATGGCCTCGTCGTAATTATTATTTCGCTAGGGGGAAACCGTCCTTGCTTGAAATGATCCGTACGAAGCTCTTCGCTGTATACCCTTGTCCTTTTGTGATTATTAATTGGAGGGAACGGAAGTTGCTCGCAACCCCCACCCCCCCCCCCCCCCCCCCCCCCCGCACCCTTCACAATTCCGTCCCCGATCCCAACGGCCAGATCTTTTTTTTAGTGCGTACATAGTTAATCAGGCAATAATGGCCTGGATATGTGTGCGGGCCTGAAGTTTGCCCCTGTTTTAAAACGAAAGCTTTGAATCCGTGTTTTTGTAGCGTGAGCTACACGGCCGAGGTTGAGCAGTTTCGCGTGGCTCCTGGAGAGCCGTGTTGCGCATGCGCTACTAGCAGTGACGTCACACGGCGCAAAGAACGTTGTTCGCTGCCCGGGGTCTCTCACACACCCCGCGCGCCCAGCGTCTTCGCCGACCTCCGTGCCGCACGTGGCGGCCCGGTCCACTTGATGATCATGCGAGGGGTGGCCGGGTGTGGAACCGATGGCTCGTGCGTCGCAGCAACTCCGGCGTGCGCCTGTTTAACCAGCTTACCTCTGGGGCGATTGGTGACGCTGCGCCGGAGCCGCTTGATAAATACACGTGTGTTACATAATGCGCATACCGTGTGTGTTTCATTGAAGAAGCAGTAAGCATGATAACCAGATAATCTTGGACAACCAGGAAACCTAAGAATAACCAGCTGAACCTTAGCTCACGCCACGTAGGTATATCCTGGCATAGCCGTGCTAAGCCACTGCTAAGTTTCTTAATGCTTGGGGTAGAGAAAATTGTTGTGAGGTACACAGAAGTACACGAAACATGTGGAACAGGCCGAACAGAACATGAAGAAGAAAGCGCGTGCCAGGAAAGGGGAACAGCAGCGCCAAAGAAGGGTAGGCTGCCGCCGCACATGCAATACTAGCTGGGGCCGAAGTTGAACAGGACGTTTCTGGCGACGGGGCACGAGCGGAACGCTCTTAGGAGAGATCTAGCTGTCCAAGAGTTCGGCAAGTGGGGACGGGCGTGGCCACGGCGTTTCAGAGAAATCACAAGAGCAGACAAACATAAGGTCGAACTAGGCGTTCACTTTCACAATGTTAGATGGTTCCAAGCATCCCCCGTATTTGTTATCCCAAGGGGCGGGTTTAAAGCAGTTTCTTAGGCCACACCGTACATGGCGTTCGCAGGACCAAGTAAGGAACAAGATAGCCAGGGGGTACAAGATCAGCGTTAGGCCATCGTACGCCTTGACTTCTCTGTTTATTTCTCGCTACATCCACAGCATTACATGTGCAAGTGTGCTGGACGAAAACTTCAGGGTAAAAATGAGTTCATGAATTGTTCAGTGCTAGGGGATTGAACCAAGTTCAGACTGTTTTTCATGCTGTGATGCTAATATGATTTAAACGTTAACTGCTGAGCAGTAGCCGTAATGGCACTTCTCATCAATCAGTGCCACTCAATTGAGCAAGGATTGAGCAATACGGAGCGCAGACAGACAAGCGGCGGTCAGCGAAGCTATAAATAGCTTTATTTTGCCGCGCAATGCTTTCACACCCCAGGATGTTTCAACAATATTTGCCTCGATTTTGTTTCAACGCTGCAGTGGGAGGAACAGACTGCGCGTGCGTAAAGGGCCTACAGCCATTACAATTAACCGTTCGAGAACAATGTAAGGAGCGGGGGTGTTAGATACCGGAAAACAGGGGAAAACTTTGAGTCAATCCACAAAAGAAGCTCGCGCATAAAACGCATTCCGGGAACTGTACGCTCTTATATATGGGCGGTTCACTTCCTATTCGAGGAGCTGGCGTCAGTTGTGCGCCTTAAGTGGCACGTATGTGTCTTCAATAATTATGTATTTCTGTAGTTAGTAAGAAACATGCTTCTCTTTGTCTGTTTGGTTTTGTTTCGATGCTGTTAACGACACGATCTTTATGCACAAGTAGTCAGAATTTTGTGCGTCCGCGCCTTGTCTCTGTGTTCTTCCGTGTTCACGCCTGTGTCAGCAGTCTTAACGGTCTGTCGTGTCTTACTGAGTTGCCCGAATACCTACTGGAATAAGAAATAGCCACCGCCGAATCGCCGTCCCCTATTACTTTTGCCTTTCAGCTTCCCTGTTCTGAAGCACGCTTCGCTGCGTAAGGTCGCGACGGTCATTCGGGAGTAAACTCCAAAGCCCTTGCATGTTGGTGTCTTACCACTGAAGGGCTACACTGATAATGCTGCAAAAAGAAAAATGCATGGCAGATTGCTGGCCAGTTCTGACCTTCCAGCGTGAAACATTGCGGCAAGTGCCACCCTTCGTATGGCAAACTGGTGCTCCAATCACTTGGCAAGGGCTTGGGCCCTCCCTTCTGAGATTGTCTAATCAGAGGTGACTGTTTCACGCCAAGGTGTCTAGCTTTACAATTACTGTTGATCTACTATGACGTCACGCCCATCAATTCCCCAATCAGAGTTAATTTCCAAATATGACATTACAGTATGACGTGTGATTTCAATGATTGGAAATTTGGCGTCACTTATGGCCTTTCGTGAATCCCCAGTTCTTCTTTCAGGTAAGACGTGCATTGGTTGCCTGACGGCAGCACTGGTGGTTTGGGTGAAAGTCAACGAATTAGGTTAGCGGGTGAGGAAAAAATATCCCTAGTCATTACATTCTGTGTATTGCTATGATCAGCGAGGCACTTTAGCATGTGACAGAGAGCTGGAACCAATTTTGGTGAAGGGTGTGAGCAAATTTTATTTCAAATGAGGCACGTACAGACACGCATGCACTTTTTTTACTCTACTGATCTTGAAAATGGTGCCGATTGATAATTCACCTAGTCTAAATGCAAATCCAAGTGATGACATGTATGAGCATAAGGTCTAAGCCATGTTTTAATCTTGAAAATAAGGCCTATTATTCAATAACATACTCAAAATGAATATCTAAGTGTTGAGACGTATCAGCTTGAGGTCTTAAGTAGGTTTTGAACGGCGTGTAACTTCGGTGGTGTCCGCGTGCCAGTAACAGTAGCACATACACAAGAATACACACAAGCACATGCCCGCGCACGCATGCGCACGGACATGTGCACGCAGAGGCACATGCACATGCACACGCACATACAAACACACACGCACACACCAGAACGTTCGTTTTTCAAACCATTACGCTATAAAAGGTCTTGCGCTTAGAAGTCCCATGGAGCCGAGGAAGCTTTTGTTAAGGCACATAAGAAATAGATGGGACCCCGGCCATGTAAGCTTCGCTTAAAAGCAGCCGCAAAGCAAGCTGTGGTGGTCAAGATTTGTACATGCACGCCGGTTTGCAGTTTCCGGTTCCGCTAGCTTTTGCGTTCGTCAGAATAAAAACTAAAAAGTAGGTTCAGGAAGCCTTTGGACTCAGAATGCTTGCAGGGATTCCTGGCGGAGAGTAAACACGTGCAACGGCACAAAATCAGCATTTCTATAGTCGCGCCTCCATTCAAATGGCCCACTGTCCGCGATGCGGTATCGTGGGCGTTGAAGCTCTCGGCTGTCCGATTACGTGCCACGACGACGAGTTCTCGAACAAACACTCGCTTCCGGAACCGCATTGTGATGCATGGTGGGTTGTTTACTCGCGTTCATTCCGCGGTCGATGGAGAAACCCAAACACGCACAAACCACCCACACGCTTGCTTGCGTTAGAATAATGCAATTATGCAAACTGGCTCTGAACTGAAGAACTTTAGCACATCCGTCCCGATGGCTTAGCGCCTTGAGCCACCGAGCTGCAGCTTGTGTGCTCGGTTTAGGGCTGTGGCGACTGTTTTTGTAAAGCATGGGAAACAGTAAAACACCCACTCGTGTGTGGGCGAGATTTCGGACAATCGAAAAAATCACACAGCCCATTGATATTTTTGGCGCGTGCAACCTCAACTGGAACCTTTCCTTTTTCACCTCTTTCCCCCGTACTCTATCTGTCAGGTTACTTTCACATGGTCCAGTTAGTTTACACCCTACAGAAATCGGTCTTTTTCCCTTCTTCAATGAGCCAGAGTGGAACGTTCGCCATGAACGAGGCCGAGTCCGATAGCTTGAGGGGACAATTAATGGGCTTCCATCGGAAAAACATTAGTTCGCCGGCCCCCGGGGAAATCGGGGGCGTCCGGAATGGCAGTGGTAGTGAGTCCATGCAGCCGCTTTTTTTTTTTTGCCATTTTGCAGCTCCTGAGTGGTAATCCCAACTTAAGAAATTTTCTTAGCATTCAGTGTTTGGATGAACCATGGTAGATCGACGAAAAATTACAGAGCTCCAACGAAGGGGGAATAAGTTCTGGTGTAGCTTGAAGATACCACCAAGAATGTAATGGGCTGTGTTACGTAAAAGTGATGAGAGCTCGTAAGTGCAATAAAAAAAGTATGAATATTATGGATATAGAGAAAAAACATGTTTTGAGGCTGTAAATTAGCGACCGTAAGACGTCGGTCAAAGCGTGAGGCAGCGGCGAATGCAGAACGGAAGACTATTTTCTCCGCTCCTGTTTATTGGTTTTGGGTAGACATCTGCGTCATTTGCAGAGACTTGTTTCAGCCGTAATGTTCACTTTGTTTTTCAATTATCGCTTCATGTTCATCAAGACTGCCACGACTTTGTCTGCCTAGGAGCACACGCCCTAGTTTTGATGGCCCCCACAAGGCGTGGTCACTCCATGGAAAAGTGACTGTGTAATTGAGCAGGAGGTCCTTTGTTCGGGTGTCGGCAGTGAATACTTTTTCTATTCTTTTTATGGAAGCGAAATGCAAAAAATACCTTGGTGTACACGATTTAGAAGCACTTTAGAGACCCCCGTTAGTCAAAATCAAGATAATACTGGGCGTCCGATAGCCCTGGTGCCTTTATTCAAAGAAAAAGAAGAAATACGATAAAGTAGATGATAAAGTAAAGAAAAAACCTATACAAGGGCATATATAAAAAATCCGAGAAACAAACAACCTGCTACAGCTCATGAAGATCAGTAAATGTTAAATGTACGAGTGTGCACATGCTCACTATCTGATTTGGAAGCCCATGACAGAAACAGAAATCAAATGACGCAATCTTCAAAACTCCTGAAGAATATTCCTGAAAAATATTCTCACGTTGCGGCAGGACAAAGATGACCTTTGATGTAGGCTAATGTTGTATTTGCAGTATTTACATGGCGGCAATGAGAACCATTTCCAGCTGCGCCCATCCGCAGCATCATCGTCGTTGGAGGCTGAAACCATAGCGTCACGTTCCGCTGCTCGCTTCTTCTTCCTCTCGTAACAATTCCCACTAGTCGGAGCCGACTATCTCGCTAGTGGACGCATCAAATGAATAGAGGCGCTGAGAATGAAAGATGGGAGAAGGAGAAAGAGTGAGAAGTCTTTGCCGCAATAGATGGTGATGATCTTGCTGAAAATTGGCCCCGGAGCTGTAGTGCCGTTGACGCCCCAATGCCACGAACAAAGGCCCGGAAAAAGCGCCGGAGATCTTGGCAGGGGAATGGAGTCTCGTCAGGTGGCATCGCGGCTGGTCACGTCGGCTGGTCTCGGCAGGTTATTCAGCATCTCAACACTTGATGATACGCGGCGAGGATGTCGTGTAAATTGCGCTCACACTATTTACAATGAAGAGGCTAGGCCACAGCTGGCGTCAGCGCACCATATCTCGTCTTCTTATTCCACGGACACAAATTTCCGAAGCTTCTTCCTACACTTTTAAGACCTGACTTACTGACTGATAAAACTTTATTGAGAAGAAGGAATTGGGGGGCGTCCACGCAGACATAGGGGACAAAATGGAGTGGAATTCATCGGTGGATGGCCAGGTCCATGGCTCCAGTGGCGAGTGCTCTATCTTCGCTCTCTCCAGCTGGTTGAGTTGGTCCTGTAGAGGTGTGCTTGCCAGGACCACCTGCCATGTATCCTGTGTGGTAGGCTGCCCTAAAGCGTCGCTGGTGCCTGTTCTCCGTATAATTGGTCAGGACCATATGGCGTAGAACAGCGTCGCTGTCTCCTCCGATTCCTTGCAGTATTCGTCAAGATCTCGATGTTGGTGTCGCAGTATCTTGGATAATCTGGATTTGTGTATGTACGCATTCGCCTGGATTTTCGCAGCATTTGCGCTTTCGTGGCCATGAGCTCTTTATGTGGAGGTGGAAATCGCGTCCTCAGCTTCCGCGCTAGGCATAGGATTTTGCCATAGGTTGGCGCTATGTGTGGACGCGTGGTGGACCCGTCGGCTGCGTGGTATGTGAGTGCAAACGCCGCTGCATCGGCCGCATCGGCCACATCGATCCCGTCCAGTCCTTCATTTACCGGGATCCTTTTGATATTGTAGAACTTTCCCATCTCTTGGGACACTATGGATCTGAGAGCAGCCACCGCTGGCCGTGCCCTTTTTAGGCACCTAGTGGCAATATTTCCACAAACCAAATTTTGCTACTTTCAAGCGTTTATATTCTTCTGTGCCGCTTTATAGGTCACGGTAAGCATTTTCCCTGCCTCGTGCATACGAATCGGGAGGCAAAAAACGAAAACAGTGAAGGCATGGTCTCGCTATTGCACCCTAATTTCCCCCGACTCCACCTCTTTCTTCAGCGGTGCGGTCTGCCTTTTATTATTTCTCCTTTTCTTTTGTTGATTCGCTTTTCCTCCTTCGCGGTCATTGGCCTACGGGTCAGACTTAATTGGGTCGGCAAACGGGGGCTAGCAATTAACTTTACGGACTCAGCCAAGTGCCGCCAACACATGATTTGTTTGCTTCAATTGCCAGGCATGTTTCTTTGGCCCACCATCGTTATCGGTTCACTTATTTAGACGTTGCCGGTAAAGAGTAAGCAGAAAACATCACAATTCGTTCGATTTTCTCTTTGGCACACTACCACAGAACATTGCATTTCTCATTTGGTGCTACCTGTTTCGGTAGACTTGTTCCTTGCTGCTGGTTCTTTCTCTGCGTTTGTTCGTCCCGCTTTCCAAAGATTTGTTTATTTGTATGCAGCACTGGCAAGGCGAAACACGCTGCTGCAGAGTGCAGCACCGTGTTCCGTCTCGCAGTCCGCATCTTGTATGTGTTCACGGGGTCGTTATGAGCCCTCCTTTGATACGTCCCTGCACATTCTATGGTACATCTATTTGTCCTGTTTCCAGACAATCAAAACTGTGTTTTTTTTTATTCTGTTTTA
This sequence comes from Haemaphysalis longicornis, assembly GCA_013339765.2. Taxonomy (NCBI): domain Eukaryota; kingdom Metazoa; phylum Arthropoda; class Arachnida; order Ixodida; family Ixodidae; genus Haemaphysalis; species Haemaphysalis longicornis. Next base: position 31,814,947 of record CM023456.1, on the reverse strand, counting down.
TGCTTCTAATAACGTATTACATATTACCAATTTATCACAGCCTTGTGGATATATGTGGATAAAGCGAAAACGTATGTTGGAATTATATTTTCTTTAAAAACTTGAGTGTTGAAGTTACGCACCTTAAAAGCATTTTTCGAACATTAGTTTTAAAATACGATGAAAGAACGCAGACCCGCTAAAAGGCCAACTTTTTAATACTCATGAGTGTGGGCAAACCAAAATAAAAGGCGTGTCGACATTAATTTATCGTCATTTATCGTCAACTCACTTGATAAAACTTGACGATCGTATGGTGGTTACTCTCTTTGTAGCACTTACAGTTGAATGTCTGAAAAGGCATTTCCATCTCTTATTTCTTTCTCAGACTGCTCATACGCTCCGTTCACTTTACTTGGTTGTCTTAACGATTCGGGCCTGCAGTATTGGCTCTGTGCCACCACTATCCATCTGGCGGGAGGGAAGCATGGGTGCCTTCCGCTTCGGTGGGATCATAACATCCTTTGCAATTTAACGTCAAAATAAAGCTATTCTTACGCACATACGATCAACGCTGGCACATATGCATCATAATCTCATTTAAAAGAACTCGCTTGAACGAAGTTACTGTTTAAACAAAACTGCCTCATCAAAAACTTTGTGTGTTTTTATAGAGTTTTCCTTGCAGAGAATGCACCGTCGTGAAACGGAACTTTTGCGAAATTTTTGTTTGCGATACAGATTTGAACGTTCTTTTGGCGTTCCGTTAATCGGAATAACACCGCATACATTCTCTCTGGGATCACATGTTTACTGCTAAGCTTAATGTGGGCAGAATATTTGAGCCTTAAATATTCGGTTAAGCCATACAAGTCTTCCCTAAAATGTACGAGTGCTTCATGTGCGCTTTTCGAAGTGTCTCGATGGCTAATTCATGTCTGTTCATCAATCTAGGATAGATTTAAATTTTTTAGACGGGTTGATTGTGGAGGCGAATAGGTGTTGTAGAAACTGCTGTTTTTTGTTAAATGCATATTCCCCCCATTAAATCCTACAAAAGGAGTAATTAAATCACCTACATATACGAAACAGAAAGAATGTCCACTGGGGCTCAAAGTACGCGTTTTGGTATTGATTTTTTTAAAAACAAAAAAGAATAACCGAGATAGGTAAAATCCTCACTTTGTTTCACATGACCCTACGGCTGCTTTGCAGCGCACTACGAAGCAAAACACGTGCTTCTTTGTACTCGCAGAAAATTGAAGTGGCCACACCCCGAGCAAGCCTAAAAACCTAAATAATTTCTAGTTTTATGAGAACGTTTTTGAGCTCAAGCTCTGGTTCTTTTTTTTAATTGTTAAATTATTACTTGCTTTAATTTCAATCCGCCGACAGGCACTCTTGAGATCTAAACGTCGTCAATGAGGTTGGTCCGTCAACCGTCAAAGTTAAAAAGTAGGCCATCAATCAACTCTCTCTAAACGGCGTTCCCGATTTCCACCGGGAGGAGTACCGTTACGTCGATCGATGGGATAATTTGATTACTACTTCTTCCGTTTTTTTCTTCTGCAGCGAACGCAGCTCGCCATATATGACGTACCAGCTAGTACGAACGAAGCTGGATTGCCTAATACGTCACTCCTTTCAAGTTTGGGCGCAGAACTTAGGCATACCATTTTACATGTGTAAAAGTAGGGCTGCGAAATTGAAGATCTAGACAGGCATATGATCATTCAAGCAGAAGGGGCCCAGCGTTGAAATTGGAACTCTTGAGAATATTGTTGGCTTTCCAACAGCCACGGAAAACTTTGGAAATAAATTTGTTTTCTTATTAGATATAGGTAAACAGGAAGCAGTCCCCCGCAGGAGTGCTTTTTCGTTACGCAAGCGAGTGACAAAGGAGCTTTTTTCCGTAACGGTTGTGTCCCCAAAGGGAAGCCTTGTAAACCTTAAGCCAGAAAAAAGAACAAGAAAAGTATAAACGCTGGTTATTTTTTGTGACACCGTCCCCTTAATTATGTGTGTGGAATATATTTGTAAGCGGAAATGGCAAACCTCGTGATCTTTGACCTCGTATGGTAGATTTTATCTTCAAGCAGTCGAACTAAACCTCTCTTACCGTATCAGGGTTAACAGAAAGGAGATCACGCTTTTACCGGCTGCGTCAGTGAAGTTAAACGTTTTCAGTCTGGCAATGAGCTTTAAAATTTCAGAACGTTTTGGGTTGGAGCTAGAACTAAAGTGATGTCTACTACGGTGAGTGCACTTGCTTGCCTGCGCAGATGCTTTTACGATTTCTTACATTAAGTAGCAGTTTCCAACTTCAGTTTCTTACATAAGCGCTTCAGCGCTTGGAGTCATGAGGCCGTGTTCAGACTGTTGTCGCAACTGTCGTAATATCTTTAAATAATGACGTCATTTGACGCCTCAGCCAACCGAACTGTGTGAAACGCCGTTTTCTTTACGTCCATAGCGCACGATATGGCGGTTACGTCGGTAGTCTGAACATTGCCTAACGAATATCCATAACCTAGCATACTTTCGGTAATTACTGCAATATAACCTGGCGTCAAAAAAGGTTAAAAAAGGGAGAGAAATACTTAGTAGAATGTGAAGTAACCCATAGGAAGAAAAAAGCTGTGCATTCAAAAGAAACAAGTGAAGTACCGTTCGAAATTAAGCTGCGGTTTCGGGTACGAAACGGGTAAGACCGAGGAAAGCCGGAAAGATAAGACTTGGAAGCGGCGGAAACGACTTGCGGAGCGCGTTCGGACCCGTGCTCGCTTCGCTTCTGAGCCCCTTTTCATCCCTCGGCATTCACGCGTCAAATGCACCGCCTGCCTCATTCTTTCGCCTCTTAACTTTCCACGAACTGTTGATTGCTCCTGGTGCCTGAATACAATCTTCTTGTTCACTGCGCTGTCGTTTATACATTTTCTCCGACACCGGTGGTTTGTGTGGCTCCTTCTACGCTCATCGGTAAACACACAAATCATCCGGGGGAGGATCTTCCTGAAAATGTTCTGTGCAGAGAAAATAATCCATCTGCGTCCTTTGCCGTTCTAGAATTGATTTCAGCCCTTTTTTTTACTTTCAATATTAAGTACTTGCAACGAGATTTTGGCAGTTGAGCATGTAAATAAAAGAGCTCACGTGCAGCGGAGATGGTTTCGAAAGGCTCATAATTTATTACCCACCACAGTAGAATTGTCGCTGTTTTGTTCTGCATTGCTTTCGCCGTGTTGAAGTTAAGCTATTTTATGGATTCTAAGGGAAATGTTTTTCAGTGTCTAAATACTGTACGAAGGAGTTTCATCTTTTGAAAGCTGTATTCTCGATGAATCTGCCACCTTCATACCAAGAAGATATAATTCTTGAGTTATATTACCCACTGTGCGTGGAATTTACTTTTAGGTTTTGGAGTTCGATTCGAAATTAAGCGGGAAATATTAAGGATGTCAGTATGAAATATTAGCTATGAAATAAAGCGGGTGCGGCGCAAGCAGCCTATACTGTCATAAACGGCCCTCAAGATCGATCATCTGGCGGAAAGCGTGCGTGTTTGAGGCTTCTGCGCTTGATTTATTGGCGTCCGATTCGAACGACGATTGGAGTTCGTGGATTCCGGTCCCACTCATTCCTCACGGCCGGCGCATTCTGCCCGCTCTCTTAATTGCCCTTTGCTTGGGTGCCGCCTTTGCTGTCATATTATTGATCGTGCCATTACGACCCGAGACGAGATTGCAGGTTATGCATCCGACGTAACCAACAGCGACATGTCCAACTAATCGAAGACAAACTTCAAGCTAACCCTCTCCTAGGAACAGAACTCGCTTCATTTCATTAGTGGCAAAGTTTGCTTCAGCAGGCCACAGGGGCTGCACACTTCCGTGTTTTTGTAGTTTTTATATTTTTTTACCTATTAAGTTGAACTCGATGTCGTTATTATCTTGCTCTTTAAATTTTTTGCCCGATTTTCTGGAATGCATCTGTCTCTATAGCCGTATCGACTATTTTGAGGCTGTTTGTGGATGTCACATTCGCAGTTTTCATTCCCATGCGATCACGTTGGCAGTCGAGCCTTCCGGTTAATTTGGCTGCTTGTTTTTATACTCTTCATATTTTGGTGCCTCATCGCCCCTTTTTGTCCTATTTCCTCGACCTGTTCTACAACCCTTTTTCTAGGCAACATATTCTAGGCACACCATGGTACAGAATGCTACATGGTTCTGTTGTAGCCTGAAAACTGCTCATTGATTCTCCAAAGTTATTTCTGGCACCCGTGGTATCTAGCAGCGCTTCCTTTTACTTTTTTAGGAAAGTTACATTTAAGAAATGGCTGTAGATTACCATGCTCAATTATGCGAATTTTTTTTCCGGAGTGAACTGCAGGCTTCCCGGTCACGGCGCATCGCTGCTTGACTGATTGTAGGGTTCAACGCGCCGACGCAACGCAGGCGATGAGGCGCGCCGTAGTGAAGGGCTCCGGATTAATTTCGACCACCTGGGGATCTTCAACGGGCGTTTTTGCTTTTCGCCTCCATCGGAAAAGCGGCCGCCGCGGCCGGGAATCGAACCCGCGACGTCGTGCTCAGCAGCGCAACGTCTTAGCCCCTGAGCCACCGCGGCGGGTACGCATCGCTGCTGCGTCTCAGGAAGTGATTGCGTCATCAGCGAACGCACGGTGGCACGCGCTACTTAGTCGTTATCTCGCAGCGGGTCCCCGCCGCTGAGCGTGTTGTAAATCGTGTTTGAAACTCCCGCACAAATGTCACTTGGTTCAGATTAGCCACGCAACGAGCAAAATGTCTCACTGCCTCCGCCTCCCACTTTCGCCACACTATCATCTGCCGTTTTCTTTCTGTCTTCGCTCACTCCGTTACATCGCAGTCGCCATCGCCACCGCCACCGCCAAACCACAGAAGCGGCCGCCAAAGGGCTGAGTACTTAAAGGTCTTCTTTCGTATCTGGGACGCTTAACAAAGTGAAATCTATTAACCCCGAGCTCGGAGAATACAACAGACTTTAGAACCCATCGCCTGACACCTTCACGTATAAAACGGGTACTTTATGAACCGCAGAAGTCACCGGCACCTCGGAAATATTTTGTTGTGATCTCACCTAACTACGTGCGTGTTAGAATCGACAACGCGCCGGAATTTTCAATTGGCGTATATTTTCAGCGCCTCACAAGGACACGGGTCTGTAACACCAAAAAAACGGTATTACTGCGTTCTTATCAAGTCAGGACGAAAGGAACCCATGACCATTTGCTGCGAACATTAAAAACAAAGTCTGGTTGAAAGGAGGAAATGTGCATCTGCGAAACTTCTGCATGCTACCGACCCACGAGTGGTTTGTTTATGCACAAAGTAGATGGTTTCTTTGCTGGTAGCGCTTGAAAGCATAAATTCCTTAGATGCCGCGCATTAAAAAAAAACCAGCGGAGTTCTTTCTGGAATGTAGGAACTTTGGGAATATTTCGCTACATTTCCCACAGCATTTTCGAGTGTGGGCAGGCGCAGCGTGCCTCATGTCTTTGCAGAACATGGAAGACATCACTCAATATCGATCACGTTGTGCCAGTTCACGTCTGGAATTCGCAGAACTCCACCAGAATTGAATTTCTACTCTGGGTTGGCGGCACACGGTCTGGACTTTTTTCTTCGTTTCACATAGACAAGCCTTAGCTTCACCTGCCAACCGAGCGATTCCTAAACCAAGTTCTTCTTTCCTAGACATCCTTCATTTTGACCGCGTCTTTACGCCACCAGCATAAACAAACAAACGCGCTTTTTGTGAGGTTTTAGTTGGTTTCCTCTTTCTTTTGCATATGTGCTTACTGACGGTACAGTGCTTCTGCCACGCTCTTCTCTGTTCAAGCCTGAAAGAGATTTAGCTTCGGTTCCCAGTATATGTGCCCAACGTTTTGTTGCCAATGTACACATTAAGAGGAGAGCGACTACATGCACAACTTCATCCGATGTATAAGCGTCTGGAACTGTTGCGTGGTAAAGCGAACCAATGCGGCCGATCCCCTCAAGGTAGCTTGGCTGGCAATCGGGTTCAGGAGCGTTGCCTCCACTTCGACGTCGGAGGCGAAATTTACGCTGTTTGACCATGGCGAGTGTACGAAAATGACGGTACAGTAGCCGACTGGCTTGCGAATATACGAAAACTCAATTCAGCGGAGGATCGTCCTCCGACCCATTCAGAGCAAAGCATTACAATCTCCCCCAAAGACGAGCGCTTTTATAATCACAATTCCAACGGCCGAACATGCCGAGAGAAGTTTCAAAGCACTCAACACACAAACAAAAGCACACACAAGCAAAAGCACTCTCACTGAGTCAGAAAGATAACTCCGACACAGCGCACAGCTATATATTAGTCCGACGCGCGGGTTCTGTAGGGTCCTTGGACTGCACCACGATCTCGAGGCCGCATGCACTGCCGGGCATGTGCCAAACACCCCGGGTTATTTGCTATGCGGACTTCATCACAGAGCACTGCGCCGCCGCGGAAATGTCCGCCGGAAAGTGACGTTGGAAGCAGTTGAAGTATGGACGCTGCGTGAACACCCAAACCCCATAGTCGATTCATAATAAAGCCCGCCGATTCATAAGCAATAAATGACCAGATAAAGAAGATCCACGCGCTTAGGCAAAGCCGTAGGCTAACGTAACTGTTACTTCATAGCGAGAGGTGAGCCGAAGCCAAGAACAATGCCCCGACGGGCGAGGTTACAATACAGGACTCGAGCAGAGCGACAACATCGATTCGCTGCTCTAACAGGAATGGTTTACAACGCTTGGGAGCTCTATTTATACCCGAAAGCGGTAACGGTCAAACGCCAACACGCTGGAACACGCACTACACCTCTTTCCCGAGTTCGTAAGCTGTTCATAGCCTCGGGCACGTTGAGTCCGAGAGAGGGGGAGAGAGGAGGACTCCGTTGCGATCACCGGGGCCTGCCTCTGTGTCCTTGAAGAGCGTGGAGACGAGCCGTGCAGGCAGCCGCCGAAGTTCAGCCGCCGCAGGCAGCCGAATGCGCAGAGAGCGAAGCGTCTGACGAGGCTTGTCGCTACTTGTCCCCGACATGATTGCGCCTGTTTTCGAAGGCGCACGAGTGGCTTCGCCGCACAGCCGAGGAGTGATGCGGGGAAGTACTGCGGCGCTGGCCGATTCGTAACAGCAGGTAAGGAATGAAGTGTCTCTAGGAGTTCCTCAAGCGGCAGACGAGGGGACGCTGGGCAGTAGGGTGTTGAAGACGCCGACACTTGCGAGCTTCGAGGAAGTTTCTAGGTTATTAAAATAAGACAACGACTAGAGACATGAGCAATATTAAATATTCTGGTAGTCTTCTTGAGGGTGTGGCCATATACTTCAAAACCGGTGAAATTTGCGCTTTCTTCCCTTTAACGTATCTAAGCACTTACTACGCGTCATATACCGCCCTATCTCCCTCGCAGCCCTCCCTTCAATGCCTCCACCGCCTACCGCTCGTAAATTTGCTGAAGCGCCTGACTACCACACGTGCCTCGTTTTAACTAGAGCATTCCGAGAAATTCCCTTCTTTACAAGGTGCACTTCGTGTTGATTCCGTAGCGAGTCAAGAACTTTTACGGTACTTTCTCCAGTATCGCGCCTTCACGATTGGCGAAGACGGACAATATGAAGCTGCCTTCTCCACCATTAAAGGAACAGCACGATCTTCCCTTTCCTTAGCAGTCTTTATTTTGTCTCATACCACTGGTTTGGGAGCTGCAGCAGTCACTGTGCATACATCTCATCATATAGGCTCCTCTCGGTATCCTACTCCGTTCTGGGCAAATTACATTTAACTAGACACACGTGGCACGGCCACCCGAATCGTGTTTAATGGACAGAGTTATACTTCCGTCCCAACAACTACATCCTTATGCCTCAACACCCCCCCCCCCCCCTCTTTTTCTCCCACAACATATGTCTGCTCCTACAACATTCCTTACGCAAACGCATACGTGATTTCAAATCAACCCGCATATGCACCCCTAACCGACATTTGTCCAGGTTGTAGCAATCTGTGCTCCAAAGTCCCCCGTTCCTCCGCGTGATATAAAATCTTTTGGGGGCGATGTCGTAAGCCTAAAAGGCGTCGCGAGCACTTGGTGTCTCATACAGCTCCACAAGCTTCTTCAAACCACGCTTACGCCGATCGCAGTCTTGAGGAGGAGTGTTTGGTGACGTCAACCCAATGAATGTTCTGGCCCGTTCTAAGGAGGAATTAACGCTTAATTCTTCAAGGACACGCCCTTTTCTTTGTTGCTTCTGCGGATTTTTTACTCTGTCTGTTGCCAGTGATGGGCGCTCATATACACGCCGATTGCAAATTTACTTGCCGGCTCACATGCTTACTAGACTGTTTTGTGGCTTGCTTGTTCGGGAAGTTTTCTTTTTTCTTGTTGCAAGTCATATCATTGAAAATAATGTCCCTAATTCTGTGATTTAAAACCGACTCGTTGAATATGGTGCAAGCATTGTCATCCACAAAGTCATCCGAAAACTACGTCATCAATCTCGTCCTTAAGACCATTATCTCTGCATATGCCTCAAAACTTGAACTGACTGTGTGTTGGGTCCCTGGCCACTCTAGGATAGCCGGTAATAAGACCGCCGATCAGATGGCCGCTGCTGCTGTACTTACAAATACACTGCGCATACCAACAGTACCCTACACTGACCTCAAGCCCCCCATCAGAAAGCACCTTCGCAATACATGGAAACCACACTGGAATACGGAGACAGACAACAAGTCACACCTAATAAAACCACACTTGGGACCATACAATACGGACACGTGCAACAGACACACGGAGGCCAGGTTACGGCCAGGTTACGGATAGGCTACATGTTAGCCAGGTTACGGATAGGCCACACGCATGCGACGTACTCGCACCGGCTCACTGGGTTTCCAAGACCCGTGTGTAGCAGGTGTGGGGAGGGCCTATCCGCAGTCCAGATCGTAATCACATGCAAGGCGCTCAACACAACAAGACGCAGACACTTCAGAGAACTATGCAGACAACACATTCCGCTACATCCATCCTTGTTTTTGGGTGACAATGTCATGGTTTCTGTAAAACGCGTTTTTTATATTTGTCTGATGTTAAGTTTGTAAACCTCATTTCCTATCATGCATAATAAAAACTGGCCCTATACACCAGCCATCGCCATTGCTTTTAATTGATTTTACGGTTATTCGGGCTTACACGTTTTATTACAACTTTTTTTTGTTATCTACTTTTGTTTGGCGCTCTTTGCCCACGCTGGCCTTGCGCCAAAAAAATCCAACCATCATCATCATCGCAGTCATCAAGTTTGTTTTCGTATTTCACGCGCTCAATGGCTGCTTCTGTGAAAGACGGACTGCTGTTTTAACGGTACCGTTCGCAGCCCCTTTTTTCAGCTAATCGCAGAAGCAATAATACTACCGTTGCAACGGAACCACGGTATCGGCCTCATATTCAGTAGCTCTGCTCCAGACACCCATCAGCAATGAAATAGCCAAAAGTTGTTTATTATTCCTAAGTTTCATTATTTGTCTTCGGCGTGCTTGTTTGCGAAAGTGTGCCCTGAGGTCTTCGGATTGAAGTATCCATCTTGCGGCTATTGAAAGTGACATTTTAAAAAAACCCGCGCACAGTGAGATTTTTGAGGCGAGAACGACATTCCACAAGGGCGTGCAATCTGGTAGCCAGTGTGAAATCTCTTCTAAGCTGCAGTACGGGAGATTTGTTGCATGTGAAGCCCAAGGTCGCTTCCACGGAGACCTCCTTGAAAGTGAATGTTCCCTCCACTCGCCTGACGTTGAGCAAGCGTCTAAAGAGTCACCATTTGTCACCATTGGTCATCGTCCATGAGCAGTCCGCCCGACGCACGAACGATCCTCTAAGGTGACTAGTATAAAGAGTGATCGATTGCCTGAGAAGTTGCTAGGGGAGTCTACATACTCCATATTTGCGCATAGTTTTGTTTACCATCTGCATTGCCAGCGTATCTGACTGTGTGCCATAAAGCGTTTACTATAGATATTTAAACACCCAATGCGCTAAGCGGAACGGAAAATGTGACAGTAATTTTAACACGGTTCTCCTGGGTGAGAAATAGCGGGACGTGAGCGGAGGAGCTCTAAGTGTGGGCAAAGCATGGAAAAGGCTTAGCAAGGCTCGAGAAGGTTGAATAATATCAAACAAATTTCGTGAGCCGTAATTGGTTGAATATTTTCCCGTAGCTATGGAGTTCGAGACAAACTCTGTCGCTCTATACAGACCGAGGAACAATCAGGCAGAAGTTTGGTGGGCGCCCGAAGTTTTTTTGTTTGTTTGTTTTAGTAATGATTTACTCAAGTTGCACCGGTGAGCATAACGGGAGATTTGTTTATTTCAATCTATATCAGAAGTCGTTCGTTAAAAACGCGGCGCGCCATTGTAAAATTCGTCCAAACCCCCCCTCCCTCACGTAAAGAGGCTAAGCGAGCAGCCAACTGTATAAAAGTCGGCGCCGTAATTGATCCACTGCTCTTATGAAAATTCTCTGGGACAAAGTTTACTGTCCCGAACTACGTCCAGCGGCTGAGTAAGTTACTTGCGCCAGTAACAAAAAAAAATGCGTGCATTTTGAACGCGCCAGTTCAGCGCGCACGCATTCTTGAGTGTATCCCTGCGTTAGCTACAGGAACCAAACTATGCCGACACCATTCATCGTCTGTGCGTCGTGTACAAAGCGCAAGACGCGGAGCGACGCTTGTCCGCCTCTCACACGAGCGTTCCGACGGGCGCCCAGCCGTCCATCTCCGCTCAGAAGCTTTTCTTCCAAAACTTCACCCATTCCTCTAAGCCATGAAATTGTAGCAAGCAGTACGATGCTTGGCATGTCTACTCAGCTGTCTCGAGAGAGAGGAATTTTATTGAAATGAAATAAACACAGAAAGGTCGGCCTGACGGTAGTATATCTGGCCAGCTATTCTGTGTGTGGGAAGGGAAAGTGGAGGAAAGAGTGTGGATAGAGGACGAGAGAGATGAAGATGGCGGAGAAATAAATAAAGGGCTATGTATAGAAGATGCCTATACCGATGCGGTGTATGTGTTAAAGTTAAGCCGGACGGGCCTCACCTACAATATCTCTGAGAGGCCACTGCTGCGCAGAAATGTCAGCACAGCTTTAAATGCCTTGTAGGTACTCTTCGCGTCTGGCCAAGGTCCCAGCAGCACTTCCTCCGACACCACACGACAGTCCAAACGGGCCAATGTTCTCACTAATTGTTCTCGAGGTTGCGCATAGCGTGGACAGTGGCAGGGAACATGCGAAATAGTCTCTGGTACATAGCATGTCTCACAGTTGGGGTCTCGTAAAGCCAATGAGGTGCTTGTAGCGACGGGTAAAGGCTACGCCAAGCCGTAGTCGGTGAAACAGCGTGGCGTAGTTTCGCTGAATACCAGGAGGTAACGGAAACTTGCAGTCGGGGTCCAGGCGGTGTAGTCTTCTATGACGATTGTCAGGGTGGGACCAGTGACTCGCCGAGGCGTGGCGGAGAATGGTAAACAGAAGGGCGGTCGTGTCCGTCCTTGCGAAGGGCAGACGTACAACATCTGCATTTGCAGAAACCTTCTTTGCCTCCTGGTCTCACTCATTGAACGAAAAATAAAAGAATTACAAAAATGACAGAAACCCAGTTACTCCCAACAATGAATCGCATTGTTTAGTATACAGCTCCCTTGTTGAGTTAGCACTAGCCCGAAAGAAAACACGTACCCAAAAAAGGCAAAGGAGTCCCACTAAGATCTTTCTAGCGGAAAGCTACGAATAGTGGATCAAAATTAACCCATTTAGGTCGATCGCGATGAGAAAGCCGTTGCCCATCAACTCATTGTTTCCTTCTTGTACGCTTGGTGCACACGGCTACTTTTTTTTCTTGATTTTTCGGCCCGTGCCCGGTACCGCTGACCGCTCCGCGATATGTCTCCGAGCTATATATCGACCTCCCAAGATTGCTGCGGTGTTGTGCACGCGGACAATGCCGCCTCGAACTAGTGTGAGAGTAGGAAAAAACCAAAAGGTGCGTAAAATGTTGAAAATGCCCGAAATCGGTAAATGTGCCTTTCTCAATTCTTTTATGTCGCCCGCTTCTACATTTTTGAACGCTTCTACGTTGTACGCTGTGTTTCTATCTTCATCGTCTTCAGTATTTATGTTACTTTTTTGACACCATATTCGACTTGTTTCCCGAGCGTAGGCGTTTGTACCTTTTGTTAGATATCTGACAATTTTTTTCTAGATAGCGTAAGGGGCCCTTGTGGAAAAAAATTACGGCGTCGTTACACGGACAGAGCGCAGATTTTGTGTAAGCGCACTCTCTCTCCTATCTGTGCCATAGCTGTTTAATGTTCATTTTTTGAAAAGCCATTCCACGTCTTGCAAACCAAGAAGGTAATCAATTTCGCGGAATCACCGTCGCAGGATTGGATCTAGTCCTCAGAATCTAAATGCACGTCCCACTTACTCCAACGCGGGCTCACATAGAGCAGGCGTAGCCAAAGGGGTTGTCGGTGAATTCGCGATCGAAGATAGTGGTCGCAGGTTCGTGCCGTTGGGCATTTTGTACAGGTCGACGTCTACGACTTCCTAGCGGGCCTCCGCCAAACGTGGTTCTCGTTCGGCCGGTGAACTTAGTGCGTATTAGGGCGCGGAACTGCGCAGGACGGGAAACTGGTCTTGTTGCTATTCGAGCAGCATGCTTTTAAACGTCTCCGGGCCTTCAAAGACCATTTCCGTGCTTACTACTTTACATTAACAGAGTGAGGAGAAAAGATATGCTAGGCAAATAAAAGAGCAGCAATAAGAGAACAAATATGCGGCGTCGAAAAACAAAAGAAAAACAAAAGAAGCTGTGATTAAGGCCTACATTCGGGCGCTGAGGAACCCACACATAAATCTTGGAGCTTAGTATCACACACATTTATGCAGCGCGATACCAGAACACGCGATATTAAGTCTTACCGCCGGACCTGCGACGCTTTGCTGTAGGCAACTGGATACAAAACACACAAAGAAAGTAATGTTTGCTTCCAAGGACCTCGTCCAGCCCTCAAGCAAAAAAAAGAAAAAGACAGAACAAGCTTTGGTACCAGCAACCTCTCGTCATTCCTGCGCCTTGGTACTAGGATGGGACAAAGTTACAACCCTCCTCCTCGTCTCACTCGGCAGAGAGCAACCAATGCTGTCTCTCGTTGGCTTTCCGTTCACGATAAAAATCACAACGGGGTAGGTTAAATGTCGTCCTTGGTAGAGCACACCAGACGCAGTGGGGAATCTAGCCAACCTTGGGTAAAGAGGAAGCTAATTGTGCAGACAACCCTGTTACGTCCTCGGAGCAGCCCAGACTTTTCTTGTTTGTTCAGCCGGAAGTTGGCTGAGGTATTTAAGGGAGATGATCCTGGCATAGAACAGCGGCAGCCTGCGTCTTAGACGAAATGCATCTGTTGTTTTACTTTTTATGGGGAAAAAATTCGAACTTTCTTTGTAGGTTTTTTTTATTTTGAAATTGCGTAGGAGTCGATCTCACACCGACACCGAGATCGCATCCCAGCCACAAAACAAAATTTCCCGACAACCGCGAAACCCTGAATTGGCAGAGAGTTACATTCGGCCCATTCCTTCGTAGGGTTCCACGTTTCCTCTGCTTGAAATAGTGACGGGTGCTATTTTTTTTTTAATTTCGCTCTGGAAAGACACAAAGCCCCGAAATCATCTCAGCGGCTCGTCTCTTGATATTCTTAAGGCCTCTCCTTGTTCCTCATATTCCTGGCCCCTGCGATACATCGCTTCTCTTTGCCCTTTTTCATTTCCTTTTCGGAGCATGGTTAGATGTTTAAAAAGGCCATTTTAATAAGTAGCTTGATTGATTGATTGATTGATTGATTGTAGGGTTTAACGCGCCGACGCAACGAAGGCGATGAGGCGCGCCGTAGTGGAGGGCTCCGGATTAATTTTGACCACCTGGGGATCTTTAACGTGCGCCGAAATCTCGTACACACGGGCGTTTTTGCTTCTCGCCTCCATCAGAAAAGCGGCCGCCGCGGCCGGGAATCGAACCCGCGACCTCGTGCTCAGCAGCGCAACGCCTTAGCCACTGAGCCACCGCGGCGGGTATAAGTAGATTTGGGCTTGAAAGCTTGCTGATTGCTCCAGCTAGACTACATTTAGCAGCGCTTTGCCGTGACGGATATTCGGAAACTCGTTAACTGTGGGGAAGCTTGCCTCTCGAGCGCCAACTACGCCGCTCTCGAGCCACAACAGACATCAGGCTGCTCACGTGACCTAAAAGGCGCTAGTGACGTCATAATAAGCGCCATGTATTGGCCAGATTATTAGTGAAGCGAAGTGTCGGTGGTGTGGACACTGAACAATTGGTACACAATTAGTAAATGTATACTTACATGCTAGGTTCATCGATGCAGACGAGAAGCCGTCGCGATGACAGGTGGAGGGAGGGAAAGGAAAATAGAAAGGGAGAGAAAGAGACACAAATAGGTTGCATTGCCTGCTTTGAAAGTAAAATACAAAAAGTCGTATTGTGCGAAAACTGAACAGTTCTTCCGCATAACGCTACAACTTAGAGTAGTTGGTACAACATGTCTTCGAAATTTCGACAACAGCGTTATACGTGACTGGAGCCGAGCATGAAAAAAAAAAAGAAATGCTCACCCAGAGCAAAGCACTTCCTTCAACTTGCAACAGCTAAAGATTCTCTGAATCTTTTAAGCGAGTTTTTTTTCTGAAGACTTGTTTCGCCGGCCGTTTAAATAGTGAGCATCGCCGCACCATGATGCGTAAAGAACTATCGTATAACAGGTTCGATGCTCGAAAACATGGTTAGGAACAAGCTTCTAGGACGCGCTGAACGATGAAAACTGGGCGGGTAATTTGAGTTGAATAAGATTACGTTTGAGTGACGCTCCTGTTATCTCCTTCTTAAAGAGGTGATGGGTGCGTGGTGCTGTTGACAGGGGTTGGACGCATTGCATCCCAAGGGATCAGCTCGTAATTTGCTTGGATAGATTGCGAATGAATTGGAATTGATGGCCAACAGAGCCCGTTTTTTTTTTGCTGCAGCATAGGAGCAGCGACTCTTGTCTTGTGGCACCAAGGGTGTGTGTGAGTTACCCCTCATTTTTGAGTATGTACGCAAGAGGAAACAAATGAAGAAGGAACAAAAATTGCCATTGCCAATAAAAGATCTACGCACACAGAACGGGGGGAAACCACTCAAGTTGAACCACGTGGCCCAAGTGAAGCCAATCAAGCTGTACCTAGCCGATTTGAAAGAGAAGTCGAAAGGAACAAAGCCAAGCGTAAAGCTCTGAGCTAAATGGGTGGCCATAAAGGATGATGTCGGAAAAGGCTGCAGACAGCGAAGCCGCAATGTGGCAAAGCGAGTTTGCTGAACATCTTACAAGGATACACTACCCCCCTTCAAGGCCCTCAAGTATATCGCCCACTGGTCTGACCACTGGCCCATCATCTTACGTGATGGAAAAATCCCAAATCAAGCCCGAGTGGGTCCAAGACAGCTTCTACTGAAAGTGAATACGGAGATTCAAAGCTTGAAATTTATACTCTGACCTTTTATCGAAAACTCCCTTCGGACACTTGCCCAGGCCTTACGGTGTAGGCGGCAAGCGCTGCTGTAGACACCGCCATTGCTGCGTAATGTGCGTGCGACGTGTGTTGCTGTGTACTCTCTAGTTCCCAGGATGCAGTGCATGCTGGCCGATGAACGGGTAATTTGTCTGGATCTAATGTTAGGGTTCGCGCGTGACACAGCGTTGCAGGAAACAGGAAGTTATAAATGGTTTAAGACATGTGTGCTTTTTGTGATTGGTCTGTTGCATTCATTTCCACTTACCTGCAGGTTCACCCAGCGGTGGTTCACTAAAACTTCTGCTTTCTTTGTGTGTGTGTTTTGTGCAGGTATGTACATCGTCCCTTGCGACACGTTTTTGTTAAACGTGTATTTTATTTATTCTGATAAAAACCTTCTAGTCCATATTTTTAGTTAAGAAAAACACCGCCGATGTTGGTTACAGCCTTGTGTTTTGACTTAAATTTGCCCAAGGTTTCACTTCAGTAAACAGTGTCAGTCGTACGAACAGGGTTACATGTGCGAGCGGTTGAAAACGTTGTTTGCCTATATGTACATCGTCTTCATACACGTTTTTTTGCTAGTTTTTGTTGCAGTCGTTCGTTGCGCTTGAACTCAAGTAGGGTTTAAAAAGCGACGCGTTAAAAATCCCGACCCCATAAAGTGACTGCGAAAATTCAACCTCTGAACACTTACCGCGGACTCCCGTCCAGGCACATTCCATGCGCGAAGACCTGGTCATGGCTGTTTGCATGCAAAGCACGCACCGGCCATGCCGCGCACAGTTCGCTGTGGAACTTTGTCCGGCAGTTTTCCGATTCGAAGCGAGAATTACAGTGGTGGGGCCAGAGGTTGAGCAACAATCGGAACTCTTTCGCAACTTAATTAGCTGGCTTCGTCGTATAGCATTTTGTTTCCTTTCTGTACTTTTTGGAAGCGGCTCGGCGCGGAAAGAAGTTTCCACACTTAGATGAGGATCACCAAACTTAGGTCCTCGGTATTTTTGATAATATAACTACTATTGCCTTTTCCAACTATGTGAACCACACGGTTTCTTTTTTTTACAATTTGCTTTGTGAACGCCTTTTAACGCGGGAAGCCTTTTTGTTGCAGTGTTTGCGTGCCATGAGGCATTGAAACGCAAACATCTCGCATTCTTTCGCTTGCACAATGAGTTTGATACCAAAGTATTTATAGAATGTACGTAATGGGAGCAAGGTGAAGGATTTTGATCAATTAGAAAAATTATAAATACGCAAATGTGAACAAGCGTATATTTGAGGCGCACAGACGTAAAGCACAACGTAAACAAAACAAAAAAAAGATGTTGAACGATTTCGGGAATGATTTTATTTACTTATTTACTTATTTATTTATTTATTTATTTATCTATTTATTTATTTATTAATTTGTTTATGTTTGCTTGTTTGTTTCAATTGCTTTCCACCGTCCAAAACAAAATGCGCAGATTTGAAGAGAATATTATTTTGTCAAACATTTTATTATTTTTCCGTCGTAGAAATATTCTGAGCTCTCACACGTATCCCTCGTGTTTATTAAAGTTCGAGAAAGGGCCTGTGTCATGCAGCTATTGTGTCAGAAAGATTTATTGTGTAGTAATATATTTGGATCCTGTCTCTAGAGAGCAAGGTGGATTCTTTATCAGTGAAATGCTGCCTGCCTGTTTTTAGCGCCATAAGCATTGTCAAGGTCGGAACAAATATATTGAAATGTCTGAGAGGGCACCGGGCGAACAATAGCATCGTTCAGTTCCAGGCGTAGGCGGAATGAATGGTCACTGTTTCGTACGTTCCTGTGTTTATGGGACCGTGAACGGCGGGCTACAACTCAAGGCACATAACTACGGGCCGCTCAATGACCCTGCTTTTTGGAGCTTGAGTGAGCGAAAGCTAATATCCAGGAAGCCATAATGGTGGTAGTTTTATTTTTTTTTTTTTTGTCTTGTGGAGGTAAAAAAGCAGCTGCTTTATGGTTGGCATTCCGTCTAAGGAAACGCGTTCGGGCTTCCGGAAGACAGTGCTCGTTGAAGCGTGAGCGAAGCTGCATTATTTGTGTGGGGCCTCTTCAGCCCTGAAGGCAAAATCTGTTCATACAAAACCATCGGCAACAAAACCAAAAGCTTTGAGTAGAAACTTAGGAAAAATGGGCAGTGCCGCAGAAACTCAGGGAATGACGGCTGGAAACAGCGACGTCATTGAAAACGAAGCAGCGGGACTTGTGCTTCTCGGCGCGCTGGGGTGACAAGATTTCAGCCCGGCGTTCTAAAGCTCGTTTGTTTTTCTTTTGGCTGACATTTTTCTTTAAACACTGGCTTCAGTACTATCCTCCTTGATAAAAATAACAATAGTAACATCAGCGTCATCAACAACAAAACAGAAACAGGAAGACCTTCCAATTCAACAACATTGTTCCATACACAAGACACGCCTGTTTTCGTTTTGTGCGCCTTTAGGCAGCCTTCCCGCTCTATCGACGGTTTTTACAAGGCGAGCGGCTGTCGGCTGTTCGCGAGGACGGCTTGTGGCGCGAAGTCTTCGTCTGCGGTGTTTGAAGGGGGAAGTTGTGATACGTGTCTACATACGCCGTTAAAGTTCTCTAGCCGGAAGTACGGCCGGGTAATCAGCTCCGCGAAAGTATTAACTCTCCCCTGTTGCTGCATACGTTATGCTGCAAAAATTGTAATCTTGATAGAGTTCTCGAGACGGCTAATAAAAATAAAACAAAGCAGTTTCTGGGACAGCTGCGGAGCTGATTGATAGAAGTGAGCCTTAGTTTTACGCTGCAAAACGCACGTCTGAATTCTAAGGAACTAGATGTTAAAGAGTAACCGTCGCTTAAAATTTTTAAGGCTGAGAACAAAAGGTGGAACGTTCCAAAATAATATCATTGCTGTTATGTCGGCAACGCTCCAGACCTTTCTTTAATATCTATAAAGGCGACGCATTTGCCACCTGGTCTGTCAGTAGCAACGTAATAGCTCGATAAAAAGTACCGTTTTCTGCTTGGTGGCACTCTTTGCACTGAACGTTTACAGTCATGGACAATTGAAATAGGAACCGCGGAACGCACGGCCGGAGATACCGGTGCCGTCACCTGGCAGCGGCCGTGGAAAAAACACGGACATGCGCCGTTGAGATGTCGCAAGCGAGGGTGCATGCCCCACACCGATATGTTGCGCTCTGCTTGTTCGCATGCTTGCCTTGTCTTCATGCTGCAAGAGCGCTGTAAGCACTGCAAGCGCCGCCGCAGGTATTGGTCGTGCTGAGAGCAATGCGGCGCGTAATTGCTTGCAGCTGCGGCCAGTGTTTAAGTGGGATACGCGTGCACGCTCTCGGAAAGCATACTGCAGAGTTAATCATGTTTTCTTGAAGAAGCAAAATTCACCATCTTCCCGTAAGGGAACCCTGCGTAGTATGCGAAGCAGCCATGGGGTCAACGCAAGTTCCCATTTCGTAGTTCCAGGCGCCCCCAGCGGAGTATGCAGCGGCTACCGTCGTGCCTCTAACCCTAAGCTGCTTCGCATTATCGCGCGCGGAGCCGCAGGTGTTGACATTCGTTGCGCAATCCCGGAGAGGAGAGGAGCTTCGGAGAGGAGAGGAGGAATGCAGAGAGGAGAGGAGCGTCGGAGTGGAGAGGAGGAATGCCGGAGAGGAGAGGAGATGAGACAAGGAGAGGAGAGGAGGGGGAGGAGGATGCGCATGCGCAGTGGGGTTGTGGACGCCGCACAACGGCGGCAGCACAACGGCGGAGGGAACGGGCGCGACCATAAGCTGCTTCGCATCTAAAACAGCGCACAGAAATGGAGAAAAAGAAAGCATGCCGCATAGCTTCTTGTGGCATTGTATTGTGTTGCTTTCGCGGTGGATGGTCTCGAGCATCGAACAATGAAATGGCCACATGCTTTCACATGCTTTTCAGCAGTTCCGAAGGCTTGTTCGTCGTGTAAATCTGGCTGTTAAGAAAACAACACTGCGAGGGGTCGCTTGGATAGTCCTCCCACTCTACATTATCTTTTCACGAACAGCACGAAGTTGCTGAAGAACACGCAGGCAGGATGCCTGCCAATAGGTGCAGGGTTTCTAGAGACAACTGAAGTGCTTGAAACCACAAGAAAATGTTGGCGATTCTTCATCACTCCCCCTTCCACAGCAGAGACGCTTGGAGCATATCTTATGTTCCCGACGTTGGTGCCTGGATTCCCCCTGATTATCTCGCCTGATTTGCAGGTGTCGGCCTTCCGTCCCGGAGCATAAAAATTAGCCTAATATTTACTCCGGTCATTGGTGTACTCACTCTAGCCAACCGCAATCCCAGTATTCGCCAACCATTTCGGTGAACACAAGTGACCGGTGACCCCAACGAAGTGTTGTTGTCTTGAAGCACATATTAATTTCTTTGTTTGGTGTTTGCGCCTTAACAAAACAAGACAATGCTAAGGGGAAGGTTGGAGACTGGCAGCAGGCAATGGGAGATTGCTAGAAATTGCAAGGGGGCTTCAACGGCCCCGGACGCTGATGACTTGCGTTCTGCATTGCTATAAATGTTCAGGCAACCAGCCCATGCATTGACAATGTTTTGGAAACGCTGAGGCTGGCAGACAGTCATCGCCACCAGTGGTCAGTGGACTTGGCTACAGGAACACAACGGGTGTTGAACAGCGTAGCGACCGTAGAAAAGCCGTTGCAATGCTTAGCCGGTTCGAAGCTAGAGTACAGAAGAGGCTTCAGCTTGCCTTCACACGCAGTGTGCAGAGAAAGAAAGAGCTGATTGCGTTTGATGTAAACGCAGCACCTTCTACGCTACCATTGTCTATTCTACGTTCTTGTAGGCTATGGCGACGTTCTAATTTTTTTCTTGCTCTCGCGTCTCACCAGGAAACTCGCCACTCGCAAAGGGCATCCCGGCATTCCTAGTTCATAGCGAAACGAGCGGCAAGCAAAGAGAAATAGATTCCCCGACTTTGCATTGCCGGCCACAATCACTAATTAACAAAGCTTGTGTTCGTGCTACCCCGTTCCAGTCTTTGGGCCAGAGCTGCATCCACGCCCTATGCAAATTATTCTAATGAGCGGTTTCGTGTCAGGCCACTCAGCAGCGGCTGAAAACAACGGCGTGTCGAAGAATCCGCGCTAGGTGCAGCGCTCATTACGAAAACGTCGTTACCGACATAAAACGCCGCCTGCAATCACCCTTTGCGGTCAGTGAACATTTAATCAAGCTTCTATTTTAACTTAACGTTTTCGGGAAGTAAAATTATCTAGAAATAGCTAAACAAGAAAAATGAAAGAATAATAGATACGTAGCTGCTATCACCTTCACAAAACCCTTTTCCCAGCAGCATAGCGAGCAGACTGTGTACTTCTGCTAGAAAATAGGGATAACAGGTTTATCTATGTCCACAGTTCCTTGACAATAACAGCATTTATAAACGACGTCGTGTTCACTGACAGAGCAGCTGAAGCTACTTCCACAAGGGCAGACATACTTTTGGAAAAAAAAACAGCCCTGATAGATGAAAACCGACGTTGAATACAACTACAAGGCTGTTGGCATTTTCTTGTTCTTTCGATGGTATACTGTTCAACTACACAAAACAAACATCAGTGGAAGAAAAAAAATAATGTAGGCTTTTAGGCAAAAAGAGCGAGGTAACATTATCGGTCTAAGATGTTTTTTGTAAACTTTTAAGCCTTGTTTTTGGATAGGGGAAAATCGATCTAGCAGACTCTGGTTAACGGAGACTCTGTAAAACAAATTGAATTTTTTAAACCAGATGTTCTCCGTGTCATACATAACTTCTTGAATAGAAAATATATCCCTATCTATAGTACGTATCTCTGTCGATATTTTAACGCTATAGTTCTAATGAGCAGCACAAAATAATCAACAATGAATCTTACACCGACATTAAGTCACACATCAGACAACACCGTCGCAAAACATGGCAAGCACACTTGAATGAACAGGCAATAAACTACACGTTATAAAGCCACTCTTGGGAGCATACACCACTGACACACACAACAGACACAATGAAGTTACCCTGGCTCGATTACGGATAGGCCACACGCATGAAGCACACTCCTACTCGCTCATGAGATCTCCAAGACCCCTGTGTAGCAGGTGTGGAGACGCCCTATCCGTGATCCATGTGCTGCTTTAATGCAAAGCACTCCACACAACACGACACAAACACTTCGCCGATCTTTACAGAGAACACAATCCACTACACCCAGCATTGTTTATAGCGGATGATCCCATGATTCCTCTACAACTCACCTTTAATTTTCTTAGCGACGTCAAGTTTTTACACCTCATTTTCTATCACGCGTAGTTTTTAAACCTTATTTCAATGCACGCACCGTCACAAGCTGCCCTTTTACACCAGCCATCCTCATTGTCTTTTACTGATTTTACTTTTGTTTTTGTTGAACTATTTTAGAGTTTACGTTTACATCTTCATACCTAACCACTTTTTTGGCGCTCTTTGCCCTAATTGTGCCTTGCGCCATAAACATCCAACCATCATCAGAATCTGGCGTGCTTGACATCCTACGCTTTTTAGAAAAAACAAATAATAGAAGCATCGAAAAGTAAACAAATGCCGGGAGGCATTCCATACAGCAGAGAGAGAACAAAACTGCATTGTTTACCTCTGGAAGACCCTAGACGACAAAAAATGTTTGTTTGCAGAAGGAGTGTATATAAAACTTGAATTTTATAAGCAGAATTTGAGGCCAGTTGAACATGAGTTGGGCAGGCATCCCTCTGGTAGTATTAAAGCTGCACGACAATAAATTTTCATCTTTTATCGCAGTTCTTGGGCGCATCCTTTAGTTCCGGTTCATGCCACTGCTTCGGCCCCTATGCTGTATATATTATGAGATGACCACACCAATGGGTCGAGAAGGCGGGGCAACACAAGGAGAAATATTTCATGAAGCCTCATAGCAGTCGAGTCCGTACGTCGTTGATAAGGCTTAGCTACTCGGGAAGCCGTTAGGATAAAGTGCAGGTGGATAAGAGGGCGAGAGAGAGAGAGAACAGGACAAAAAAGTCCTATTTTCAGGCATTGTGCTTAATATAAGGAACGAAATCAACTAGGATATTCCCTGCTCCTACTCTGAGGACTAGGCGTAAAATGTTTCGCCTTGTAATCCAATAGTATGCCTTGAGGAATATGGCGTGATCCAATGAAGCATGCGAAGCGGCTCTCCTTCGAAATTCTTTTAACAAAACTGGCTGTCCAGTCACATGCACTAGACAGTTCATAAAACAAAATTCCCGACGTCACCTGCTACACCCTACGTTGGACACCACACGTCGGATACGTTTGTAATACATCCTCCTGTCTGCATTCCAGACTATTTTTCGAATGGGCAGCATCAAAGAGTTAATAATTAATCGGTCGTGCTCAGCGTCGCGTGGTTTTAAAAAAAAATAAAACATCGAAACGTAAACAAAAGCTGGGAAGTATTTTTAGGAGTAGAAGGCGAATAAAACTGTCTTGTCTGACTTCTGAAATAACCTAAACGACAAGATAATTTTTGTTTCCATTGGTAGTGTATATGCTGCGAATTTTATGACAGTTGTACACGACTTCACTAGGTACCACTTCGGAAGTCATAAAGCTGCTCGGCAATAAATTTTCATCTTATTTTGCTGTTCATGTGCGCATCCCAAGCCTCCAACCCTTGCTGCGGCTTCGATGCGCTGTATATGTTATGAGATGACCACACAGAGGGGGCAGATGGCGGAGGAAGAGGAGAAATATTTCATGAAGGTTTTGTTGTTGCAGTTCTTGCAACTGGGCAGGCCCTTGGGATCGGAGTGCAGGCGAACGCGAATGAGAGAAGAGAGGGTAAAGGACAATACGACAAATAATTCAAAAAAAACTACATTTTGGTGCATTGTGTTCATTATAAGGCGCTAAATCCCCAAGGCTATTCCCCACTCGCACCCACAAGCTTTGTCTGTGGGCGGTAGCCTGGTTGTGCGGGAAGCCCTGTTATGCGGGTATTGATTGTCCGGTCGTGTACCGTGAAATCCCCGGATGCCACAGCGAATTAAAACAGCAGCCGGCTGTGCGGCTGGTGATCTGTTCGTGATTACCGAGGCAATCATAACAACACAGTCGAAGCCATACCGAAGCCATAATGCATACCGGCGTTCGCTTGGCTTCATCCACTGCGACTGATTCCGGCATATCCCCGGTGTCAGTGGAAGAGGCGATATTTTACGCCGGGTGTTTGGGAAAATCTGAGGCAAACCGTGAAGCCGTGTCGCGTCTGTGTTTCCCAAGGCCTAGACAGCTGCGACTGCACCGCAGTGTGCAATGAGTCTCGTGTATTTCATCTGCTGTCGTTGTGTCCTTTTGCGCAAGTGAACCTCCATAACGTGTGACAAAGTTAATGGCACGACTAGAAAGGCATCAAGCAAAAGCACCTGTACGCACTTGCTTTTGTTATGTTGTACTTTTGCGGAGTGGACTACACAAACTTACAATTCGCCTTAACGTATGAAATGTTCCCTAGCTGTGTAAGTGTGCGCAACGCTGTTTTGATAATATTTTAAGATTAACTGGGACAACTACTATGCACAGGAATTTTAAGTTAATAAAATTAATGTTTGTTGATGGTATAAAGGGAAACATAGTTGATACAAAATGTAAATTGAAACGCCGTCTTCCCCAAAAAAGACGAGCTGTCACTGGCCGTCGCGCGGACACACAGGAACCAACAGGCAATCATAATAAATACGCGCGCAGGCAAGCCTCCCCTTTTGCCCTGAAAAATGGGAAGTTGGGATTCATATTTTACGTGATGGAGCTACGCGTGTGCTTTGGTGGTGCATTAGTGGAAGGCGCGGAATTATTGTGGACGCAGAAGCGGACGTAAGATATGCGCCACACGGGCTCCTGCAATGCTTCCACAATAAGAATTTTCAGGCAGATGTAATAAAGAGTGGCTTATTCATGGCTTATTAACTTTTCAGATCGCTTGCCTTCTCAACCCACAGAGTTCTTCAATTAACAGCAGTTGCCAAACTCCACTTCGGAATCCGGGTGGCCGCCCCCCCTCCCTCCCCCCCGCCCTTATTTGTTGAAGCTGAGAGGCAAGTTAGAGGCAGGGGTATTGGCGCAGCACCGAGAAACCAAACACTGGACTTTGCTAGATATTTTCTTAGTCACACAATTTAATAAAATAAGGCTTGCTTTCAAATTTGAAAACGTAAATTAGGTATGTTTACTTATGTTTTCAAAGTTTTCTCTTTGTAACTTACGCCAGCAGCCTGAATCACTTGAGTACTACTACAACTTTGAGCCGACAGATGATAGGCTAGTCAACTTGCCCGTGGAGAGTTTCGCAAATGGTATATATTGAGTAACTCTGCTCAGTCCTCGCTGATTGTCCGTGGCGATTGCAACGACAAAAAAAAAATATCGCACGCAGAGAGCGGACACTTTTTCACGGCGAAAATGTTTACAAGACGACCATACTTAGTTGGAATGCGTCCTACCGATGCATATTGTACGTACTATCGGGATAAATTGAAAAACTAACAACGGAGCGCGTGGCTTTCAGTACCTGCCCCGAATACTAGTGACGGGTCGCGTATGCGCAGTGCGAACACATTACGAAAGTGTGTGTCCAACGTTGATATGGAAACACCGTCGCGCGGCGTGTGAGCGTTTTGGTTTGTCTTCCCACCACGTTCGGCGCCCGCTCACGCAAGCGCTATCTAACTTCCTTGCTGCGATGAGTGAAAATGGCGCACGAAGCTATATCCCTTTATTTTTTATTTCGGACTGAGCGCCAAACGGACGATAAAAATACGATGGTCTTTCCATATCAAGGTTGGCCACGAACTCTCGTAACTTGTTCGCACTGCGTAATCGACGCCCCGGGCCAGGATGCGCGGCATATAGTGAAAGACACGCGCTCCGTTGTTCGTATTTCAAGTTATCTCCCGATAGTACATGTGAATTTGCACAAAGGGTACCCCCCCCCCCCCCCTTCCTCGGTTTTTAAACTTTTTATGAATGGGTGGCGGCTGACCTCTGTACGACTCCGAATGAAAAAAAAAAACAATGTTTACGCAGAAGGCATAAAACTAAAAAAGGCCGCCACTTTCTTAACCTACTTTTTCCACGCAATTATTTGCATGCTATTTTTATATCGCAAACGTTTTTGGGATTAGCAGCCTTTTGGTCGGCGCAACAAAAGTTAAAAAAGCAAGGCATTGCGGGTACTTTTCTAAAAAAGTAATTTTGAAAGCAGAAAAAATCGCCACTGAAACTTTTGTGAAACGTGCGGTATCGAGAGTCTGCCCGAGCGTCCAGGCGCACACCCACAGACACGGCGAGGCTACTCTGAAGCCATTCAGAGGCTCACGTACGCCAGCGCTGTTAGCAAACGTAGAGGGGCGATTTCTGTCTTCTATAGGGTGCACCTCGAAGGGGATAGGGCAAAGCGAAGAACAGATAGCTGCTCGAGAGTGTCTGGACATCCTCTCCAAGCATGATGAACAGAACTATGTTTTTGTTGCTAAAGCAGCAGTAACAGCACACTAGGTAATTTATATACTTCCGGCAATTAACAAGGTCTCTGCCTGCCAATCAGAACCGTCTACGCGGCCAAATCTTCCTTCAAAACGGAGACGCTTCAGATGGAAATACAGAATTTCAGAAATGTTGTCATGCTTCTAAAACCATCCTCAATTAGATTTTTTTGTGTGATGGTATGCCAAGCTCAAAAATCGAGTGAAGGGCTACTTGATGGGGGTTTCAGAGCTGGTGCCCTAAGGCGGCGGCGATCATTGAAAACTAAAAAGTATAAGTGCAAAAATGGCATGTGATCTTTACTTGAAAAACCCGTTTAGTGCATCGAAGCAACCAAGAAAATTTTCCGGTATGCTTAGAAATTTCTAAGGACGTGAAGTTTATAGCCTAGTTGTACCATCTGCTGACCTGTTGTTGAGCTTTTATGTGGCTCTCGTCAGGCCTCTAGCGTGACTTCATCTATAGCCGCTTCCTCTAGTCAGAAGTTCCAACGGGCGGCATTTAAAGCTTCTCTAGCGTCTTTCCGGGGTACAAGGCCCTCCTGCGTCACTGTAGCGATGTGGAAGGAGGCGCTGAGCCCACACGGCGACGTACACAAGACGCGTGCAGAACGTTCTACGGTTCATCGCACTATCTTACTACCCTCTCCTGCGCTGCCATTTTGCCTTCCCGGTGCGAGCTCCGAATTTATGCGCTATTCTGTGTACCTCACAACGATGCTTAGAACTATCTAAGAATGTGAACGAAAAAGCCTAGTTCGACCTTGTGTTGTCCTGCTGTCTAACTTTCTGCTGAAATTTTCGGCCGTGCCGGTGACCACGTAATTAGCCCCGTACAGCGCCCCGCTAAGCTGGCTCTGCTCGCTCGCCATTGCCAGGAGCCTCCTGTTTACCTGCTGTCGAGATTTTACTGCGAAGCAGCATACGCCTAACCCCCACTGTTCATTGCGGTGAAGCCGCTTTACTCGGCACCGTTCCAGCGCTCCTCCACGGCACCACCGACCCCTCTTTCACTACACTTATTCCCCTCGCCACCACCGATGCCTCCTTCACAAATTCCGCATTAGGCTGATAACGGTGGCAGTGCCATTGTCGGATCGTTGATTGATAGATTGATTGTAGGGTTTAACGCGCCGACCCAACGTAGGCGATGAGGCGGGCCGTAGTAAAGGGATTAATTTTGACCACCTGTGGATCATTAACGTCCGCCGAAACCTCGTACACACAGGCGTTTTTGCTTTTCGCCTCCATCATAAAAGCGGCCGTCGCCGTCGGGAATCTTCAACCCGCGTCCCCGTGCTCAGCAGCACAACGCCTTAGCCACTGAGCCACCGCGGCTGGTCGTTGTCATATGATTGCGTAGGATCAACACAAACGTGAAAGGAAGTATAAAACTGAAAAGCCCCTGGCGCCGAACTTGTAGTCGCCGCCGCTGCTGCCTCAAATTCCACTTCTTCGAGTAGCTGCGAGTATCTTCCGAACGAAGAGCAACTTGTCCGCTTGGAACGCCGACGTGAGCCCGTAATTTTTCTTCAGATTCAAAGGCTTTCCGAGCGACATCCTCGCCGTTGTACTTCACGTCTATAAACACGTGCCCATCACCAGTTGCCTGTTTATGCACGCACCAGAGCATAACCGGCGTATACCCATCACCAGTAGCGGGTCGGTCACGCACAGCTAGGCATCATGCCGGTACCGAAGACGTGCCCATTGTGCTAGTGGGAGATTTAATGCCGAAATCTCACACCTCAATGCGACTTATCAGCTGTCCTCCATGGTTGAGCGGTTTGTGCTTGGTTTAGCTGTGTTACCAAGGGCCTACGACGCCCACATGTTTGTGAGCTAGAATAAAGCTCGAGTACTTCCCGGTTTTAACTGGCTATTGGACGGACGCATGTCTTTCGCTGGGAGGAAAAAGAACGGGAATTGAAGGAGCGTCCATCCGAACAGAAGCTCGAATGGTCGCGAAAACAAGAAATCCGATGGTGCTGCCGTTTCCACCGCACTTTCGGCTCTTCGAGTAGCTGCGAATCCATCCCGGATGAGCAGCAACTTCTCAGCTTGGAAACGTCGATGTGAGCCAATAATTCTTTGAAGGGCTTTGAGATCAACATTTTCGCCGGTGTCCTTCAGGTGTAAGCACATACACTTAGCCGGTGCCGGTTTATGCTCTTAGGGGTGGAGAATGGAGGAAGGGGGGGGGGAGTCCTGCAACCGCAGCTGTAGTTTTAACGCCCTTACTGATGACATGTTTGCTGTGCTGTCGGGAGGTTAAAACGTGGACGTCAAACGACCCAATGCGACCTGTCCGGTGTCCGGTGTCCGCAGTGGTCGAGCGGATTGGGTTGGTGTGGTGTAAAGACACTAAGAGGCTTACGACGCTGTAGAGAAAGAGACAGGCGCTTGTTTTTCCGCTAGAATAAAGCTCCAGTCAATTTTCATTCAGGCAGTTGGCTGCGAAATATGCACAATCGCCAATTACAAACCAACGTGTTTTGTGTCGTGCACTCCGCGAACTACGTCCGGTTTCGCAAATCAGCCGAAGGGCACTAATTAGTTGACGGGCATTAATTTTTGCACAACTTTCTGGCTTCGCCCATCACCACATGACCAGCCCAATCGACAGCACGCTTCAAGCTTGTTCCGATCGCTAGCCGTCGCTCTCCTGTCCACCCCCGTCCACACCTTCAAGTCTCAAGGTGCAACAGTGGTCTCTGCTTTGGAGCAGCTGTTTTCATTTCCACGCGCATGCTGAATCGCCCTTACTGAGAACCCTCCTCCGACCCTCCTTCTCCTCTGCTGCTTCGCTATTCTTGCGCGTGCTCCCTGGCTCACGCTGCCCGGCTCGCGCAATTACACATTTTTAGGATGATTGTGTGCACCTGACAACGATTTTTGAAGCAAAGCTTTCTAGCTCTACCAGCCAACGGTCCTTTCGTGGCGTGCGGGACAACAAACTGCCAACGCGGCCAAGGCGGCGCCGGTGGGGGGAGGGAGGAGGGTTAACTTGTTCGACAGCACCTCCAGGGTAACCCGCATCTGACGGAATCAAGTGGTCGTACGGCCAACATGCGTTAAGGATTGGTTTTGAGGGCGGGAAAACAAACTGTACAAACCACATACAGACATCTGGCCGCTTGAAAACGCTACCTTTCAGCGCACTGCTTACTACGAATTGGATTTCGTTTTCTATATATTAGTGAATACCTATTCGGTTGTGTTTTAAGAGGTATTACAAAAGGCGAAAGTAGCAACTGGTTCTGATAGATAGCGATTATAGAAGTTCCCTCAGCTTTCTCGCAGTTCTCAAACTTACTAACTTGTATAAAACGGTATAAATGGGAATCACAAAGCAAACATGCCGAATTGTTTCGGTGTCTGCCCACGTGTCGCGCAGTGGTGCATCCCCAAGCTAAGCACATCACGATAACTAGGTTCCACTGTTTTACCCTTCGAAAGACGCTCGTCTCCGTTCTATTCCCGCCGACGCACGGCTGGGCTACACCGGCGGCGTCCGCCGCACTAGCCCTGCCGTGCCCGACGCTGCTGCTGCGTTCAGGACGCGGCCGCCACGAATTCCAGTTAACGGCTGGCAGAATCTCTGGTTTCACTCTTTGTAGAGCCACGTGTGTGAATTCAAGTGACGTCGCATGAGCAATTGCTATCGGTGTCGTTAAAGCTTTGCTTTCCAGCCGCCTTCACAGCGTGGATTAGGGCCAATTTTTTTGTGTCTCAAGTGTTCAATAAAACTTTAAAATTTAAGGGCTTTGCCTTAAAAAAATTGAAGGTGCGTTTAGTGCTGCTAAGTACACAACCAAACGCAAGTTTTTCTTTTCTCTTATGTATGCCTAACACGAGGAGGCTCAATGCGAGCGATAGTTAGCGCTGACGCAGTTTTAGCGAACGTATCATGTGGGTTCGAACAATGAAGGTCATGCTGTGACAACCTGATAAATACAGCAAACAAAAAACGAACGAGTAGCTGCGATAAAAATGAGTGTAAATCTCGCGCTAGATAAAAATATCACACAGATAAAAAGATGCTCTGGCGGGCGTAGTTACAAAAATTCGGCGGACATAAGTTTCAAATCATCCGAGGCGCTAAGCTTGCGAGAAGTGTGCGATCACCGCTGTTCAAAGTCATTTATAATAACATCTGCTTTCTTCGAAGCCCTGAATTTGCCCTGCGTGCCTTTGTGATTCTTCGAGAGGACGCTGCAGGAGAACGCAGCCATGCAGTTCCCTCCCGCTTGCGTGAGCCTGACTAATTGCACCCGCTTAAGGATGCGCAACAGCGGAAGAAAAGATTAAAGAAATGACGCTGTCGAAAAGGTCTCTAAATTGAGAGGCTCGACTTTAACAACAAGATGACGATAAAATGACTAGACGTGCACGCCATTCAGTACTCGCAGGATGCGCGCTAATGATAAAGTGGTACGGCGACATGGCTGCCCTGCTTCTCGGCACACGTTTCCCTCTTGTTAATCTCTTCGTTTCACAGCAGCTGCGTTTTACTGTCAGATGGACTCGGCTTCCCTCGTTTACTGCAGAGGAACTCCACGACATCATTTTTTTCTCTTCCGTAAACATCATGTCGCCTTTGCTACAATCTCCGTTGAAGCCACGAAACTATGACCCCCTCGTCTGAATCTGTTTTAGAAAAAAAAATCCCCAAAAAGTAACCCTTTAAAGTTCCACGCTTGCGGGGGAAGGGAGGAGATGCTACAATCTCTTTACCGATTGGAAAGGAAAATTTCAGTTGCGTTCCTAGGCCATCAACCAACTGTCGTGCCGTTCGAGCTATTTACAAGCCCTACCGTTTGGTGAAATTGTTAATGAGTGGTTTAAATGATTTCTTAACCCTCCCCTACGGAGCACCCATCAGCCAGATGTTGATGATGATGATGGTTGGATGTTAATGGCGCACGGCCAACTGGAGTAAAGAGAGCCAAAACAGTGGTTATTGTGAGAGATGAAGATCTAAACACTAAAATCACTCAATAAGGGCGAAAGTAGAATCAGTAAAAGAATGAGAATGGCTGGTGTAGAAGGCCAGGTTGTTATTTACATGGTATGAATTCAGGCCTAAAAATTTTGCTTCTGCTAAATATTGAAAAATACGCTGGACAGAAAACATGGGCTCGTCAGAGAGGAAAAGAGCTGCGTGTAACGGGATGTGCAGTCTGTACAGTTGTGGGAAGTGTTTCCGTCGTGTAGTGTGAAGTCCTTTGCATTGTATGAGGATGTGGATCACGGATAGGGCCTCTCCGCACCTGCTGCACAGAAGTCTTGGAGAACCAGTGAAACGGTGCGAGTGCGTTGCATGTGTGTGCCCTATCCGTAATCTAGCCAATGCAACTTCTGTGTACCTATTGCGTGTGTCGGTGGTGTATGGTCCCAAGTGTGGTTTTATTATATGCAACTTGTCTGTTCGCAGTAGTGTGTGTGCAATGTTTTGCGAAGTTGTTGTCTGATGTGTGGCTTCACTTCGGTGTAAGTTAATGTGGTTATGTCTACTGTAGTCAAGAGTGTAGCAGCAGCAGCCATTCGATGCGCGGCTTCGTTCCCGGCTATACCACAGTGGCCAGGGACCCAGCAAAGAATTTGTGGACATACAGACATAATACCCTTGACGATCACATTGACAACGTGGTTTTTGGACGACTTTGTTGACAACAATGCCCTCACAACACTGAGAGAATCTGTATAGATAATGGATTGTGGGATGTGGCTTTGAAGTATATAATTACAACAAGAAGTGCACCATAAGCTTCTGCCATATGATACTAGTATTACTGTTCAGGTTTTTAGTGACATTAAGGCCGGGTCCATACGCAGCGCAGGATACAGAGGTAGCAGTCTTAGGGGTGTCTGTATAAAATTCAGAACACTGATACATCTGCTGCAAATACAAAGAAGTGCTGCAGAATTGCACATCTGGGAGCTCGGTTTTTATCTATATGTGTGAAAGATGTGTCGCATGATACAGGGCGGAGATGCCATGGTGCTATAAAATCTGTTACAGAAGTTTGGATGGTATCTAGAAAGGAGACATGAAGCTATGACGCTTCCTCCCTAACTCTGTAAGAGAAGGGCGCAGAGAACGATGGTCGATTTAGCAGTAGTTCAGTCATCGATGTATCATAAAAACTGATTTAAAGGATGGTGAGGCATGGATGAAATTTTAAAAGCATAAAGGAGGTCTGTGTATGCTCGCTGAGGTTGTAGGTTCCATTAATTACACTCCAGATAGGGGCTTTAGACCGGGCTAGTGCGGAAGGCACCACGTGCCAGACGAACCCCAGATGAAGCACTGGGTCCAGCATTTTGAGGGTTTTTTTTTATCTTGCTGACCCATAAACAACACTTCCATAGTCCAATCGCGAACCTATCAGGCTAGTAAAAAAACGTAAAAGTCGTTTGCCAGCACCATTAGAAGCGTGGGAGAGAACCTTAAGTATAGTTATAGCCTTTAGGCATTTATGTCTAAGTTGCTTGATATGTGGGATGAATGTGAGCTTTTTGTCAAGGACTACACCTAAAAACTTGTGTTCATTTCTTACTGGACTTGAGACACCATTGAGTTTGATGTCTGGATCCGGCCGAATGCCACGCCTTTTCGAAAACAAAACACAAGTACACTTTCCCGAATTAAATTTAAAACCCTTGCTATCTGCCCAGACAGCTACCTTGTTAACACCAAGCTGTACTTGGCGCTCGCAGATAGGACAGGTTACAAGACTTAAAGGATAATTGCACGTCGTCTATGTAGATTGAGCAGGTAATTGATGGTGGCAATGCGTTTCTGAGTGAATTCGTTTTTACAATAAACAGAGTGCAACTGAAAATTTCGCCTTGTGGCACCCCATTTTCCTGCACATAAACACTTGAGAGTGCACCTTCCAATTGTAACACGAAAGGTTCTTTCAGACATGTAGCTCGCCTGCGTGTTTAGCATGTTACCCGACATGCCAAAGGACTTCAGGTCGCTTAGGATGCCGTACCGCCAAGCGGTATCGTACGCTTTTTTCAGATCGAAGAATACCGTTATACAATATTGCTTGTGGAGAAAAGTATCTTTGATATACGACTCTAATACAACGAGTGGAGCGTTGGTAGATCGTCCCGCCCTAAAGCCTGCCTGGCAGCTCTCGAGAAGACCGTTGTACTCTAAGAAGTACACGAGTCTCCTGTTTATCATCTTTTCGAAGAGCTTACACAGGCAGCTTGTCAGGGCAATGGGACGATAACTGGCGGGAGAGGAAGGGTCCTTCCCTTCCTTTAGGAAAGCCACTACTATGGCCTCCCTCCAAGAGCGTGGAATATGTCTCTAAATCCATATTTTGTTCTATAGGTGTAGTGTGTTTCGAGAGTGTCAAGGTGTAGGTGTTACATCATAGTGTATGTAATCGTATCTGCACCTGGAGCTGAAGTTTTACATGTGCTCAGGGTGGCCTTCAACTCGTGCAGCGTAAATTCAGAATTGTAACGCATTTCGACTTTTTGTTGTCCGGAGGGACTTCTTTTCACAAGCGGTTTCGTGTTTCAGGGAAGTGTTTGTGTAGTGCGCTGAACTGGAAACGTGTTGGAAGTGTTGTGCAAATGTGCTAGCCTGATCTTCGAACGTGTCCCCTGTCAGGGGCAGGCTGTGCAGGCTGTGTGTATGTTGTCCTTTAAGTTTCCGTATTCTTGTCCATACCTTGTGTGCGTGTGCGTGTGCGTGCTGGTTGCTTGTGGTGGTGTGTGTGTGTGTGTGTGGGTGTGTGTGTGTGTGTGCGTGTGGTGTGTGTGTTTGTGTGGTGTGATGGTGTGTGTGTGTGTGTGGGTTGTGTGCTGTGTGTGTTGTGTGTGTGTGTGTGTCTGAGTGAGTGAGTGAGTGAGAGTTAATGGATGTAAGGAAGGTGCGCCGACTCTCTCTCGTTTTTGCCTCACGGCACACACGTTTACCAAGTGCCTTCGCCCTTTTAAATGATACAAGGTTATTGGATGTGGGGTACCGACGGAGGAGGACACCCTGCGCATTGTTCTGGGCCTCCCGCCCCCGCCTACAGTCCTCATTACACCACGGCCTCCTCTGGTTGCACGGGGCACCTGAGGCGCGGGGAATGGACTTTTCGGCGGCGTCGAGGATGTGCGCCGTGATGAGTTGGGCTGCTTCGTCCACGTGTCGGTGTTTTATGGATGTGTGGTGTAGTTTAGATGTTTCTGTGAATGTACTCCAGTTCGCTCTTCCCTCCCTGAACCTTTTATGAAAAGTGGAAGTGTTTGTGCCTTTGCCTATGTATTCCAATTTGGTGGCAAAGTGGTCACTACTATATAAGTTAGTGTCCACGTGCCACTCAAGAAATGGGACAAAAACTGCAGAGCCAATAGCCCAGTCAAGATGTAACTGTTTTGTCCTATGTTATAATATGTAGCTTGGTTTTGTTAAAAAGGCATGCTCCCGATGATGTTAGAAATTTTTCAATTAGGCGACCTCGGGCATCTGTGCGGGAAGAGCCCCAGATTGAATTATGTGCATTGAGGTCGCCTAAGACTAAGTACGGTTCAGGTAGTTGATCTATCAGGGCCTCAAAATCAGTGTTTGATTGTTGGTAATCCGGAAGGATGTAGAGGGAGCATACCGTTATCAACCTATTATAAATTATGGTTCGAATCGCGACAGCTACGAGCATGGTGTTCAGGTGGATGGTGTGACACCGCTAAGGATTTTCGGGCTCCTATGGCCACACCACCTGAAGAATAAGTGCAAGTGTGTCCTGTCTTAGTATGTTTACTATTAATGTGTGTTTCCTGAAGAAACATGAGACTTGGCTGATGTGAATTAAGTATCTCGTACACATCATGTAGATTGTTGATAAGGCCTCTACAGATTTATTGAGTGATATTTTCTGTTCCCATTATTTACATTTAAGAATGACTGCAGCGTGTGTGTGTGTGTGTTCATGTGTTGTCTTTTGGTGCTGTTACTCTGGGATTGGGCTTTTTGGGCCTTTCTGTAGGCTTGAAAGTCGGAGGCCGCTCCTTGCGCTGCGTTGCAGCCAGGAACGGCCCGACATCCATCTTGTCGTCAGATGTCAGAGAGGTGCCCGACGGGCCGGGCCCCCCAGACTTGGCCCCGTTCGGGGGCCCTTCGTTTGACCCTCCACCGCCGAGGACGTTGGGGGGGGGGGGGGGGAGAGGTGGCACGGGCGGTGCGGTGGTGGTGGGAGCGGACGCGGGCCCCTTGTCCATCCCCTCGGCACCCTCCAACGCACTGGAGGACGGGGAGGTCAGGGGCGGGAGCAGCATCGGCCCCAACAGAGACAGTTCAGTTGGCACCACAACCGCTGCTCCTGAGCAAGCGGTGTGGTGACGGGTTGGGCTGCCTGAGGCAACAGGGGGGGGGGGGGCGGAGAAGGGACCAGGTCAGATTTGCTGAATTGGGTCCCTGTGGGAAACCAGACGCCGCTCCGCCCCCGGCGACCTGCGTCGGCGTACTTCCCCAGAGGGGAAAGAGGCGAACATCTTTCGCGCCTCTGGGAAGATGTTCTCAGTTATCTTGATGTTTATTATCTTTTTCTCCAGTTGAAATTTTTCACATTTGCGGGAGTACGCCGCTTGCGGCCCACGGGAGTTCACACAAATGAGGGTGTCGGATGGGCATATGTCACTGATGATCGTGTGCCGTGCATTTTGCACGGGTCGTTCGGTCACGGCAAGAGTTTGTACTGTGCCGGAACCGCTGGTACTTAAAACAGCGGCGTGGGTTCGGGTCGTAGAGACGGATAGAGCACCGGATAAAGCCTGCATTTACATGCTTTAAAAGTAGTGCTCGGTCAAAAGTCAAGATGATATGCTTGGTGAAAATCTCCTTGTCGTCTCTGCGGATGGCGATGCGTCTCATGGCAGTGACGCCCTGATCCTTCAAGTCGGCAAGGAGATCCGTATCCGTTTCGTTCAGAAGATCTGTCTCGGATATCACACCCTGCGAGCTGTTGATGCTCCGATGGGGTGTGACCCTGATGTCTAGATCAGCCAGTCTAGTCTGAGCTAAATGCTTTGTGGACTGCTGCTTGTCATTTACTTAGATGAGGAGTTCACCAGTCCTTTGTTTTTTAGATGCGACGCATCTCTTGCTCTCGGGCATGTCCCTCCATCGGCGTTGTTGTTGTCGTCGCGGCGTCCGCACGCTCACTGCACATGTGCAACTCTCTCCCGTTCTTCTCTCCGACAGCTGCATGCAACACTCTCACTCCGTCTCATTAGCATAACAGCTGCGCATGTGCGCTTCGCTACGCTCGCGTCTGCTCCGGCACCGCAAGCGCGCGCATGCGCGACTCTCCTCCGCTGTCTCCTCTCCTTCAGGCGCTGTGAATATAGAGCGGGTAGCGCGCTGCGGCGGTTCAGTCAAGCGCTCGCTCTCGCTCGAAAAACGGCAACCAGTCTCTCTCTCAGTAAAGGAATGAAAATTACGCCCATCTTCCCGCGTATGAGAACACCTGCATGTGATGGAATGCATCCTACGCGTTCACAACACGTTTCACCAGATTTAGAGAATCAACCCAATGGAAACGCCAATTGAACCCCCCGATGCGTCGCATCACATCAGGGTTCCCTCGCGGGAAGATGGTCGTAATTTTTGTCCTTATACGATTTTCCTATTATGGCTTCAAGATATTTTGCGAACAAGTACACTGACTGCTATGTAAGAGGGTGGGCTGGACTGACGGATTCCATGACAAGAAATGGAGAGTAATGATCCGGTTCAGGAAAAGTTAAGGATGGCAATGGGGGAAAAGATACTTCGGTGTGGCCCCTTTTCAGGGACCGATCACCTTCGGAGGGGGGGGGGGTTAGACAATACCATATAGCATAGTATAAAAGCAGTGGACGGGGGTACTTTCTTCGCTCGGGTTACCCTGATACCGAGAGAGGTCCCGGAGCCCCCGCCTGGTAAACAGACAGGGAGCCCATCCGCCGGAGCTTGACCTGGGCTCCGAGGGCCACACTTTGTGATTTATTAGCCTTCACCTTCAAAGACATCACCACGGTAGGTCACAGCTTATGTTGGGGGCTCGGGGTCCGCGGTGTCGCCAATACTGTCACCAAGATTGCTCAAGGTGCCCCGTGCGAGGCCATCAGCCAGATGTTGCTCGTGCGCGCAAAACCGCACTTTGCAGTTTAAAAAACGATGTTCGATGGATGAGGCTTTATGGCAACGGAGGACATTGGCGTACCTTTCACCGGATTCTCGTCAAATAGGTAAAACTCGTGAAAAGAGCGAACGAGAGAAACGGAAAGAGATAAGGAGTGGGTGATAAAGAAATGCGACGCATTGGGACTCATGTACTTTACACTTATTTCGCAACATGGGGTACATGTTTGTTGCAAGGAGTATTCTCACTGTGTGGCCGCTCATTGGTTGACGTCCAGTAAACCAGGCAGGGTTCTAGTGCTAACGATGTAGCTACTTGCGCTGTTCCGATCTAAAGAGATGCTTCCAGTTCAGAGCCCCATAGGAAGCGAGGTTAAGTTTAGTACCCAAGGACGTAGCATCTCTTGGCCCATGTTCCAAAAAATAACAGAGTTCTAGCTTGCCACAACGCCGTACACGAGCTGCAGCTGTTCGCGCTGCAGCGAATCGAGGGAAGGTGCACAGCAAGCAATTTGTAGTCTCACGCAGGGCGCAAGTTGGGCACAGTGGTGAATCCTCCCAACCAATTTTAAGCTCAGAACATCGGATGAACGCTGCGTTGAGGGGTAAACAATGCACACTCCTTCAGACCGCTTGTTGAGGCCGCGTGGAAAGCGAAATTCACAGTGGAGGTCAATGGCTTGTTTACCACTCCAGCATTTGTGGAGTCCATCCAGTTTCAGAGATACGAGCGTCACTGTCCTCTCGGTAGAAAAGAGGCTGCGTCGTGTTGCGTAACAAGTGTCCTGTGCTGACGGGTGCGTCGGTATTAAATGTTGCTTTGCATTTCTCAGTCTGTGGTCACTCGGGAATGCAAAGGTACATTAGATTTGTGACCAGACAAGCCATATCTTCCTGTTGTAGCGGCCTTGCTGAGTGCGTGCCTTATAGCGCATGATGCTGATTCCATTTTTCATAACAGACAAAACTAGATTAACTTCGATGATGCGGCGTTATGAGCTGGCATGGTTATCGGAGTGAAGCAAAAACAGTTACACCAAACAAAA
The DNA here is from genome assembly GCA_013339765.2 of Haemaphysalis longicornis. NCBI lineage: Eukaryota > Metazoa > Arthropoda > Arachnida > Ixodida > Ixodidae > Haemaphysalis > Haemaphysalis longicornis. The sequence continues at coordinate 31,776,522 of CM023456.1, read as the reverse complement.
TAATGCAATATATAAAACGTATGCCACCACGAGCCCTAAGATACGCTGTACAAACAAGTGAACGTTTAAAACAGAAGTTGACTGTCTAAAAAAATTGAGTTGTCCGAAATGCTACCAATTATCGAATTTCCAAGTATGTGCGCGGCAATCGTCACCTATCTTGCGTCCAGCCTCAACACGAACTTTCAGTAATTCAATTAGGAAATCTGAGAAAAACCAAAAACCAAATTCTGACAGGCCACAGTGCCCCTGAAAGTAATTAGCACAGCGGGGTGCCCTGTTTCTCGAGAATGAATATTAATTGGTAATTAGCGCAGTCATTATGGCTCATTTGTTTACTAAGCGACTCTCACTGTGGTCCGCCTTAAGCATGCTGCTCTTTTGCTCAGCTCTCCTTGAATAATAATAAGAATAATAACACTTTATTCACCGTACGTATAAACGCATAAACCAGCCCGCATAAGCGTACAACGTGTATAAGCGTACGTTACACCGCAGTGAATATTCAAAGCGTTTCAACAAAATGGTGAACGAGGTGCTCAAGCCTTTGTTTGAGCACTCTGATAACTTTTTTCAGCTGTTCCTACTAAGTTAGGTAACAAACGCGCTGTCGTTCCCTGTAGAAAGGCATAATCTAACGTTTTCCTGCGCCGAATGGAATGTTCTCTGCGGCGTCTCATGTACAGATCGGTGCCGCAGCAAGCTTTCGCAACCGCGTGTACTGAAATAATTCCTCGGCTTCAAACGCCGGCTTAGACAGCAAATTTGATGTTTGTAATTTTGATTTATTGTTTTCATTGATCGATTTCTTTTTTTAAAAGAAGAAAGAATGGACGCCAAGACGGGTTCTCCTGTAGCAAGAACACGCAGAATCGCGGCAGACCAGGGGATACCATCGAGGACGACTCAAGCGCAAAAGCCTGCACCACGGGTTGTTTGCTGAGGCTCGGCTTTCCAAATGCCGTGGGACGCACGACAGATGCTGTGCTGTGCGTCGAGCTCCTATAGAGTGCGTAGAAAGGCTAAGCCACTTGCTTGAGCTAGCTCGGCAGCTTTCGGTTTGTGTGTTGCCCTCTTGTGAAACAACGAACGAAGTGTCAAGAAGGAAAAAGATAACCCAGTAAACATAGACCTCTACTGCCACAAGCAAACCTACACTGCAGTTTTTCCACAAGCCCCCAGGTTTAAACCAGGAGTACACGCTTGTCTACGGCGTCCCCTCCAGCCTGTCAACCAGGATTCTGAACTTTTCGCCTGGCTATATTTCTTACCTTTAATTGCGCAATTGCGAACCAACCAATCCGAGCAAGCTACTGCTGATAGTTGAAGGCTTTAAGGTATGCTCTGGAGGCATAATGTTTTTGAGAAAAAAAAAAAAAACATGGCGCCACTGCGCGACGAACATATCGTCCCAAAAGTGCTAAACAGCTTTCGTAGAATTTAAGCGTCGTCACAGGAAACCGAATTCTTTGTCATCTAAGGTTACATTCCGCCATTGTAACCTTGCCTAAAAATATCGTTCTACAAACTTGCCTAATTACGGGGTTGGCTGGTAGTTTTGCGAGAACGAAAAAATTAAGAACTTCTACAAAGCAGTTTCACTTTTTGAGTATTTCGAATACTTGCAGTATAACAGCTGGAGCACTACCGCGTTACGCAGCAGTGTGCTGAATATCATACAAAATTCAGGCACTTAGGGCTACATTAGGACTCCCAGAGATGTTTCGCGTAGCGCCATAAGAACCCTGTCAGGTTTGATTAGCCTTGCAATATTCTACAGTGGCCTTGATGTACCCGCCTTCCGGCTTTGCGGGCTCAGGGCGAACCGAAAAGGAGGGGTGTCTTCGAGAGCGAGAGCAGTTTCTAGCAAGAATGGGAGTGGTGTGGTGCGCTTTAGGCTCCGTCATTGCGCGCATACGCAACACTAACGCAGGCAATATAGGCCCCAAACGCAGGTGAAGTTACCAAAGGTTCAAGCATGCTTTTTTATCGGGCACAAGAACAGAACAGCGTCTTTTTTTTTTCAACTTGGAAAACCGTGTTCTGGGAATCAGTACTACGTAACTTGATTTCATCGGTGCTGCCACGGTTTTGCTACATTAGGTTGCTTCGTGCTTTATTGAATCACGTGTTAGAAACGGGCGCTCTAAGTGTGTTGAAGATGAACGACCGTACAAAAAATAGCTGTTCATATTTTTCAAGGCGGCAAAATTGGTGGGCTGCTCTACTGATCCAGACTTCTGCTGTAATCCACTATGGCACCAAAACTCATAGAAAAAAGTAAGGCTTGAAATTGGAAGGAGTCTAGCGCTCAGCAGGCACCAATATTGTTGATTCTTCGAACACAGCGAGTGCTTTCAACGCGTTGCAAGCAATGGTGTGTGGCTGCAACAAAGCCTGTCTTAGGTGAATAAACAGCAGCCCAGCCAGAAAGAACGCCATTTTGCGTTGGATGAGCAGAAAAGAGGACGGTGGAATACAAGACAGGTGAGAGTTTCCCGCAGCATGAGGAGTACACTTCCGGCTACAAAACAAAAAAAGAACATTGCAATGTTTTATCCGCAGATGTCGAAAAAGCATCTTGCCAGCCAGGTGTGTGTTTAAAATATATCCTACTCCACCGTGGCGTGAGCTAACGCGATTTTCAGGGTAATTAAAGCCTGCACGCGGGAAGGAAATGCATAAACGGCTGCCGGCAAACGCGGGTGTAGTGCCTAGTGTAGAGCGTACATAAAAACAGATGACGAACACTTAGATAGTAAGCTGAAAGTTTCAACAGAAATAAGTTAGCCTGCAAATACCGAGGAAAAGAAATAAGATCTTGTCACACTATAGCATCTACGGAAACTTTATCCGGTGAGGTTATCGGGTACGCGTGCACGACCAACAGAAAACTAAAACTGTGTTATATATCAACGCGATGGAATGTAGCTTGCATTCGAAATAATCAAAAAGGTTACAATCAACATTATAGTTCATATTTAGACACAAGTGCACGTTATCCGGCGTAATCTGGACATAAATACCATAACAAGTATTTAGAAAGCAAGATTCGCCTACTAAGGCTCCAATCATGATCAACCAGAATTATCCACCATCTTAAGTTCTACACCAGCACTACGCCTGCGACTTTTTGCAATGTCAACATTGCTCACACTGATGACTACGTACTGCGAAATAATTGTCATAACGAATTGCTGCACTTTTGAAGGGCCACAAGAGTGGAGTAGTGTGCCCAATCGAAAGTGTCCCAATCCCAATTTCGGTTAAGTTGCGTTAGAGCAAACGCATTTTACACATTAGATCTGCTTTTCTTGTATATTGCAGCCAACTCCCTCCAATAATCTGATAAATGTTTCCACAAAAGAAGTGAAAACCGTAACAGAAGCAGAACAAGTACAAAGAACACGTTATCCAAACACGCACTTTTTCCAGTCGACCGCGCGGCAGGTAAGATAAAGTGGCCATGCCAGCCGCCTAGGCCCACGCGGCCATATATCAAGCTCTGCCGTTTCGATTGTTCCATAGAGGGCCGTGTACAGAACCCCTATTTTTCACCTTTTGTGGATACGGGTCGAAAGGCGCTCGGTGGCACTGGTGCTTTGTTTAAAGTAGTCGCGTAAGGTTCATGGATCGATATTTTCAGAAATCGTTAGTTTTAGGTTTTTTCCTCAGTGTTGTAACAGGAGGGCTGTACTAGAAAAATGGCGCGTCATGCTTCATTTTCCTCAACCATTATAGGCAAAGAACATTTTTTTCGTATTGGATGTGGATCATTTGAAACTAATGATAGAAGCTGCATTCTTTAAGCGACCCCTCTCATCCACTGTGTAGCATCTAAATGCATTCTATCAGGAGGCGGCTACCAGTTGTGAGTGTTAGATCCTGTTTCGTGAAAGCGACCAAAACACAAAACGGCTTGGACGGGACACTGCCTAGTGTGCCGTGCACTTCGTCGCATTTTTTAGTCGTTTACATGCAGTACCACGCTATAAATTGCAAACTTGGTATAAATCATAAATACTCCCAAACGTAACGGAGTCACGAACGCTTGCTTACAGCATTCATATCTTAATTACATCTGGAGGTAGTTATTTTTGTGTTGTACAAAGTGTCTTATAAGGGAAAGGTGTGTTTGTGTTATGCCACCTATTCATTTAGTTTTGATTGGCTGCGAACCTGAATTAGCGTTGCTGGAGTGGGTGTTGTTCCAGAGGTTATTCTTCTTGTTTTTGGGAGAGGGGGGGAACATGGAAAATGAGTGAGAAGAATTGGTCCAAGCGTCAACTTTGTGAAGTTTAGGATGCATACAGCAGGATGTAAGGAACTCATAATGTGTAAAAATATTCCCCAACCATTGTAGATGCCATAGCACGGTCGCAGTAGGCCCTTCGGAAACAAATACCACTAAGTGAACTATTCATTACAGTAGCACGTATGCCTTGCGAGTACCTTTGGGTTTCGGTGCTGCCGTGCAGTTTCCTAGAACTAGTGAGTTGCCATGTAGTCATTAGAGTGTGGCTCTCATGAGGGTCCCTCTTCACCTATGTACACAACTCTGGTCAAGTTAGCGTGAGCACGTAGAATGCGAAACAGACACTTGTCTATAAAAAAAGGTTTTTTTCTGCTTCCGCCCTTATACTGCCTTGCGTAGAAGTATTTAGAGAAAACCACTGCACCACTCATGAAAACTTCGTTCCCTTGCAGTGGCTTGAAGAGTTTGCGTCAACACTTCCCACATAAAGCCAAATTAAGTGTAAGTAGGTTGCTCGCAGCTCGTTCTCGATATTCCTGTTGCTTTGCGCGCACACTCATTCCGTCATCGTTTACAACCTGACCAGCATATGGCTGACGTGGTAGCCTTTTCCCCACTGTGATTACCGCAGCAATGACGTGTTCGTTTGCCGTTCGTTTATTGTACGTGATACGTCGGGAAAACCATTTTTTCGCTCGCTCCCAGCTGTTTCTTGTAAGAGAACGCAACACTTTACTCGGTGTGAGCGGTGCAAAACGAAAATGTAACGGAATCTTTGTTAATTTTCCGAGGCTGCGTCTCGTTTTATTCCCACCATCACACACTGGTAACAGTATTAGTTTTTGTATTTTAGCTCTTAACAATTCTGCATTATCCAAGGTTACTCAAACTAAGGTATTTTAAGGAGCACTTAGGGAAATTTGAAAGCGCAGGACAGCTCAAATAGTCGACAGTGATTTTCACGGCTCCTTGAATTCCAGAGAATGATACTGTGCATCGTACAGCAGGTTACATGGGGCCAGACAATAAAAAAGTTACCATCCCTCCCTGAAGAAAGAAATGTATAGCATTCTTATGCCGTTTGTATAGAGTGTGAGTTTTTTAAAGCCAAATTTTTTGGTGTTTTTTAATTTCTGTGAGAAGAGTAATCTCCATTTGCGCTAATTATAACGATTACAGGTGCTACTTCCACCAAATCTGCATTTTTGTGGAAATGCAGGGCGTTACAAGATTCGCCATTCTTGCTATTTTTCCCTAGTTTTCTTATTTTTTAGTTTCCTTTTTTCGCAAATCCGTCAAACCATTTACGTCTATTTACGCTATTATGACGATTAAATCAGCAAACAGCGGATGTCGTGGCTTCTTCGGTTTACACTCGGTCACCTCCCCAAAAAGGCGCCGTTACACGACGACTTTTTTTTACGGCCAATTTTTCCGTTTCGTGATCGCCAATATCTTCGCGTTCTTGATTTCGGCGTCTTTGTAGGGAGAAAAATATTGTTGTTAGGGGACAGCAATTGTAAAAAAACCGGCAATACTACCTGACCCTTATGTTTGTACCTATAAATAAATGTTAGCGGGAAGCGGTTTTTATACCATACACCTCATCCGGTGGAGGACTAAACAAGATGCAAGGAATAGTATTTATGCGTGCCTATATGCGTTACTCTTATGTTAACACCTCTTTTTCCCACTTTTATTAATTTTTCACACAGATAGAATACGTTGTGTTCAATATGCTTACGTCTTTATCTACTATCTAGTCATTTTTATCCTCAACCTATTTTCGCCCTCTATGACTTCGTTATGCCGGAATACATTTTCTGTGCAATGAAAGAAAATTCTTGATTATTATGGATTGCACTCTAGCAGTTGCCGCCACTAGAAACGATCTAAGGTTGCATACACGCGTTTTCTGGTACCCCCTCAAACGGGATGCCTAACCGAGTTTCAATTTGGAGGAAATAAAATGCATGTCAAGGGCTTAGTGCTGTGAAAGTTTCAGGTTTCAAGAGGCATGTACTATTTGAGGAAGATTACTAAGTGGACCTTTTGCTTATTTGAACAGTCCTTCAAGGTTATATTTTATTTTCATTGTTCCTTCAACGCTTCAAAAACCTGAGACTCATGACGTTCGCTTTTTTTTATTGCGCGAGTGAGAACCTTCACATGCATCTACTTTTTCACAACGACATGAAAGATACTTACAATTTACCGCGAAAAAATTTGGAAACGATATAAACAATATGACCTTAAAAAATATGGATGGCTGGGAACACAGCGAACGCGGCTTACGACTAATGCACATTGTGAACAAAAGCCTGTAGGAGTGCCAGCATTACCTGGCGTATACCGCGGCAAAGATTGCTCTTGCATCATCATGTTCTGTTTCCTCAAAACATCGCCTAATCAAACAAAGGCAGCTGAAATGAACAAATGTCGATTCGTTTGTGGAAACAAAAGCGCGCAAAGAAACACTATGATAACGGTGCGCCTTCGAATTGGCAGCCGTTATCAATCCTAGTACAAAGAAAAATAACAAAAGGAAATTGCTTCGTCTCTTTCGCATTAGATACACGAGACTCCTCGGGGACGCGCGAACTATTTCGAAATTCCGGACAAAACAGAAACCCACTCAGATCACGCTCGCTTTCTTTTTATTTGAGTTTGCTTATGTCCGGAACGCATTTAAGAAGAAACAAATCGACTTGTTTTCGACTACGACCGCACGTCGGGCTCGAAAGTGCGGAGCTTGCAAACATTCTCTTCGTCCGCACTGGCTATTCCTCTCGGGAGCTAAATGTAAAGTTTGGCCATTCGATACTTCGATTTCTATTCAATGTTTCTTTTGCTATTTTTTGAACAGCTGTAATAGCCGGCCTCCACACAAGTAACATGACTTTGAGAGTTTACTAAAGCCCACATTACAGCTGCGCTTTTTTATAAAAAAATACGCATTAAGTTTTACAGGCCAGTCGTTGTTGAGGCAATACAGAGTTCTATAGTCGCATGGTATGTTTGGAAATACAAGGGTGCTCAATAATGCATAACATTTGAATGCCACAAAAGCTCCGAATGCTCATGATGCCGTTTTTCTGCGCTTTGAAAGGAGTCAGATATTATGACTTGTAGTCCTTTGCCTACAATCTAATGGAAGTCGATATTTCTTTTCTAGTTACGTTTATTTTGGCTTTAATATTTTCCATTGAAAAGATTCCACGTGTTCTTGGGGGATTGTAACGAAAGGAAGTACTGAGTTTCCCCCTACTGGCACTATGGTTCACAGGAAATTTCGCAGAACGCGGAATACGTTATAACCTTATGCAAAAAAAGAACTTACGTCAAAACGGCGCTGCGGCGTATCAGAATACCACAGATTTCTTGCCTTTTATTCTGCATGATTTACAGCGTTGTGAAAATTGTGGCGCGCTGGCTGGGGCATTACTGGCCTGACCATGCGCATGCCAGCTCACAATTTCCGGTTTCACGAGTTGAAAAAGCTTTGGTGGTGTCATTTGCTGCGTGCGCGATGAAGCTCACGTCCTCTGGTTATTGTTGCCGGGTGTCCTCGACGTGGTGTTGGCAGCACGTTAGCGCGGTGTTTCGTAATTCATGCAGCAGTTTTTAAATGTCAAACGGAAACCAGGGTATGGTATGCTGACTGCTGTGGTTAGATGTTGGCGTTCTGCGGCTTGCACCAGTGCCGTCTGGTTGTTGCATCAGTTATTTCAGATAATCATGACCTCAATCACGATCTTCAAAAACGTTCAAGGGCATTTACCGTGTGGTCATTTCACCACAACATCTTCGAACCCATAGCTAGACATCCCGACCAAGGGGCAAAGACCTATGAAACTATTTTTTAAGGGATCGTCATGCGTTGACGGGATTTGTGACTAACACGTTTGCGCTGGCGTTGTCTAGCACACAAGGGCCCGTTTAGCAAGGCAATTTTGTGACACCGCAGGGCGCGCCGCCCGTATTGGTAGCATTACTTTACCAAAAGTTTCCGTAATTGAACCCCCGGGTTTTCTTCGCTATATTACGTTCAGATTAAACAAAAGAGATTAAAGTATTGAGTGCCACATAGTCAGCCCGGGAGTGGATGCCATTCAGGAGTGCTGCACTGAGTTTTCGACTTGCCCCTCTAGAATGCGCGCATTCAGCACGTCGCCCGTAAGGACGAATCGCGTGAAACGTCTGTTATGCGTTTGCAACCACAATTTTCAGTGTCTTCACCCCTAGTGCTACATTTTAACCCCAGCGGATTAATCATCTGCACCCAATGGCAGATTGTGGCCCGCTGTGCTAAGCTTGCCTGGGTAGTTCCCGCCCGTCTTCCATTCTTCGTATTCCGCGCTGCGCTTTCGTGGGACCGCCGCAGCCAGATAAGAGCCGCGTGTATTGTAATCCACAGCACAGGTTGACGAGCTCTGCTACCTCTGAGGCTCGTAATGCGACCGCCACGCTCCAGTGGTGAACCGAATTACGTACGGGTGTGCCCGAACCCTCGGAAACATCTTTGCAAGCCGCAGATTCGAATTCGCCCCAACGGGTAATCACATCACTGTGCTTAGCTTCAGCTTTCTGGGGTCGAAAAAGAGGTACCACTTCGTATGCGTTCCGCACGCTTTTGCGCCGCCGGATGTCTTTTGGACAAGTGAAAAAATATGCTGGATTTGCTGCGAATGACGTTTGCTAAATGTGTATTATTGGGTGTACGGCTGGTCTACGGAGCCCTGGTGTAGAACGACATTTTGAAAGTTTACTAGCACAATGACAAGTCCTAGCTGCTATGTGACCTGTTTATTAGGTGTGGTGGTCTCCTTCCTTGAAAACCTTAATTTGATCCCTAATTTCCGCACAGGCGTCCTTTTCGCGCATATCAAATATTGGGCGTTTCCTTTGATGCTCTTTCCGCCCTCACGTAGGCCTTTCCGTACGCCATTTGCGTATGAGAAGCAAGTCTGAACGTTACCTTTAACAAGCAATGAATTCCACATGGCTCGGTTTCAAATGGATCGGAATCCCGTTTTTCAGTTGTTGCGATTATACCTCCTTCAGGCAATTGGCACTGCCTATATGTGCGGTGTTGCATGCCTATAACGTGGAGCATCATTGTGTACTTTCATGTGTTTCACATTTATATTTCCTCATTTCGACCTTTTTAATGTCACACACGCTTACGTGACATGAGTCAACTATAATAACTACTACAAGAATTCAAAGATATCATGCAAATCCCGGACTTGGTTGTATTTTCTTTTCTCAGACACGTCTTCTGATAAATGACACACGTACGAGCTTTTGGTGCGTAGGAAAACCTAAGTGGTACTAGACAGCATTGAATATTTCGGTCAGTTGAATTTTCCTTCCCAAATTTACATCTTTTATTTGGTATTTCATTCGGATATGTAGCATTATTCTAAACATTTTTCAATATTGCAACTCTTTTTCTAAATACAATGGCTATGTTAAAATCTACAAGAACACTTATATTATTCTTTTGTGCACGGGCAACAATTTACGCGTTGACAATATGTGTGTCCAGAAAATCTCATGACATCAGCAACAACGTCCTGTCCACGGGCTGCCTGACCGGCAAACAAAACTACGCAACTCTTCAGTGGACTCGTTTATTAAGGCCCTCCATTTGTTAGTGTAAATACACCATTTTATAGCATTGGATATTATGCTGCAACGAAACACGCTGCGCAAACTCCAATTACTAGGCAACCGGCACGAGACATCTATATAAACGAACCAAAGTCAAAAACGAATATTTAGTAACTAGCGTAGCAAACAAAGAAAAAGAGACATGCCATTGGGCAAGAAACCTGTTTGTTACCAGTATCTCGCACCTCCCCTCGGGTGCAAAAAGCTCAACAGTGAGCTACTTTAATGCTAATACTTTCGAGGCGTCTTGATCAAAATAAACGCTCACTGCTATATTCACAGCAGGTGCACATCTTTGCCGCTTTCGAGATGAAAAGAAGAGAGGATGGTCCAGTCTTTGCTTTTGTGCACAGCGAATGGGACTCATGTCGTAGGCGGCCAAAAAAGCGAGACTAAAATTTTTTCTTGGAAGACTGAAAAGCTTCGCTACATTGTGATGCGAAATCTGAGCTTCACTTGCTTTTATGCGCTGTGTTGGTAGATTTTCAATTTAAAATGTGTAAGCGTGGAACGGAAAGAATACAATAGTGTATTTTGGGAGCGCAAGAAACCTCAGTGGTTCTCACGTGTTTCATTTGGGTGGAATTCATGAACCCGCGGTGGGAGCAAAAGTTGCGCCTTTAATTATTTTTGACCCTGAAATAGCCTTGTGTATTCCATCAAGCCAGTTTCTATATTCACGACGCAGAATTACAGCCCCACAAACTGGTCGATGAAGAGTTCATTCATGTTGGTGAGTGGCTATATGCGGAGATAATGTATCAAAATACGGTATGAGGGGCTTGTTACAAGAATAGGGAAGGGAAAGCCAACACTAGCGGACGCCAATGAAAGCATAGCTAATGAAGTTCATAGTTTTTTTCTATAAAATTAGAATTTACAAACGGTGGGAAAAAATTCTGAACAAATTAATCTGACCCATCTGAATAACCCGTTGAGGGCCCTACGAACTGAACCAGAGAAGCGGCTGAATTCCTTCCTATTTTCTGGTGTATTTATATGTCCCGGTATCTTATGTTAAGTCGTGTAGCAGCTTTAACAACTTTAGGGTAAAAGCGGCCTTCACTCATCTGTACAGGTCCTTAGGTATAGGAGTAACACCAACGTGCGAGCTTCCCCCTCTATTCAATCTTCAAACCATCGGAGATTTTTTTCTATGGAGCTAAAATAGAGCTATGAGGTGCGCCGTTGTGGAGAGCTCTGGAATATTTTTGACCCCCCGCAGATCTTTAACATGCGCCTAACGTCGACACACGGACGCTCTTTTTTTTTTTCGCCTCCATAAAAAGACGGCGCTGTGAAAGGGTCTAAACTGGCGTCCTCAGGCTCAGTAACACAACACCTTATCCAATAAACCACGGCGGCGGATCTCTGTGCACTCCTACGTGATTCAGCGTTACTCAGTCATAATGCTTAACTGAATGAGCTTTATTTGTTAGTATTTCGTCCCTATTTCGCAGCATTAGGTTTCCGTCAAGATATTAGCGGTATTACCACTATTCATCTGTCGTGGGCTTAAAAATCCGCCTAATACTACTGCTGACGAAGAATGCTACGACATTAGATCGATTTTGCAGGTATGTTCCGCGCAAAATTTAGATTCCTACACCAACTCAAACTTCCTCTCCCATTTGTAATATTTCAACGACATCAAAACCTTTCTCAAAGCATCTCCACCTTTCCTAAACCACAACGCTTGTTCTCTTTATACCAGCGCATCATCTACAGAAATGATTAACTTGATCCAAAATATTCTTCGTGTGCAGGTACGTGCTGTAAGGCTAACATTTTTTTTCAACGAGCGCTATCTTCGGTTCAAATAAAAAGCAAGGATAAAAACAAATAAGTGAGCATTGCTCGTGTTTGTCAATCCTTCATGTTGGCCTAGTTAGCTTATTGAAAGCTACTTTAAGATCTTGAAACTGTTCGCACGCACCCACACGGGCGAGCGTGCGTTCACAGACAGGCGGATCGAGTTCCCATCCGTCTGAAGTCCGGCATGTGCACGTGCCACTCCATATCAGCCCTGAGCCAAATCCACTTTGGTGATTTCGGGCAGTAGTTGGACTCCTGATGCCGAGAAGAGCACCTCTCAAGAGCGCTCAGTGGAAGGCGGTCTTCTTCATCTTCAAAGAGCCCTGTTCTCTCTTCTGATCTATTGCTCATCGAGTAGCACTCGTTTCCTCTGAGTATACGGTGCTATAACTGAGCGTATTTAGAGCATCCACAGTTTTTCTTTACTCGGTTGCTGTGATATTTCATAATGCATGGTTTCTATCTTTGCAGACTTTATTTAATTAGGAGCCTACATATAACAACACAGCATCACTGCACACACAAAAAAAGGTATTTAAACACGGAAAGAGCCCCAAGAACACGACGGTGGTATTGCACAAAGAAGCCCAGAAGAAAAATTGTGATACTTGTGGAGCGCACATGTTACGTTGTTTGCCCACTTATGCTTATTTACGATTCGAAGTTATGTTCCAACAGCCCTGTACTCCTCAATTATACACGTACTTCCCTGTTAGTAATAAGTAGAAATACGTCTAAATATTATATCCACCCCTTTCTAAGGGTTCATTGACGTGTATTGAATGCAAGAAAACTGAGGACTAGATCCGACAAGAGAAAACGCGATATCGTCAAATACTTGCGGGTGGAAAATGATGCAGTAGCTAATCTTTCAACTGCTATGCAGTTACATCAAAGCTGTAGAAAGATATTCGTGTAAATAAGTATTGTAGATGACAAATTTTAATGTTTCCTACTTACAGGTGCCAACAACGCGAACAACTCGACATGCTCGTGATGGGAGCTTTTCTTGCTTTTATGTCCCCATGTTACATATGGATTGTACGGCTGCAATAATTTATGTCAACTTATCTCGAGCCATTACTCCGTTTGATTAAGCAAGCTGCACCAATCTAGTGGGCGGGATCGTGTAACCGCACTCGAGCATTTAACTTTGCGCTGAAGTACATTAACAGTTTTATTCCGTAGGTTTGCTGACGAATGACATATACACCCATTGCGAGGTAGAGTACACTTTACAGGACGACATGAAGCTTTGTGACATCAGCGAGTGAGTGAGTGAGTGAGTGAGTGAGTGAGTGAGTGAGTGAGTGAGTGAGGGTAGTGAGTGAGTGAGTGAGTGAGTGAGTGAGTGAGTGAGTGAGTGAGTGAGTGAGTGAGTGAGTGAGTGAGTGAGAGTGATTGATGAGGGTAGTGAGCGGAGCGGTAGTCGAGCGAGTGAGTGAGTGAGTGAGTGAGTGAGTGTGAGTGAGTGAGTGAGTGAGTGAGTGAGTGAGTGAGTGAGTGAGTGAGTGAGTGAGTGAGTGAGTGAACAAACGTGCGTCATGGTTTGTATGCAGCAAATTACAAAAAATTAGACCTTTAGACATACATTCCTCAAAAACTTCAAGAAAAAAGCTTCACCTGATGAATTGGAAGGTACATTGACAATTTCAGAAAATAACAGTAACGCTTTGGCAACATTTACGGTGGAAACTGGAGAAAAAATTTGGCTCCAATCCACGCCGTCAAAGGTGGTTTAACTGCGGAGCTGTAAACGACACCCCCAACGATTGCCCATGCGACGTTACTTGAATTCACACACGTGGCTCTTCAAAGAGTAAAACTAGAGACTCTGGCAGCGGTTACCTGGGTTTCGCGGGGGCGGCGCCCGCCTAACAGAGTGAGCGAACGCCGCAGCGACGGCAGAAAGAAAACTTAAAGGAGCGTATGGCGAAGGGTGAGCAGGAGGATGACACGCAAGGCTGTGGCGTCATCTCTCTCACTGCCTCCCCCTTACTCTTGTTTCATGCGTCGCCGCGAAGACCCTGACCCTTTACCCAGACGCTGTTCCGTACGCCGCTAATCCAAACCACGTGGGACGCCGTTATCATACATTATTCGGTTTTCACTTCCTATGAGGGCTTTGAATGAGCGCAGGGTTTAGACCCCCTGCTGTACTCGTTGAGTACACCATCTGTCTTCCCGTCTGGACGTGTGGTTATAGCTTTGGCGGTAAGATGACGGGCTGTCACTCCCTTGCTCTATTCGGGTCCGGGTTTTTTCCTAGCGGTGCAAGTAATTTCTTTCGTTTGCCCAACGTTTTCTGCTGATGCGAGCACGAAAATTTCCTTGGCTGGTAGAGGTACACTGCTTCGACGTAATAAGAGCCGTCTTGCAACATTGTTCCACATAGCGTTCCACATAGCGAGCGTTGCTCAAACTTTGTAGACTACTTTTATGTGAAGGTCAAAGAATTATTTTCAATGTTTTCCTAATTAGATCTCTCTCAACTCTCCCTGCAAGCAGTGTCCAAAAGAGCGGTTTTTCGTGGAGTTCGTGGCACCTACTACATTATGCCTGTGCTAAAATGACACCGAGTGCCTCCTACTAATTTTCGGTTTATATAAATGTTCTGGTAAATAAATATAAATATATAAATACGGTATATAAATGCTGAGCTAAAATTTATTCTGTATGGTTCCGCACAGGCGCGAAATGTGTGTTTTTAACACCTACAGTATTCGCCGTGGCGTACAAGTAGGACACGAGCCCGAATAATCCCGGCGCCACCGACTCCCGAAATAAGGATTGGAGAAGCCTATTCTCCCAAGTCAAGGGGCTGTTTTGGGGCACCCGTGAGAGAGTCTGAATAACAGAGGCTAATCGTGGTGAGCGTAATATCGGAGGAGGTAAAACAAGGTACGGAAGGTAAAAAACAAGATGTTTGCCGGTAGCCTGGGTCCCAACTATGGACGGAAAAAGTGGGTAAATTGGTTAACCGTATCGGTTATTTTCATCTACTGGCGTACCACGCGTGAAGAACAGTGACAGATTCTGTGTGGCGGAGCTACTCCTCCCGTACAAGGCTGTTTGGAGATTTTGTCGAGCGAGATGATCTTCGGTGATCTCCCATAAGATTAATAAGTTTCACGGAAGCATGGGTTGGTTTGATCATAATCAGACGACGTAGCGTAGACGGAGGACTAAATCGGCCCGCTGAACAGTGAACGGAATGAACACGTCGTCGGCTTAATCCACCTGTATAAGAGGGGACCGGAGGTTGTTTAGACGGTGATGAACGACCGATGCGAGGAAGCGAGCCATAGAAACTGCTTGCAGCGGCCGGGCAGAAGCCGGTGAGTTGGTGCACAAAGCTGATACTCGTTCCGACGCAGCCTTGGCCAGAATAATATGGCGAGTGCCGGAAAGCCCTGCACGTGAACAAAAAGTTACATCCCTAAATTTTAATTTTGGAAAATAGAAACCCAATTTTTAAAGCGAATTAAAATTTTAACTTGTACTACTAGGTCAATACAAAAGTTCGAAAACAGCGGGCTAGTAGAAAGGGAGAATAATATGAAAGATCCCAACACTCGCATTGCCCATAACTAAGGAGTTTGATTTCTGAAAGAATATCTGCTATTTTGGGGCAATTCTGCATGCATCTGGGTAAAATACCTTCTTCAGTTTTGTCACTTGCTTTGGTTTGTATCTCACATCCACAAATATTTCTTTTCCCCTGCCGTGATATTTAAACTCTATTGTTCGCCCACTCCCCATTTCAATGTGTTGGTGCTTGAGCCCATGTGAAATAAATAACTATGTTAAGCAGGTTTTCTTAATAGCTCTTTTCGTGGCTTTCTCCACGCGGATGCAAAATATTTCTCTTGCAACTGGTGTTAATAAAATTGGTGATTTGCCAAGGCCGGTTAAAAGTTAAGGGGAGTTCATAACTGCTGACAACTACGAGTGGCCTCACACACCAAACGCTCATTATTGGTGCTTCTTGACGTTAAAAAGCTCGCGGATAATTCATGGTCATGGCATGGAGCCTTTCATGTTCTTTCCTCCAATTTAAGTAGTTGCAGCATGTATCTTTGTTTCGATAAAGGTTCGACACTGGCCGCGGTGGCTGTTGTCGAACTGGCAAACGCGGCCACTTCGGATGGAGGGGCAAGTAAACATTTCAGTACGCGGTAAATATACCGAGGTGGTGAACGTTATTCCGCAGTTCCCCACTACGGCGCCCCTCTTAGCCCAAGTGCAGCTTGGACCATTAAACCCATAAAAAAAGTTATATGTTTTTATGGGCCAAAGTAGCCGATCGCTAGCAATATTTTTTTTTTTAGGAAAGTCCCTGAACTCTTAAGAATGCCTTACCTGAAGACAAGTTGGATTGAAAAACCAAAAATCTACCCAACGAGCACGTTTAAATGTTAAAGACTACTGAGGAGAGCTTGTATACAAAAGATATTGTCACGACAAGGGGAGAAGTTCAGCATAGCGCTATCGGCCCACACTTTGAAGAAGATGCCGCGGGTGGGCGTAACCTGCGCGATCTGTGTCATGGCCGGCTGGTAAATACAGTCTAGTCCACTTATAACGATATCCAAGTGCCAAAAAATCCCATCGTTTAACCGATAATTTTATAAGCGGGTTGAGAAAAAAAAGCCACAAAGAGATAAAAACATTTTATTAGCATGCAAGTGAGGTAGTGCAACTACTCGTTTGCAGAAAAGCCATAGTCAGTCAGTTTTACTGCTTCACGCGAAGCTGATGCACATCTTTTTCGAGAGCACCTAATTGCTCCAGGCAGTCGAGGCAGTTAGATGCTCGCCGCACCGCCGCAGGCGAATCGGCCAGGCGTCCGAACGTTCAGTCCGACTCCGCAGTGAAACTGGTGAAACGTTGAACGGAGGCAGATGCGGAAAAAAAAAAGCACTCAGTTCGGCCGCAGAAAAGGCGAGGGAAATTTCCGAGCTGCGAGCAGTGCGAGCCGAACTGGCCGAACCAGCCGAACTTTGGGTTTCGGCCGGACGCGCGGACGAGGTCAAAGCAGCGGCTCCAGGGGGGGGTCGGGAAAAAGCTGCTCCTCCCTCCTTTTGCTCGACTCGTTTTCTGAGGGGTGGACGGGATGCAAGGCGGGCGGCTGTCGGCGCCGAGTCCCCGGGGCCCGCCGGCGGCAGCTCGCATTTTCGGCGCGCGCGTAAGCGGATTCAATCGCTATATCCGATATCGCGGCTCGGGGCATCGTAATAAGCGGTTTATTTTACCATAGAAAGCAACAAAATTGGACGGTGCAATCGTTGTCCCTCGTTAATCCGATATATTGTTATAAGCGGTATCGTTATAAGTGGATTCGACTGTATTGTCAATAGATCGCTCACCATGGTTCGTGTCCTTCGTCCTGCCATCACGGAACAATATTTTTGTTTTTGATTTTTATAAAAGCACCTAAATTCTTTACTATCCTGCATTATTGGCAATTTTGCATGTGTTTAATAAGGAAATTGCCCTCCAACTGTTCAAGAGCCTTTTATCAGGGTTCTGACACAAACGCCTTCAAAATCGGCTGCAGTTTGAGCTCAGTCACTGTAAAAAATGAATGCGGCCACCCAGAGGCAGACTGGCATGAGCTGCGCTGGATTCCTCTACTTTACGGCTTTAAACCCCCCGCGGTGGCTCAGCGGCTAAGGCATTGCGCTGCGGAGCACGCGGTCACGGCGGCCGCTTTTCTGATGGAGGCAAAAAGCGAAAATGCCCGTGTGTACGAGATTTCGGCGCACGTTAAAGAAACCCAGGCGGTCAAAATTAATCCGGAGCCCTTCCCTACGGCGCGCCTCATCGCCTACGTTGCGTCGGAGCGTTAAGCCCTACAATCAATCAAATCAATCAAATCAATCGGCTTTAGACTATCTGCATTCGACTGATTCTTTGAGAATAGATTGCTTATATGCATAGAGAGTAAATAGTTCGCATCTGCCTCTTAACAGTATATTCAGCGTCTGTTTTTTTAAGTGAGCAAATGGCACTGGGTGGAATCGCCGTAAATAACCTAGTATCAATTCAGTGGTTCAAAACACCGTTGAAACGCGTTCTTTGGTAAGGTTTCATTTCAAGCCATTCGACGTCATAGATGACCTTAATGAATCAGGAAACTAGCGCTCTTCAATAAGTTTTTTTTTTCTTGAAAGGAAGTGAAGGGGTATTCTGACAATAGATCAGAGAAAAGCTTAATGCCAGCTTTGATTGCGCTTTGCTCTTCTCGCATCCATCAGGCGCCACTACAACATGTATTTTCCCTCGCTCGTATCACCAGAGTAACGAGGGAAATCATTGATTCTTTCTTATACATCTGGTGTAGCGAAGTAGGCTTGTTTGCCAGGATAACCTCGCCAGCACCATTAAAAAGGATTATCTCCCTTTCGCTCGCTCTTACTTTGTCTTAGTGCAATCAATTACGAAAGGAGTGTTCCAAACACACAAAATAAGGCCTACGTAACCCCTAAAAACAATGAATCCATGCTCTGGCTGTACTATTCTCCTGAACACCTAAAATTGGCACAACTAGCGCCTTGCCCGAACTCCCGTGTCTCAGTAAGCCTATTATTGTGGCGTGACGTCATACGGCGCGCGACAATAAGATATTTTTGGAGGAGCTTTGCAAAACGCCAAAGCAACTGAAGCAAAGCTGGCCACTCCGGGAAAGCAGCTTGAGCAGGCGCTAACAGCCTGTCAACATTTACTATTCAGGCAAATAGCCTGTCCGGGCCATGACCGCCTTTTCGTGGGATTACGCCTCTTGTTTTCCCACTTTGCCGCTAAAGCGTTTCTACCTTCACTGAAGGCGAATGACGTACTGCCTCGTATCGGCTTTGACTTCTCATCATTGTTTTCTGCTACAGCCACAGTGAGCCTGATGCTGTCCGCTGGGATACTCCTCAGCTCTACTCAGAACTGCCCCTAGCTTCTTTGCGATTATCTCCTTCGCCAGTGCCGGCCCTTTCGGTCCTACTCAGACATGACGTACGAAGAGCTACAAGCTGCGCTCCGATGCACACGGATTTGTCTCTGTACAAGGTGTAAGCTTAGGTTATGTTGTAACTCTAATAGAGAAGTCCATTTTATGGGGCAGTTTTTTATTAGCCGACCCAAGGTTACTGCAGAAGGACCGTATAGTGTATCGGCGAGGGGTGTGCCGAAAAAGAGCTAATGTCTTAAGGCTTTGCCAATAGAAGGAGTGGGAGTGTCGACTTTCCCAAATGGTAGCCACTTGGAGTTGTCACGGAGACAGTCCGAAAGTTAGAAATTAGAATTATGGCCCCCGCGTATGCGCCATGCAATATTATGTATTAAGAGTGATTTCGCTAGCCCTCAAAACCTTCGCAATGCACAAGCTGTCATCACCCGGCGCAAAGCGGAATACCCACAGGGGCCATTTTGTGGTGTATCTGTCTTTTAATCGCCTTTTTTTTTTGCTGGTCTGCATTGCACCATCTCTCTGTGAAACTAGCAGACGACCACCCGGAGGGAGCCAGGCCAATCTCGATCCCGGTGCCGCATCACGTAACGCCACCGCGCTCCACTATGAGAGCCCTTCTACGTGCGTTTTTTTTTCTCCAAAACCGCTTGTAACATCGAAGGCACTGGCCAAAATCCCGACATGTTCACGCAAAAAAGAAGCCGACCTGTTGCGCCTTAAGCACCGTGGACTTTGCCGCAGCAAGGGTCAGAGCCGAAAAATAGCTTTCCAGACGGGCTCTGTGGGCCGAATTTTTTTTTCTCCGTCGTAGGAATTCGTGAATTTTGGCGAAGAGCCCCCACTTCCAATTAAAAAGGATCAGTTGGTAATAATATCTAGGGGGTCTATTCTTTTAATAAATGGAGAAACGGAAAGAAAGAATTCAAACTACAAGAACGATTTAATCTTTCTAGCCTTGTGGTACGTCACAAAACTGCGCAAATTCCGCTCTGGTACGACAATCCGCATTATTGGATTAATGTTGGGGCATCCTCAAGTCCTCTCACTGCATTGAGGAAGCAAAGAAACAACAGACAAGCTGCCTCATTACCGGTAAGAGTCGGCATAGCACCGCTTTTCCGTGTCCGGTTTCTGCTCTTCAGCCGAATAAGCGTTAATTATTGGGGGCTTCTCGCCAGCGAGCACACCCGCTAGCCGGAGAATTTCTGAAAGGCACCTTAGCGCGTATTCAGTGTGACGCGCTGTGTGCAGGAAGCGGCATCCCTTTTGCCAGGACGTCATGGTTGTTTGAACGTTGCGTCACCTTTCTTTGTTACTTCTCGCGATCAGCAGCGGTTCGCACAAAGACGAGTTTAGCTACTACGCCAGAGATCAGGTAGTCTAGACGTCTTTAACAGCATCCGGCTGCCTGATGGAATAGCCAAAGGACCCAATCCTGCCTGAGTGCCCCGATATTACAGGTCATCGACACCAGCGGAATATAAACCGTCATGCCGGCCGCTCAAGGTCCAAGATGGACGCGATCTGAGTTCTCACGGCCGCATTAGTGGTTTTGTCAGTGTTCTGTGCGCTGTGTATTTAGAGGTAATGAAAGACGGTCTGCCGTCAACGAGTGATCCTGTGAAAGAACGTCGGTGGAAGAATGCCAAGACATGATTTTCTTCCCGTTATGTTTGCTTGCTTACTAAAACGTCGTCATGTATCGTGTTCGTTTGGGCTTACTGCTTTTGCTTCACCCTTTCACTCTGCTTTTGCTTTCTGCTTTTGTTTCACAAAAGCAGAGCAGTTGTAGGTCGAGCCGTTCCGTCCGTCTGCTGAAGGCAGTGCGTCACGCATGGCTAACAGCAGCTTCCGAGATCCCTTGGTAGCCTCCCAGAAACCGGTTCCCAGACGCACTGATGGAGGACGGAGTGGTCCTCACACTCCCGCTATGGGAGGGAGAGGGAAGGGAGCCTCCCGCCGCTGACGCTTAGCTGCCGATTCCTTTGCGCGAAACATGGAATTTGCGTGGCGATGGCACTGCCGTTCTTGGGCGAGCGCACGTTGACGTTCGGGCCGGCACAAGAGAACCGGAGTTCTGCTGTTTCGGCAGAATCTACGCTGTGTGAAACTGGGTTTAGATTTTGCCGTTCATCCGAACTTTTATTTGCACTCATGTTTCGTCATGACTGATAGAGCCTTTACACTTTGGGTAAGGTTACTTCCAGTCAGATGTGAAAATGTTTATCTACCATCTGCGTAATTTTATGGGTGTATTAAACTATACCTTGAACCCTTTTAGTGCTCGTTTTGGTTGCTGTATTCTCACCTTACAACAGCTGCCTTCAATAATGTGTAATACTCTGTTGGTATAATGCAGGTACCCATGAGCCTTTGCGCTTTTTACCGGTCATCTATTCGTACCATTAAAGGTATCCCTCCCCTCATTTTCATTCAGTTAACCGGCATTGTGAAAGGAATGGGAAAGGGGGGGTGGGGACGGGTATGCTTTTCGGCGTTTGCACGTTCAAAAAAAGGGATCGGAAGCCTGGCAAGGGACACAGAATCACAGTTTTGGTTTTCAGACGCAACACAAAAAAAAAGACTCATTTAACTCCAAGAAAGTTTAGTGCTGCCCGACACAAATGAAGGAAAACAGGCTGCTGTCTTTGGCTGCTGAAATGATCTGAAGTGGACAAATAGTAACGGAAGATTTCTGGCTTATAAGCGTGTATGCGTGGAGGGCGTGGAATTATTTTCCCTTATTTAAATATGAAAGCTTTTAAAAAAATGAAAGCACTCGGAATGTTTCCAAGTTTATTTTTAGAAGTTAATGTGGGGCCCACTTGTAAAACGTGAGGATTAGAGACAGGGAATTTACGGTTTAGCAAAGTCTGCATCGGGCGTGTCGAAATTCTAACGCGTGAACGACAAAACTGTCGCGGTATATCTCAGTAATTCTGGGGAATTATTGAGGCTTTCGATTGTATCCCGAACGAGTCGCAAGTTTTTGTCTTGCTATTAAGAAGAAAACTGAGAAAAGAATGAAACGTTGGGGATAACGAAATCACACGGATATCGGTTAATGGGAACACGGATGCACCGCAGACACGCATCGATTCACGGTGACCGAAGTGTGGTTATCGATCCAATAAATAGTAAAAAGGGAACCCGTTTAAGAACGTCTCGCATTCTTTTGATCTTTATGCTGAGAAACGTTCTTAACTCTAATGAGATTTGGAAGTTTTGAAATTACTGTTTTTGTACTTCAACCAAACGTGCCCAAATCCTTGCGGACTTACCATGCATTCGTTAATCACATTTGGGTACAAGTCTCAGCGTTTTTGCACTTGCCACATGAAAATTATCTAAAGAGAACTCAAGGAACCCGCAGTTAGAGCCGCCGTGGCAGTTCTGTGGGCTCATTAAGCAGCTTCTGTGGGCATCTTCGTGTATTTTGGCCGCCTTCAAATTAATCTTCCCGTAATATTTATTTTCTTGCGCCTTCGCTGAGCCGGACATTAGTGGTAAGCGCACGGCATGTCTTACCACCGAATATCCTATTCACCGATAGCGGCGCAGTGGAACTAATTATTCAGTAAGGTCGTGTTATGTACCAAGGAAGCGTTGTCGAGCAACCGCATAATTTTTGGCACTGGTCATTGCGCTTTGCTTTTTTTCCAGCCGCTTCTTAAGGACGAAATGGAACTCACGAACTGTGGCCTTGTAAGTCACAATTGAAGAATGTAAAAATTATTGCAGTCTGTATAATATTCAGTCTTTCAATCACCGTTAGCCTCTGTTCTAAAAAAATATCACCAGTAGCGATGCATGCCATATTCTTTGCTTTTCAGAAAAAAAGTAAAGGCAACTCACCTCGTATGATGTAACTATTTTTAAAGGGCAAAAATGCTTGCGAAGTACGAGAGCTGTAGCTTATTATTGTTTGGTGAAAACGTATTTGGAGGTAGCACATTTAGCTGAAGACAGTGGGACCTAAAAAGCACATTTAGCTGCAGACAGTGGGATCTAGGAAAGTGTGCTGCTGGGAACGCCTGCCTAATTGCCGTCGTCATATGGAAGGATGATGGAAGCGCACACATACATTGGAACTCAATATTTCAGCGTTGTTTATTCTTAACGGCCGAACATCAGCAGCCATCTGACCCGCCGCGGTCTTTCGCGACTCTTCCAGGTTGTTCTTGTCTACGCATTTACTCTAATGAAACGTTACGGTAGTGCTTGTGGCGAGAGTATTTAACACAACATTCCTGGTTGTGCTGAATCAAGAAAAACTAGCTAAGGTAGAAAAATTATCTCGAGAATTTTTACCGATGCCGTGAAGGCCATTATCGTGGCATGGCACAAATCACGGCAGTTCTCGTGAATACGTCGCGTAACATTCCTAAGTTGACTCGACGGCACTTGGAAAGTTTATCCCCCTGCAGCAACTGTTCCGCGCTAATCACCGAAAACGACAACGACAACAACCGTATCATCATTACGTTTATGAACAACAGCAACAGCAACAGCACCAACAACAGCATGAACCAGCAGATGATAGCGTACCGCAACGAGCGTTGCTCGCAGCAATCAGTGCCAGCCCGAGTCTTCTACCGCCAACCATTTCTGATCCTCACCACCTGCAGAAAGTGCGCTAACGCTGCTTTCCCAAGAAGGTAGCCGGCCAGTCTGTCCTCGCAGTTTGCGAGGAGGACGCTTGGAAGGGCTCAGGTGAAGCCCCCGGACGTGCCCGCCGAGTGGCTGTTGATGACGCGGCCGGCTGGTGGATGCCGTCCGGGGTAATTCCGTTAGCCGTTGCTCCGCTTCGGAGGCGGAGCCGAGTGGACGGGAAATTGTTTCGGAAATAAGCTACACCGTGTACGCTTATAACTCTTATCCTCCTCAACTCCTTCCCTTCCTCGTCGCCTCCGACCTGTCTCATCCTGCTTTCTTCATGCCAACGGTAAGACTGGAACGCGTGGAGTGCAGACACAGGAATGACCTGCTCGTACGCTGCGCTAATTCTACCCCTTCTCGTAGACCCGCTTTCTCTGTGGGCCATTTCCTTTGCTTATTTTTTTTTTTTTCTTTATTCCGAGTCGTCTGCATTGTTCTGGAGGACCTAATTGGACATGCGATTGTTTCTCGGCAGCAAACACGCAGACGTGGTTGGCTTTCGGCGAGGTTGATTTGTTTGTGCTCAATTTCGGGCCGCTATCTACGGCTGGCACGCGTTTCCAACGTCGTGAGTTTGATTACTCTCTCAGGGAAACGCCAAAGCTGTTCGGGTAGATTATTCCATTAGGACCCTAGAAAGCTCTCTGGGAACACACTATTTTTCATCTGCCGGAAACATGTGAGCTTGCGATAAAGCACTGGTCGCGGAAAAACGCCTTCCAGCGTTAACGAGACAGCTGTCCGTCATAGGGGCTAGCGCCATTTTTGAGAGCGAAGAACAAGGCCTTCTGACCGTTAAAAAGCACACGAGTAA
Organism: Haemaphysalis longicornis; assembly: GCA_013339765.2. NCBI lineage: Eukaryota > Metazoa > Arthropoda > Arachnida > Ixodida > Ixodidae > Haemaphysalis > Haemaphysalis longicornis. Next base: position 31,752,339 of record CM023456.1, on the reverse strand, counting down.
GTACACTATAAGTAATAAGCTATATTTCAAGTTAAAGTGGGGATGCGGTCATTTATGTTGAGATAATTTGTCGTATCGCCTCCAAAACCGTGTGACGCATAAATTGATAAATGTGCTCCGGGTTGCGGATTTTCCCAGTCACCAACTCAACTTTTTGAGCCCGACGGAGTGCCATTAAGCTTTCTTAAAGCATTCAAGGCGCTCCTCAATCGTAATGAAGTTTCTTTCGGTAAATTCTCGTGTAACTTCAATAAGATCTGGCGAATTTTTGTGCTCGATTCTTTCGTTTATGTTCTGAAAAGAAAAAAAAACGAAGTCTCTCCGTAACAAGTACAACAAAATTAAAAAAAAAGGAGTGCCTTGGTGGCCGCAAATTCGTTACATTTATTATTACAGCAAATGCTGACACCATCTCAAAGAAAGCTTTTTTGTGGGATGCTTGCCCCTAGACCGCCATGTTCAAAGGTTTACTTCTGTAACTTTCAAGCTTTAGATGAATAACCAATCGACACAACGTTACAATAAAGTGTTATGTAGCCTATCTCACGCTAATAAAAATGTCCAAATATCGCCCTTAAGCTGATATGCTTCCTCTAATTTCGATGTCGCTTGCGATTCCGGGAGAGTAATCTAGGGGGAGGAGGAATAAACAGTTATTGAACTGTATGGGTTCCGTTGTGGGAGGCCTGCTTAGTCCAAGAAGCATTAAGGTGTTTTGTGTTTTTAACAGCTAAAGCGCAAGCCTACGCTATTTCATTTATTTTGCCCTCGTGCCTATCCTGCTGTCTTAAAGGAATCCCGTTGAAATGTGCTAACTTTGTGGCACGCGATTTTAACTGAGCAAACGTTGCTTTGATGAATGGACCGTGGGACTAAATCTTCTGATGTTTGCGTTCTGTGCAGACACTCGGCATGAATGCGCTAGCCCGAGGCTATGGCGCAGCAGCCGTGCGAAGCTTTGGTGAGAGACGCGTGAGCGAACGAGTCACAGCCGAGAAAGCACATCATGATCAGCCCCAGGCGTTGCAACCAGGCAGTTAACGAGCGCACGTTCTTCACTACAGAGGGCGCTTTTCTGATGACCGGGCAAGGAAGTGCTCCCGATTACACTTCCACGCGTGCCGCACCCAGGCCATTAATCCCATTTAATAAGACATGTATATTGGCGGCTCGTTTTGGGCGACGCGGATAGCGCGTCTATTTTGCGTTGGGTTTCTCACGTGCGACATTTTTTTTCTTTTCGCCGTTTTGCACAATGTTTCATATTGATTTTATGGTACAGTAAGCGGGTTACGTTCCTAACGCAGTGCAATATTCTTGGAAAACATTAACGTTTCCACAAAGGCTATATTATCGACCATGTCAACACATTTATCATCAGATAAGCGATAGTAAAAGAGCAGCGTGCTGGGATCAACTCGACCGAAAAAAATGCAAGCGTTTAACTGAGAAATAACTGGCACATTGTCGCACGTATGTACACAAAACTCTGAAAATCGGGGGCTCCAACCTCTTGTAAACTACAGGGGAAAACAGTGTCACGAACAATGCCTATAAACTTGTCCGACGAACTTTGACGCGTTTTGGGGTAAAATTACAAAACTATGGAGCCATCACCATTATCGTAAACGTTTTTTGGGACTTTGTGAAGCGTGCCCTCTTGGAGCCGTAAAGAAACAAGAAGGAAGTAGTTGCTATCCAAGCTTGACGATGTACTTTTGCAAGCGTACGGTATTTGTCGAAACAGCCCCCCAGCGTCCTTTTCTAACTTTATCGGTTGTCTTCAAACTGCAAGCGCACATTAGACGTGGAGCCCCAGCGAGCCATTCGACTTCCCACGCGATAGTACGCAGCCGCCGATGGGACGGTTTACGGCTGGGGAGAAAACGACCAGAGCGCACTGCGGGCACGCGCTATGAATGCCGAAGCTCGAGCATTCAAAGAAATCACTGAGAAAAGAAAAGCATTTAGTGCGTAATGTCTAGAAATTTAGAATTCAGAAGTAACAAAAGGGTGGGGGAGAGGAGGGGAGCAAGACAAAGACAGAAATAGAGGACGAGAGCCGAGAGAGAGAGAGAGAGAGAGAGAGAGAGTTAAACAGATAGAGAAGAGTAGGCAAAAAGGTCTAACGGAAACGGTCTGCTGCCACTGTGCGCGCAGTTTTGGGAGGGCCCAGACGAAATAACGTATAGGGATGAGCAAGCACAAAGGAAAATTGAAACGGAAAGAACTGAAATGTGTGGGAAGATTTCTGGGTACGAAAAGAAAATGTCAAGTCTCCGGACCCCCCTGATCTTTTCCCAAAAAAATATATCGGGTTATATGGGGCAGAGTAACAAAAAAGAAGAATAGGACACGTACCCTTCTGCGGATCTATCCCCGCTGTGTCTGCTGATTCGCATTGTTCAGGATCTTTTTTTTTTATTTCCTTTCATCTATAAAGCACTCAGAGAATTGTGAGTGCACGCATTGATCTTCTGGTCATGTTTTTCTTTCCGTTGACCAGCATTTCGCAAACCCAGGGGTCATGTGTTTTTCTTCGATCCAAACCATTTCCGAGGCTATTCTGCGACCCGCGCAGACACGCCAAAGAGATTTAGCCTGAATGGAAGCCGCGTAGATCAGATGCATCGTGAAAGAATAGTGGCGCGCGAAAAGTGAAAACATCTCTTCGTCCGTTTGCGCCAGAAGTCTTGCAAGTATTTCTGTGACTGAGCAAACCCGTGTGTGAATCAGGGAGTACTAGGATTGGAATCCTACTCACACGCATACTGGCGCAATTCGCGCCAAACAGGCGAGCATTCCACTGCGAGATCCGTATCACGCATACAATTTATGCCTGTTAGTTAATGTAAGTGTACCTAGTGTTTTGTATTTATGGTTCTTTTGAAATCTCGTGAACAACTTCTGCAAATAACCAATATTTGCACTTAGTTTTTAATTACGATAGTCTTCCTTGGTCTACTTGAACGCAGAAATTTTGGACTGTCTGCATGTCTGTCTGTGTGTCTGTGTGTTTGTCTGTAACTCGATTCAGCCACCCGGCCAAACTGAAACAGAAGCTGCGAAATAGTCCTATGTACTCACAGCCGAATCTAAACGTCTAATTCCAGTGTCAGTGTTCATACTTGTCAACATTGTTGAACAAGAACAAGACGTTACAAAAATATAAGGCAGAAAATCAATACGTAAGTGCTATTGGCAGTATTCTTTTATTAAAAAATGCATGTATGCTTGGTTTGTCAGATAGCAAATGAAATACTACATCAACTGCAGAAAACCGTCGCCTGCTGTTGCCCGCGCTACTATAGCTCCTGGCGCCATTTAGGAAATCCAACCACAACAGTAACAAAAGGTATCACTAGGTAGGATCCACGTTCCGTTTGGAACGTTCGTGGAAGTAGGGCAACCTGGATCTCTAAACGTTGCAGTATGGTGCCTCGATTCACGCGCGTCACAGCCATACGGCAGCGCTGGCACCGAAGCACCCGACTTGGAGCAGTGGAACGCGGTAAATTTAAATTCACTTGAGCCAACTTCTAGCGTGTTATATTGGAAGGAACGAGACGGGAGTGTGCGTTTTTTTTTTTTTGCTTTCTTTCTGTGTTGTACCCCTGTCCTGTTTTGTCCATCGTTTTCCTGTTTCCTATGCCCTGGGGCAAAATGGTGCAATAAAAAAAAGAGACGGGAAAGGAGCAGCATGAGAGGTGAGCCGGAAACAGAAGGGAGGCATTACGTACGCAAATGTTGAGCACATCCTTTTCTCCTGCCCCGCTCCCCAGCAGTCTCCTCATTACCCTAACCCCCCTCCTCCCAACTGCCGAGTGTGGTTGGCGTCGGCGGCCCTCGTTGACCAGCGGGCCATGATTCTTCTTGCGGAAGAGTACGACGCATAGGTCTTAATCTGACCAGAAATAAAGTTTTTCTCTCTCTCTCTCTCTCTTGGCAGAGGCGCCATTCGATTCTCGTCTTCGTCGACATCTGCAACGAAAGAAGCAGATACGCGACCATTTTTTTCCAGAGCTTCCAGAGCAGTGGTATTCCTGGTCGTCATTAAATATTCGATATCTCCGAGTGGCGTAGTGACGCTCACCGTAGACTGATGGATACGCAATTTTAAAAGCTTTTAATGCGTAGCATTCTGTGCCGACTACCCCAACAGCCAGGGCCGTGTAACGCCCTGCATTTCCACAAAAATGCCGATATCACGGAAGTTCCACTTGTAATCGCTATAATGGCGTAAATGGCGATAACTGGTCGCACGAAAGTTTGAAAAACTACAAAATAAGAAAAAATATTTAAAAAATTATTAAAAATGGTGAAACGTGTAACGGCCTGTATTTCCACAATAATGCAGATTTCTCGAAAGTTCCACGTGTAATCGTTATACTAGCGTAAATGTAAATAATTGGTCGAACGAAATTTCGAAAAACTAAAAAAATATTAAAAATAATAAAAAATACGGAAAATGTCAAAACACATACCGCATGCCATTTCCACAATAACGCAGATTTAGCGAAAGTTCCTCATGTAATCTTTATAATAGCGTAAATGGAGATCATTGGTCGAACGAAATTTCGAAAAACTAAAAAAAATGAGAAAAATATAAAATAATTACAGAAAATGGCGAGCCGTATAACGCCCTGCATTTCCACAGTATTGCAGATATCGCGAAAGTTTCACCTGCAATAGTTATAATAGCGTAATTGTAGATAATTGGTCGGGCAGGATTTAGAAAAAACAAAAAAAAATGTGGCTGGAAAAAACTCTCACTCAAGACAGGCGGCATAAGAATGCCACGCATTAGTAGACAATTCTCTGAATTTCTGCGGAATTTTTTTTCTTTTCTTGCACCGCATCTCTTAGTGGTACGCATGTGAATGATGCCGTTCCACCGTAGAGGTGACGGCGTGACTACCGCCGTCGCTATAGTAGCAAGGACATCGAGCTGCTAGATGGAGAAGGCGCCGTTGATATGGCAACATGGAGGGACGGCTGTGCAATCGCCCTAAATACGTGCGCCATGACAGAAACGTCGGTGGTATTTGGGCGCGTCGGCGTTCGTGTAGAATGAGTTGCGATGGCTCCTCGAAAGAAGTTTCCGACGAGGCAGCAGGTAAACAAGGACGCGCTGGTATTCGAGAGAAAGTCTGCGCTGTAATCACACGAAATCCCTATGATTAATTCTCAGGATTCAAATATTTTGTCGACAGAACTTCGAAGTGTTGCGCAGACAAGCTGAAGCCCAATGCAGACGTCTACAAGCAAACCTAGGGGCGGAATTACGTGTTATAATTACCATGATAACGTAACCTCGACTAAAAAGGAGACACCAGCTAGTTGGCAAATATTTATAATTCATAACGAAGTGCAAACTGGAACATAGACAACGAAGAAAGACGGCACTGTAATACAGTAATGCAAGACAATACCGTATACAAAAAATTACACCATCTTCCCGAGGGGAACCCTGAGGTGATGCGAAGCATCGCAGAGTTCCAATCCAATCCATCCAATCCAATCCAATCCAATCCAAGTCCAATCCACCAATCCAAGCCAAGCCAAGCCCAAGCCAAGCCAAAGCCAATCGAATCCAATCCAATGCCCCTCGCGAGAGAGTGTTCGCTATCGGAGAGGAGAGGGGGTGAGCGGCGGAGAGCGCAGCTGGTGCGGCGAGGAGAATGGGGGAAGGGTGGACGCCGACAACAACGCCGGATGGATGCAGGGACAAGGCGAGTGAATGAGATGCGTCGCATCTAATAACGTAACTCAATAGACTAATGTCATTACTATTACACAACCTTAATATTTTTGCAATAAAGATAGCACGTAAAATTGGTGACATACGTACCACAAACTTGTGAAAATGCAAACGTAGTGTAGCCAAAACGTCCCGTGCGTTCTCCCTTTTCGTCGCATTGGCGTCGGTAATATCAGAGCTGCTCTCGATTTTCGTGCTCGGATTGAATATCCGTCTGTTCATTTTTGTCCTGTCTGTCACGTCAATTCTATCAGTACTCTTAATTTTATTCGAGAAGAACGCGCAATGTTTACCCTCGCGCCGAGGTGTGACACACTGAATGCAAACAAGCCCGATTCGCAGGCAACGGGCGGCGTTTTTGTTCGCAGTCTGCCTCTTCGTCGTCTTGCTTCAGGCGGGCGCTTGGCCCTCCGTGACCGCCTATCCCTCTCTCCGTTCTCCGAGGACTCGAGCTCTCCGGCATGGCCGCCCGATACAATGCGCTACATTTAGGCGTGAGCTCGCTGGGCGCTGTGGCCCACACATGTTAGTTGGGACACGCATTTGCTTTTAGCGAGCAAGGTACGGGAGCTTGCACGGGAGCAAAGACAACCCAGCGGTGTAATGAAGTTCTCTCCTTCGCCAGTCGAAATTGTTGACCCACACTGTCGGTCGCTCTTTGAATTCTGCCTCTGACTCCGGATTTAATGAGAACGTTGGCAAATATTTACTAACAAAGCTTTCGGTGTCATTTCTATAGTGTTCTTCAGCCTATTTGCCACGTCTGAATAGTCTTTCCCACCGGAAGTTTCATTTTTGAACCGTAAGCATCGCTGATTATCCCGAAGTTCCTGCGCAGGGAACATCTCGAAGAAGAAAAGGAAGCGAGCGGCGTACAGCATATTTTGTCTCTGTGCTATGCATGTACACACATAGACATTGACACTGCGAGATGGGAATGTGGGAGGAGCAAAAGCTTAAAATCAAGAAAAACGAGAGGAGGGAGAAAAAAAAAAAGACCGGCGGCGGAAGGGAAGGACTTCATTAAAACCCCTCGGGAGTATTCAGTAAAGCCGCCCAAAGGAATGAACATGAACGTGTTCATCACAGCGTATACTGAGGCTAAAAAAAACGTTGCTGGAGGCCGCGCAACAGTAGGAGGGAAAGAAATCTTTGCGTTGAGGGAAATGGGAGAGAAGGCACCTTCATGACGGTCAAGCCAATCTCTGTTTGTCCCTACTGGCAAGCCAGTCTACAAGAAATAGCCGCATCATTAATGCAAGGCCGGGTTTAGGTAAAGTTATTCTGTTTCTCGTTGTGTTATTCCAGCGAAGTTGTAAGCTTTTCGTTGTCACGAATTTTTTGGTCCTCCGTTTGAAAAAAAAGGAGGCGGAAATATAACGGAAAGGTAACCGAAGGAAAAGTCTGGGAGCACGAAAACAAAGAGAAAAAAAATCAGAAACAAGCCAAGAAAAGAGCGAAAGACACAGCGTCTACTGTCAACTTCGTTTACTTAGCAAGCTGGTACCAGAACCTGAGTGGGAGTTACACCAACACAGAACAAGTAATGACAACAGTAAATTGCAGAGCAACACAGTGAGGCGGTACTGATTATATTAATGACAAATGTATTCCGAGAAATTCAACAGTTCAATAAACAGCAGGATTGACAGCATGCTTAGGAATTCTCTCAAAATTTATGAGCCAATTCAGTGAAAAACAAAAAAACTTTCTGAACACTGTTCAATCAAGCACTTGCGATCTTATGTTTTTTCCAAGTAGACGGCAGTATATTTCAGCTGCCCTCCTGTGGCTGTCTTTGAAAATTTATGACCCAATTTAATGAAAAATAAAAAAAACTTTCTGAAAGCTGTTCAATCAAACTTCTACGATCTTATGTTGCTTCCAAGCGGACGGCAGTGTATTTCAGCTCCCCTCCTGTATCTGGTTTTAAGCCACGTGGAGGAATGGATGTCTCAACGAGATACAACGCAATTACACCGTCGCACGACTGATTTCATCCCATTCTCTGTCTGATTGGTCCATAAGCTTGGGTGGTGTTGATGGTGAATTCGGACAAACTAAATCTGGAAGCTATTAGAGAAAGCTGATTGATTGTAGGGTTTAACGCGCCGACGCAATGCAGACGATGAGGCGCGCCGTAGTGGAGGGCTCCGGATTAATTTTGATGACCTGGGGATCTTTAACCTGTGCCGAAATCTCGTACACACGGCGTTTTTGCTTTTCGCGTCCTCGTGCTCAGCAGCACAATGCCTTAGCCACTGACCTACCGCGGCGTGTGCTATCAGAGAAAGCGAAATAAACTCGTTTAGTATGTGAACATGCCATAGATCACACTCGCGTAATGAACAGCTTATTGTTTTAGCTGAAAATTACTTTTATTAATGCGAAGCTTTTGTGATTTCTCCTATGGCGGTGTCGTAGCAAAATCGCATGCTGGAAAACCAACTTTACACAAAGTGCAAGCACATGAGGTTATGATGATGATGTTGAAATAAGAAAAACACGCGTCCCTTGGTAAAAATTTAACATCGGTAACTCGCATTATGAAACCGACGTATATTCGATTGTGCCATCGCATTTGGGTGGCTCAGCATTTCCTTCGGGTTCGTTGTGCGGGCCTTAACTTTGAACTTTGGCTGAGTTAAAGTGGCCTTTGGCTTTGGCCTGTGGCAGTTTAGATTGTGGCCGATGAAGACCTTATGACGACGATGGCGGGGAAGAGGAGGGCGCTCACTCCTCTCGTGAAAGATTCATGTTTGCTGCCGTCTAAGTTTGAACATTAACTCGCCACCACTTCGCACTTTGATCGTTGACGCTTTGACTTTCATTGCAGCTGCTTCGAGTATAGCACCTCGTCATTTTATTTTTGTACGCAAGAAAGCCTCCCGTTTGAACATCGTCGTCGTAAGACTGAGAGGCCTATACGTTTTATCATCTAGTCTAATTTTTCTGCTACTTACGTTTTGTTTGGCAGCCTTCCTTCTTCTGGATTTCTTGGTTACATTTATCGCTGTTTTTACATCATATTTTGTGGAATCACCGCAGCTGTGGAGACACGTTGCGTGCACAAATATTGTCCCGACCATTTCAGGCTGTCCGCAAGATTGCGGAAGGTTTTTATAGCAGCTACGAGGCGTATAAAAGAAGACAACACCGGTGCAGCAAAAACGTAGCCGCCGAAGCTCACATTCAAGTTTTGCGACGTCCGTTTTTTTTAACACGAAAGTGTTTTATTCCGGGTTTGACGAAGATTTCACTTGCATCATATCCGTCACGGTAGTGACGTCAGTACAACGAATCAAGCGACCTGTAAATGGTGCAACCCAGCACTTGGAGTCTTCTTGCGGGAAAGCAACCTTTAGTACTGAAGAGTACGTTATACTTCGGGTTGTTCGTTTTCGGGTTTTATATTTTAACACGAAAGTGCTTTATCCCAGAATACACCAAGATTTCACTGACTTCATATCCGTCACGACAATGACGCCAGTACACAGTTGCCGAAGCGACCCGCCAGCACGACGTCGCTCGCCAAGCACACCCACAAGACAGCCGCCGACCCGCAAATCATGCTCAGCTGCAGATTTCGCTCGCACATTTCACTTTCGTGTTTTACCGATTCCTATGACAGAGGAATCAACCGCATTTTTTTTTATTTTGTTTTTCTGCGATATAATATTCAGCGCACTAAATCCTGCAGTAATCACAAGCATCCGCTCTACTGTTAAGCGTACGAATAAACAAATAAAAGCCCGAACTGCTTAGGCTTTCTTATATTAGCCAAACTGTACTTAATATCTTAATCTAACATGAAGTTTTACCTTTTTCGCATTACTCTCAACCATTAGGCGCTGCGCCACGCTTTCGCACCACGCATTCCTTCCAATGGCGTGAAGACCGCGTGTCAACCGCTCTCGTAAAGATACGTGCACACTTACGGTGCCGTGTCGTTGCGCGCGCTGTTTGCCGATGTCGGAGCCGCTGGAAACCTTTTTTTCGTCTAGAACGGCGTGTTTTCCTTGCCCGCAGAGCAAATGGATCCGAGACCCATTTATGCCGTGCCGCAGAGCGCAAGGGCCAATGAGCGATGGAGGGTGTGATGACACGCTGGTGACGTGTGTTTCAATCTGTTCCCACTTTCTTACCGCGGCTACTGCGAGCGCGCGTCGTCTTGGCAGGATTGCATTTCGCCGGAGAACTACCCAGAAAAAGCGGGGAAGAGATCCCGCTCGAGAGCGCTCCCTCAGGACGGGTGAGAAACTTGACCAGTGTGGCGGTAAGTGGCTGTGGCCTTCGACGGCGTGTCGCCAGGCCGCTGGCGGCTGACGGCACACCGGCACGGTAACTAGCCGCTAATGTGCACGTAGCTTAAGTGCGGTCTCCGAGCAGCGTGCGTCTTCCTTAAGACGGAGTAAAGGGGACGGGAAACCTGCTCGGGTTAATGCGGGACGCTGCGGGATGTGAAGAGACGTCTCGGCAAGCTTAAGGAGTCTCTGAACATCGGCGTGCCTTCCGCACAACGGCAACTTGTGTGATCGGAATTCGAAAGGACTGAGAGGAAAGCGCGTTGTTCTATCGTCGCCACAACATTATGTTATTTCTCTGCGGAGCATAATCTGAAGGCGCTTTCGAGGGCGCTTTCTATGCAGAAAAGCTGGAAAAGGTTTTTTTTTCTTTACTTTACTTCGCACTGTTGCTTCGTGGTCTGTCCCAAATCACTGGGATTTTACGTGCCGAAGCAGCAGGCGTACCATGAGGTGCACTTTAGTGAAGGGCCACGTATTAATTGATACCGCCCGGCAAAGACTGAGGAGGGACCTCCCATAATATTCGCATAAGAATAACACATTGCGGTAGAAATCATATGATACATAGAACTAGTTACACAAAAGAAGAAAAATCAGTTACTACACAAAGGCAGAACTTGGAAATATTGTTCCACATATTGAAGCGGAAAATAACAAACGAGTTTGCTAACGGGGGGGACGAAGTTTTCTCTTAACTATATTAATCTAAAGAGATTCTCGTTTTCACGCTTGGATCATAAAAGCGGCCGCCACAGTGTGCGGGACGCTGGCTTAGGTTTGGGCACTGAACTCCTACCCTGGAGTCCGGATTTAATCCCCCTTCAAACTCAAACGTGTTTTAAAGCAAAGCTTTACTACTTTCGTACAGCGGTTTCGCCGCGGATGCGCAAGTTATCCTTTCAAGTGCACACACACCCACTGCGACACACCCCTGGACGCGCATCGCGTGATTCGCCGAGCCCGCTTTCGGCGTTGCGCACAGGGCTCCGTTTTCAGTCGTTCCGCTCAACTAGCGACGGCGGCCGCGGCGGTTGCGGGCGCTCAGCTGATCGGCAGCCGACCGACCCCGCCGCCTCCCACGCATTCGCCACTGGGTCATCTCGGGCTACGTGACTCGTCTCGCGCCCGGCGAAGAGGAACGCCGCGTTCGTCGTGAATGAAAGCCAGGCCGGGCCTCCTTCTGTGAGCGTTGCACGGGACCGAACGGCTTTGAGCCGGGGTCGGCAACACGGCTACATCAAAGGTTAACCAAGCGAAATCGAGACTCAACCAGACTAAGCCAAGCTTTTTCTTTGCATATCCAAGCTTAGCTGAGATAAGCCGCAGCCACGAAAACCACGCTGGTTTTTCACGGATTGGGGCCATCTAAAGCTTTCACCCTAATAAATCTTCTCTGCAATTAAAGGGGCCACTGACGCTGTGTGCTAACGAGCCTCCGGTTGATGCGGTTTGTACCACCGTGGATGTGATTCTCCACCTAAACACGTTGAAACCGGACCGAGGCAGCCCGAATAAATGTCGTAGAGATTGTGTCCTGCGCAAACTTGCTTTGCCGTAAACCCAGCACCGAGAAGAAAAGAGAAAACAAAGGGGAGCAAGGAAACGGGGAAAGGTCTCGAGATTCATGGGCCCAAATCTGGGAGTCACGTTGGCTATCGTTGGCAGCACGGGTGACTGGGAGGAACAACGGCCCCATGGTCACCACCGCTGAAGTCAGCCACTCCTGCCGCTGCACCGGCCGCGGTTCCGGCGGCTGCACCGATAAAGCCCATTCATTACTCTAGGTTCACGAATCGGAGGAAGTGAAGGAAGGGGCTACAGCGATGATTCGGGATTTCTCGCTGGTAATTCATTTATCTTTCCATTTTCATGAGAAATTTCTCAACATTTTTTAAAACGACCAGCAATCGACGTGATCACCAAAATTGCCGCTGACGGCTCCAGGCCTTCTATAGCACGAAGCGTTAAAAAATCCCGGGCCATCTCTTTTAACGTGAAACCTGGGGAGGGGCGAAGCATGAAGTGTATAAGTGTATTCTTGGCGGCATGGCGTTTTAGACCATGGAGATGAAACCGTTGGGGGGGATAGAGGTATACCCAGCTTTGGGCCGGGGGGTAAGGTTCCTTCCCATGTCTTTTAACCATGAAGCGTTCTTGCGCGAGGCGTTCGAAAACGAGTATCCCGGTGTTTTAGTACCGTGTCTACACGATACTACGACGGCATGAGACGATGATGACATGAGACGCCGATAGTCCGAGCCCTAAGGGGCTTTTCCCCTAAAACGAACGTCCTTGTCTGTGTGCTATTAGCACACAGCCCCCACCAAAGTCTCACGTTATTCAAGTCATGACCTTGGAGAGCTGCGAATCTGGGCGAAAGCGCGCTCTGGGAAAGGGAAACAGCAGCTCCGGAGCAGTGTAGGCCGCTGCCGCACGAGCAATACGAGCCCCCTTCAGAGGTGAAGGTACCGACGGGGGCGAGCAGGAGGCTCCTGGCGATGGTGAGTGAGCGGGATGAGCTCAGGCGGGTGGGGAAGGGCTGTGCAGGGGCTGACAAAGTGGTGACAGGTCCTGCCGCAAAGTTCAACAGAAAGTTCAAGAGCAGATCAACACTACTTCCAACTAGGCTTGCGCCTTCGCATTCTTCGAATGTTCAAGCATCCCCCGTAATTATACTATGAGTCTCCTTGCATAACTTTTACTCTGTTCAGTCAGAACGCTCTAGTGTATTACAGGGAATGAAATTATATTCTTAAAAAACACGTCAAGAAGTACGAGAAGGTTGCCTCCTAGACTTTCTTTCCTTCATATCAGGGATGTGATCGGCATTAAATGGAAGTCTTACCATGGAGCGGTAGTGTTTTGCGCCTGCGTGTACGTGTGCCTTGTAATAGGCTTAGTGTGCAGACGTTTCAAACAGATCATTCAGACGTTACTTCCAACTAATAGGTTTAAGCAACGAAAGAATTCACTTTGAAGATTGATTTGGAATTAAGGAGTCTCTTGTTTGAAGGGACAACTAAACAACGTTGCGGACCCATGCGGATGTTAGATAACGAAGTGGGTTTTTTAAAAGCGAGCATCCTTCGAAAAAGCTGTTTGCTTCGGAAAAGAATAAGATCGAAATATGTATAATATCGGGAATGGTTCCAGCGTTCTTGATAACGCAGTTTTGTTTTTATTCTATGCTCTCACAACAAGCAGCTTCTGACGTCAGCTCACCAGTTCGATTGATACCGACGATCGATACCGGCAAATTCCACACCCTTTTCTTCCAACGGACGCCTTTGTTGTAGACCACACAATTAAAATCGAGCACCCGGATATTTCCAACCGACGCGCACCCGACCTGTGGTGGAGCCATTGGAAAGCGACGAGTCGTGTCGTATGTCCCTTCTTCGCACGCATCAGAGAGAAAATGAGAGTTACGCTTGTTTTTTTATGTCGGAAGAATTGTTCTGGAATGTTTTTTCCCGAAGTTCGCGTAATTTCGATCGCCAGTTCAGTCGCATGTGCGGGTTTTCTTCCGTTACATTTACGACGACCCGCTGTCATAGTAAGCACAGGGGTTACCCCGTAAGCTTCTGTAGGAGCCAAGCGACCGTCTTGCTTAAATTTATTGACATTCTGCAGGCCGAATGCCAACGAGGGTACTTTCCCTTCAACCGCATTTTCCCATTAACAGCAGCAGATTCCGCGCTGTTTCCCTTCACTGCCTTAATTTAAATTTATCAGGGCGATGCAGAGCGGGATATTAGGGCCCATCCAGGGGCAGTTTATTCCCTGCTATTGCTGAACACTGCACACATCCGGGGCCTTTTCTTGGTGGTTCCTACGGCAGACACTCGTTTTATTTGAAAAACGCGCCACCAATAACGTGGTGTGATGAGGAGCGTCTCCCCTTTAGCATGTGCTCTTTCCCGGGGAACCAACGAACGCGCCCAGGCGTGTGCATGCTTTTGGGTACCTCCCCGCATTATCACATCGCTTTAAGCGTGTTGCCACTTTTCTATACTCGTTGCCGAGGGGCGAAGTTTGTTAGCAGTGTTATCATGGAAACGCTCACTGCTCATATCGAAATTCTGTGAAGCGATGATTTCCGCGAGTCACCGGGTGAAAACCACACTCCAGAGAATTCGGCAGATCGTGCTAACACATGTTTGCGTACTTGAAAAGAAGGTTTCACTGAAAAAATGTGTCGATTGCACAAAATTCCCTATTGAGCGCCCAGCTAAGGAGACCACCACATAGCAAAGAAGAAATTCCAGCACGCTTGACTTCGATCACGTGGCCGTCCAGGCAATAAGAAAAAAAAATAATTTGGGGGGCAACGATTGCAGAATCTGAAAATGCTATCGGGGTGGTTTTGAAGGAGAAAGAAATCGAAGCTAGAAAACAGGCTCAGTGGACATCCATGTGAGCTAGACTAAAAATTACTTATTTACTCAGAATGCTCGCGATGGAAGCAGCTTTCTAAGGGACACTAACGTATATTGCAGAGGTTTGAGGAAAAACGTCAGCGCAGTCCTCAACACTACACCCTCGCCCTATTAGCTTTTGAAATCTAAGGTATGACGAAATCTCGTCTGGTCGGGTAGAAGATTCATTGTTTAAATCTTAAAACATGGGAGAGTCTACCAAAGGTTTATTAAAAAGACGTTTCGCTTTCATTCGGAAGCCTTGTTCACTGAGCACAGACTCAGTAAACAAGCCTTCTGTATAAAAGCCGAACCGCATTTTTTTACCTTTTTTTAATAAACCTTTGGTGGGCGATCACACGATTTTGATTACGTACCCGTTAGATTTCGGCCTACATACCACCCAGATCAGCGCAGAGCGAGCGCGGTCAGCACTGAAGTTTGATTTATGAGAGCAAAGACATAGACTATGGCACTTAAGCCAGTTTCGAAAGTGAAGCTTTTCTGCCCTCACTGATGCCATTCTACGCCAATACGCCCTGCAGAAAATCCAACTTTCTCTGGCGATGATGACGAATGATCGTGGGTGAAGTTAAAGGGAATTGGCGGTGTATCTGCTCCCTTCGTTGCAAATGGCGACGAAAACCGAAAGTCGACTGGCACCCCTGCCATATAAACGCCTCCCTTCTCTTTCCCGCTCACTCCGCATGCCGTTCCTCTCCCGTCTCGTTCCGCCTTACAATGCCCGCTAGAGGTTTGCTCAAGCCAATTTAAATTGGTCCAGGCCGGGTGCCTCTATGCCAGCATTGTCTTTAGGTGGAGACGCGCGTGATTCGAGGCACCCAACCACAATGTTTATAGAACCATGCTGCCCTACTCCTCGTGCATTCCAAGTGGAACGTGGAACCTGTGTAGTGGAACTTTTCGTTACTGTCGCCGTTTCATTTCTTAAACTTCCGCCAGGACTTACAGTGGCGCGGGCAACAGCAGGCGACGATTTTCTGCAGTTGATATATAGTATTTCATTTGATATCGCAAAAACCAAGCATCCGTGAATTTCTTAATACAATATTACCGCAAATATCACTTATGAATTGATTTTTTGCCTTAAATTAGCGTAATCTTGTGTTCTTGTGTGTTCTTGTGTTTGTTCAACAATGCTGAGAAGTGTGAAGATTGCCTCCGGACTTGGGCGTTTAGGTTTGGTTGCGGGTATATACGGCTATTGCACCGATTCAGAGTCACTTTGGCCGGGTGGCTGAATCGAGTCACAGACAGTTGTTACGTTGTATCATTGATACCAGGATTTTTTGATAATAAATTTATCCTTTCAAGACAGACAGACAGACAGACAGACACACCAACAGTCATACAGAAAGACCAAAATTGCTGCGTTTAAGTAGGCCAGGAAAGGCTATCGTCTTTATAAACGCTTCCCGTGGCCGTAATCGAACCTGGGTCTTTCGCGTTATGAAACCGGCGTCTATCCGATTGCTTCGTTTCGACCTGGTCGAAGCGAACGCCAAGCAGCAGGTACCGATCGCGCCGTACACCCAAACTCGCACGTTAGGCCTCCGCAGTGCACACCCTAAAGTTGCTGTGGGTATTCTAGAAAAGTGGTGTGTTCCTCCAGAGTAGACCATACTCGCACTGAGCGATTGGCCAACCAAAGAGTCCATCACGAGAAAGCTTTTCGGTCAACCATCGTCACTCTCACATCTGAGCTTACTAAAATGTGTTTAATCTCTCTGTCGTCGTCGTTAGACGGGAGGGTGCAAGATTTTATGACGTTCTGCTGCTGAGGTCGTCCTGCGCCAAGGCACTCTAAGTATGGGGCACATATTCTGCATTAACCGGACTGAAATAGGCCGAATGCACCAGTGTATTTTATAATTATTACTGCTCATGTTGAAAACGTATTCAGTGGACTTCCCAAATTCGCCTTCGTTGTTCGAAGTGTATAATCCATTTTTCAGTAAGGCCGTGTCTAGAGTGCTGTCCGACGGTATTAAAAGCATTCCACTATATCGACGTCCACCGGCGTTTTGTGACAACATTGCCGCGCCTGGCAGTTCATCACTCTAGATAACGTAGAGCTAGGTAACCTAACCTAAACATAACATAAGATAACCTAACGCACACAAACAAATCCTTTAAAACAGCAAAACTAGCCTAAGGCATAAAAATTACACTTCAATTAATAATGAAAAAAAAAACACGAGGCAAGAGCTGGTCTCGAACCACCGACGTTGGGATCTAGAAGCTAAGACGGCTCCGCTACACCACAAGCACAGACGCTTTGGCCGGTGCTAGCTCAGTCTTAAATATTCGACTGTCGTCGGAAGGCACACTAGCCATGCCTGCAGCGATCAGCTAGAGTGCCGTCGGACGGCACTCTAGACACTGCGTTTCAGTAATGATGCACCTATTTTTTTTTTGTTACTTTTTGAGATAATTCAGTGGTCATTTGACGTTTCGCAGGTTGATGGGATTAAAATTGGTCTTTTTTTATTTGAATAATGTGTTCGCGCATTTTAATTTAACTGCACAAGCCGGCACGAACTGTTCCTTTTTGGTACCGGAGCTGAACCGGAACTGAACTACTTGACCTTCAGAACCGAAATGAAAATAATTTTGTTTCCACACCCCGCTGTTTCGCCGCGAGACAGTTTCGTCTCTGCTTTAAGTAGCTAAAATTAGAGAAGAAAAGGATGTTCATGTGTCTTCTCCGTGCTAACTCAATGTTATCCTTTGCTATTTCATTTTCCTCTTCTTTTCTTTTCTATGTATTTTACGCGCAGGTCTTTGCCGAGATGTTAAAGCTCTCTGCTTAGCCACCCCGCAAAAAAAAATTATTCATTGCAAGTTGGAATTCTTTTCTTCGTCCTTTTCAGCATCCGGGCTGCTGGCGCTAATAAATATGTTTTATAAACAATTTACTGCCATTGGTCGCTGCACCACACCCATTAAACATTCACTGAAGGAGGTAGCTCTTCTTTTGCGTCACCCATATTTTTCACTTCTCTTTTTTTATTCTCTGTGCCACGTGTCTTCTGCTGCTTGCGTTTTTTTCTCACCCAGTAGCAGTTCCGTCACACGCGTTGAAGTGTCGCGGTGCTGCTTACAATATCCTGCCTTCCGCCTCGTGCGTGCTTTGATTCATACTGAGTTCTTTGTATTGCGCTGTCTTGCGCAGATCCCGATCAGCAATGCGAAGCTGATGGTTTCGCGATCGCTTCGGCGTGCTATGTTGTGGAGCAAGAAGTTTTTTTATGACGCATGCATTCAACAAGCAGCTAAGAGATGTCTTGAGTCTTGGGAACTTTCTTACGCTACAAACGAGCAGCTTTTTGTTTTATGCAGCTGCTGCATAGGCCTTCCAGTCGTTATTTTCACAGCGGCAAATAATTACGGGTAAAATCTTGTTAATATCCCATTTTGTACAACCTCAATTTCCCCGGAACCGTGTCTGTCACTGAAAATTGTGACGCACGTGTGTTATTTTGGAAATGATATCTCGACAGTGTTTCGCACGCCGGTTTATTGCTGACGGAACAGTAACCCTGTTCCTTCAGACGTCTGACATTACCATCAGGCCATGTTCATACTCTTGTCACAGCTGTCGTAACAACAAAACAAGGGAGTCATCTGGTATCTCAGCGAAAAGATTACGTGAAGAAACGTTTTTTACGTCTGTAACTTAAGATATCCCTATCCCGCAAGTAGTATAAACAGAGCAGTTGTATCTTACATTTTTTTGTACGCAGAAGTTAGGTTTTCCCGTTTATTGGTGAACAAACATCGCAGATTATATCTCGTGCGTATGGTTTTTTTTCCTACTTCTGCCGGTCTTTGGCTTTGTTAGCTCAACCGACAATCACTCGGACGCAAGCGGAGGCTGACTGGTGCTATCTCTGACAACTGTTCTAATATTGCTCCAGCCGTTAAAGCACCCCAGTTTCGTAATATCTTAGACAGTACAATACAGTGCCACAGTCACAGAAAAGAGCTGCAAGATTCCCTAATTCTTCCTTATCTTTATTTGCTTTCCAGTTATATCGGAAAATAGCCTTTTTACGGCAATGGCCAATTCACACAGTAGGTGACATAATCTAGTATAATTAGTTGAATGTGACCTGCAGCAATCAAAACAAAAATTCATCGCAAGGCCTAGCAGTGCAAGGGTGCAAGAAGGAAATAGCGCTGGGGCTGAATGTAGTGACTCCGTGCGCAGGCATCTCATTAGGAGTGAAAGGCTGAACAAAGCCTAATGCCCGAATAGTCATCACGCGCAGCTGCGGGACACTCCTTCGCCATGTCTTCGGCTCCAGCGGCTCCCTGGAGGGACCATATGCAAAGCAGCCTCCTTATTCCGACTGCGGGGCATGCAGCTGCTTCGAGGGAAATGGGTTCGTTTGCCGGCACAGGTTTGCCTTCGCAAGCACGAGGCTCTTTATATGCTTGCGCCTTTCTTGGAACCTTCTTGTGCGCTGGTGGCCCCGCCTGTTTTGTAATGTGAAGTTCCTTCCTAGTTTTTTCGCAAGCTCAGACAGACTATTTATTGGTACCCGCGTTAAAATTAAAAAAAAAACATCATTTGTTTTGATATCCTGATCATATGGCTAGAGGCATGTCGGCCTGCAGCAAGTCCGCACGTGCGCCACTGAACCTTTCACTCAGAATTTAAAAAGAAACTACGGATGTGTAATAGCATACCAGCTAATGCGATGAAAGATTGAGATTCCTTTTGAGTAGGCGTACTGCTCCTCATAAAGACGTAGCTTTGTTTCCCAGTAGACAAGATTCTGGCAGGTCTCGCTCATAATCCTTGCCTTCCTGCCCCCCACTTAAAACCTTAAAGGGTCTTATAGGCTGGGGTATTACGTAGCTATAGAAATAGATAACAATGTGATGTTACCAATAAATCAAGTTCAAACTCGAAAAACTGAGCAAAAGTCACAAGTAACTGACAAATAATAAAATGAAAGAGAAACAAAAAACTTAACACTCCTTCCTAAAGAAAGTTTAGAGAAGCACGAAAGCTTTCTGACATCAAAACCGCTCGAAACGTTGGTCAAAACCTTCGCTAAAAGTGCTTCCAACCTTTCTTGAAAGTGCGTATAATCGATCGTCACACCTTCAAAGGCCCAATCGCAAACGAAGAACGAACCCATGCGACGGCTTTCGAGCACTAAGTAAAAGCATCTAAGAACGGTGGAAATGTATACCGACAAGTGGTTTATGATTTAAAGGTATTATACTACTCTACTCCTTCTTCATGATCGATGCGTGTATTGTGCTATTTAGAACCATTGCTTTTTCGCAATTTTCAAGTAACCGCTTTGACACAATGAAAGCAGCCCGGTTTCGAGCTCGCGCCGTGAGTCCAGAGATCTTATGATAGCTTTTCGGTCGACCAACCTGTCTATGGGGAAATCCATTAGTTTTTTGACAGGGCGCCATCGGACCTACTACAAAAGCTTTCGAAAGAAGAGAGAGAGAGAGAGAGAGAGAGAGAGAGAGAGAGAGAGAGAGAGAGAGAGAGAGAGAGAGAGAGAGAGAGAGAGAGAGAGAGATCTTACTGGTACTGGTACGAGGTCGTACTGGTGAGGTATGCCTGCGTGCCACTTCCTCAACGCCTTAATATGCGGCGTAACATATGCGCCTTAACATGAGTGGCTTACAAATATTCAGCTTAACCTAAGAAAAGGTTTTCGTGACAGAAACCGAAGAGCAAACAGCGCTTTAAGCTTTTTTTTTTATTGTCTGATTCGTTGAAAGACTTTTTGCTCACGCATTGCAGGTTCTTGATGATGCTCACCTACGGGCCTCAGTGTTGGTTGGGATTGTCTTCAGGTAAGTTTCAATGGTGGAGCAAGCCTGACAGCTAGACTCCGAGCTTTCTGCCTGCTGCCCTAGCCCTCTTCTGGTCGCTTATTCTAGAACAAACCGATCCGCTCCGATATCTCACCTCTACCTCCTTTTCCACCTCAGTTGGCGGTCAGGAGCATTCTTCTCTCCGTTCCTCCTTCGTTCCCGTCGCTGCTTCGTCTCGCCTCTCAGAGCAATTTCTCGTAATTAGGGAAGCAACACGTGGTCAGTGGGGAAGGCGACGGCCGCGACACCTTTGGCCGTGTCTGTTAGTTCTACCTTTTCTTACACTGTGCCTCCGCCGCGTCGATACCCTTTCGCGTTAGAAATGCTTCGCTGCACCATGCGAGGACTACGCGGTGCCGCCGTTTGACGCGACGACGGCATGTTTTGGAAGAACTAGCGGTGCCTCACCTTTTTCTGCCGCAGTTAAAAGATCATTCAGGTTGGGGGCGTTCCAAATGATCTGTTGCTGTTGTGGGGTTGTGGGGTTCTTGCCCACACTGGGAACGCACTTATCGTCCTCTGGCTATTTTATTGCAACTGCGGCGTGGCCAGTCACAGTTCAATGTGTAGTTAGTGATTGGATCACCATCCTTCCTTCCTTCATTTCTTCATTCGTTCGCTCGTTCATTCGTTATCTTGCACGCTCATTTGTCTGTCTGTCTGTCTGTCTGTCTGTCTGTCTGTCTGTCTGTCTGTCTGTCTGTCTTTGTCTGTTTGTTCTGTTGTCTGTCTGTCTGTCTGTCTGTCTGTCTGTCTGTCTGTCTGTCTGTCTGTCTGTCTGTCTGTTTGTTTGTTTGTGTCAGCAGGCTTGGCGGCCGATACACTCGCTCAACGTACCATTACCTTTGAAGGCGTTCCCGCGGTTAGCCTCATAGCAACTCCGCGACTAGCCGCAAACTAATTTGCTTTTAAACCTTAAAGTCCCTTCAGAAACGATGCCTAAAATCTGCATTATACCACACGCAGTTCTTAGGCTTTTGAAGCCGTGCGGAATGCTTGCCCGCCGACGATTTTTTTTTTTTCGTCTCTATATAAAACAGCTCTTTTGGCAAAGAACTTTCCACTTTTTTTTTTACTTACTTTATCACTCTTTAGCACCTCCCTTTGATGTTCACCTCACAGTTGCAGGTTTATGAAAAATCTCGTGTCGCGTCACACGTTTTTACTACTTATAGTACACGAAGTGTCAGTGTGCCTTATCGGCCTATAGAAATAAAGCTCGCAGTTTCTGCAAGAGAAACCCGTTTGTCGGTTGTCAGGGACAAAAATTACTAATGACTTTGACCGAAGCTTACTTTTTCCGACCACTCAGGAGGCGATGAGCATTGCGAGTTCAAACCAAATTTCCGCGGACGAAGCAGCAGAGATTCAATTTTTGTGCTGCCTATTCGCGCCCAGCGTCAATTTCCGGTTCATCCCACCGGGGGTAGCACACGCCTCGCTGGACTGGGAGATTAAAGGTGCTGCTCTGAAGTTGCAGCTGTACGAGAGATGAGGGGGTTAAAAAGATTAAATCTATTAGATACAAAATTTGGACGCTGGGAAAGAAAAGTGCTCTGGTTACCTCTGAGGTCGGTATTGCGTTTTTTGCTTGTCTCCCCTCCATTTCTTGTTCTTCGCTTTAACTCAGATTTAAATTTTATTGCGCAGACAAGTATACGACGCGTAGGCTTTCTAATACACAGAAAACAAAGTTGATGCATGAAGCCACGTCGGACGGTATTACACTTCGCAAATTCGAATGTCCATTCGACTGGAGGATAAGCGATAAAGCCGACGCAAAGCGTTGACCTCCATTTTTTCGGTCTACCTGCCACGCCAACTGTGCTTATAATTTTTTGAGCTATGTTTTATATTATCGTTGATATTAAAAGAGAGCTCATTATTGAAGAGTTTCGTCGCTACGTAAGCAATTTAGAACAATAACTATCAAGAACGCCAACAGATATCAACACCACATGCAGATAGAAAACAAAGCGGGGAATGTGCGTTTTACTGCACACGAATTATAGACTCAAAACGCGTCGCTGACCCACAGACGGTATTTTCTACTTAATATTGTTGGGAACGTATCCCCTTTATTATAAACGCCTCAGAAATGTACCTGCAGGTGTTTTAACGCTAGGCCAAATCTAAGTAAAGCGTTCGTACTCTGAAGCCATGCTCGCTTCGAGAAGCATTATCAAACGCTCCGAAAAGGTTTTTAGTGTGTTTTCACAAAGCGCAGCCCTACGTGAGCTTGCTTCACGACAGTGATATGTATGAAAATGCCGCTAAATAGGTCAAGAGACCTTCAAGGATAGACTTTTATAATTTTCGGGAGTTCGGCTCGACAGTTTTTTTGGGCCGTTTGGTGCAGTTATTGATGCGTTTTGCACCGTTTCATGATATTTCTACTCAACAGTTATTTAAGACGTTTGCCGTAGTTATTGATGCGCTTGGCATGGTTTCATCATACTTTGCGGTATACGTACTAGGTCAGGGTGACACGGAGGAGACATTTCCTTAGCGGCGTACACGAGGCCGAGAAACTGATTTTGACATCGGCTATTGGCGCTTTTCGGACAGACAAATAAGCCGTGATAATGTTCATTCGC
Source organism: Haemaphysalis longicornis (assembly GCA_013339765.2). NCBI lineage: Eukaryota > Metazoa > Arthropoda > Arachnida > Ixodida > Ixodidae > Haemaphysalis > Haemaphysalis longicornis. The sequence goes on along the minus strand of CM023456.1, from coordinate 31,729,379 downwards.
CGAACAAGGACTGTAAATATATCGATTCACACCAGATGTATGTAGATACCGTTGTGCGGAGTGAATGAGCCGTATAATTATCGAACAGGAGCCCTTTCATCTCTTCAATTCTTCCTTGTTGGCCAACTAAATTTTAAAGAGCGCATAAGGGCTCTATGCGAGTTTCCTTCTTTTGTTTTCTTCGGTAGCTTTTGTTTTTACTCACCGCTACCGTTGCACAAGAGTTTTTACGATTGCTTCTGCGTCTTGCCTTGGCTTTTTTAGGTATCGCTTACACTCCCCCACGCGAGACACTACCCAAAACCCATCCAATCCAATCCCCTTACTTCCTTTATTTCACTAGTCTCTTTCGGGCAGCTAGACAACATGTTCACTGACCGCGTTTATGTATGGCTTTTTTTTATTTACCAGTACTGAGCAGTTCTGAGTATTTCATGGGCAGTTTAGAACTCCTCTCGCAATAGTAATTCAGGGGAAGGCAGCACTAGTGCGGGCATGCTAGGGCAACGAATAGCCTCTGGTGCCTACATTCGTAGCGGTAATTGAAGCACAGCACAACTACAGCACCGTCCTTGTAAGGCTACTAAAGCGCTCCTGATACTTCGGCGAGACCCGCTGCGATGGATTTGTGCGGACGTGCGTCGCTGATAGTACCCCGGGTTATATCGTGAATTTTGACTAACGTGTCGTCGTCGTGCCATTTTTCGCTTAAAATTGTTTACATCGCAGGTTCATTCTATTCGAAAATACTAAAGAATTGTATGAAACCTCGGAATTCCATGCTTGTCGGCAGGGCAGCAGTCCAGCACGTGGTTGGCGGCCTGCCAAAAAGAAACCTAAAATTCGCCCAATCTCGAACCTTTCCCATGAGCAGTGGGAGAAGAGAAAGCTCTCCAGCTCAAGCAGCGCAACTCGGCTTCAGCTGGTCAAACTTGCGGAGCAGGCAGCTAGCTCCAACACGATCCTGAAAGGAGGAGTCTAACCACGTGCTCTCATTTATTTTTTGTATTACAAAGTTTACTGTCTCTCTTCCCCTTTCTAGCATGCTGATTACCAGACACGCCACTGGGCCGGTATGCTCTTAAAGCCGGTATTTGTGGTTATCACCGGGAAACGATTCACAGCCAATCACACTAGGTAAAATGACTTATAGTTTCAAATGTCAACGGACCGCGGTGCGGTACAATTGTTTTTGCGAACGATTCTGGGCCATGTTTTTTGAAGGACTTTTTGCTGTTGCAGTTGCGAGTTATTCCACGTTAGGAAATCGTCTACGAATGTTATGAACAAATTGAGAAAGCGGGGACGCAACACACTTCTTAGGCGGCATGTCCCGTGATCGCAAGGACGGCGTTGATGTTGGTGCAGCGTGTGGGTGGGCAATTTTCTCCTGAGTAACCTCAGGCGAAAACCAGACCTATGTAGGCAGCGCTGTTGATCATCAGTAGGCGCGCGTTCGTTGATTTGAATATCCGGTGACCACGTGCACGCGTAACGGACAGCCTGTGGCGGGCAGAGCAAGCAAGCGCCTGCCGTAGCACAATTTATGCGCAACCCTCTCACCGAGATTTCAGGAGAGGCGCCCGCCGCGAGGGCAGGGATGATCATGGAATACGGCGCTAACCAACGGTTCAAATGTCTGAGCTACCGCTGTATGTTTGCGAAGGAGAGCAGAGTCCAGCTGGAGCTACCATTTGGTGGTTCCGTGGTCTCTGACGCTTTATTGCAGGCGCCATTTTCATGTTTTGGGTTTCTTACTTTTTTTTACGAAGATTGGTTAGCATAACCTGCAGCGTAAAAACAATGCTCTTCCTTCATTAATTGTACTTACTGGACTGGGAGCACCGTGCCGGCGATATACTATGCCTTCGTTCTTGTCCTTCTCCCAAGCGTGTGACATGTGAACTGCTACTTTTTTCGAGGACAACGAACAGGACACAGGCGCACTGCAGCAGCCCCCACGGTCGAGACAACCCAATTCCTGACGTACGCACGCAGTATTTTCTCTTTCCATTGCGACAGTACATATTTCACGTGTTGACAGAGGCCGTGTTTTGTCGTCTCCCGCACGGGTCAACCACCTGCGCTGTCTCGGTTCTGGCTGTTTGCGGTTGGGCCGGTTGGCGTGGGGCCGAGGCGGCAGTCATCATTCACACAAAGAACCGCCCAGTTGGTTTCTTTCTTTCACGGACGTGTCTCCGCCAATGTTATCGATTGATTTCATTACGCTAGAAGTAGACGCGATTGTCTGTTTGTTCTCGGCGGTGTTGTCCCCACCGCGCTCTGGGCTGATGCGAGGAAATCGAGGTCAGCGCAAAGGCCATCTGCGGCATGTGAATGTAACGAGATATAATCATCCTCTTTTTTGTTTCAGTTACCACAATAATTCGTGCCCGCCATTTATATTGCCAACATAATCTCTGCTTATCGCGTAAGGGTGAGGTTGCGGTGCACTATTTTGAAAGTGTTTGTCATACTTTCACTCGTTCTTAGTTTTTTCGCCTGTTGTCATAAGCCCCTTTAAAATGGGAAATGAAACTGTGGTTGTTTCTCAAATTTTCATCTCCAGGCTGCCCCCTGCGCTTTCAGAGCTTATCTAATATTTATCGTAGTGAATACTTAAGTAGAGGCACAGACGGCACGACACCGGTCACGTGAAAGGGCAGAGGAATCGTTTGCCAACGCAGTTGCCATGGAGAGAGAGTTCTGCCATCATTCCAGACATCACTTGCGTCATTCTGACGTCATCTATCACGTTATCGCACCACATGCGTAGTTATATGACTAATTAGAACAACATGCATGAAGACAGTTTCGGGGCCAAAGAGACAGAAACCCAGGCCTCAACAGGTAATAATATCTGAAATACGCTTTACAGTAACGTGCTTCACCTCAGTAAGGCAGTGTATACGCTGCCTTAATGTGGAGCACCCTTTACACGCTATCTGGGCGGTCTCGCGGATTGGGATGTAGCTTACGTCACCTGCGAGCTTTATGCGAATTCTTTTCATTCCCGCCGCGTGGCTTCTTTCGAGGAGGTTGCAAAATGTTCCCCCGTAGAGAGCGAGAGAGCGGGAGAATTAGAAAGAAAGAAAAAAAGAAAGAAAGGGAGAAGATAGAGAGGGGGGGGGGGGGCAGGCAGGCAGACAGGCGTGCGGGTGGGTGGGCGGGTGAACAGACAGACAGACAGACAAACAGACAGATATTGGAGAGGTTAACTCCTACAAAAGAGAAGCTGGCCACTCCAAACTACACCTATCGTTCGAGTAAGGGAGAGCTACAGTGGCTCTCTTAGGAAAAAAGAGGTAATAAAAATTCCTTAGAAGGATCTCTACTGACACGGGCCGTGTGCACTCAGCTAACAATATGTCATGTGCAGAGTAAACAGTAACATACAGCAACAGTATGCGAATATAATATGCGTATTTATATACAGAAGGCCTACTCACTTCTTTATACAAAATAGGAATGTAATGTAGTACTGTTATCTGTATCCGTGTGGAAAACAAAACAAAATGGCCATAGTACACTGCAGATACGTTAAACTACACCACCTACGTGCAGTGCAACAGAACACCGATGCGTGTTGCCGCACTTGTGCCGGTGACCGTTCATTATGGTGGTCGACCTTTCCTTCCAAGAAACAGGCTCCTCTTGAGGGGTTTCTCCTAAACTGTTGGTCAAATATTTGGCGATTAGAAAACCCGTAGGTAAAAAAAAGAGCGCAGGCTGCAAACGCTCTCACGTTTCCAAACACCGCATACAACATTACACGTTTACTTCGCGTAATTCTTGCAATAAGGTACCAAATGTGCCCACTTATGCCTCCCTTTCGAATTTTCTCGAAACCCCTTTCACACGACAGCAGGTGTCTAGCTTCACTTAGGACACTAAGGCAGCAGTTGATGGACGTGTGCCAAATCCTGACGCCGCAATTTAGCGCCCCCCAAATGACTCTGTCCGGCTGTAGAACCGGGTAAGAGAAAAACTTCGAAGATTAATAGAAATCGATGGCTCTGTGACGCCAAACGAGGAAAAAGGGATTGAACCTTAGGCTGCAATAAGTCGCTCTCCGTTCGATGGTCACATAACCCATCCGGGCCTTTCGTACATCTTCCATATTTCCGTAATGTCTTTTTGTTCTTCAACAATGTTGACAAGTATGAACATTACACCGGGATTAGATGGATAGATTTAGCTGTGACTATATAAGACTATTGCGCAGGCATTGTTTTACTTTGGCCGGGTGGCTGAATCGAGTCACAGACAGACAGACAGACAGACAGACAGACAGACAGACAGACAGACAGACAGACAGACAGACAGACACAGACACAGACAGACAGACAGACAGACAGACAGACAGACAGACAGACAGACAGACAGAGCAAAATTTCTCAGTTTAAGTAGCCCAAGAAAGACTATCGTCTTTAAAAGGTTCCACTGGATATGATCCACATTCCGTTTCGAACGCTCGTGCAGTAGGGCAACGTGGTTCAATAAACGTTGTAGTGGGATGCCTCGATTCACGTGCGTCTGGCAGCGCTGGCATCGAGACACGCGACATGGAGCACTGGAACGCGGTAAATTTAAATTGACTTGAGCAAACCTCTAGGGTGTCATCTTGAGATGAACGAGACAGGAGAGGCACAGCATGAGAGGTGAGCGGGAAAGAGAAGGGAGGCATTTACTTGCCAGTGGCGCCAGTCGACTATTGTCTTCCGTCGATATTTGCAACGAAAGGAGCAAATACGGGGCCTTTCTTTTCGTTTTTCTCTTTCACTCCATCCCGGATAATCCCCGTCGTCAGAGAATTAAGTTGTCTTTTCTGCAGTGCGCTTTAGATGCGACGTACGCCATCAGTAAGACATAGAAAACTTTCCTTTAAAAAGCGTGGCGTTAGGCTTACTGTCGGGCCGTCGTACACCCGCGTCATACCTCCCTCTGCTGCGCATCGACTTTGCGGGAGCTAGTTATAAACTGCAAAATACGGCAGGCTTCACGACACAAGCTCTACAAATGAGGTTTCAAGTCGTTCAATGAGATATGCCGATGTTGCCTAATAGTTTTTCCTCCCTAAAATTCCTTCACGCTGACGTTTTTCTCGTAAGTCGTAATTAAGTTAAGCAACCCGTTCTCACTTAGGCCTTAGCAGTTACGTAAAGCTAAGGTATCTTTAGGCGCCTTATTGCCGCATGGGTATTGTTCGCGGCTGCGTGCCGAGTAAGATCAATTTTCACACTGTTATTCTTGTAAATTAGATTACGACGATGTGAGCTGTTTCCATAATTGAGTTTCATTCCTTTACTTTTTGGGACGACCCTTCGTGATCTCCGCCGCCTCCCCCATACTGCGGCGCAAGTGAAGATTTCTTAATGGCGTTATTATACGCCCGTCATCACGCCTCGACCGGAGCTGTAATACACTGGTCCGCTTGCCAGTATACGTAGCTATTGCTATGTGAGCGAAACAGGACAAAGACAAAAGATATTCAGGAGCGCATAGAAGTCTGAGATGTTAATGAATCGCCTAACGCTGCGCGTCTCAAAACAGACGACGTATACGGCCAGTTTGATAGCTTCATGCGGTATTTGTGGCAAGGCGTATGCCCTGCTTTTAATCGGCCAGATTTAGGGGAAATCCCCAACGTGGAGTAAGTTTCTGCAAAAAAAAAAATATTTGACATTCACGTGAATGCCGCCGTACGACTACAAATAAAAGCTGTACAGGTTCCTCAGAAACTTCGCAATTGAAGAAAATTTCGTCCTGGTCCAGGATACGAACCCGGGACCACCACCTATATAGGGTAGTCGACTGAGCTAACCAGGAGGCTAGTCGTAACCAGGAGGCTAGTAAATTGATCACCAACTCGAAGTGAAGAACAGGTGTTAATCGACCAGACACTTTAGTGGACCAGGATTTTTTTATTCACGATTCATTTTTCTTCAACTGCGAAGTTTCTGAGAAAGCTGTACAGGTCTTCTTTGTAGCCACATGGCTGCATTGAGGTGGATGTCAAATTTTTCTTCGCGTGCCCTGCTTTTGGTTCAATTTGATATTCAGACAGCGTCGGCGTGTTTGCACGAACCGCTTTCCCGGGAGGCGCATCGGAGCTCTGCATTACAGGGCCCCGCGCGACGCCCATTGCCCGTGGCAAAGAGATCAGTCTTCCTCGAGTTTGAATTGGATCGCATAAGAAGTCGGGCGAATTATCTCAGCGGCGCTAATTCATGGCTGTAGAGGGGAACAAACTCTTACGGAGGCTTTTCTTATGCCGGCGTTTTAGTTTGTCTCATGTCACAAATGTTTCACGTCACACTGTGCGTTTTCTTTTTCTCGCTGTTGGAGGAGTGGGCGTCTTAGTGAAACCGTATGTTTATTATTGCTATAGAGGATAGGGCGAGTCCTACGGGGCTCCAATGTAGCTCTGTTTCACCCAATGTTTTAGGCTTGTCTTGTTATGGCTGCTTTGTTCATCTTTTCACGACATTGATCTCACGAGTGAGTTTGCCGCGCCTAGAAAATTCCTACTCCAATTGTGTTTTTTGTACGTCAAGCACAATTGCCACTAATATTTCAGTAGAATCAGCAGTTGGACTACTTGATTCTTGTACATCGTTGGAAAGCGCTTGAATACGAGGGGGAAAAATGAGGTGACAAATAACTTGCCACTGATGTTTAAGGCATAAACACAAATATATACTATTAGAACAAACACTGCCCAGTGCGGTGGGATTAACAAAAGCTTGAGAGACGCACACACACGAAGAGACCCCGGCAACCGATGATATCGCTTTTGGTAGGCAACCAAATTCCTTTTCATGTAGATTCACGGACGCATGGCTGACACACTTGCCTTCGTTTCATTTATGTGAAACACCTCCATCTTCGCTCTTGTCAGGTGGTCATTGTGCAGCCAAAATATACACGGGTTCTCAAACAGCGGACTGCAGTCAAACAAATCTCCAGGCACCGTTTTAGCGCGGGTAATTAATAACAAACAGAGGCAAACAATTCTGACTGACGAACATTTCTAGGGCATTTTATTAACACCACAGCTTGTTAAATTACTCCAGGTAATTGATGTATCTTAGGGGAAGCAAATGTATGATTCGATTGATTCGTATAACCTGTCTAAATACACTATGAGACTTTTTTAGTCTTAGTTGCAAACCTTACCATAATCCCCCACCCCCCTTTATCTTAATCACAAACGGAACTGAACTTTTTTTTTTTTTTCGAGGTAACGTTTCACCAAAAGTGAAAGTCATGTTGCTCCGAGCACGACTCCGCTTAATAAATGTGTTGTGTGAATCTGCAGCTTATGGAAAATTGCTTCTTCCTAACTGCGACTACTCTGTTAAATGCTGTAACATAAGATTTCTTTGCATCTCACTGAATCCCGTTTCGTGAACTTCTCTGTTCCCATTCTGCCACGCAGCGGTTTTTATACGAAGGTCTTTCCTCAAGTCTTCTCCCGTCAACAAAAGCATACAGCTGTGTTTAGAGTTCATGCGGAAATTAATCTCTGTGCTTTCTAATTCCCCATTCCCCTCCCTAAACCCCCGCAAAAAATGATGTTGAATCATTTTTTCCGGAAACTTGTCGCTCACTTGCCCGAAAATAAGGCAAAGATATTATGCTGCTATCCATCTGTAACAGCTTATCCTACAAAAGGGCCCGTTGAGCATAGCGTCCTGTACTATTGAATCTCGGCCCGTCAATAAATAAATAAATAAATAAATAAATAAATAAATAAATAAATAAATAAATAAATAAATAAATAAATAAATAAATAAATAAATAAATAAATAAATAAATAAATAAATAAATAAATAAATAAATAAATAAATAAATAAATAAATAAATAAATAACAATCATTTTTAATTATACCTATTTCATTATTGAATTATTCCATATTTACCTAAATAAACATATAACCAGTCAATCAACTCTCTAGAGCAACAAAATTATTTGTTCATGAAATTGCAGGTGATCCTGTACCCATGAACACTGCAAAACTCAGGTAATAAAAAAACATACATTGTCGCAATCGTCTTGTTAGTTTACGGCTGCTTTGATGCTGTGGTACTTCCCGCCCACACTGCACTCGCGTGTTCCCGGGCAACAAATCGGACTGACTGTTTAGATCCGCAATTGCAGCTTGACGTTCCACTCTTTTTTAACGTATTCCGCTCTATTACAGGTACGTGCTTCGAGCATTGTGAGTGTTGTGTAGCCGCAGGGGCGGATTTAAATTCCGCGATCGATGAGGTGGCTTCGGGCGCAACGGAACGATTTTGCGAATGGTCTCCCACGCGTACGATAGCTTTGCTTCTGGTTTTTCTGGTGTTCTTTCATTCTGTTAGCTGCGGTGTCAGTAGAGAAAAGTTACCAGGACCGTGGTTGGCTCCAGGAGGGATTTTGTCCCCTCCTCGCAGTCGAGAACTCTGCCGCAGAAGCAGACTGAATGCGGCGGCACGATCTCACGATCAGGGATGTTCGCTTTGCAATCGGTTTACTTCACCGTGGACCATTCGACCACATTCCGAAGTTTTATCAGCGCAGGAAGCGTCTCACTCTGATTTAGGCCGGCTGTTTGGATTGTTGCAATCCAATGGACAATCTATTTTCACTCTAAACGGATGATGAGGTGAACGTCCTCTTCTGGTCGTTCGCAGTCACTCGAAGCGCTGAAATTGGAAGTACAAAATGTTTGCATACAAATGTGCTAAAATATTACAGGCATACCATAATTCACACCTTCATGGTTGCCTTTCAAAGAACCCTGCAACAATCTATTTTGAGCTTTCCAGTTAAATTTGACAATCTTTCAGGTGGTAGTCAACGAACGCCTCCACAAATTAAAATATGGGGCTACGAGTACCTTAAATAATACAGTTATAGGCCCATCAAAAGGCGTGCAAAGCTGCTCAGAAACTTGCTCAAAGGATCTTATTCTTTTTCGCGTCTAGACCTTGTTCGCGCTCCTGAGTGACGTCACTCAGGCTACATTAAGGCTGTTGGCCGGCTTCCTTCTAGTTGCAGGCAATAAACGCATCCGATAGCCACTTGAAAGAAAATAGCAGTAAAAGTAAGGCAGAAACTGGAAGACGCTACCTGTTCCGACGAGCCAAGAACGCAGTGCGCTCGGTGCTGTCGAGAACTACTGCTTTCGCAGTGCTTTCAGGCGATAAGAAAAAAAGAAAGCGCTTATCAGCAGTGTTGCAGGGTCCCGTTAAAGATAAGGAAGCTAGCCCTTTTGCCGGGCCTGCCCAGACCAGGATACCCAGCTCACCTGGTGGTGCGGGCGGGGACAACCAGGAGCCAAGAAATCGCGGGCAGAAGATGCCATTTATGGAGTGACAGCCATAACAACAGCCTCTACTATATAAATGTTTTTACGGTCTCTCTCTCTCTCTCTCTCTCTCTCTCTCTCTCTCTCTCTCTATTTGGATGAGGAGGTTACCTACGCATTATTTTGCACGTACTCACGGATAGTGGTCACTGGATGCTTAGAGGAAACAAACCTTCTTAGGCGAGTAGTCCGAATAACACGAATAAAGGGAGGGAAGAGCCGGGAGGGAAAGGGGGCAAGGTGCGCGCTACAAATCAATGATAACGTTGACTTTGCAGTGAAGTGAGTAAAGACAACTGCGTGGTAGATTATTCAGCGTAAGAGGCTAGATAGTTTCGTACCCAGCCTGCTACCGCAAAAGTTGAAGGAGCTAAAGAAAGTTCTCACATTCATAAGTAACCGTCCTTTCCTATTTTTGCTGCCGGCTAATGCAAGCCGGTCATTGGTGTGGAGGCGCCTGCTAGGCTTGTGCGCTGACGACTCCGCGTCAATACCTTGGTTGTGTCAAATAAAAACGCATGTCCTTTTGTTTATTTGTCCTTGGCCACGGTTTCTGCAATCACATGTGTATTACTAATTATTCTTATGAGCATTACCTTTGGGTAGGTTGAGTGGACGGTTCGTCCCATTTATGTCAGTTTCTGCAGAACGTGTCGTAAATGGCCGCGGTTGTACTGTTCGTGCATATAAAAATTTAAATAAACGCTCTATGGTAGCATGCTGATTCCGAATCTGACTAAGGACGCATCCTTGAGGTAAAACACTGGCGAACTTTGCTCTTTTATTGCTGCGGCTTTCGGCATACTGCCCAGCTTCTAGTACATAGCGAATGGCGACGCTTTTATTCTTGTCGGTGCAACTGGAATGAATGGCAAGGACAAATCAAACAGCAAATCCACAGACTCGTATAAGTTACTCGATCGGCTTTCCTCGACAGTGACAGTCTTGTCAGGATAGACTTTTTATCCAAAGAGCATAATTAGCATAATCTGAATACTGTATTCTCATGTGGCCTTCTCAGTTCTGATGTTCTCCAAGCATGTTTCTTGGGAACAAGCATCAGCTGTAAGATTTTTTCAGTTCTATTAAGTAATTTGCGTAGCAATATAGTCAACTTCTATCACTCACGCACTTCAATTTGATGTCGACAAGTGACACCTGACGGTGAGCCTTATTAGCCATACGTGAAATATATAAAAATTACTTATCGCGTATTCTGTCTACTTATCACCTGGTGTATTCTGTAATTTGGCCATCCACTTAACAGCCAATTACTCTTAAGAAACGCACGAAGTGTTACATTACCGAAAACAGTTCATTGGCACGCTTGGTTACATACGTTGAAAAATTTCTACTACAAATCCTAACCTATACACATACAATATACAAAACACCTGTACGTCCTAGAGACTCCAATATTCATTAATATTCTACGCTGGGTCCGATAAAAAAGATCCAGTGAATGCAATAGAATTCACGTAGGGTGCTGACCCTATGTTATGAGTACTCGCCCATGAGAACAGTATCATTATTCAAGGATACTTTAAACTTCCGTGACGTTTCATCGCGCAGAAAATTACGACAGTTCTCTGTCTTGCGAAAAATACATCATTGTAATCGGAAACTCAAAAGCGAATAATGCGTAGCTCAAATCTAGTTGGAGCTGCAAAGCGATAGTCGGTAGGTGTTAAGATTTCACGTGATGACGCGGATGCATTGTCGCTCTTCATGTCTACATGTTGACGTAAAATGTAAGCTCATTTTACTGGTAAACAAAAAAATTTCCTTGTTTTACCGTCTGCGGAAACGAGGCACACGCTCTCGTTTTGGAATAAGCGTGAAACGATTGGGCGAACAAAGGAACAAAAAAGAATTCCTAGAAGCGCTTCGTTTTGTCTTTCTTTCAGTCGTCCTTTAATTTCAGCCTGCTAATTCCAAGGTCGCGCATTTTTTTTTTGTTTCATTGATTCGATAAAACCAAATTACTTGACTTACATACCGGTCTCTAGATTTATTGCTACAATCCAATCCTTCTGCTCGTATACTGCTACAGAGAAGTATTTCGATAATAACCCGCATTTAAATCCTGCATTTACTGTTTATTCTTGATATGTAGGTTTACACTTGATGGTTTACTTAATTTTGTAACAGCGCAAGGCTCTGAAGGTATAACAACAAAATGAAGTCGAGACTTGCAAATGTACACTTATTGTGAGCTCTACTTCTTGCTTTAAAAAGAGCTGAAAGCCTGGGAAGTAGAGCATGCGCTGTTGTCATAACCCAACAAATGTGCCGCAGAAAACTCTGACAGCGTGACAAGCCACGGCCGCTGATTTGAGTTGAGACGTCTTCCGGTAACTTGTCCTCAGGGGAGTAAAAATCGTTATGGAGCCTCCCTTCGTGCGTAATTCGCCTCGGTGGAAAGCAATCGACCGAGACATCAGCCGGCAGGGTAAAAGAAGAAAACGTGTAGCCCAGAACGCCTGCCAACGGTTCTCCTCTATAAGACGAAGGTATTTAGAAGACAAATGTAAGCAGCTAAACCTCCCACTGTCTACAACACTGATTTTATCGTTCGGGGCTAAAGTATTAGGATTCTGCCTCGAGGATCTTTACCGTGCGTTGCACTCATTCATTCTAGAATCAGGCCTGCCTGTCATTTTGGCCCTGTTGGGTTCCCCCGTCAAACCTACGTGCGCCTTGCTCACTGCTTCGTCTGTACCACATTCTCTCTTCGTTATACTGACTTCTTAATTTTCGTGTGTTTTTATTTATTTTTAAACTTCTGTCTATAATCTCCTAACTTTTATTTCTCTAGCCATCCACAGCTAATCCATCCTAAATTTAAATATCTTTCTTCCCCCCACCCAAAACTACATAGTTTCTTTCGGTAAACCACCCATTTCCTAACCAATCCCCCTGAGTGGGTATGAGCCATCTGTCTGGTACCACCCCACCACATGCATACTTTTTGCTTAGAATTCTCTCAAATCTGTGCACGCACGAGTATACATTTAGTGAACCGCGCGCTTACACAAAATTGGTCGACTCCCTATGTATTTCTTACGAAAACGATCATTGTTAGCAACCTCTGCGAAAAAAAATAGGTTCCCTGCTAAATTCAGAATTCTGGTTTAGTTACATCGAAAGAGTTAGGTGGTCTATGTATATGCAACATTTGGACAGCAATAAAACCGAGCTAACTGCCATCACCACGCAGAACACTAGAACAACGCGAAATGTGCACGCGGGATGACATGTATCGGTTTTCAATGAATGCTCGTTGAAATTACCCCCATTGCATGCCACGCCTACTAGAAGCCAGAACTGATGCTATATATGGCAGTTACGCAGCCGTTACGCTGAGTGTCATCGATCCGCTGCTAGCGCTCTCTTCTGCCACAGCAGTCAAAGCTAGAACGCTTCCACGGCGCCCACGATGCAAGCGTGGAGTGCGACGTCTCGAGCGCTTCCAGCGGAGTTTTACGATGGGAATGAAACGGGGGTAAAGACACAACGGGCACCCACCCCCGAGAACTATTTACTGCGCGTTCGCTTCCTTTTGACGTTCTAATGTCCCGTGACTCAGGCCGACACAGCACAAGGCGAAGAAGCGAGCGTCATTAACCACGACGCTCCTCTGTGCCGTGTCTCCTCAACGAGCGGACGACCCGTGCACGCTACGCTGAGAAGAAGTATGCCGTATAAAACTACAGCCGAAAGAATGAATCTGAACAAAGTTAGACGGACCAATCAGAGCGTGTCAAGCTTAATCTATTCGTTTGTCCCCTCTGCGTTCACAGTTCTCGCAAACCCTGGCAGAACATAAAAAGCGGCGTCACCAACACAGTCCCGAGAAAAGTCTTCCCATAGAAGAAGAACGTTGGACAAAGGCCAACGCCATCTCTAGGAATTTGCCCCTTCATCTACGTATAACACTCCTTGGCTTATGCAGTTTTTGGAAAGTGAGGCACACTCGGCAGCTGGGGCACAATGACAGAGCCGAGCCCGGAAGAGGAAAATGAAGAAGAGGAGTTCGGAGAGGCGAGCGCTGTACGTAAACAAGAGAGGGGAGAGAGTGCGCTCCTGTCGGCTTTCTTGGTGGGAACTTGCCACGATTGTGCTGTCCTGTTCTCCACAGGATGTTCAGGGCTAGTGGAAACAAAGAAATAGTTCGCCAACTCGGATTTTTACCCTGTGCATTGAGTAACGTTGCACGCATGCAGTGAACGTTCTCATAGTCGGAATTCAGAATAAAGGGTAAGCACCGAAGGGTGAACTTCTAAATACGTGGGCACATGTTGGTATATCTAATGGCCGCATTCTGAGTCTGTCCTCCACTCCATGTATTCGCTCGACTCGCCTGAGTGGGCGATACAGCAATGTTTTAAATGCGGAAATCGCTTTCAAGGATATCCTGCACTGAAGGCTCGAGTGAAGGAGGGATCCTGAATACCAGGGTAAGTGTACGAGCTGCACCCTTGTGCGGCTAATTAAATCGCCTTGGATTCCCTTGAATCGCGTGAACTACACACTAACGAGAAAGTGTCACTCTGGAAATTCCCGCCCGGGAGCTTTAAAAAGGAAAAATTTCTTTCTGACTGTCTTCTTATTTACCATTGTGTAAATTACGTAAGGAAGGGTGCTACCAGTGTGAATCGCCTAGTTTTCGCCCTGACTGTGCGCCTTGAATAATAAAACGCTGCGATCTGGATGCACCGAAATTAAATTTTTCTCTCTTGGTCACTCTCTGTATGCGACTAAGTTTGTAAATTTGTACTGAGCTCAGCGGTTGTTTTCTGTGGTGACGTGCCTTCCTTGCTCCTGTGTATGTTTTTATTCGCTCGCACATTTTAATTTCTTCACAACTGTGCTTCAGTCTAAACTAACGCAACTTCACCCCATTCTGTTCAGCCTATCCACGTGTCGTTTTTTTGGAAAGCAGTTCTTAGTGCTACGGCATACGCCCGGTAATACGAATCAATCAATCAATCAATCAATCAATCAATCAATCATCAATCATCAATCAATCAATCAATCAATCAATCAATCAATCAATCAATCAATCAATCAATCAATCAATCAATCAATCAATCAATCAATCAATCAATCAATCAATCCAACACCAGGGACCCTTTTGTCTTGTACTGTAACATCATAACAACTCAACAACAAATGCACCAGAATATTTCCGCTTCAGCATTCTGTTCTCGTTGCTACTAGAACTGGGTGATAGGATCCAGACACACGATGACGCGAAACGAATGTGGCGAAGTGAGTAACTTTCCGAACGCAGCGAGAGCCCTATGTGCGGATATTGTATTTTCTCTGGCGGTACGATTCAATTGTCGTACTCCCCCTCTAACGAATCATGACAACTCAAAAACTCCTTACGAGTGCTTACTTTGCCCAAAGTCGGCTTTGCGGACGTATGCTTATTAAGGAAAAAACAAATTGAGGCATAGATACCGACAAAACAATGCAGACATGCACATCAACCCGCACTCTGCTCCATTGTTTTGTGTTTCCTTGCTTCACATTGAAGTTATGCAAATGGCGCAACCCTTCCTGCTGCTAGGGTGCTACACAGATGACTTTCCAACTTTTCCGAGCAATGCAAATAATCCCGAGCACAAGGCAAAAGTAATCTGCTATCACAACATTAGCATCAAAACTTTTCTTGGGAATGAATTACACTGTGTGGTACAGAAAACCAAATTTAGAACCCCCTTTTTTATACCAAAATGAGACAAATAAAAAAAGGCGAAAATTACAAAAATAAATAGCATTGGTAGGAAAACGCTGGACACTTTCAAGAATGTAGAATTTTCACTCTTCTAGACATCGATAGTTGCAACTTCATGCGCCAGGGGTGCCACAGGAGCACACAATACATTTCACCCACAGTATATCCACCAACATGCCCACACTGCAGCGAACATCCAACACTGTACGTGGGCTTGCCAAAACACACCAGCAGCCCCCATTTTTTGCACCCCCAGTTTCGAGCAGTAGGAGGCCCTGCTGTGTAGTTCAGTTCAGACCCTGATGACGAGCGACAGTTGGTGGACCGGGTACGCAGAACAGCAGCCGGCGCAGGATCCCTGGACTGAGGGCTCCTCCGCTTTCTACCGCGAACCTCTTTTACTTCAGATAAATGTTTTACCACCACCACCTCCTTGGTCCGCCTCGTAGGAATATTTTGGCCGGCCTCGTAGGGATATTTTTGTGCAACAGTAAGAGCTTGCATTTCTCTTTCTCCTCTACGCACTTGTCCTAGGGGTGTCGTCTAAGTTTTTGCTATAGTCGGGCATCCTGATCCGGCAGAACAAATTCGGTAGGAGCAACATATGGATCTAAAGCATGGACAGCAGTCCAGGCTGCAGTTCTTGTTCCAGTTTGTAAGAAGCCAATGTTTATCTTAGATGCTAGCGCATGCTCCTTTATAAAGTGCACTCATACTGCCCAAAAGTGATGATACTAGACGAAACTCAGCACTGCTCAAAAACTGCCCGCGGTGCCTTTCTCGCGTGGCGTGCGTCAGGGCGCAGAATAGTGTGACGAAGACGGCGTGGATGAACGTCATGACGGTGGCGGCCATGACAAATAACCTGCAGCAAGAGGCACGGAATAGGTGCATGCGCGCGCACGTGTGTGAAGTGTATTAGGGACACCTTCCCGGCGAAGGTTACTCGAGCGCCCTAAGCACTTTGTGTGCATCTAAAGGAAGAGGAAGATTTCTTACCGCTACGACGGATTTGTCTTTCTTTTGGCGGACAGTATGTATCCATTTATACAATCATTCCAGCAAAAGACACAAGCACGCTGATACGCGCGGTCTTCTCACGCAAGCATTCGAGGTCAGAGCGCTTACGCGAGAACACTAGCCGGGGGAGCAACACGACACCAACAGCGAACACCCGCAAGGAACGTTTACATTCTTCGACGGTAAAAAAAGTGCGATCGGACTTTGGGCCTTTCAGCAGCATGAACGTAAGAACTTGACCCGCGCCGCGTGCGCATCCGTGTGGCGTCGGACGCTATTTCCGACGATCGGCTTGGACGCCTTTGTGCCGCTCCAATACGCCGAGGGAAGAGGAGGCGGCAGAGCATCCCTCGCCGCCTCTTCCAGAGGGCGCCGGGTGTTCCCGCCGAGGAACATGACAAAAAAACCAATAAAACGCACCGCAGCCGCTTGGAACTGCGTTACCATGGAAAGAAAGGAAGTGGCTGGCGGCGCGGCCCGTTTGAGCGGTCTATTCCGTCGAAAGCGGTCCTGTCGTCGTTTCAAAACCGGCTGCACCCATTGTTTCGTAAGGAATAGCATCTACACTTTTGCTTTTGTGGGTCCGGGGATATTCCCAGTGTAGGCTTTATATCGACACAAGGGTGCGCTATCGCCGTTCGTGAAACTTATTGCCAAAGTGTCAACGGTTAACCTATGCTCACCGAACTCCTTGATGAACGTGGCTTGTAAAAGCTGTAAAGTGATTTCTCAAGAATTACATAAAGTAAAGCTAAAATAAACCAGCTTACCCATTTTTCCCTGATCGGTTGCTTGTATGGAGAAGGTCGGAGAAGGTGCCAGCTACGACGCATACCCAGATTTCCGCGCATCTGATCGCAGAGTTGTGCCCATTGAAGTCCGAACTCAGGTTACTGTAACTAACTCAACCTGATCAAATCGCAGGTTTGCCAGTTTTAGCGCGAATGACGTGCATTATTTTAAGATCGGCCGTTCGTTCGCCGCTTGGGGGGTACCTTGCGAACCGTTGCTTTTTCCGCGACGTTTATTGGTAAAGAATTCATGCGTTTTCTTCAATGAATATTCTTTATGCTTCTAGGGAGCATCCTGTTTTCCATTTGAGACAGCCGTCTTTCTGTCAACACGCCATCTTGAGATTGTTTTGGCAGGGAGAAGAAATGCGAGAAGTGCAAAGAAATTAAAACAACAACGTATTGTGTTAAAGCTAGTATTAGCAAGGAAAAGCTTCTTTCTTATCGGTCATCTGAGTGATGGTATTGGTGACTGGCAAACAAAATAAGTGTCTTGTTTACGTTCTGGAACAGTTTCTTTTGAAAACCTTTAATTGTCGATGAATATGATCGAGAATAGAATTCTCAACGGCATAACTTTTCATTTTAAATTTTAAAATCCTCGGCAGCTTCGTTTCGATGCTGAATTCAAAGGTGAAAGTAACGTATATTATCAAACTGTTTTGAACTAAAAGTATAAAACCCAGCTTGTTCTTTGCTTCGGGCATGTCTTTCGAGATAAGAGTTTTGCAGACCCGAAGTATTATGAAAAATGACCTCGCAGAAGCATACGGAAAATTGAAATTTTATGAAAAGGATATGTAGCGTTCCTTAGGTAAAGAAATGTAAAGGATATGTAAAGAACTTTAAGAAAAAGCAATTTGCTAATGGTCTATTCGCTTTATATCTTACCCTCCAGTAAAATAACATTAATTGTCGACAGCTATAGATACTGTGAAAAAAGGGGTCTAAATCTGGATAGGACTTGAGGGTTTCGTTGAATGGACACAGAGAGAAAAATTTGCACTACACAACGCCGGCGACGGCATTGGATTAGTTATTCGTTGCAATTTTATGTGGAAAAAGGAGTTTTTAAATACTTCAAAGCAATAAAGTGAAAAAAGAAAGTGCGTCCTGAGTAGGACCCGGATCCAAGCCTTAGGAGTAGTGGTCTGATGCTTTACAAATAGATCTACCAGGGTGTCCCTGTTTCCGCAATTGCTGGTGCATTTACGTTGACACAACTGTATTTTATTCTTTTAGGTGGTAAATTTTTGCAGGTGCGTTTAGAATAATCTGCCGCGCACACAAGTATTGGTTAACAAAAATTACTAAGAATGGTCGGGCGAAAAAGTTTGAAGCTGAAAACGTTATTTTGTATGATCTACGTCACATCAATGGCTACCTCACCCATTTTTGTCATAATCAAGCACACTCAGTGTACACTACAGTCAGAAATTAAATTAAAATATGAAGAGAACAATTTTTGTCGATAGCCAATACTCACAAAAATAATTCTAACTCAAGATCTTCGTCTCAGTTTTGTGTTTGAGGACAAAACAATTAATTTCACATTCTTTCTCTTTCTCAGCATCGAATAGTTGTAAGGAGATTTCGGCAACCGTCGCAATGAGATGTGAAGACCGAGAAAAAAGCGGAGCTGGTGACCTCCACTTGCTTCAACTCTGGTTTTCCTAAGTCGGCCAATTTTCTGGGTATATCGGACACTGATTCCGCCAAGCGCACGCTGACCCCTATAAACTAAAAGAACCCCTGCATTTCAAAGTTTATGTCATCACTAGGCACAGCCAATCCCCCGACGCGCGTCACCCCACCCGAAGATCTGTCCACTTCAACTCAGCCAAAATCCGAAGCCGACGCCTGCGCTGAGCGGCCCGATTGCTGTAATAGAGTAATCGGATAGACGCTGGTTTTATAATGCGAGGGAGCCATGGTTAGATTCCGACCACGGGAAGCGCTTTCTAACACGAAAGTGTTTTATTCCCGGGATGCACGAAGATTTCGCTGAATGTCATATCCGTTACGGAAGTGAAGCCGTACAACGAAGCAGCGGCCTGTAAAGGGTGCACCCCTGCACACAGTGTCTTCTTGTGGGGAAGCAACCTTTAGTACTAAAGCGTACTTTATAGTTAGGGTTGTTCGTCTTCGGGTTTTATAATTTAACACGAAAGGGTTTTAGCCGGGATATACCCAGATTTCACTGACGTCATATCCATCACGGAAATGACGCCAGTACACCTTTGCCGAAGCGACGCTCGCTCGCCAAGCGCCCAAAAGGCCGCCGCTGACCCGCAAATCGTGCTCAGCTGCAGATTTCACTGCACATTTCACTTTCGTGTTTTATCGATTCCTGTGACAGATGAATCAACCGCAGTTTTTTTTCTTGATGTACGCACTTGGCACACCTGCTGGTTGGCTCCTTGCCTCATCACCACTTTCCCTCCCACTTCTTGGCCTAGCATTTTTCTTCTCTCCACTTCACGGCGCCGCGTTTTGAGCGACACCAGGCACGGCTGCAACTCCAAGTTCAACAGCTCCGCTGTAAAATGCGTACACTTACTTAATATCAGACGTGTCCTTATGTCGATACCATCGCAAACTAAATACTACAGATTTTTCTCCGTGAACTTAGAGGGACCGGGAAGTACTTGAAAACAGAGACTGGGCTAAAAAATTTAATTTAAAAGGGCGCCCATTTCGAGAGCCCTTAACAGACAAAGAACTGGGGCCATTTGGGAGCCTTCTCGAGAGACTGTGGCTTTTCGTTGCGCTGTATAATGCGTTTGTCGATCTACTGCTTCGAAGTCGTTGACAAAGAAAGAATGAAGAACGAGAACAGGCTTTTACAATTCCCGAGATTACCGCTTTTGTTCCGAACGCGGTTTGGACCAGCAATTGAGAATCGTTGTTTTAATGGGGTGACCTTGTTTTCTAGTTTTTCTTCGGCAAACTTTGGTGGTACTGTTGCGCTTGCGTTCGTGTGTGATACCGCTAGGCGTTTTTTTGCCATATTGGGAATGTGCTGCACCCGCTATACATTCTTCAATAGATCGTCTTTAGTGAACGTGCTTCCTTTCAAGACCGTGGCTTACCTTTGAGCATTTGTTGAGGATCCAGAGGTCCTATTCTTGTAACTTCAATGACACGTACGAACTGCTGGCGTTCTCTACAATATTTGCTTTTTATGCTGTCTCTGCTTCCCTTACTAAGGAGGCGAGGCTTTGACAAGAAAGCCTGTCCAGTCACGTAATGACCATACAGGGAGTAAAAAGTGACCAATTGTTTCCAGTAATACTTAAGTTTTTGGATTCGGAAGTTCGTCGAGTCACCAGTTATTAAATTATTTTCGTGGTCATTTTACTTCAAAACTTCAACTCTGCTCGCTATATTCCCCATCTCGACACAAGGGCAAATTCTGGTAGGAGGCCGGCGTTGTAAGGTCTATCGGACACGAAGAAGAAATTTCGTAAAACTCCAAACGATAATTTATGCAATCTTAGTGGCCTCACCTTCCACAATTATTCCTTCTCTTCGTCTTTGCGCCAAGTATTCCTCTTGATATGCGTGTCCCTCTCTCTGTTAGTTGATGCAAAATGAAGGTGCGTGAAGGGAAGGAAACAGGTAGGTTAAGATTGCGTGGCCTATTGCGAGAGTTGACGGGTAAGGCCGTGATCACAGTGCAGAGCCAGAAAGCAGTAGCTTTAGCTAAACAAATGAATAAAAGCTCGAACTATTTAACACTCGCGTGGTATAGGACGCCTATGCAGCATGGAAATTGAGGCACTGTTACGACCGCCTGAACAGTGGCTATACTTCTTTAATTTGTCTAAGAATAAGAAAGGATTGCCTCTGCGTTCTCTATCCAGGCCGCACCATTCGAGAAATGATCAGAGAGAGGCTGGCGGCAGAGGTAACCCCCGGCAGACCGCGCAATCATCAACCGCAGAGCAATCACGGCTCGGCGGCGCAGTGTCTTGGAACAGCGGAAAGGTGGAACGGACGGGTCCGCATCTCCCTTAGCGACAGTCAAGGGGGAGGTCACCGTCAAATAACGGACCGCTATAACGGCCGTTGCTCCGTGTCGTTAGAGCGGATGTCTCGTGCAAAGGAGCTCACCATTGCCCAGCTGTCGTGCAGACATCGAGGAGGATAAATATCTCGCCCAGATTCTGTCCGGGATGCGCCAGGGGAAAAAAATTGCTCTTACTCAACGGGCGTGGTTCTTCCGTTCACGGTGCTATTCCCGAAGGGCCGAGATAGCGTGAAACTCGGGATACACGAGCTCGGAGACGTCCCCGTAACGTGATGATAATAGTTCAAGGAAAGTTAAAATGCTTTAAAAGTGAGGTTTATGCTATTTGCTGATTATTGAGGGGACGTAACCAGTCCAGGGCAGCGCTCTAGAAGGAGGCTCAGCTAGGGTATGGCGACATTTTTCAGTGCGTTCTGTCGCTCCACAGTTTCAAGGGTAGCTACTGGGGACAACCAAATCCAATAATTTCACTTTATTGCGCTTTTATTCCATGAATCTGTATGTTACAACAAAGATCGTATTTTTTATTCCAGGTGTTCATGTGAGCTTTTTATTTAAAACTTTTCACCCTGGGAAGCACTTTCTGCCATCGGTGCCAGACAATGGAATCACGTGACTATGGCCGAATAGCAAATAAAGAAAGTGGGCGATGGAAACACGCCACATTCAAAATAGTTGCTGCTCGGTATGATGTTATCGAAACGTAAAGTTATCTACTTTA
Source organism: Haemaphysalis longicornis (assembly GCA_013339765.2). Classification (NCBI taxonomy): domain Eukaryota; kingdom Metazoa; phylum Arthropoda; class Arachnida; order Ixodida; family Ixodidae; genus Haemaphysalis; species Haemaphysalis longicornis. The sequence goes on along the minus strand of CM023456.1, from coordinate 31,707,709 downwards.
CGTAAGGGAGTGAATACTGCACCTCGATTTCAGATAGCGCTGCATTCTGATGTTATCACAAGCCGTAATTCTTTAACGTAAGCGGCCCCAAAAGGGTGCTCTGAATATGACAAGCCTGCATTATGCGATTCGCCGGCTTCGCTCGAGGTGTTTCAGATGCTCCAATATAACTACTTTCTTCAGCCAAGCAGCTGGAAACTCGGGAGTAGACAAAACTCAGGCCTTCTGGAATAGCACCCGAAAGCTGTGATGTTCTTATACCTTGTGACTCAGTACGCCATTTTTCAGAAGACACCTACTAGCGCGTGCGTTTCTTTTTGTTCCATTCTAGCAATGTGAATAAAGAAGACGGCCAAGAGAGCAAAAGCTGCTTCTTGGAGCAAATTCAGCGAAATATATTTCTGTCTTATTCACAACGCCGGAAGTTCTTGAACCATTAGTCCTAATTAAGTAGCGAAGAATGAACGACTGAGCTATTATTTATGCTGCTTCTGGCACGAGTAACCTAATACGGCGGGAGGCGTCTTCCTGGTGCTCCAGTTTCTGATTAAGATAAAACAACGTCGTTTCGTATTCTTACGATAAACCATAGAATGCGATGTTCACATTATTCTACAGATATTGAGGCCCCTGCCCAAGATTTTGTATGCGCAACTATAAGTCGTGCATGTATGTTAATGGCGCTGTATGTGCAATTGTTTAGCACATTTTTTTCATAAAAGGGGAAAGAAAAGTCTCCTTGTTGTGAAAGCGAAAGTTTGGTTATACTTATCAAAGACTTTCCTCTTACATTTTATTTGCGTCTCTTTCTTCGCTTTTGTTATTTCGTATTTCTGCGGAAATTACTTCAACAGGCTGCTTTACTGCCACATCATGATTGTGTTTCTTTCCTTGCTATTGTTGATTCGTCATTAGGCGCGAATACTTTAAAGAAGCATAATGGTAACACGCGCCACAGCTCGGATTATCAGCTCGGTCATTACCGGCGCCTCGGAAGTGTGCAGGAAGCTATTGCAGTTTTACGCTGTGACGCTTTGTGTTGCTTATAAGTCTGTGTGTCCTTTCTGTAGTCCTGTCTGTGTGCCCTTTCTGTAGTCCTGTTTTCAGCGCTGTTTATAGCTCAGTTATGTACCGGCCCGCCTTCAATCTGTGTTGCAGAAAATCTATTTCTCCTGTAATTCGTTCGTCTGGTAGCCATACTAAGTGCTCGAATAGTGTCCGGGAATCAGTGGGGAAAGTCCATTTATTGGTTGCATCCTTTACGGTATAGTGAAAACCAGCCGCCAGCCCGACCTTCTCGGTAGTGATCGTTGATGCCTTGTGGCTAAGAAGACGCAGATGGCAATGCGCGGCACAAAGAAAAACCTCGACCCAGTAAGCGGGAGAGAACTAGACCGAGGTGAAAAAGCAAGAGACATCATGACACAGCCGCCTGTATTTTTCTGGCGCCAGGCTGTGAGGCTCATTGTGCACGGAGACGACACGCCCATAACGGCTCTGAAGCTAACGGTAACAGCCCTGCGAAGTGGCACGAGCGTGATTCGAAAGTGCAAGGTCGTGGGTTGAACCCGGAATCTGCAGCCGGAGTACGTGCTCGAGATTCCGAGCACTAGCGAAGTTGAAACTGCAGTGTTTTTGTAGTTAAGTTCCTCTTACGTTCAGGTCATTTACTGGGAAAAAAGCAAACGACATCTATGCGGTTAGAATTTCCTCGTACTCCGAGTCCGTGAAATTTTGTGCGGGAAAATTTAAAGAGGAGACCTTGTGTTCTTATTGGTGTACTTTTAGCAAGATTGGCACTCGCTCTTCAAATTATTCTTGCGTGGCGGATATTTGCATATGCGGTCCCGTTTGTTTCAATGAACTCAATTGTTAGGTTTTGGGCTTCGTGGTCATTTAATTTTGAGTTTGAAAGGTGAACCGCATTCGAATACAAATAGAAATTAAACAAAAACTGCGAGAATGAATTAAGTGGTAACGCTTTTAGCGTAAACGTAAAGGCACCTGCTGCACTGGGGTCTTGAAGATCCCGTGAGCAGATACGAGTGCGTTGCATGGGTGTGGCCTATCCGTAGCCTAGCGAAGTCGACTTCTGTGTGTCTCTTGTTTGAGTCAGCTGTGTACCGTCCCAAGTGTGGCTTTATTACATGTAGTTTGTTGTCTGTCTGTTCATTCTAGTGTGTTTGCCATGTTCTGCGCAAGTGTTGTCTTATGTGTGGCTTGAGGTCTGTATAGGGTACCGTTGTAATGTCTTCAGTGTTCCCGAGTGCAGCAGCAGCGGCCCTCTCGTCTGCCAACTCGTTCCCAGTGATCCCAGCGTGTCCTGGGAGCCAGCAGAGGAGCAGCTCATGCTTTTGCGCATAGACAGACTTAATGGTGTTGAATACAATTAACGATGTGGTTTTGGGGGTGCTTGCGATGATAGTGCGCGAACGACACTCAAGGAATCTGTATGGATGATGGAATTGCGAATTTGATTTTCAAGAATGTGTCGTACAATCAGTAAAATTCCATACGCTTCTGCTGAGAAAATTGTCGCGTGCACGCTAATGGTTATGGCTGCATTGAAATTTGGACCATGAGCAGCGCAGGACACCATAGCGGAGGTTTTAGAAGCGTCACTGTAAAATTCTGCACATGGGTATTTAAACTGCAATGACAGAAAGTGCTGCAGTATTGCAGCTCGTGGTACCTGATTTTTGTCAAGTTTAGAAGAGAAAGGTCGCAGGACACAGGACGAACTTTCCAAGGCTGCAAAATGTCTGAAAAGGACGATCTGTACACATCTAAAAACGAAGCGCTGAGATCCGAGGCTCGCTCTCTCACTCTAAGAGAAAAGGGCAGAGGAACGGATGGGCGATTGGCGAAGAGCAGAGATGTGAATGTATTGATCAAGATAGGATAAAAAGGTGGTTGTTCAGCAATGAAATTTTAAAAGCATAAAGCAAGTTTATGTACGTCCGTTGGTTCTCAAGGGGGCACTTGTTACACTCGACATACAAACTTTGGACCGGCTAGTGCGAAAAGCACCTGACGCAAGACGTAGCCCCAAGTGTAGCACTGGGTCAAGCATTCGCAACGCTGTTTTAGTCGCCGACCCATACACCACACTGCCATAGTCCAAACGAGTTCCAACCAAAGCAATATACAGGCGTAGCAGGAGTTCTTTGTCGGAACCATACGATTGGTGTGAGAGGACCTTAATGATATTCATTGTTTCGAGACATTTATGCTTAAGTTCCTTGATGTGGAGAATGAATGTGAGTTTGTGGTCAAACACAACTCCTAAAAACTTGTGCTCCTTGTTCACAGGAAGGGACACGCCATTAAGAGTAATGTCTGGGTCCGGATGGACCCCACGCTTCCTGGAGAACACAACGCAGGAGCTTTTTGCAGGATTAAATTTAAAACCATTCTTGTCTGCCCAGCCGGCAAGTTTCTTGATACCAAGCTGGACTTGACGTTCGCAGATTGACATATTACATGATTTATAGGATATCTGGACGTGATTGCACTTTCGAGCTCCCAGCCAGGACTGTGTAACGCCCTGCATTCCCATACAAATGCAGATATCACGGAAATTCCACCTGTAATCGTAATAATGGCTTAAATGGAGATAACTGGTCACACAAATTTTTAAAAACTTACAAATAACAAAATATAAACAATTACGGCAAGTGGCGAAACGTGTAACGCCCTGCATTTCCACGAATAATGCAAATTTTGAAAAAGTTGAAACTGTAATCGGTATAATAACGTAAATGGAGATAATTGATCGCAGAAAATTTTGAACAATTAAAAAATAAGAAAACTTATACTAATTACGGAAAATGGCGAAACGTGTAACGCCCTGCATTTCCACAGCGATTCTGATTTCGGAAAAGTTCCAAAAGTAATCGTTGTAATAACGTAAATGGAGATGATTGGCCGGACGAAATTTTTAAGAACTAAGAAGTAAGAAAAATATGTAAAAATTACGGAAAATGGCAAATCGTATAACGACCTGCCTTTCCACAGTAATGAAGATTTCGCAAAAGTTTCACCTGCAATTTTTATAATAGCGTAATTGAAGATAATTGGTCGGACAGGAATTAGAAAAAAAAAAAAAAAACTGGGTGGAGGAAACTGACACTCAAGACAGGTGGCATAAAAATGCTACGCATTAGTAGGTATTTCTCTGAACTCCGAATTTCTGCAGACTTTTTTTTAGAGGGCGGCGGGGGGCGGGAAGGGGGGGGGGTGAGGTAGCCAGCATGCATGTTTTCCGGAACAGAGGAATGAGCTGTCATGCCCCGGGACATGGCAGCCCCTTCCCCATTCCTTACGAAGAGGGCGTCGTAACTGTAACTAAGGTGTCGCAATATCCACTCGTTTACTGGTAGATTTGAAGTGCGTAAAATCTACTACGCAAACCCAGAGTATTAGGTATTACTTCATCGTAGTTTGGATGTTTGACTTTGCCAACAAGTAAGTTTTTCCATTAAATAAAGCGAAAAAAACCTTAGTTAAATTGCTCGAAGCTGAAGAGCTATATTTAAGTTCTCAGATCTACCAACTTAGTGGTCAGTTTTCTTCGAGGTAGCACCACCTCAAGGCGATTCGGGGAGATTGAACAGCGGGGATTGTGGACTGTGACCGGAACGCACGGCGGTCGGGCTTACGGACCCGTTCCATGTCCAAAATGTCATCCACAACCGTAACTACTCTACCTTCTCCTCCTCAAGCTACTCGTGTCGCTGGACATCAGAAGAAGACAACGACGCTCTAAGGGAGCTGCGTTCGCTACAAAGCGACGAGAGCTCGGAGCGTGCTGTACCACTGCGTCCACGACGAGTCACTTGGCCATTTAAACGCTGCAACACCACGCTGGTATTTCTGAGACGTGAGGCGGAACAGCCTCGCGTCAGCAGAAAACACGTTCTGCGTTTTTCAACATGAAAGTGTTTTATTTCGGTATTCACGAAGATTTCAATTACGTCATATCCGTCACAAAAGTGACGCCAGTACAACGAAGCAAGCGGCCTGTAAAGGGTGCACCCCTGCACACAGGGCCTTCCTGCGGGGAAGCAACCTTTAGTACTACATATAACTTTATACTTCGGGTTGTTCGTTTTCGGGTCTTATATTTTAACACAAAAGTATTTTATGCCGGTATACATCAAGGTTTCACTGACGCCATATCCGTCACGGAAATGACGCCAGTACACCTTCGCCGAAGCGAGCCGCCAGCAAGACGTCGCTCGCCAAGCACACCCGCAAGACAGCCGCCGACCCACAATGATGCTCAGCTTCAGATTTCGCTGCACATTTCCCTTTCGTGTTTTACCGATTCCTATGACAGGAATCAACCACAGTTTTTCCCTTCCCTCTTGGACTCTTTCACTTTGTTTGAACTCTGTGATTACATCTACCGCTTACCGCTGTCACTCTTTGTTAGCTTTTTGTTTGTGTCTGTTTCGTGTCCTCTCATTTTGGGTTTCGGGAAGTATAAACATAGTTTCGTTTAGAGAATTTCTTGTTGTATTTTTTATTGTCTCGAACATTGCACAGGCATCACTGCAGTCAATCGCTCAAAGCTTCTTTTGAGCATGCAGGGATGGTCATCTCTTGCTATGTGTCATAAGTGCTGTTTCGCTCTCACTAGTAAGCCTCAACACAAAGTGTTACCTTTTTTGTGAATATAGACATTACGTAAGTGTGTTCGATGTAGACTAGAAGCTTGTGTACAAGAATACGAACATATTTAATAAGACGCGCCTGGGCCGCTGCTCAGGGCCGTTCGACATACTTGCCAGCCCCTGTGCTTGCAGCAAGTAGACGAATAAGGCTTTTAATGGGACTTCGAGCGAAGTGGTATAACGAAGGATTCATCAGCACTTATGAAGAAAGGAATCCACGGGCAAACGGTCAACATCTGACAAGATCACCAGCAGGAATCGACGCTCGGAATAGCATTACTCATTTGCGGAACTATTTTCTGGTAATAGGTCCTTCAAGTTCATATTCAAACTTAAAATTTACAGTGCCTCTAATACTCAATGTATTTTATTTTACTTTATCAGTTTTTACTGGAACCCGAACACAAGCTACGGAAAGCAATACAGCGTGCTGCAACACGGCCACAGTGGCTTTCCTCTTTTTTACAATTCTGCTAATATTTTCTTTCTGTGTCTACCTTAGATGTCATTGCCTCCTCATTTTCTTGAAAGCGGCAGTGAAGTTCTCGTCTTGCGCTTGATTGACGGCTGTCAGACAGGCAGCCATAGACGAGATGCTAGTGCCTGGTGTAGTAAAAACGGACGGTCGTTCAGAAAAAGTTATGGAAAGGTAAAGGCAAGCTGCCGTTGTCGAGGCCTATGTCGAGCACAAAACAGCCACACTAGGATTAGGAAAAATGCTAGAGTAATGATCCTCACTGCTCAAAGAAAAAAAAGGAAGTCGTTAAGGAAAATTTGTTAAAGCTTTGTTTCGCAACATTTTACAGCCCCCGGAGAGCATTCGACAGGGGACCCCGAAACAGGGAAGCATCGTTGAATTTACTCCCTTGGGTACCGCGTTTGGCGAACACGTAAGTTTTAAATAAAATATAACTCGGAAAAAAGTGAAAGAATGGCAGTATAAACGATCTCCAAAAGCTCATTAATTTTTTATTGCTAGCAGAAGCTGTCGTGAGGAATGTACAGCACAAATTCGAATTTGGTGGGGATCGCCTCTCGGGGTCAGTCGTGTGGTGGGCGCTCAGTTTGTTTCGGATCACGGAGCTTTAGAGGAAGAAAAATAAATTGTGTTCCACTCTCGTGCAACAATGCCGAGCGGAAATCGAGCATCCCGACCGAATCGATTTAGGAGTGCTCCGCGCTGCGGCGAGCAAGAACGCATCCCGTACTTTAGGTCATCTCGAATTCTTAATCGACATATGCGGAAAAGAGTAGTACGCGCCACCACAATAAAACATAGTTATTAGTTTTTTCCACTTTAGTACAAACAAAACTGGCACAGTTAGTTAGCGCACCAACGCATATCTGCGATGCAGACGAGAGATGAACGAATTGGATGAGGAAGTGGTAAGTCGTCTCACCTAACTAAAATCCGTCTTACAGTTACCCGACCACAATTGAACGCAATCATAAAAAAGATTGGGTTCGTGCCTGCTATAACAAATGTTCAAAAGGAAAGTCACTTTTCAAACCCTTCCTTTAGTTTTGTAGCGAAGCAATTTCTGGCTCTTAACATATAGAGCGTTAGTTTTGTGAGTCATTCAGTAGCATAGCACCTTAAATTAAACCTGTTGGGTAAAAATGTTTGCAAAACATTAGTGAGTGCTGATGATCTCACCCTTTCTTGGTGAAGCAAGCCTAGTGTTAATAAGTTACCTCGCCGATCAGCTAAATCTGGTGTACCTTTGATGCTGAGGGCCGCTTTTCTAAGAACTGGGCCTTTTCTTGTCCTCTTGGAACTGACACTTAGTTACTATCCTGGCCTGAAACGCTACGGCGCACCACTTTTATCTCATTTGGGATTACCGGGGACGCAGCAAATATTACTCGAACCAGTGCAATTATGGCACTGTCCCTAAGGTCTAGGTTTTATTTCGTATAATAATCTGAGTATAACCAATGCGTTATTTTAAATTCTGCGGGATTGGAAATGAGCGCGCAAAAGTCCCCATAATTTAACTAAAATTAATGACACACAATAATTTATCGAAGCTGTAAGATGGCGTGCACATTTTTAACGATGTTTATAGTCCTATGAATCAGAAGTGTAATATCTTGGTATTTTTTTTCGTTGCCGGCTTAAAATTCTAGAAAAAGTTTAATAGCCAGGAAAGATCGAGTACTGCTGCAAGCTCTCGATTGGCCCGCCGTGAGATGGCGCAAGATGCTTCCGTTATAAGACTGGCGTTTTCCGAAATTTTTCTATTCCTTCGCTTGTCAAGTCACCTTTCTCCAAAATACGAACTAGATTTTGAATTTCAAAACCTGGTCTCAGATCCTATATTTTATTGAATATGCAGTAAGCCTGCGTGTTCAAATTCCAACGTTCTGCGGTGAAGCCGTGCGTAGCTACACCACTCGCCTAGCCTCAAACCGATTTTATTCACGTACGTTGAACACTGAGAACTTCTTTTTTTTTTCCATCTCAAACAACATCCGTTGTTTTCCCGGGAATGCACGAAAACAGTAAAAAGAAAAGAACCAATGAAGGATCCTTTTTTTCTCGGGGAGTTCACTGCACACCTGCCACATGTGCAAGCTTCGCTTTCCAAAGCAATTCGTTGAAAAGGAACATTCGAGGAAAAACGAGCGGAGGAGAATCCAGGCACACAGGCGCCGAGTCTTCCATATTCGATTTAGATTTGAACGGGAGTTGCGTAAAGGAAATCGGCGGTGTCGATCACCGACGTGTATCACTTCGCTTCTACCTTGGCTCTACGTAAATCCTGACGACTTCATCCGGCAACCCTGTTTCTAGGGCAAGAAGTAATTTATTCCACGGTACGAGTCGCAACTGCGTAATGATGCAACCGGTGCACAGGACCACACAAGATGCACTGATTTGAACCTGGCGCTAAAGAGCGGGGATGCCTCTTCGTGTGACGCCTACGAAACGACCCCTGCGAACTCCGGCACGGTGGTATAAGTGAGATGGTGTCGTAAAAAGGTTCTTTGCCAGAAGAAAATAAAAAATACAGACGTGGGTCTGGAGACCTGAATTTTTGGATAGAAAGCAGGATTGGTATCAAAGGGCCTTCTTCATTTTGGCAAGCCGGATGAAAGGGTGAACGATTTATCAATCTCGCCAGGTAGTTTAGTTCAGTGAGAGGCGCCGTTCTGAGCTGGGGTTGGCCGATTGCGGGGATGCTGGGCTGATGCGGATTTGCTGCCACCATCCGCCGCTTTCAGGGAGAGAAAGCTCGCGTACACCAATTCAAAGGCTACAAAAGTTGCCTTTTTTTACGTCTTTGGGAGCAATACGGAGGCGCCACGGGGTTTTCAGTAACGGAAGAGTGGTTTTTTGTGGTGTAGACAGAAGCGGCGTATCATCAACGCTTCACGTTCCCGGGGGGAACGGCACAAAGGGAAGAGCGTTGTAATCCTTATGATGGATGGGTGGATACGCGAACATCCTTCAAAGGTTGTTCGCTATTTTTTCCAGTACACGAAAAATTATGCAGTTGTGAAGCCTGTAGTTTTATAAGTACGGCATAATGTGCGGGTAAACAGAATGGCCTACCATTTCGCGGAGACGCAATATACTAGGGTCGTTCGTTTTTGTTTGTGTGTGTAAGCCTCTTTTTCCGAAACGATCGTAAGTAACTGTTGTGATTATTCGTCACGTGTATATAACCTTTCACTCATACTATCTCTACTTGCTAAGAAAGTACGTAATCCTCCATTTCAGAATCGAACGATAGGCTCACTGATTAAGGCACGCAAAAGGTTTAGCAAGCCGGAAGCAAGGACAAGAAATGATTTCGGTGCGGAGAGTAAACCCACCAAGTGCAATACCTCTCTACAACCGCGGAGTGATTAAGCGCGCGGCTCCTGTTCGATGCAGATTGCTCTAGTAGTTTTGCAGTGGTGTCCTTGATGGTCGTTTAAAGCGGCGGGCTGAACTAGAAGGCGCCCATCAACATCGCAGAAGTCATCATGGCTTGTAAGGTTCTAAGAGTTCTGTTTCCTTGTTTTAAATTAATGGGAAATTGTTCCTCGCTTGGTTTCAGATGTACTTATTTATTCTACGCCCAGAGTTGGGTGAAGTAAAAAAGGACCAAAAAATGTTTCTCCAGGGGAAAAAAAACGGTAAAAGGACTAAAGGATGAGAAAATTGAGCAAGTTGGTTTGAGAAAAAAAGTCGAGAAAAATGACATTTAAAAAACCACAATGAAAACAAATTCAACTTGCTTTGGGAAGACGCCAGCCAGTAGTAACTGCTGTATGTGCTAAGACGGAGTATTTTTCTTGTGTGGTGGAGTATAGGAGCAGAAGGGAAAATTTTACTCCTCCTAGTTTCTAAGCCCAATTAAAAATGCACACTATTGAGGTACCTTGTGCAAGGAAGGATAGGTAGCCTGGCGTTACCACAGAGGAAGGCTGCTCTATTTTGACTGTATCTACATTAAACCTGTTCAAACTTCCAAATACAGTAGAACCCCGCTCTTACGTTCCTCAGTGGTGCATTTTCCCAGCTCCTACGTTGTTTATGTCTAGTCCCGGTGCAGCTCACATACAGTCCCATGTATTAAAGCCCTCACTGTTACGTCGTGGCTCAGAGTACATTCTCGGATCATTCGTCGCTATCTGACACTCCGACGGCGCCCGGGCAACATGCGCGGGCCACCTTTTTGACGTTTGACGAGCCTTGGCGAGGCTTGGCTACGGAACTAACTGCATTAAGCCGCACGCGGGTGCGATTCGTCACCACTCGATGGCCCTATGTTACTCTATGCTATCACCATCATCACTGCGCTAACAACGGAAGCTTCACTTTGGAAGGCCGGAAGTGCGTGTTTGCCATAAAAGCCCCACCGCAAGAATAGCACGCGCTATAGTCGTCATCGTGCGCTTCAAGCTTTGAGGACACCGTTGAAACTCGCAACCATCAATATTATCGTGCGTTGATGGCGTTGCGAAAACAGGAGGTGCTTTCCCTTCAGGAAAAGCTTGAGGTACTAAACGCAGTAAACAAGCAGCCAGCATGGAAGAGAGTCGACATCGCTAGGGACCTTGCGTTGTCACGTGTGGTGTTTTCACGCGATCGCACAAAGCGGCTATCCTAGATTCTCGAGATTTCTAAGGTTCGAAAGCCAAAGTTGAAGAAATACATGTTTGCAAGTCAAAGCTACACTGTTTTCGTTCATTTTCGAAGGTTTCCTCACTGCTGCGTTGTCCTGGCTGTTACGTTTGGTTTCCCAGTCCAGTGAGAAACGTATGAGCGGGGTTCCTTTTGTAATTATTGGTTGCTGCAAGGGATAGATGGTTGGGTGCCCGACGATCATTATCAAGCCTTGGCCGTTAACTTGGACAATAATTTTTACAAAGACACGGCACAATGCGAAATATAACCAAAAGTGCACAATACGAAATGTATGTCAAAAACTTCCACTGTAATATTTTTATCAGCGTGAACGAAAGTTCACTGACGATGCACACAGAATTATTGTTTCGGTCGGTAGCGTTACGGCGACTCGACAACTAAAATGGTGTCTGTATTGAATTGCAGTCAACGAATAAACAGCCGCCGCCATTCTGCAATGTGACTTTTATCCTGATGAAGGGAAAAAACACACGCTCAAACGTTGTATTCATATGCTACTACGATACTTTTAATTCTTGCACTAGACGTGAACGGCTCTACTGAAAAATACAGAAAGAAAATGAAGGAAGCTCACACTAACACGCAAGACCTAAAGGTAGCGAAGCTGTACGCACCTCACGACCATCTCGACGGTTTAGGTCCACGATTGCAGCCGATTTGCTTCTTCTTCGCTAGCGCAACGACCTACACTCCATCATTGTTACTATAACTGTGAGCTTCCTTCCTTTTTTTGGAAGCGATAATCATTCGACATCACCTTGGAGCGGCGTACGCTATGACGTGCCTTTCTCGTTCCGAGCAAGACTTGCTACGATTACTGCGAACGCCAGAGTCTCTCGTTCCGAGCAAGTGTTGCCCCCGATTACGGTGAACGCTGGAGTTTTTTTTTTAATTTTTTTGCCAATCTTGGCCAATCTCCCTAGGTGGCATGCTTGGCTTGACAAACGTGCGACGTGGACGCTGGGCAGTCGTCGTGAGGCACGCACACACGAGCGCTCGGCATTTTGTGCGAGCGCTCATCGGGGCCGCTGGGCGCTCGCCGCGAGCCACGCACACATGAGCGGGTATGTTCATGGTTTTTTAGTCTTTCGGGCGGTCGCCGCGATGAACGTGCCCACGTGCGTATTTTTAACAGCGGACACGATACGATTTGTTCAACCGCTTCGCTGTGAATAAACTTCACTCCCCCATTTTAATGAGGCGGTACTGACGTGTTCTTCGTGGTCATTTCTAACAGCAAAGGAAACACAACCCGTCCATGCCTAATGTTCGAACTGTTCTACCATGCGCAGATGAACATGCGGAAACCGAAATAAAAAGCTTGGAATTCTTTGTTTCCGCTCGGCCAGATCGCGTCGTTTAAAGGGAATTGTAAAAGGTGTAAAAGTATGCCGATCACAACCCAAATAAACAACTGAAGCAAGCAATTCTCTGCTAAGAGTGTGAAACAAACTCATATCTGGACCTTGATACGTGTCCTCCAACTACTATCGACGTCCTTCGGAAAACTAGGCAATGCAGCTCCCGGAGGTGACGCTGCATTCCCGACCGGGCCCGAAAACCTTCTGCTTACTCTCCCGACGAGAAAGATCTTGCTGGACGTTCACATTGAAGATGTACCGGTTACTGCATTAGTTGACACTGGAGCACAGATATCCGTAATGAGTTTTGACCTTCGCCATGAATGGTACAATCAGTGTCACAAATTGTTGCATAAACATTGCATTGGGTACAATCAACAGGCATCCACGAAACAGGCTGTATCTCCTTTCGTGTTGATGTGCGCATTATTGATACAAGGTATATTGATACAAGGTAAGGCACTTACCTCAGTACCTGTGGTACTAAGGTAAGTAATGCTTTTGTTATGCCCGTTGATAACAGGCTCGCAATACGACACCGGCCGGACTCTTCCTAGGGGAAACAACGAGAGTTCGCCCCTCTAAGCTCCTGAGAGGAGCGACAATTCTAGTGGCTCATAATTTTCATCCCTACGGGCCGAGCGAGAAGCGCGTGGCGGGCATTAATATAAATTGATTCTCAGCTACAAACAAGCCATGCGCGTGAAAAATTGCTCTCGCCGTGGTATCAGATCTGCGGCCCTGATAGGCGGCAGCCGGGGATCGATAAGTAATCGATGATGTTCCACCCGCGGGGCACGTTTTCCTTGCCCCCAGGGGCACCTCGGTTTCTTCGGCTGCCCTTCATTCCGCCTCGTCGTAGACGCACAGCCGAAGGGGCGACATGTCGGACAGTCTGGCAGGGAAAACTACACGGCCTAAGCTGGCCGCCGCTGAAGACTGACCTCGGCATAAAAAAAGAAAACGACGTGGGGAGAAGCTGTGCCGAAGGAGGTCGACAAAGGAAGGCGGTATATCGGGGTCAGGTGCTCCTTGAGACAGTGCAGCCGTGCAGTACGAGGGAAAGACAAGAACAGGGAGAAACGTCGGGTGCACAGGTGTGCATAGGTGTGAGACTCTTTGCGCTTGCTTTGTTCTGCCAGAGCGACCACATTTCTCGGTTTTTTTGGGAAAATCGTCGCAGGTTTATTGCCGTCTCTGTATTGAAGAATTCATCTCCGGAGGACCGTACCATTAAGAAGGACGCATGTGCGGAAACAGTGCGAAGAGACTCACGGTACAAATAGACATATAGCTTTCCTAACTATCTGCCACTTGCGGAATAGTTCATATGTATCAACATTATTCAAATCAAAAATTCTTCGTGCCTGTTGAAAGCAAATGTAAGTGCACTACCGGAAATAACAGAATTCTTTTCAGTACAAGCACGTGTGAATACCTTCGGTTACAGAAGTTAAAACCGTCCCAACTGATTCCATCTTTTTCACAACAAAACCCTCTCACAAGAAAGGTGGCTATCGTCTAGGAACCTACCCGCTATATTCTTCTTGGAAACCTCGTCGCTCACACGAGTGTCCGAGACTTAGCCGGCCGGGTTCCACAGGAAGATGAGCAGAGGGTGAACCAGCTGTTAGTCACTCACACAGACATCACTCAGCACTACAGGCTTTCCGCACATGTGTACTCGCAAGGGCATGAATGCCTCACAAAAGAACACGAAAGCACTATAGCTACAGAACAATACTTTTTCTCGCCCTACGAGAATTCACGCTGTATTTCATAAATCCACTTGCCCTCACTGAGGAGATCCCTCGATTTTATTCCACGTGGTCTGGATTTGCCAACAGGATAAGAACATCGAAACCATACAAAATCCAACTTTAGAGCATGGGGAGCGAGGGCTGGCCAGCTGGCAGTCACTCTAATCCTCAACTTGGGCACATCGAAAGGGCGAAGACGGCAGCACGCTCTTCTGGGGTCGTGGACTGGGGACTCCATTCACAGAGCTCCTATCTGATCGCAATAAAAGCTTTGCTCCTCCTTCTCCCACCGGTTTTCGCCTGGCTTTCTGGCTGTCGGGCCTCGAAACAGACTCCACATATGTTGCCAGAACGGGTCGTACAAGTATGGGTGCGCCACAAAGGTTGAATGCTTAACGTCATAATCCTGGTGCTCTGCGTCTTAAATGATGACAAAGCCCTCTCCTCGACAATAGCTCCATGGAGAGCGGACTTACCCCGTCGCGTGATCGGTGACGAGGATTGGGTATATAAAACCCGTTCCGCAAATGCGGCGTCACAGCAGTAGGAGCGCGCCTCGAGAAAGACATTCTCCAACCATAGCAAAGGTGCAAGTGAGGAAGCCTAGAAGGTTACCGCTATGCAAACGCAAAAACACGACGCTAGGCAGCGTCCACTTGAGAAGAAAGGAGAAGCTGAGCGTCAGAGTGCACCGTCAAATAATACGAAACGTCGGCATCGGAAAAGTACTCCACGAGGAATTGCGTAAAGGATGAGTTTGGCACGTCGTGCAGTGATCTCCAATTTCTTTGATAATCCTCGAAGAAGATATCCGCCAAATTTTATTTTTATACGAGATTCAAGCTTCACGAATCAATAAATTTTTCGAATCGGACTTCTTTTATTTATTTCATAGTACCCCTAAAGGCCCTCGATGGAGGGTATTACATAGGGGAGGGCCAACGCACACTGAGAATACACATGTGTTAACACCAGTGTTAGAAAAAGAAAAACAGCAAAACAGAAAAAATAAGATAGAAAACAACAACCAAAAAGCAAACTTCGGTACAACAGAGTGTATCAGGAATGCAATGTGTTTCAGGAAAAAAAAAACATTTGAACGAATAAACAATTGCGCTTTCGCAAGAAGGCACTTCAACATGACAAGAAAATTACTCTGTGGTGGAAGAACACACAAAGAAAACTACAGGTAAATACAGAAAAACGACGAAAGGGCAAAAAAAGGGAAGAGCACGAGTGCACGACAATACATTTCAAGGAAGAGAGCAATTCAACGCATTGCAAATGGCGAAGCAAATCTTATAATTTAGTGGCTTGATGTTTCTTTAACGGAAAAACAGTTGGGAAAGAAGGTCCAAACGAAATGCATTACTTTTGAACGTAATGCTCAATGGTATTTACGGAACAGTAATTGTAATGGTTATTCCTTATATATCATTTGTATAGCCACTAACTACTCTTTCCTGTGACACGCAAAAGTATGTCCTCTATTAAGTAGAACACGGTACTGCGGAAGTTGGGCTTTTCTGTAGGATACGTTTTATGCTTTGTAATATTCGTCTTATTACAGCCAGAATAGTTCCCACAGGAGTCCCTAACCTTGTTTTTTTATATCTTAGTGTCACTGAAAAATGACATTTTTGTGCAATTCTGAATCCACTGTGAATATAATTTCACGCAGAAACGACCAGCGACTCGACAGTTGGACGGGGTATTTTTCTAGCCTCCGATCGCTTCTCGTTGTAGTTTTTCAACGTCTGCGTAACCGCTCGAGGAAAGCTTTAGCGCATTACACGCCACGTCCTACAGTTCACAAAACGAAGACAATGATGGATGATTCGCCAGCCTGCATCGCGTTTTCCGGACTTAATGCGTACGCGATTCGGCAGAAAATTCGAGAATGGTGACTGGTAGTCTGGTACTTTTGTCCCTAACATTATAAGGAAGAAAATTACATAAGTGCGTTGTTTTTATTCCCTTTTCTTGAAAACAAAACTTTCTCTCCGGAGCGCTTGTACCGCCTCAGTGGTCCCGGGAGTCTTCACCTAGGCTTTCGCTTGGGCGACTTTTTGTAGAGTTTCCTTGTAGTTATTCATTTATATGTACATGGCGATCGCTCGCTGACTCCCAGAGGCATAGTCTTGTTTCGAAACATTTGGTGCTGAACGATCCATTCGAATAAATGAATGCCCAGAAAAAAAGAATCAGTAAACTTTTTTTCCTTCTTTTCGGTGGACCGCTTGCTCCATGCAACCCGCTGCTAAGTTCTAGGCAGGTTGTTCTAAGGCGAGATGACGGTGTGTCATCATGCTATGTTTGTGGAAAGGCACAAAAAGGACACAAGAGAAGAAAAAAAACATGTCCCTTGATTAATGCCTGCACGCGTGTATTTTCCCGGTGCCTGTCGTACTCATGTCCGTTGTGTAGAAGGCGTCGTGTGCTCTGTAATTTATTTCGTGGTTCAACACGCCGAGAAAGGATAGGCGTGTAAGGTACGGCCTAAACAGGTTATTTGGGCTGCTTCAATATCTGTAACATCAGCAAATATCTCGTACATACTGGTGCATAAGAACTTATGTCTCTATCTAGTTACAGCCTCCCGCTGCCTGGAGGCGAACTCACGATTTTGCGTGCCATGTACAAGCTATATAAACAATGAGAATGCCAAGATCATGGATCAAGCATTGCATTCACATTTTGGTCCCCGAGAACAAACAGTGCCGGAGGAGACAACCTTGCTAGGGAGTAACAAGACGAAGCGAGGTACGAAGATGACCGTATTGAAAGAGAATGTAGTGGGCTTCAGCCGCAGGACAGTAGGTTGTTAGTCCAAAGGAAACAGGTTACAACCGGAGTACAAAGGACCATTCCTTAACAAAAGCAAAGGACCGCTTTGAGAAGCCACGCTGGTGCCTAACAAGGGAGCAAAGCGGGCTGTGGTTGCAACAAGAGCCTCTGCCGATGTAGACGCACGGCGTGTCTTATCTGAGATGCCTTGGAAGGAAGCTCGGCGGAACAGTAGCGGTCGCTTTTGTGGATGGACCTTAGGACGTGAAACAAACAAACAAATAAACAAACAAACAAACAACAACAGCAACAACAACAACAACAACAACAACTTGGTCAGTACAGGTTATGCGGGCAAAGTCATTGAATGCCATGTATAAAGTAGTGAGTAAACATCCTCGCAAACATTGTGTCTGCTTTAGAGATCGTCCCCTTAGCACAAGAACGTAAAGTGGCCACTCAAGATGGAAAACACGACTCCGCACAGGATTCCGCAAACGGAAGGAAAAGTGAGCCATTGCATCTCGAAATCACATAGGCGATTTTTTCCGGTGTGATAACTTTTGGTAGTCTTGTCAGAGTGTACAGCACCTTTAAGTACCTGCGCACTTCAGTGACGTGAGTAGGCGCATGCGCCAATCAGCAAATGGTGTAGTCGACGCGGGTGGAACTGGTGGCAGGCACACGGGTGTCTTGATATCCCGCTTACACTCGGTTGCATCACTAAAAACGCGAAATACGCTAGTTCTGAGGGCTGTACATTCATCCTCATGCGTACCCGACGTAATACATAGATATGATTTCAAACAAGCGGGTGCGAGACGACAGTCAACGCCAGCGCGCTTCGGTGCTTCCATATTTGCATGCAGCTCTTCTGCTTTGTTTAGAAACATTGGTTTCTACGTAATGGCATCAGCCGCTTTCCGAGCCAAATAATGAAGCGGCCGCCGCGTAAAGCCATCTCGAGGGCTACCCTCGGTGCAGAACACCCGTGGAGCTCTTCTTGCGAGCAGTCTGCGCCGTCTCGCCTCGCCATGTCCGTGGAGATGACCCACCAGTCAAGCACACATATTTGGAGTGCACTAAAGCACGACGCGCTAAATACCACCAAATCAAATCCCCCTGCCCTATCCTCTCCTGAGACATCCGACTTTTCCCGCCGCCTGGGTATTAAACAACATGGTGGAAGGGTCTCACGCAGAAGGCCGATTTCATTCGGCGGACCCGAGCGAAATGAAGTTTTTCTCTCCTCTATCTTTTTCTCGGCTCGTTTTCATTCGCCTTCAACGAACTCGAGAAATTAATTTCTGAATAGTTCTTGGCGCAGTGACCCTTTTCCGGGGTCATATACTTACTACTTTAGGAAGAAGTAACTTTTGCGAAAGTTAAGACGAGACTTGTGTGATATTAATGCCGTCTCCTATTTTTTCTTCATTACCATATCTTCCTGAAAGTGGGAACCGAATACGAAAATAGAAACTCGCTAAATAAGCATCACATTTGCCGCCCCAGGAGCCGTGGTACTGGTCAGGACGGCGAATGCGACAAATAGGAACGAGGAAAGTCAGCCTCGGCTTTCTTGACGGAGACGGCAATGCTGGGCTGGTTTCTCCAAATTACCGTGAAAGCGAGAAATTACAATACAAGGAAAGAAAGAAAGAAGAAAGAAAGAAGAAAGAAAGAAAGAAAGAAAGAAAGAAAGAAAGAAAGAAAGAAAGAAAGAAAGGCAGACACTATAATATCGCGGTAAGGATTTCGCGAGAATACTACCGCATTACGACACATTGTCACTAAAAGAATGCTCAAGTGCGTCTTTGTATGCTACACTTTGCCTTTAGCAACACTTTGTTTCTCGGGGCCTCTGAACAAGATAAAATGGAGCACTTTGTTTTACTTTTCTCTCCGAAGTGCTTAGATACAGATTGAAAGTACATTCTGTCCCAGATAGGTTTTCACTTTAAAAACCGCTTCGAACTACATGTGCATAAAAGAAAAGGAGAAGTCATAACGGCGGCAATATTTTATTTGTAGTTGCCTCTTGAATACATTGTACTCCGGAAGAAGTGAAAACGAACGCCACAGGCATAAAAAGAAAAAAACAAAATTAAGAAGGTAGCACGAAACCAAACGCTGTCTCACAGCATGCACATGGGTGACATTGAAAGACTGCGGCTACAATTTTCGCGGCAATGATAATCCAAATTCAAAATTTTGGGTGTTTAACGCGCCGAAGCCACACCTAGGCTACAAGAGGCACCGTAATAGAGGGCCTCCTATTAATTTCGACCACATGGGGATGTTTAACGTGCGCCGAAATCTCGACACATGAGCATTTTCGCTTTTCGCCTCCATCTTAAAACCTGCCGTCGCAGCCTAGAATGAAATCAGCGTTCTTTGGCTCAGAAGCAGAACGGCTTCGCCACCGAGCCACCGTGGCTGTGGCCGGCATGATCCTTCCTTGCTGGCATGGTTTGTTTAGGGCACCCACTAATGTGGAGCCGAACCGCACATTTCTCTTCCTTTCAGACACACGCAGACATGAAACAAAGAACAAAACAGTTAGTGCAGAAAGCATGACCATTTCAAAATGAACTGTGAATCTAAGAATTAGCACTGGCTTAGCTCGGCTATGCCATGATATACGTAGCGTGAGCTAAGGTTCAGCTGGTTATTCTTAGCTGTCCTGGTTGTTTAGGATTAGCCTGATTATTATGCTTACTGCTGCTTCGATGACATGCACGCGCTATACGCATTTTGCGACACATGCGTATTTATCAAGCGGCTCCGGCGCAGCGTCACCAATCACCCCAGAGCTAAGCTGGTTCCACAGGCGCACGCCGGTGTTGCGTCGACGCACGAACCATCGGTTCCACACCCGGCCACCCCTCGCATGATCATCAAGTGGACTGGGCCGCCACGTGCGGAACGGAGGTCGGCGAAGACGCTGGGCGCGTGGGTTGTGTGAGAGACGCCGGGCAGCGAGCAACGTTCTGTGCGCCGTGAGACGTCACTGCTCCTCGCGCATGCGCAGCTCGGCTCTCCAGGAGCTACGCGAAACTGCTAAACCTCGGGCAGTGTAGCTAAACGCTATAAAAACTCAAGTAATTTCCAGATCCACACCCCGGGTCGGAGATGGGGAAGATGGGACAGAAGAATGTGAGCAGATTGGGATAGAGACGGGACGCATCTAGCCCAGACGAGCGCTCTGCGGACTATCGCCCCGAGACGCCGATACGAATCAGGAAAATCGAACGCAGCTTTCAGACATGCATGCGGTGCAGACAGCCTGACGGCTTCCCACAAAGGGGACGGATGGAGGCGAACGACCTCGGGAGTGATCCTACGCGAAAACAGTAGCGAGAAATTAAACGCTACCTCACAGCATGCACATGGATGACTGTGAATGCTACTGCGACCAGTTCGCCGGCATGACATTTCGGTGTTTGCGAGATTCGTTTAATGTGGCCAGTAATGTATGACCCCGAAACCTTACATTTCTGTTACTTCCATACACACGCAGACAAAAAGGAAAAAAAGAGTTAGCGCACGGAGCAGGGTGTGTCGTGTATTAAATAATAATATCAAAGCACTAGCAATTTTCAGATTCAAACGCTGCTTCTGAGCCCAAGGATGCGGTTTCGATTCCAGGCCACGGCGGCCCTTTTGTGATGGAGGCGAAAATCGAAAACGCCCGTGTGTTCGCGATTTCAGCGCACGTTAAAGGAGTCCTGACACGAAATGTTCGTGGTCCGTTTTTTTTTCGCTTCAATGGGTGTCTATTAGCCCACTAATCATAGAGTGGCACATTAGACGGTCGATCGCAGCGTAAACAATCATTACGGCGTCGTTTATTCGTGTCAGTTTCGGTTCCCACAAAACGAACGCCGAGCGGCTGGAGGTAGCACCTGACGTCACCATTCTTGTCGCACCGCTGCCGGTCAGGACGCGCGCGTGAGCGAGCGCACGCGCTCGCCCAGACCGGCTGAGCCTTCACCATCCCCGCGAACCCGGGCAGCTATGACGTCAGTCACAAAACCATGACGTGTACACACGGTGTAGCAGCGCGCGCGAACCGCAGCCAGCGAGTCGGCTACGTCACGGGAGCCCGACGTCGGCAGTTTAGGGCAAGTAGCAGATGATGTCATGCTAGCCCGCTTTCTTGTGCGGGCAGAGATTAAAATGGATTTGAAATATGTTATACTGAATGGTTACTGTTGAAACTTGCTGGGAGATATCTCCTGATAAAAAGGAAGCATTTTACATAGTTATCTCAGCTTTGAAATTTTGTGTCACTACTCCTTTAACGATCACCAGATGGCCAAAATTAATCCGGAGCCCTCCACTACGGCGCGCCTCATCGCCTGTGTAGCGTCGGCGCGTTAAACCTCATAATCAATCAATCAAGATTCAAACGCCGGATCGGAGATGAGAAAGATGGGACAGAAGATTATGAACAAGCCACAGAGGACGTGGAGGAAGTAAGAAGGAAAATACTCGGAATCGGATAGAAACCGTCATGACGCGGGGATATATAAATAAGGGGCACTCCACAAACCGACAGTTTCCCCAAGAATTGCAAAGCGGTCGTATGACCGTAATGATCTCTCTCGGTTGCTTAAAACTATGAACTTAGCAACCAAGTATCACCTTCCTGTTATTTGCAGAGCCTGGTGTTGCGAAGCCTCAAGTTGCGTATGGTTTGTCCCGATTTCACAGCCTTCTTTTGCTGTTTTTGTGGCCATTATCTTTTACTCCGTAAATAAGAGGACATTCTCTGTGTATGATTCAGCTGCGACGAGAGAAGAGAATATTGGAACGTTGGAAGTGTCTTAGGATTTATAATTCAGCTTACGACAGCGTGATAATGAAAGGACCTGCTAGGGAACTTGGGAGACCGTTTTGCTTTGGAGGGCACCGAGGGCTTGTGTGCCCTACGCCCTCGTCTTTGTGTTCCTCACCGTCTTGCCTGATCATGTACACAGATATAACACAGACTACCCGAGAGATACGGCGTCTAGACAGCACATTGGGCATTACATGCGGTGTGCACCGGATACTGGAAGCGTCCCCGTGCCCTGTTCGCATCCTCTGGACCCGCCGTAGTACGCCCACCAACGTCGAGGCCTACTTGGCTGCTCATCCTCCGCAAGTTATGTAACCGCTCCTGCTCCTGCAGCTGTCTCTGCAGGACGCTCTTCCAGCCACAAAAGCGTCTCTTCGGTGCTCCACGCGTGCCCTTCTTCCTCCGCGTGGGACGGACCTTCCTGGCGGCTTAACCCGCCGTGAGGAGGTCACGCCCCGGATAATTCACCTGGGCCTTGCACTGATGCCTGCTGTTGGTGCAACACGAACTTGTAGCATTGCAGTGACTTATGCAACCTGCCCCTAGTGCCCTTCTTCCGCTGCGGAAGCGACATATGACCACCTACTGATGAGATGTCCAGGACTCCAACTAATCCGAACCCGGCACATAGTAGCCCCGGACATCGCCCAGGCCGGCCGCCCGATATTCGTCGGTGGACGCAAGGTCCTCTTTACAAGCAGATGTTGGACTTTCTTGCTGAGACTGGCCTATACAGCATTCAGCAGTGTATGAAGCCGCTTGCCTCGCGTCACTTTACTTTTTTTTTATCCTTCCATTCCTTTGATGCCCTGTGGCAAAATAGCGCAATAAAAAAAAGAAAGTAACGGAGTGTTTACAGCCTTTTTTCATTGTTACGAGGTCGCCCCAGGTACAACTTTTCTTTTTAAGATTATTCCGCGACCACTATGTGAAATAAGAATATTTACCAATTAGGGTCTGAGCATGGTGCGGTGGACTCGAAATTTGTATTTATCTCCCATCGGCCTTGTGTGGGGAAGTGAGAACGTTGTAATCGCTCTGACGTAAACTGGGACATTTACCTATCCACACGAGAAACTATCATGTGGATACTACGTCACGTGCGAATCGATGTTAAAGAGCGTTATAGATAGAATGAAGGTTCTTCTGGTAATAAATTATATGGTAATTGTGCTGATTATAAGCACTGATGGGTCTCAGTTCTCAAGGGACAACACGTATGTGGTAAGCGTCGTCGGAAGTTGAGGCAATTTCATTTGCCGCTCTTCGGAAGCGTCACGAAAAGAAAGGACAGGGTGACATCTGACCGCAATGCTAGACGTTAGAACCCCAGGTTGTGTCTCTTAAACGCTCGAGGTGCAATGGAGGCCTCGTGGGTCGTCTACTTTGTTTTAGCTTCACCGTTGTCAAACAAACGCCGCACGCTTTACGGTCGCCTGCGTGAGTTGTAGGAAGACGGCTGGTAGCGAAAGTTAGTATAAAAAGGCAATGTTAGAGTAGCCATACAAGCAGGTTTATTTTTCGTTTCGCCCTTGGGTGAGGTTGAAGCAAGTCACTATAATCTAATGCATGCACTAAATAGATCTTTCACGTGAGCCATCCAAGTCATCAAGGACGAATTTCAGCGCTGTTTTGTCTTGTTATGATTTTTATAACATCTTGCTTTCTAAATACTCCATTCAAAATAAATTATGACAATCAGGGCGCATGCCGCACGTGATGGCCCGCAAATCAAGATGGGATGCACCGCGGTGATTGGGGCTCAATGTTAGCTACAAATGGCGAACCTGAATTTATGTTTGTTAAGTGACAAGATTTTGTGTAACTTTTGCGTAAATTTTTGTCTTTACGCAAGGTATTTTAGTACATTAGCCACAAAAATCCTTAATTCACACAAATCACGCTTTCTTGAAGTTCCCATATCACCCTGATTAACTGAAATCTCTTTCATTTGTTTATTGTTTATTAAACCATTTTGCAGAAATATGCTGAGAAATTATCCCTTCAGTCAAATCCAAAAAGTGCTATACCTTAACGGCGTTCGCCCTGACGGGCACTTTTTTTGCATACAATGGATAACAGGACGAAAACTTCGTGTGCTTCTTCATTTTCGTTTCCTCTGCTCCTCTATGCGCCAAACCAAGGCTAAAAAATTAGATTGAAGTCCTGCGCAAGCTTTCTCACTTATATGCAGCTGACAGGCTCGTTTGCTTTCAACCGGAAGAGGTCGATGCAGCGTGTTATGCTACGACGATACTCTAAAAGGCGTGCTTAACAGCACGCCTTTCGACTTAATTTCGACTCAATTTCGATCTGATGATTAGCCACGCCGCGTAGCCACGCAGCTCAGCCACGCTGAGCCACAAGCCCAAAGCAAGTATCTAAAAAAGGCGTCGTTGTGTCATAACCGCTTGTCGTTCTCGTCTTAACGCACGCATCAAACTGGCAACGCACTTTGGATGCCGACGATAATCGCAGAGAAAAAAATTGAGAGAATATAGAATTTGTTCTATCTTTTCAACTCTGTTATTTTCTGTGGTATTTCTTAGCTTAAGACGGGCCAGCGAAAAGTAGTGCGGACCTAGAAGAGTTTTTACACCAGCGCGTGTTGTTTTCCATGCTTGCCATTGGACCTCAAAACTGCTGTGTATGTTCGTGTTGACAACACTTGAAAGCTTTTACAAAGTTGCATTATGAAGCAATAAGAGGAAACATCTATTTATATTATCACTAGATAGTTATTCTTCATCTTGGAACAGTTTTGTGTTATTTCCAGGTAAGTGCGTCATCGAAATATAAAAAAAAATTAAATTGTGCGAAAATTACGTTTGCAGTATTCGGGGACAAAAACTTCTCGCACGAGGATTTCCGTTGCGCAATTTCGGTTGACAAAGAAACACAAATAAAATATTTTGTTTTTCATCTGGCATTTATTTAAGAGGGCACGAATAAAGGTAGTGCAGAGAAAACACACAACAACAAATCCGGAGGCGGAAAATGGTCTAAATGGGGTCTAAATGGGTCTAAAAAAGGGTTAAATGTCAGTGTACATTACTGAAATGTAATATCAGTAATTCATGCCAACATTTGACTACGGCAACCACGTCGCCGGGAAGACCGAGCCGGTGAAGCGAATTTTGCGACGCAAGACTTTACTGTATCATTATTGCTGGGGTGGACTTGGGGCACGCTCATTAAAAGCCTGGCTGTGTGCTATTGACAGGGTTACTTCTAGCTGTAGCTATAGTGCTTAAAATCTCAGTTTAGGTCCGCAGTATGCATTCAAGAATACAATCTTGCAATTTCACATAATATTGTACAAGAATACAAAGAATACGTGCTCCGACGCAACGAAACACAAGCCCCGACATCCGGCTATTTTTCCAGGCACCGAACTTGGGCGCCTCAAAAACACCGATTAGAAGGGAGCGAAAAAATCTAAACGTCAAAACTTCCGAGTCCTAATTGCAGCTCTCCCAATGAAGCACAAAGAAGGAACTTCGTAACGAAAGGAGTTTCCCAATGGCAACTGGCAAATTCGAACAAGATCCCTTTTGTCTGCCGCAACTCCCCCCCCCCCCCCCCCCTATTATCTTCATCATTTCTTTTTTGTTTAAAAAAAGGGAACTTCAAATTTCGTTGGCGTACGGGTAACACACGGAGGTAATACTGGCATACCTGCGTGTAAACTTACCCAATTTCCCTGCTGGGGAATTTTCGCAGCCACTTTGTCCGGAACGAGTGTCTCGATCGTTTCTCTCGCCCGCCTTTTCGCCTTTTCGCCCTTGTTTCGCAAGCGAATGGAAGGAGCCCCTTTGCCGCATCCGGAGGGCTTAATTCAGTTGATTTCGCTTTGCTGTCCGTACTTGTTAGCGGGGACACGTTTGCGTTTCCTATTTTCCCTAAGGAATCGAGCGTGGTCGTGCAATCAAGAGCGGCGCCGTTACGTTACTCTGTTTCCTTCATTTGCAACCGGGGCTGCCAGGGAGCTAAGAATGCGCAGAACCCTGGCTCTTTTTGTTCCCTCATTCTTGCTGCTCCTCGTGATCTTAAATACAGAACAAGTTTTATTTCTCGCCCATGGCCTAAGTACTCCTCGGGACCCAAAGGCCCGTGCTTTGGGTGGTCCGGTCACGTCGCCCTACTCCTGTGTTAACATTTAGCCACGTGACGCTCAGGATTTCTTTTTTAAACGATGAGAACGGCAGAACTTCTGACCGCGAAACTTCTATTAGGACACGGAGCCTATAGATACTGCTTGAGGTGAAAGAGCTAACTCCGTTTTAATCATGTCCTAAATGTTTCTCCTCTTCCAAAATTAAGGGCCAGGTGTGCATGAGAACCTTTTGGCACCTGAAATTTAATAAAACCTTAAATTTTTTTCACTTTGCCTATCATGCCGCACCTTTCCCAAGCGCAGCTGCTAAGAGGATGTTCTTGCGCCAGCGTAAACCCGTAACATAAATAAAAAATCACGAGCCATTTCAAATTTTGAACGAAGAGAAGAACACACTTGTTGTTTTGATCGGTGCTCATCGGTGTCTGCGTACCTTTCAGACAACAACATCAACATAAAAATACTAGCAGCTGACAGAAACACGCAAGTTAATCCTATTTTCGAACATATTCGGTGTCCCAGGACCGATTTTTAAGCCGGTATATTTTCTTGATCCGTCGAACCGGAGCTAAACGAACAAGAAAGTTCAATTTGTAGTAGCATTTGGTTGAATTGACCCTCCTTTTGAACATTCTCCGCATTGTGGGTAATTTTATTTTATGAGGTACTTTCCTATCCTTACCCTATAATCTTATATTTCTCTTAGGCAGCAATAGCATACATAACAAGAGCTTTTTATTACAGTCATTAGGACCGAAACAATATACAAAGGGCAACGCGCTCATCCATCCCTGCTTAAAGAAACACTCTTTGCGAATGAAATGTTTCTGTGTTATGACATTGGACAACAAATATCCCAATTGGCAGGGAAAATAAGCAACGTTTTGTTGACAAATCACGATAGCTATTTAATGTTGACAAAAAGGTGCTAATTTTACATATTCTGTTTGGAAAGTGCTTGCACGCTTTGCACTTACGTTTTCCTGCTATCTGATATTGTGAAGCGAAATAAGGAAGCACTGAGATAAATAAAAGGTACCTCAAGAAAAAGAACTCGGTGGAGTTAGTTTCGTCAGCGCACGCAATTTTTTCTTCCGGCTCGCACAATCCGTCTTTCTGTATCGTACGTTATACGTGAACGCCTATCTGCTGTCAGTGTTGGCAGACTGTTAACTTGTACGCGTCGGCAATTTCGCCGAGCATCATTTATGTCTAATATACTGCCCCGCGGGACTGTATTCCTTTTCTTTTGTATTGTTTACCACCGCATTAGT
Organism: Haemaphysalis longicornis; assembly: GCA_013339765.2. Taxonomy (NCBI): domain Eukaryota; kingdom Metazoa; phylum Arthropoda; class Arachnida; order Ixodida; family Ixodidae; genus Haemaphysalis; species Haemaphysalis longicornis. Next base: position 31,680,746 of record CM023456.1, on the reverse strand, counting down.
TTGTAACAGACTTAGCCGTATTATCCGGCCAAACACCCACGTAAAAAATGAACGATATTTCCGTCAAATTTTTTTTTGTCTACATCGCTTGTAGCGCCTTCACATGCCCAAATTTGGCACAGGAAGCTAGAACATCGCCTGTTTCGGGGAAGCAAGCGAGACAGCGGCTACTCCATTTCCTGCGATAAGATCCGCTTCATGGACTGTGGCACCCTTCCTTCCTTCCGTGGGAGCCGCTGTGGACGGCGCCGGTCTTCACGCACGGTTCCTGATAAAAGCACCGGAGACCGCAGCTGAGGGCAGCCAGCGCCGGCCGTGAACGCGCCTCCGCCGATACTCGGGAAGGACCACCCGGCCTTCGAAGATCGTCCCTGGCGCCGGTCTTCAACTGTCAAGTATCAATTGTTGTGAGCGCCGAATAAACAGCGGTGTTGTTGAACCACTGCTTCAGCGTACGCTCCTTGCCGGTCGCAGCAAGGCCGAACTGCTTCAGATGTTAAAAAGGTTCCTAAGCATCCCTTTAATTTTATCACAAGGGAGCGGGTTTGAAGTAGTTTTTTAGGCTATATAGTAGATGGCATTAGGAGGACTAAGTAAGACAGAAGAGAGTCCAGCGGCACAAGATCAGGATTAGTCCAGCCTACATCATGACTTCCCTGTTATTTCTCGCTACAGCACAGGATTGCGTGTGCAAGTGAGCTGGACAAGAAAGGTGGAATAAAAATGACTTCATAGGTTGTTCAGCCATAGGAATTTGGGACTGTTTCTGAAGCTGTGATCACAATATGGTTTAAACGTTAATTACGCAGCAGCAGCCAGCGCCACTCATCGCCACCGATTGCCATCAGTCGCAAAGGTGGCGCCAGTCGATTGCACAAAGATTGAGCAATAGGGAGCGCACATTGACGAACACGTATTCGGTGGAGCTGTAAATAACGGTATTTTGCTTCATTGTACTTTCACAGCCCAGTGCGTTTCAACAAGATTTGCCTGGATTTTTTTTTTTTGGCCGTTGCAGTGGGAAAATAGATATATAGGGTCCACATTGCGACCGTCCAAGGACAAATTAAACGGCACCGGTGTTAGAAATGAAAAACAGGGGAAGGCTTTCACTGAACCCATAAAAGTAGCAGCTGACAGAAAAAACACTCTCCGGGAACTCCACGCTCTCATTGGCGGTTCACTTCACATTCTAGGAGCTGACGTGCGCTTATCTGCGCCAGTTGTGTACCTTAGGTGACAAGTATGTGCCTTCAATAATTATGTATTTCTGTAGTTAGTATCAAACCTGACACTTTTTGTCTGTCTGGGTTTCTTATTTCGGCGCTGTTGTCGGAGCTATCTTTATGCAGCCGGTTGTCGGAAATTCGTACGTCAGCTTCATGTCAGTGTTCTTCCGTGTTCGCGCCGGTGTCAGCACTGTTAACGCTCCGTTGTGTCTTACTGAGCCGCCTGAATTTCTATATGGAGTAAGAAATAGCTACCCCCTAATCGCAGTCCCTTCATGCTTTTGCCGTTTAGTTTTACGAAAAACAGCAGAACCACCGTGCGAACGTGGCAATTAGAACGAGTCATCGCTCACCCAAGACCGCTGACTCAACAAGATAAGGCGGCTACTAAAATATCCAAAACTTTTCTCTCTGTCTGCAAGCTTTCACGACGTGAATGAGAAATGGCCCCTCATCGAGCTGTTGGGTCATCACATCGATGGGCAGCAGACTTTGAGATCAATAGCCAATCAACGCAGAGAAGGGCCTTAGCCTCGCCTCCCCCGGCCATATACTCTTACCCCAACTTCGGTCCCTTCATCTGTAACGTTCTTTGTGTAGTTCAGCCTGCAGCGGCTAAGAAGAGTAAAGAGCGCATCGATGTTCCTGGTGAAAGACGCCTTTCAAGAAGGAACAGGGAGAGGCGCTCATAGGAATGAAAAGTGAAACAAACCTTGAACACGGGGCCGGATAAAAAGAAATTTTGACACGGCAGTGAAGAGGCGCTTGCGCTATTGTGCACGAGTCTTTTTATTTGTTTCAGTCGAACTGCGAACGCTTTGGTGGACAACTACACTGTGCTCGGTGGAAAGGAGGCTACGCAAAGTGGAATGACTGTACACTCTTTTCACGCCTGCTCGGTAGTGTCTGCCGAGGTAGACCTAGTCAATGCTTGAGAAGTGCCAAATACCAAAAAAAAAAAAAAAAAAACACCACGCCATGTGATGTGAGCGTTTGAAGGGTTAAAATCTGGAGGGATCTGAAAAACATTTGAAAAGGAACGACTCCGGATGTGATGACATACCTGAAAAAACTTTTGACACTTTGAAACGAAGATCTACTACCGGTCATGCTTTGCCGTCATTTCTGGGCCCGTTAGCAATAAAAGGCTACGTCGATTCGGCGCAAATGGAAGTCATAGGCCAAAAACCTTTCAACGGGAAAAGTCATTGTTCTACAGCAGAAAGTATGGCATTGGGAGAGAGGGAGAGAGAGAGAGATTAAAGCGGATCATGCGCCGCATTGTCTGATACGATTGCCAGTTTTGCATCCCTGCTCAGAAGCTTCGTTCGCTGCCTAATGTTGCGATGAGGAATTGGGAGTCAACTTCAGAGCCTTTGCATTATGGGGTTATATCAATGAAGGACCACACTGATGAAGCCACCAACTAAAAACTGTATGGCCGTATTTCTGGGCACTTCTGACTCAGCAGCGGGAAACATTACGGCAATCAAGTGCCCCACGTTGGCCTAACACCTCGGTTGGTGAACTTGCGCAGTGATCACTTCTGAGATTGTCAGCCAAGATTGCTGGCTGACCAATTAGCGTTTAGCTCATGACGTCACGCCCACTAGCACCCCAATCACAGTCTACTTCGGTGTATGGCATGACGGTATGACAAGTTTGATTATACTGGCCAATGAGAGTTACAGATTTGATTTTTGGCGTCACTTGTAGCCTCCCGCAAATCCCAAATTCTTCTGTGTTAGGCTGGGAACTGGACAGGTGGTTTGACTCAGGGTGAACTGTTAAGGCTTTGTCATAACTGCCATGGGTGGTTGCTTACTTGCATACTTCACTCTCGGAGAGAAGTTGCAACATCCGCTTTTTGCATCGCTCCAACACAGGGCATTTAAAGGGACCCTGCAACACTTTTGATAAGCGCTTTCACTCATTCCTTCGCGTCTGGAACCACTGCGAAAGCTATAGTTATCACCAGCACGCAGCGGCATTGCCTGATTTGCTCGTCACACCAGATACGCATTCTATTTCTGCTTTGTTTTTGTCGCTTTATTTTTAAAATTGCGAGCGAAAAGCGTTCACTGCTGCAACTGAAGAAAAACCGGCGAACAGCCGCTACATGGCCTCATTGATGTAATTCGGGCCGTCGAAGAACGTCAAGAGCGGGAAAGAGAGAAAGATATTTTGAGCGAGTATTCCAAGTTATCTGATGGGCATAGAGCAGTAATTTTTGGCTGAGGTACATTGCGACCCCCTAACTTTAGTACTGGGTGTGTTGGGTGACTACGTTCTGCAACAATTGAGATGTCAAAAACAGTTGAGAAAAGGTTTCCGGGTTCCTTTTTTGCAACTCCTAACTTTCGGGGAGAGCAGCGGCTTGAAGTCAATACATTGAATCGCTGGGGGACTGTTCAAGAGGACGCTGACATTTTTACAACGACGAATGTTCTCTGCAAAAACCAATCCAACCACTAATATCGCAGTGTTCAAGCGTGCATGAGCATATACAAGGAAGGACACTCACACCCTGCTTTTTTTGAAGATTGAATCATAACTACTACGCCGTCTTTTATTAGCTGATTGGCGTTTGTGACGGTCGGGTTTTCAAATTTTCCGGCAGGTGGATCCTCTATTCATTTAGGATTTTATACATTCCTCGACGGGGAAACAACATTTTGCCTTCAGCGAAAAAGCTGCGACGAAGATATGCCTTTTAAGGGTTGTAGCGACACCATCTCCATCGTCTTCATGAGTGCCACAATCACCATCAGCGGTGCCTGGCCAGGGGAGCAGTGCCACGCGCCACGAAACAGTTGGAACGCGACTCAGCAGCTGGGCGGCCGCTCGTTCTGGCCGGGCCTACGCTACCTAAATAAATGTGGGAAGCCGCATCCGCTTCACGCCTGCTTCCTACAGGGTCATTGAGCGTCGAAACAATGAATACGCCTCTGATTCTCCTTGCGCGCCGTGAATTTCACGATTGAAATGTACGGACGCGTGTTTTATTAGCATTCGATTTAGTATCAAGATTTTCCGACCCTGTAGAAAAAAAAAAGCGACAAGCGCTTCTTGCTGGTCAAAGTTTGTACAAGCATCCTCGTCTGCAGATTTAAGTCCAGCTACGCTTCTTTGTTCGTAAGAACGAACATACAGAAAGCAACTTAGTGATCCCTAATATCTTGAATGCCGGCAGGGGTTCCTGGCAGGGAGTAAACACACGTGCACCGGCAGAGCATCAGCATTTCTATAGTCACTTCGACATTCAAAAGCCACACACTGTCCCCGATGAGGTCTCGTGTGCGTGGAACCTCTCAGTTCTAGCATTAGGTGCCAGGACGAAATGTTTTTAAACAAAAGTCGCTTCAGGTGCCCACATTGTGATTCTTGGTGAGTTTGCTCGTATCATTTCGGTGGTTGATGCGCCCTAAACACCCACAAAGAACCCATTATTTCGCTTAAATCAGAAAGTACGATCGCTTCTGAACTGCTTAACTCTAGTTCATCTAGCACGGTGGCTGAGTGGCTGAGGCCACTTAGCTGGAGCTCGTGTGCTGTGGCGGCTGATTTTATCATCTAGGCGAAGCACTAAAACGCCCGCTTGTGAGCGATTTCAAGGGCACGTTAAAGGGACTCTGAAACAATTTCGACAAACGCTTCCACTCTTTCCTTCGCGTCTGGAAGCACTGTGAAAGCAAAAAAAAAATCGCCAGCACAGAACTGCACTGCATGATTTACTCGTGCGGAACTGCGCGGAACGCAGCAGACGCGCCTTCCGTTTCTGCATTGCTTTCTGGTTTTCTTTTTAAAGTGGCTTTTGAATGCGTTCATTGTTGCAACGGAAGAAAAGCCGGCCAAGAGCCGCTACACCGCTGTAATGACGTAATTCCAACGGTATAAGAATACCGAGACCGGGAAAACGAGAAGAAAATGTTTTGAACAAGGTTTTAAGTTATATGAACGGGCATAGGTTCCTAATTTTTAGCTGAGGTACTTTGCGAACCCCTTAATCTGCGCACTGGATGTGTTGGTTGACTACGTTCTGGAAGCGTTTCAGATTTGGAAAAAAAATGGATAGAAGTGTTGCAGGGTTCCTCTAAATATCACGCAGCCCAGTGATAGCTTTAGCGCGCGAAATCACAGTTGAATTTCGCGCGCCTCTTCTTTACGTTGTAATCTATTTATCATGTCATGTTCCGTGGCCCAGCTACTTCACGCAGTATACAAATCGGGCTCTTCCTTCCTTCAATCAGGTGCAGTGGAGCGTGGGCTATGATAGCTTCCGGGCCGGATAGCTTCGAGGGATAATTAATGGGCTTTCATTGGATGTGCATTTATACAATAGCCACCGGGAAAATCTTGGGCATCCGGAATGAGTCAATGCGCCGACTTTTAATGCGAAGCATTCTTTGTCGGGAACCCCCTCAGCCAGTACCATGTAACGCCGTACATTTCCACAGTAATGCTGATTGTTCTACCTTTAGTCGTCATAATAACGTAAATAGAGATAACCGGTTGAACAGATTTACGGAAAATCAAGAAATAGGGAAATAAAAAAATCCTGAAAATGGCGAACCGTGTAACGCCCTGCATATCCACAAAAATTCAGATTTGGCAGAAGTAACACCTGCAATCATTATAATTGCGTACATGCAGATACTTGGTGGCTGCATAATTTATAAAAACCAAAACATTTGGTTATAAAGAACTCACACCCTAGACAAGTGGCATAAGAATGCTACGAATTAGCAGATTATTATCTGAATGTCCGCAGAATTTTTGCTACCATTTTCTGCTCTGACTGGTATTCAGAACTTCGGGAATTTGTCGTTAATTTTTCATTTCCCAGATAGACCAACTGTGCAGTATCGATGACGCCTGCATGCCTACAGAGCTCCAACGAAGCGGGGAATAAGTTGTCGCCTAGCTTGTGGATATTATCAAGAAGGTAATGAATTGTGCATGTACAGGAGATGCAAGAGCTAGTATGTGCCTGAAGAAAAGAGTATGCAAATTATGCATATCTAGAAAAAATATTTTGCACTGCAAATTAGTGCTAATAAAACGTCGGTCAAAAGCGCAAGAGAACAGTGAGTGCCAACCTGAAAACTAGTTTCTTGGCTTTTGTTTATTGGCTTTAGCGACATACCTGCGTCATTTGCCGAATTTTGTATTTCAGTCATCACCTTCATGCTCATCAAAACTGCCAAGCCTTTGTCTGCTAAGATCACCGCCGTAGTTATGTTGGCACCCACACGGCGTTGTTACTCCATGGGTACGAGATCTCTATTTCAGCTTTCGGCTGTGAATAATTTTAACACGAAAGTGTTTTCTGTCGGGGTACAACAAGACCTCACCGGCTTCATACCCGGTCATCGCCATAAAAAGTTCCACTAACGCCGCGGCGCTAGGTTTCGAGCCCACGATCACTCTGGCCGCAACTGGAGGTGTGAGACGCTCTGCCAACTGGGCTATGACTCACGCCATCTTACCTCTACAAACACGCCTTACATTCTTGCCTATAAGATTCTCTATTCAGATGGTGCTGTCGTCTAGGAGAGGTGAAGCGAAGTAGTGCATTGTGACACTAATGGGCGCCGATAGTTGGCGCTAATGCTGTGGGCCGCGAACTCTGCCTCCCGCGTTCCACAAGCTGAGCTCGTCGCAACTCAACCGTCTGCCGTACAGAGTGCTGAGCACGGCCGAAGTGGTCGCTCCTTGCCGAAGTGACCTGACAGCAGGACGTCGGGTCTCCAAGCACACCCACAAGACAGAATGCCGACCCGCAAATCATGCTCTTTTCGCTGCAGCGGACCGTGATTTCACCGAACGATTCGTTGACAACCAGTTCGGTTTCGTTCGCATGGTTTGCGAGCGCCTGTGGTTTCAGTCGGATTTACGCAATGCCCTGGCGCGTGTAATCCAGTGTCTAATGTTGATGCGTCAAGCGGTGCCACACCGATGAAATATAAATAGCGATGTGCAAGTTCACATCGATGCACAATAAGCATTCAACTGCTCCCGTGAAGGCACATTTTACTTTCGTGTTGTACGGATTCCTAGGAAAGAGGGATCAACCACATTTTTTTAATTCTATTGTACCAGCATCATTATCATGACCAGTGAAACGCCTATCATCATCAGCGCCTGCGTGCCAGCATCATCATTAGCCACCGCGCTAATCTTGTGAGAGGCGAGGCCGCGGGCACACAATAAATCCGGCTTTTTTGCGGCAGGACGTCCAGTGCCGTCTCTCTCTTGCCTGGCATTCACTCTACACTATTTATTGAAGCAAAAAAAAAAAAGCCCTCTGGTGTATAATATTTTTAAGCACTGTAAAGCCTCCCGTTAAGTCAAAATAAAACAACAAGTAATACTGCCCACCCAATAGCCGTAGGGGTCGCTATTGAAAGAAAATAAGAAAATTACGCCCATCTTCCCGCGAGGGGAACCCTGATGGGATGCGACGCATCGGGGGGTTCAATTGGACGTTTCCATTCGTTGATTCTCTATGGTCGTAACGTTGCCTTGAGCGTTTGGGGTGACGCTGGTATTCGATTGCGTCAATCCACTCGCTGAAGGGACCGTCGCTTCCATCACGTCTTCATCGGAAGAATCAAGCCAAGCACGAAGTCGTCAATCGAAGTCACGCGGAGTCGAACGAGAGCGAGCGCTGACTGAACCGCCGCAGCGCGCTACCCGCTTTATATTCACAGCGCCTGAAGGAGAGGAGACAGCGGAGGAGAGTCGCGCATGCGCGCACTTGCGCGACGGGAGCAGAACGAAGCGAGCGAAGCGCGCGGCACGCAGCTGTTGTTTATGATAATGAGACGGAGTGAGAGTGTTGAGCACAGCTGTCGGAGAGAAGAGCGGAGGAGAGTCGCACATGCGCAGGTGGCGTGCGGACGCCGCCGAAGCCGACGCCGACGCAGGAGGGACATGCCTCAGAGCAAGAGATGCGTCGCATCTAAAAAGAAGAAGAGCGAGTAAAGCGTAAAGAAAAAAAGAAACCTTTAAAAGTACACATATTAAACAAGCGCGAGAAACCAACAACGATGTACTGCTTATAATCAAGACCAATAAATGCTAATTTACGAGTGCAAACATGCTGTGGGAATATGAAGCCCGTGGCAGAAATGAAAATCAATTGGCACTAGCTTCCAGGTAGCATTGCAAAATAAATTACAATTCCAGCAGAATATTGCCACAAACCAAATGTTGCCCCTTTCAAGCGTTTATATTCTCATGTACCGCTTTGTTTGTCCCGGTAAGATTTTCCCTGCATAGTAGAGGGGGAATTAAAAGAAATACAAACAACGGAGCGCACGGCCTCCGACGCATGCGGCACTGTCTGGCTGAAAAGTCAGTAAACTGCGCGAATGCGCACTTCTTCGAAAGCGTTTGAGGAATGTCGCCTACACTTATGGGAAATGCTTGGTCAAGAAGCGACTCCTTTCGTTTATTTTGAGGGGCCTTTTCACGCTGCGTCGCCGCTGAGCAAGATGATCGTTGAGGGGCATCATGCTAGCTGCAATCAGCCTGCTGCGCGCTTGGCTCCCGATTATTTTAGATACATAACACGCTGCTCAGTGGCGACAGAGCATAAAAAGACACCTCAAAGTAAATGACCAGCGTCGCTTCTTTATCGAGCATTTCTCCTAAGAGTAGTCCACACTCTCAAACGGCCTAAAAGAACTACGTATGCGCGCAGTTTACTGACAGTGCAGCCAGATGGTGCGGTATGCGTTGGAGGCTGTGGGCTCCGTTGTTCGTTTTTTCTTTCAATCCCCCCGTACATGTGAATCCCAGGTGAAAATCGAAAACAGAGAAGGCATGGCCTCGCGCATACGCCTTCAATCTGCCACTTTATCTCCTTCTATAGCGGTGGGAATAGCCCTTGCTTGGTGTCTTCTTTTTATTTGTGATTTGTTTTTGTACTTCACATCACTCGCCTACACGGTAGGCCTAATTGGGTCGGCAAACAGGGGCTAGCAATTAACTTACCGACTCGGCCAACTGCCGCCAACCCATGATTTGCTTTGCTTCGATAGCCCTAAGTGTTTCTTTGACCCACAATCGTTATCGGTTCACTAATTTAGAGACTGCCGGTACAGAGTAAGCAAAAAACATCATCGGTTCATTCGATTTGCTCTTTGGCACGCTACCATAGAACATTGTATTCCTCATTTGGTGCTGCCTAGTTCTATAGATTTCTTCTCTGCGACTGGTTCATTGAGTTTATTCGGCCCTCAGAGATTTGTTGTATTGCCTCCGCACTCGCTAGATAATAAATAAACACTCTTGCAGAGGACAGCAGCCGAAATCAAGCAAGCTCTTGCAGTCCGCATATTGCACTGTGCTCAGGTAGTCACATTTTGTGATACATCTATTTGGCCCAATACCAGGCAACAAAAACTGTGTTTATTAAATGTGGCGTTTTATGTGTCTAATAGTGTATTGCATACAGAACTAGTTTACCGCAGCCTGCGATATACGATAAAAATTAACGTTGGAGATTTTTTTTCTTTAAAAACTTGAATGTTGAAGTTACAAAGTTGAGGAATTTTTTTTCCGAATAGTAGTTTTAAAATACTGCAAAAACTTAAACCCGCAAAAGTTCTAACTTCACAAGTAGTTATGAGTGCGCAAAGAACAGAAAAAGCGTCTCGGCACCAATTTATTGATATTCAATGCAACCAATTGCGTATAGAGCTTCTACCACACAACTCTCTTAATGAAACTTGACCCATGCAGTGGCTACCCTCTTTGTAGCACTAATTTATTAATCATTTTCGTCTCGGATTTTTCTGAGACTGCTCCTTTCGCTCTTTGGTTCTCTTCACGATTTTGGCGGGCTGTATTGGTGCTGTGACATCATCATCCATCTGGTGGAGGAAAGCATGGGTGCCTTCCGCTTCAGTGGGCACAAAACGTCCTTTGCTAGTCTGACCCCATAACAGAACTATCGTATGCACATACGTGTAACGCTGGCACGTATGCATTAGAATGTTTTTTTAAACAGAACTCGCTTAAACGAAGTTACCATGTAACGAAAACAGCATCGTAAAAGGGTTGAGTGTTTGAATACAGGTATTTTTTGAGAATAATGCCCCTTCACGAAACGGTACATTTTCTTTGTCGTAAAAATATTTCAGGTTCCTTTGAGGTTTCGTTCATCGAAATCACACTGCATGCAATCTCTTTCGGGATCACGTATTTACCGATAAAATTAAAGTTTGCAAATATTTCGGCTTCAAATATTGAATTTAGCTATAAAAGTCCCCCGTAAAATTACGAATGATTGGTGCGCTTCGAAGTATTTTGATGGCTAATTCATGTATGTTCATCGATGTCGGATAGATTCGAAATTTCTATACGGAGTGATATTGGAGGCGAACCGGTGTTGTGGAAACTGCTGCTTTTCATTACACACATATTTCACCGGCTAAACCATAAAAAAAGAGTAATACGATGACCTGCATACCCCTTTTGGTATTGATTTTTAGAAAATAAAAAATAATGACATAGGTAAAGTCCTCACTTTTTTGTGCTAAGTTACGGCGGTTTTGCAGCCCACTACCTAAGCAAACCACGTACTTGTTTGCACTCGTAGAACATAAACTGTACAGGACTCCCAGAAACATTCTCCTAAGGGATTTCTAGTTTTATTGCAATTGTTTTTACGTTCAAGTTTTTCCTTTTTTCTGCATTGTCAAGTTATTACTTTCTTTAATTTCAGTATTCCGACAAGCACTGCTTAGATCGAAACGTCGTCAACGAGGTCAGCTTATCAGGCTAAAAAAAGTACGCCATCAATCACCTTGCTCTAAACGCCGCTCCCGATTTCTACCAGGAGGGGAACCCTTACGCCAATCGATTGGATAATTTGATTACTACGTCTTTTCTTCTGCAGCGAAGGCAGCGCGCATATATAACGTCCCAGCAAGTACGGAAAAAGTTGGATGGCCTAATACGACAGTCCTTTCAAGTTTGCGCGCAAAACGTGCTCATACCTTTTTACAAATATAGATGCAATGTCTAAAATGCAAGACCTAGACAGCCGTACGATCATTCAAGCAACATGGTCCTGCCTTGAATTCGGAAAATTTTGTAATGTTTTTTGCTCTATAACAGCCGCGGAAAACACAAAGAATTTGTTTTCTTCTTCGCTATAGCTAAAAAAAGCAACTCCCAGAGGGGTGTTTTTATGCAACTGAGCGAATGACAAGGAACTTTGTTACCGTAGCGGTTTCGTCCCCAAAGGGAAGCCTTGCAAACCTTATGCCAGAAAAAGAATAAAAAATTACAAGCGCTGGTTCTTTTCTTTGGAACTGTCCCCCTTTAGTTATCCGTGTGAAAAATTCTAGTGAACGGTAAATATGCGTGGTTTTGACCTCATATGGTCGACTTCATCTTCAACGGCTTCGTAATTATAGTCAAGGGTTTCAATCCGAGAATCAGCTTACAAGTTTGAGTTTCAGAAGGTTTGCAGGTTGTAGGTAGCGTTAAAGTGAGGTCTGCTGTGCGCGTAAGTAGTTGCCCGCGCGGACGCTATATGCTGTCTTTTTACCATTTCTAACATTGAGGGGCAGTTTTCCAACATTCAATTTCATACATAATCACTTCAACGCTTGGAGTCCTAACGCACATTTATGACCTAGCATACTTGTGTGTATTACCTCATTTCAACCTGCATGGGCACAAAAAGGCAATAATATGGAAGAGAAAGGGCATTAAAAGCGTGCAATAACCTACAGGAAGATGAAAGCCGCGCATACAATAGCGACAAGTGAAGATTCGTTCGAAATTAATCTGCCGAATTCGGGATCCAAACCGGTAAAACTGAGGAAAGCCGAGAAGTCGGTAGCGGTGCAAACGATTTGCGGAGCGCGTTCGTGGCCGCGCTCGCTTCGCCTCTGAGCCCCTTTTCATTCTTCGGCATTCACGCGTCAAATGCACCGCCTGCATCATCCCCTCGTTTCTCCTCTCAACTTTTCACGAACTGTCTGATTGCCCCCAGGAGCCTAGATCTGCGCTCCTCGTTCACTGCTCTCTCGCTTTATTCATTTTCTCCGACGCCACTGGTTCGTGCGGCTCTTTGTGCGCGTATTGGTCAAACACAGAACTCATCGCTGGCGGGACCTTTCTCGAAAATTGCCCATGCATAAGAAATCCAGCCCCTTCCTTTATCGTTGAGGAATCGAATTCGTTTTTGACTTTCAGTAAAAATGCTTTGCAACAGGATCTTCACACTCAGCCTATAAACAAAGAGGCATACGTGGAACGGGATGGTTTCTAAATGCTCATAATTTATAACCCATCGCAGTAAGATTGTCTCTATTTACTTCTTCCTTGCTTTCACCGCCTTAAAGTTAGCCTTTTTCGTGCATTGCATGGGCAAGGTTGTTTTTCAGTGGCTAAAACAACGCTCGAGGGTGGTTCATCTTTTTCAAGCTGCATTGTTGGCTAATTTTCCCCCGGTATACCAAGTACATAAAATTCTTGCGATATATAATCCGGTCCTCCTGGAATTTATGTTCAGTTATGGAAGTTCGAATCAAGATTAAGCGGGTAGTTTTTAAATGCTTAGCAATAAATTATCAGTCATGAAATAAAAGCGGGCGCGGCAGAGGCAGCCATTACTATCATAAAATGCCGTCGGCATCGATCCCTTGCCGCTCTGACGGAACGTGTCCGTACTTCAGGCTTCTGCATTTGACTTGTTCCCGTCCTATTCGAACGACGAGTGCGGTTAGTGGACTTTGCTCCCACACATTCCTCACGCCCGGAGCATTCTGTCCGCTCCGTTAATTGCCCTTTGCCGATGCAGCTTTCCTGTCAATAGTATTGATTGTGTCATTAAAACTCCGGGGTGAGATGGTAGGTTATGCTTGGGACGTAATGAACAGCGGGACGGGACGTCCAACTAATCGCGGGAAAACGTACCGCTCGCCCCCGCCAGAGGAACAGAACGCGGTTCATTTTATTACCGGCAAGTTTTGCTTCAGCAGGCCGCACCAACGACACTCTTCACTTTTTCTGTAGTTTTTACACTTATTTGACTGGATAAATGTGCCCCAATGTTGTTATCTTCTAGTTATATCAATGTTTTGCTCGAACATTGGGCATGCAGCTGTCTCTATAGCCGTATCGACCTTTTCGGTTGGTGCTGCTGCTGGCTATCATGTTGCCATTTTTTGGCGGGGGTACCATATAATAAGGAAGTGGCATTCGGTCCTTCCAATTCATTTTGGCTGAAACTTGCGCTTTATACTTTCAATATTCTGATGACTCATCACCTCCCTTGCCCTTTTGCGGGACCTGTTCCACAACCCAGCTTCAAAGCAACACAATCTAGGTAAGCCACGAAACAGAATGCGATATTTGGTTCTGTCATACCAAGGAGCGGCTCATTGATAGTTCAGAATTGATGGCAAGCATTGGCGGCGTCTACGCAGCGCTCTTTTTTAGGGCAGGCATATTAAAAATGTCTTATTTATACCGCTATCTTACCCGATGCGCTTTAAAACGCCTCACCAAGTAAAAGTTTTAGCCCTGAGCAGGGTAGAAAGAACACATTTAGGAGCGTATCGCAGAGCTCGCACGTATCGCATGTTTCGCCTTCACGTTGCTTACGGATGCACAGGCACTTCAAGTTTGACTTTAGATACCCCTGCTGTCGCTCACCGCCTGACAATAGTTATTGTGATCCCTCGTAACTACAAATACATTAGGATTGGCGTGCGCCAATCCTAATATATTTGTAGTTACGGGGAATCACAATAAACTATTATGCGCATAACAGAGAACACAAGGAGATAGACGGGAAAGTTGCTGTTGTCTCTCGAACTGTCTCTATTTTGTTCCCCTCTGTTTTGTCGTTGCTTTCGCACCTCCTTCAGTAATGCAACCTTACCAACTCGCCCATCTATCCGTGTATGTCTCTGTTTGGTTGTCTGTTCTGCGCTAACTTTTATTGCGAATACAGTAGACTCTCGATAAACGGAACTTCAAGGGACCGAAAAAATTAGTTCCGTTTAACAGGAGTTCCGTTTACCGAAATCGATGTATGAAAGCGCAAATGTATGTGCGTACACACTATCAATACCATTTCATGGAACTCGAAGCATCAGAAGGTGAATGCAGCGGATAGTTTTTCAGAAAGCATGAAAACTAAAAGAGGTTTAGGCACAGCAGTCACAAAGTTAATTTGGCAACAGTGAGTCGCTGAGCATCAAATGCATCAAATATGTTTGTTTGAGTCCTTGCAACGGCATCTTCACCGAGGCTAGAGGCCTCAACTTCGCGAGTGCTTACGAGCCACCGAATGTAGAAGACGGCAACGCGGTAATGAAGCGCGAATAGCACCACGATGGCACGAACGAGGCAATAGGAGCAGAGCCCCGTAATCTCGGCGTCTTAAATCGAGACCATACGACTGGAACAGGAACTGCGATGTTGCATTCGTTGCGCTAACACGGCTGACCACTAACGAGACGAGGCTTACGAGGAGGGAGGAAAAAAAAAAAAAACAATCACGAAACAGCCGGAACTGTAAAAAGCTGATTCTCATGCCAATTGGTTTCACAAGAAGTTCCATATCAGGTTTCGTTTAAACGGTGACGTGGAAACTTCAGTTCCGATTACCGAGAGTTTTTTTACGTCATCTGAATACAAAACCAACCAATTTACTGGCTACTGTTCCGTCGAAGCGGCAATTCCGTTTAAGCGATTTCCGTTTATCGAGATTCTACTGTACTTTAAACCAACTAGACAGCAACAAGTTCTATATAAGAAGCGGCTAAGCCTCCACGTTTCTGCCCGGCGTATGTTTTCAGGGAATGAGAAGGGCATGGTTTGGAACGTCAAAGAAACGCCATTATTGTGTTCTGATCAAATCAAGACGAAAAAAACCAGTTGCGAATGACTGCGAACAATAAAAAGGGTCTCGTTGGAGGGAAGAATTCGAGATATGTGAAACCTCTGCATGCTTTCGTCCAAGCAGTAGTTTGTTCTCACACAAAGTAGATGCTTTCTTTAAGCATTCACCTGAAAGGCTCAAATTCACTACGTGCCGCGCATACAAGGATAAAGAAAGTAGAGTGGTTTGTGCATCTGAAAACTTAAGAACTCTTCGTCATGATCTCCGCAGCGTTTTGGAATGTGCGCAGGAACAGTGTAACTGCGCTTCTCGCAGAATCTAGAAGCCATCCCTCAGGATCAATAATCCTAGCGGCCAAGTTCGCATCCAGAATTCGCACAACTCCACCTGAATCTAATTTCGTCTTGCCAGCAGCGGCACTCGGTACTAGCTTTTTATTTTCTGTTTTACAAAAGCAAGAGCTCTACCTGTCACCCGACGCGATTCCTAAAAAAAAATATTCTTTTTTTTTATTACAAACACCCTTCACTCTCTCAGCGCCTTCCCACCGCCAGGATCACAAAAAACGTGCTTTTGTGAGGTTTGAGTTACTTTTCTTCTTCTTTGCAGACACGCTTACGAGTGAAAAGTTTTGCTTTTTTGTAGGTTTGGTTCTTTGTTTTTCCTTTCACCCGTTTTTTTTTTTGTTTTGTTTTGATGTCTAGTAATTTACATTTTTATAGATGGTTTTTTTCTCTCTTCTACGGTAATACCCAGGTGGTACCGGTAGGCGACTGTGCCTCTTTACTAAGCGTATACCATACGTTGAGTAGGAGCGTTTTATCACTGTCATCACAACCCGTGTTGCGTTTTATTTTTCTTCACCAGGAGCAATTAACCATTAGTATTCCCATCATTTACCCTCTTCATTCTGGCTTTTGCAGACGGCTGAAGGCTGTTACTTGCCTGCTTAGTGAATTGCCTGCTTAGTGACTGCTGTTTTAACGGCGCTTTAAGCTGCCACTTTTGTTACCGAAATGCAGCAGCAACAGCAATAAGGGTGTCAGGAAACCACGGTATCGGACTCCTCTTCATCGAATCTCCTCAAATCCCAAAGCAATGGCGTAGCGGCCCATTGTCGTTAATGGTTCCTAATTTGCATTATTCGTCTTTGGTGTGCTTGCTTCCAGAAGTGGGGTCTGAGATCTTGGGATCGAAGCATCCATCTTGCGGACAGTAAAAGCGACATTCTATAAACTCGCCCACAGTTAGCCTCCTGGCAGGGGAACGACATACCGCAAGGGCATTCAATCTGGCAGTTCGCGCAAAATCCCCTCCAGGATTCAGTACGGGAGAGTATGGTTGCACACGAAGACCAGAGTTGTTTTCTGGTAGGCATACATCGAAGTGAGTATGCTCCTCTCGCTCGCCTGACGTTTAGAAAGCATCTATGGAGCCCGCCCCGCTTTGTCACCATCGATCATCGCCCATGAGCAGTCCACCCGCCGCACGGGCCTGTAAGGTAACCTGCAGTATAAACGGGTGATCGATTGCCTAGGCAGTTGCAAGAAGAATCACCCTGGTCCATAGTTTTGCATTGTTCTTTTTTCCGTCTGCACTGCCAGCGTCTTTGACTGCGTGCCGAAAAGAGTTTACTGTAGATTTCTAAAAGCGGAACGCGCTGACCAGAACGGAAAACTCTGCATTAAATTTAACACATCGCCTTCGGTGTCAGAAATAGAGGCACGTAAACGGAAGAGGGCCGAGTGCAGGTATGGCTTACCAAGGCTTAAGTAGGTTGAACAGTATTGAACAAATTTGGAGGGCCAGAATTCGTTTAAATGTTTTCCCGATGGTTCGAGATAAACCTTCAGGTTACAGGTATTCGAAAAATATTTGCAAACAAGAAAGAACAAGGGCAATTATTAGTACAGAAGGAGGTCCAAGAGTTGACATTGCCGAGGGGACCTCCTGTGCCAAGTACAAAGAAACCATACACACAGGCAGGCACAGCATTACAGATCAGTGAAGCAATATTAGCAAAGATAAATAGATAGCAAAAACATATCAATGGGACATAATTAAACAGAGATAAATGCAAAGAATTGGATAGATATTTCACGGTAGTACATAATAAAGGAAGGTTCATTGTAGATAATGATCTTTGATTACTAGCAGACTGTTGACCACGAAGGGTTTTTGAATTATTGATGGAATAAGCGTTCAGAATGGATGAATTTTATCTTTATGGGCAGTGAATTTCAAAGCAATATTCCTGAAAAGAGGACTGTTTGCTTCCCGTAATTTGTGTGCACTTTTGGTAGTAGCCTATATTTTGTTCCGGGAATCTGGTATTTATTAGGGTTTAGTAATTGTAGGGCAGGAGTACCAATAATGACAGTACCTTTATGTCGAATTAGATGAATTCGAAAGCCGAGCTTTAAGTGTAGTGAGTACGTGAGCGGAAGAATTTTCAGATTCTGCTAGATTGGAAGGGGAGTTCTCTGAACAGGATTGAATGTAACCAGGCGTTACTGCTTGGTTTTGCAAGTGTTGAAGGTGAGACATGCGAAGGTGAAACATCGTGCGATAGAGACTGAAGACCGGTTACAGGCAGCAGTTTGTCAAACACCAGGTGTTTGCTTTTTTACGATCAATTTATAAAAGTTTTACCAGTGAGCAGGGCGGGAAATTTTTTATTTGGCGGGTATTTCAAAACCTACCAAAAATTACGAGCATGGCGATAAAATTTGGCTTAACATTCCCTCCTTTAGATAAAGAAGCCAAGGGTACATAAATCGCTTCTGAAAGTTTGCGCGGAGCGAGTTTACTGTCCTGAACTAAGTATAGTGGTGCTGAGAAAGGTACAGTAACTGTCAAAATTTTGTAGGCCACGATGACCTTGGCCGGAGCAGGCGTGCGGCTAAGAAGGGTCGCTGCGGCTGCCGCAATCAGCTGGTAGCGCCGCTGAAGAGAGCGAGGAGGAGAACTTTCGCTCTTGCCTTTGTAGCGTGGGTGACGCGACAAGAGCAGCGCGCGGCCGGTTTCTCAAAGCAGGCACATCGTGCCGCACTTGTCGCACCGGGCACACTACGGAGACAAGAGCAAAAGTTCTCCTTGCTCTCTTTAGCTGCGCTACAAGACGATAGAGGCAGCCGTAGCGCTCTTGATTGGCCGGGCGCCTGCTCCGGCCACATTTCCATAACCTACGAAATTTTGACAAAGACTGTACTTGTAATTTAAAATTTGTGAATGCGTTAGAAATGCGCGCACGCATTCCTTGGAATTCTTGCGTTAGCTACAGGCCAACTGAACCAACGTGAAGCACTAGCGGTGGGCCGACTACGAAGCGCAAGATGGCGAGCGCCGTGCGTGCGTCTCTCACTTGGGCGTTCCAGCGCGAACCCAGCCGTCCACCTTCGCTCAGAAGCTCCACGTTTAAGCCTTTTCCCATTCCCCTGAGCCACAGAATTGTAATAACTAGTGTGACACTCGACATGCCTTCCCCTCGACTGTCCCATTCATCAAACTAGGAAAAAGACATTAGAAAAAGAGAAAGAAACCCAGTTGCTTCCAACAAGGATGCGCTGATTATTACACAATCTCCTTATCGCACCAGCAGTAGGCATAAAAAGAAAACGCAAAAGTAACCAAGCAAACAGGGCAAGTGAGGTCCACTAAGGTGTTTCCCAGATGAAGGCTACGAATAATGGATCAGATGTAAGCCATTTTCGTTCATCGGGATGGAAAAGCCATTGTCCCCTATCTCAGCGTTTCTTTCTGGTCGTCTTGACATTCTTGGTTACTTTATTTTTCTTGGGTTTTCTGCACGCTCCCAGTCACCCCCTCTCCCCCCCCTCCCCCTCCCACTCCCCGTTCTATCCCCGAGCTATATATAGACCTCCCAAGATTGGTGCGGTGAAAGCGAAGGTTTGTAGTCGCGTTTGTGCATACGGGCAACGCGGACGCAATTTACGTTGAAAGGAGACGAAAAAAGAATTGTGTAAAATGATGAAAATTCCCAAAAGCGGTAAATGTGTCTTGCCAAATGCTCCATGTTTGCCGCTTCTACATTTTTTTGCAGGTTCAACATTGTACTCTGTGTTTCTATATATATCATCGTCATTTATTTGTGACGTTCTTCGGTCACTTTACTGTACTTGTTTCGGGGCTGGTTGTTGGAAGTTTTTGCAAGCTGTCTGATAATTTTTATTATACAGTGTGAATGCCCTTTGTTGAAAAAATTATATCGCCTGCCACAAAAAGAGCACCTACTTCATGTAAGCGTATACTTTCTCCTTCATTTCTGCTCTTGTTGTATATTCTTCTTTATGAAAGAGCCCTTCCACATGTCGCGAAACGCGAAGGTAGTCACATCGGAGTCGCAGAATACCCGTCAAAGCACTTGAGCCAATGCCTGAGAATTTAAACGCACGTTCCACTTATTCCTACGCGGACACACACGGATCAAGTGTAGCCGAAGGGGTTGTCTGTCGCGACTGCAACGCCTTCGGTAAAGGAAAAGAACTATAATTCCATCACATCACAAGCAGAACGCGTCCGACCGTCGCCATTGTTCTTCAATCGTCCTCTTCCACCAACATCTGAGATCACTTCTTTGTCCTAGGAGAAAAAAAAAGTTCCAACAACCTCCCCCCCGGCAAAAAAAAAATAAATAAAACTGATGCACAGGGGACAGTCCTTGGGGATAGTCCTAGGTCTTTGCGTCTGTACTTCCCCCAGCACCGTCGTCTCCGGCATGGTCCGTTTCCAGTTGCAGAGAGAGCGTAAAGCAAATCTTCGGTAGCAATCAATGTCTTTTTATTTATCCTCCTCTTGTCTTTTCGTGTTTGGTGCACCCGCGTTCTGTTTGCAAGGCTTCCTTCGATGCGCCTACTTTTAGGCCAGAATGGACGCCACAACTGCGTTGGGGACACGTAATTAGTTGCAATGGCCTCCAGTTCTGGCTGGGGTGTCGCTCGTTGACGAATTCTGTTCACTGTTGCTTTGTCCATCGAGTTCAAGTCCGACGTCGGGATAAGCACATTTCTCTGCAGGCAGACCTTGGTTGAACGGTAGCTGTCGGCGTCGTTTAATGTATCAGAGCTTGGTTACTAGAGTCCTCGATACGAGCGGATGCAGTCAGAGAGCCGCTTGTGACTTGAAAAGGCATGTTGGTCCGTGATGCATCACCTGGGCAATTGACGGTGTGTGTGCTGGCTCGGGCAAGAAGCTGCGACGCAACTTCGCCATATCTAACACAAGCATCATAAAGTTCGCTTCGTGGGAACTGCATCGCTTGCCTTAAGATTGATTGCAATGTAACGATGATGTCACGATACTTAAATGTGTTCATAAACTCTTGCTCAGCGTGGGCAGCAGTTAAAAATGGTTCGATGTTTCGTTCTGTGTTCCGTAGTTGGTCGGCATCGTAGTTAAGGCGTTGGCTAATGGCGCAGATTTCTTCGTCCGCTGTGTCCGCTTTCAAAATGGCAGCCTTCGCTTGGGAGATCAGCGTCGTTATAGTAGAGCGTTGAACACTTCCCTTGCAGTATAGCTGATCTTCGGTAGGCTTCGTTCGTGGTTCGGTCATGATCAAGTCGGTGTCAGTTCCTTTCAGGCATTAGTTGCAACCGTTGCGTACATACCGTCATTCGTTCATCCCGAGAGATTTCGGCACCACTATGTCGCGACTACAACGCCTTCGGTAAGAGAAAAGACTATAATTCCATCACATCACAAGCAGAACACATCCGACCGCCGCGATCACTCTCCATCGTCCTCTTCCACCAACATCTGAGATCACTTCTTTGCCCTCGGGGAAAAAAGTTCCAACAGCTGTCAGTAAATTAGCGATCGCAGATATTGGTCGCAGGTTCGTAACGTTGGGCATTTTGTTCAGCTCGACGCCTACGTTCACGCCCAAACTTTCTGGCTAACTCTAAACGCTGTTTGGAGGTGGCCCAAAGAGCGTCTGGCCTCTTTGTGGACTAGGGAGATAAACTGAGGAGTAGAACTGCATGACATTCGGAAGTCTTGTGGCGCCATGCATGTTCATGCTTGCTGCTTCATATACGCTTGAACAGAGTGTGGTGAAAAGTGCACGAGCAACCACAAGGAAAACAATTGTTTGGCACATAGGAAATGGGAGGGTAAGCCCTACATAAAGGCTCTGGGGAGCATAGACATAAATTTCTGAGCTTACAATCCCACAGCTTTATACAACGGTGTACGAGAGAACACCGCACTAAACCATGCCTCCCGACGTATGAAAGATGGCTGCAGGCAAGAAACCGCAGTACAGTAACGTTTGCATCGTAGGACCTTGTCCAGCCATGAAGCAGTGAAAACGTCAAAGCGAGTTTCGGGACCTGTAACCCCCTCTCTTGCTAGGAACAGCGCAAACCAACGTAGCACAGAGGAGGAGGCCGAAAACACGGCGCTCTTTACTACGTCGGTTTGCGCTGGTTCTAGCAAGATTAATCCTCATCAACTTGCCCAGTTTTCCCAGTAATCTCGCCCGCTTCTTGCGTCTAAGAAAATACCAGTTTTGCACCGTTCTGGCACCCGCCAGACGGACCTCAACGCTGTTGCTTGTTGGCTTTCCACCGCCGATAAAAGCACAAGGCAGGCGCTCAAATGTCGTCGTTGGTCGACCACACCGGACGATATGGCTAATATACCCCACCTTGAGTATGCGCGCGTGTAAGGGGCAGATAACTCTGAGACGTAATCGGTGTGGCACGCCCTTTTCACGTTTACTCGGTCCACGTAAACGCCAGAAGTGTTGGGGGATATATTATGCAGAAAATAACTGACAGCACAAGAGCGGCAGTCTCCGTCACAGCCAAAATGTAGCGGTTTGATAAAACTTTCCAGCGGGAAATGTTATGGCTGTTTATGAGGGTTTTGTTGGCGCTTTTGTTGGTATTGATCTTACAACGATGGCCGGAATCGCTTGCAAGCCAAAGACGCGGAAGAACGCGATGGCCCCGAAACTCTAAATTTCCAGGAGTTACACTCAGCCCGTCACTTGTTAGGTTTCCACGAACCGTGTTCTGGAAAGAGGGACGGGTGCAAATCTTTTTAGGTTCTTGCAGACAGAAGAAGCTTATGTGCCTCCACAGCGACTTTTACAGCCATGCTCTTTGCTGATTCACGGTTGTACGTAGTTTACGTACACCCGTACAACCTCGTACAACCGTACAACCTCGTGCGTACAACCGTACAACCTCGCTGTACGTAGTTTATTCTTACCTGTTTTATATTCTTTTCGAAACACTATAGAAAGTTTGAAGGGCTGTTTGATTAATTGTGACATCGCGTAGATGTCGGTTTGCTGGAGAAATTCTACCAAATTTAGCTGCGCTTTGCCTTGAAAAATGTGTGGAGGCTTGTAAAACGTTATACAGGTTGTCTCTCGCTTGCCGACTATGCCACTATCGAGCCATAGCAGGCTGCTCACGGGACCTTGTATGTGCTGTTTGCGTCATGAGAAGCGCCACGTATTTACCAAAATACAGTCACTCATACTACGAAAAAATTATTGCTCAGGCGAGGTATCAGTGGTGAGGATAGTAAGCAATTAGTACACAATATGTAGAGGTATACTTACATGCTAGGTTCGTCGATGCAGTCAGCAGACATCACGATGACAGGTGGAGGGAGGGAAAGAAACATAGAAAGGGAGAGAGAAGGAAGTAATCATATTTAATCGTATGTTTTGAAAATACAATACAAAAAAACAGTAATGTGCGAAAGCCGAACAGTTCTCAGTATAACACTACAACTTGGAGTAGTTGGTACATGTCTTCCAAATTTCAACAACAGCATTAAATATGGCTGAATCTGAACATTGAAAAAGGAAGCGTGGATCAAAGCAGAGCGCTGTCTTCAAATTGAAACAGAATTTCATGCTGCCATATGTTAACTGTTTTTCTTGTATAAACATACAATTGTAATAACCATATTGTTTAGTCATGTGATTGGCTTTCATTGCGCATGTAATCAACATCCTATATGTTTACTGAACCAAGTGTGCTTGCTTTTTATGCTTTTATCCTACATTCGAAGTGTTCGCTTTTTTGTTCTAGTGCCGAGTTTCTGCACTGTTATGTTTTCCGTGTGTACTCGATGTGTACTCGTGAGATGTATGAGTCTCATTTTGCCACGCACCGTGGTCATAACTATTAGCATAAATGTTTTGTCCCAAAAACAATTGAAATTGAAACATTTGGGTGAGTTTTTGTTTACTATACCTGGAGTTATGTGTTTGTACGGGTGCGCCACGGAAAAGTTACTCCTCAGACTCGCCATCGCCCTTCAAAGGGCAGCGCCGCCTCATCGCGATGCGTCAAAAGCGATCAAATAACAGGTTTCATACCAGAAAACACGGTAAGGAACAAGCTTCTAGGACGCACTGAACGATGAAGGCTGAGGTCGTAATTTGAGTTGAATGAGGTTAAATGGGAGTGGCGTCATTGTAATCTCTTTCGTAATTCGTTAAGAGGTGATGTGCGCGGGGCGCTGTGGACGGCTCGATTTCAGGACGTAGTGCATCCCACGGGATGAGCTCGTAATTTGCTTGGATGGAATCCGACTGAATTGGAGTTGATAGCCAACCAAACCCGCTTTTTACTGTGGAATATACGAGGCCAATCGCTTCTCGTGGAATCAAGTGGTCGTGGTATCCCTCATTTGTGTTTATTTACGAAGGGGGAAGAAATTGACGAGGAAAAAAATGCGTTATGCAAATAAAATATCTGAGCTTATGGGTCCGGGAGAAACTACTCAAGTTGAACCACATCGCCAGATTGAGGGAGATCTGCCTGGACCCAGCCGATTTGAATGGGAAGTCGAAACAAAGAAAGCCAAGAGTAATCTCTTAGCCGGAGAGGCGGCTAATAAGGATGTAGTCGGAAAATGCTGCAGACAACAAAGCTGCAACGGGACAAGGCGAGCTAACTGAACATCTCAGAAGGACTCAAGAGCGTCAAGTACATAGTCCACTGGTCTAACCATTAGCCGATCACGTCATTTGGGGGAGAAACCCCAAAGCGAGCTCAAGTGAACCCAAGGAAGCTTCCACTGAAAGTGAATAAAGAGATTCAAAGGATGAAATTTAAACTTTGTTTTCTAACCAAACATCTACTTCGGCCACTTTCCCAGTCCTTATGTTGTACGCGGCACGCGCTGCTATGAACAACGCGTCGTTGCTAGGTGGGGTGTATGACTTGTGTGTTGCTGTAGAACGCTGGGATTGATAAAACGCAGTGCTCGCCGGGTGATAAGCGTGTAATTTGTCCGAATAGGATTGCATCGGGTTAGAGTTGCGCATCCTGCAGCGTCACTGGGAAACCGGAGGTTAACAAAGGTTTAAGCCACATGTCCTTTCGTGGTTGGTCTCTTTGTATTCGTTTCACGTTATTTGCATAGTTGCCGAGTGGTAATTCACTGAAACTTCTCTCTTGTACAGGTGTGTAAATCGTTCCTTTGCGATACCCTTTTGTTTATCTTAGATTCGGTCATTTTAATTCGTACTGAGAAAAAGCCTCACAGTGCATATTTTTAATTAAAAGAGCACCACCGACGTCGATTATATCCTCGTGTTTTGCCTTTGCGGTGCCCAAGGCTTTATTTTCTGTAAATAATGTTGGCACTTGGGTAGCGGGTTACTTCGCGTATGGTTAGGAAGGTTGTTGGCCCGTGGGGACGTCGTCTTCATACATGCTGTTTGCCGGAAATATTTTTTTACAATGGTTCGGTCCCCGTGAACTCAAGTCATATTGATAAGGCGACTCAATAAAAAAGGACCTACACGAGGAACTGAGCAAGTGTTGAACGCTTGAACACTGACGAGGGCTCGTGTCCAGGGACTTTCTATTCTGGAAGACCCGGCCATGGCTATTTGCATGGAAAGCACGCACGCGGGCCACGCCGCGCACCGTTTCTCCTGGAACTTTGTCCAGCGGTTTCCGATTCTAAGCGAGAAATACAGTTGCAGGGCCAGGGTCGGATACAACTAGAACTCTTTCGTAACTGAATTACCTCGCTACACCTCATACCCCCCTTGATTTTTTGTACTTTTCGGATGGGGCCCGACGCAGAGCGAAGTTGCTACAGTTGCAAATAGACCATCGCTTTTATGGTTGTGTTCTTTGTGACAATATTCCTTGGCAGGTAGAAACCTTTTTTGTTGCGTCGTGTTACTGTTCCATCAAACTGTGAAGAGTAGGCACCTACTTGGTATTGCTTGCATAGCTTCGCTCCTCGCTACTTGTCTGATACCAAAGTATGTAGCAAATGTGTGCACCGGGCGCAAGGCGAGTGCGTTCGAACCAATCATGTAGTCAAATTTAAACCAAATGTGTTAATTTGAGGCGCAGAAGGGCAAAGAACACTTGAAACAAGGGTACATGTTGAGGGATTCGCTCCAATTTGTCCCTGTTTGGGGGAGGGGTGTTTTGATTCCAAATGTGTATTTATTTATTTATTTATTTATTATTTATTTATTTATTTGTTTATTTATTTATATATATATATATATATATATATTATTTATTTATTTATTTATTTATTATATTCTGTGTACATAAGTAACTGCGTAAACTTTATAAGAAGTGCTCATTGTACCAATATTTGAACATGTCATTATAGAGGGCCTTCAAAGCTAGCTCTCCTGCCCATCACTCGGATATATTTACGGTCTGGAAGAGGAACATCCACGAGGCTGGAACAGTGCTAGGCCTTTTTTTTTGCATGACGAAAAAAGAGCTGCTTTATGAACTGCATATCATCGAAGGAAACGCGTTCGGCCTTCCGGAAAACGGTGCTTGTTCAAGCGTGATCGAAGCTACAATAAATATACGTGTGGCCTCTCCAGCCCCGAAGGCAAAATCTGGCGTGTCCTCGTGCGTAGCATCTCTGGCTTCGTACACAACCCTTGCTGTGAAAAAGGAAAGCTCGAAGTAGAAATTTAGGAAAAACGGACAGCGGCGCCGAAAGTAAGGGTGATGACGGCCGAAAACAACAGCGACGTCAATGAAGCCGAAGCAGCGGGACTTATGGTTCTCGGCGCCCGACGGTGACAAGAGTTGAGCCCCGTTTCCTGACGTTAGTTTTTCTTTGTCTGTTTACGTCTACATTCTTTTTCAATGCTGGCTTCACTCTTTTATTTTTGTTATAAATGAGATCAATGGCTTCATCAACAACAACATAAACGAGAACAAGCTGACTCGACAATTCAAGAACATTGTTCTATGAACGAGACCCGCGTGCTTTTGTTTTGTGCACGATTTCAGCACCTTCACGCTTTCTCGAGGGTTTTCAAGGAAGGCAAGCGCCAGTCGGCTGTTCTCAAGGACGGCGTCTGGCGCGAAATCTTTCGTCTTGTGTTCCAAAGTTGAAGTGGTTATTTATTTATTTATTTATTTATTTATTTATTTATTTATTTATTTATTTATTTATTTATTTATTTATTTATTTATTTATTTATTTATTTGGAGTCCTCACCAACACCGCTGGGCCTTCTCGGGTGATGAACTGGGTACATGAATATAAGGCGTACTAGAAGAGGACGTATAAAAAGGGATGGTGGTGGTGGTGGTGGTGATCATGTTTACTAACGGATGGACCTGGCCTTGCGTGGTATGCCGGCAATTAATTGCTCCCACGATCAACACCTTTATGCCGCTATGCGCGGGAAATCCCCAGGAGTCACTGAGGCTTGTGTCCCTTAAAAACCCGAGGATCAGGCGCAAGATGTCTTTCCTTGTGATCCAATGTCATTTAGGAAAAATGACATCATCCAAAGAAGCATGCGGCGCAGCTTTCCTTCCAAGTTCTTTAAATAAAAAAAAATTGCGCCCACCTCCCCGCGAGGGGAACCCTGTGTAGATGCGACGCATCGTGGGGTTCACTTGGTGTTTCCGTTGGATTGATTCTGAAATCGCGTGAAACGTGTCGGGAACGCGTATGATTATTATGTTTTATGATTATTATTATGTTTTATTGGCCAATCTTGGTCAATCTCTCTAAGTGGTATGCTTGGGGCTTCGCTGTCGCAACGACCTTTACTCCATCATTGTTGCTGTAAGTGGGAGCTTCTTTTCTTTTATTGCAAGTGTTAATCATTGCCCCATCATGCGTTGTATCAGTAGCTTCTTGACGTAGTTTGAATGAGTCAAGGATATAAGGCGCGTTCGTAGCATTTGATTCTGTCTCGGTTTTGTGGCGCAGTGGGAAGAGCACCATGTATCTCGCGTTCCGCCCACAGGGTCGTGGGATCGAAACCGGGCGCCGCTAACTATTATTTTTTTTATAGTGTAGGGGGAGGGGTGTGGACGGACAACAACGCCGTATGGAGGGACAAGGCGAGTGAATGAGATGCAGTCGCATCTAAAATTGCCGCGTATCTGCTCCTTTCGTTGCAAATGTCGACAAAAGACGATAGTCTTTATCGACTTTTGCCAAGTAAACGCCACCCTTCGCTTTCGCGATCGCTTCTCATGTTGTTCCTCTTGCGTCGTGCTCCTCCCAAGGTAAAGACGCCAAAGGTTTGCTTAAATCATTTTAAATTTACCGCGTTCCACTGCTCCAGCCCGGTGTATCGATGCCAACGCTGCCGTACGGGGGAGACGCACGTGAATCGAGGCGCCCTACTTCAACGTTGATAGAACCACATTGCCCTACTTCACGTGCGTTCCAAGCAGAACGTGGAACCTGCTTCCGCTTGATTTCTCAAAATGGTGCCAGAAGCTATAGTGGCGCGGGCGACAGCAGGCGATGGCGGAGTGAATTTTTTTTCTGCAGTTGATGAAGTATTTATTTTCTCAAAAATCAAGCATGTATGATTTATAAAGGAAAACTGCAAATATCACTTCTGTATTAATTTGTCGTCTTATATTTGCGTAATGTCTTGTTCTTCGTCAAGAATGTTGACAAGTATGAACATTACACCGGACTTAGACGGGTAGATTTAGCTGTGACTACATAAGACTATTGTGCAGGCCTTGTTTTACTTTGGCCGGGTGGCTGAATCGAGTCACAGACAGACAGACAGACAAACATACATACAGACAGACCAAAATTTCCGGGTTTAAGTAGCCCAAGAAAGACTATCGCCTTTCAAACAACCGCTCCGTCGCACGCGCTTGGCAGGGCCCCAATCACCACCAGTGAGCAGTGGGAGGAGGCGCTGGGCAGCTCCGACCTGGCCACTTAAGAGCTGTTGGTTGAACGAGCTGCTTTAGTTTTGACCAGCCTGGTGGCCAGCCCGTCTCCTTAACGCATCTGTTCCTAATAAAGTTTCCTCTCTCTCTCTCTCTTCTCTCTCTCTCTCTCAGCAGTCCAAAATGAAATGTCTGATGTCACCTGTTACACAACACGTTAAGCGTACACACCTGAAGAAATAAGGTTCAGCTTATGAAGCCAGGTCGGTGTCCGCGCTCAGTTGGTCCGGATGCGGAGCAGTAAGGATGCGTCAGTCCTCTCCATTCCTTTGGTAACACAAGGTTGATGTCGTGGTCACCAAAGAGATTGGAAGTGTTCTTTAATGATGTTCTTTTATTCACCGTTCGTATGCAGCCACTTTCAGAAAACGAGTACAAGATGTCGCTTGACTGGCCAACTTGTTCCCGGCTTCGTTTCCAAGCACTCCTACGTGGGAAGGAACCCACTTGAAGGGAACGCTAACAACGTTTTCATCTTGCTGAATAAATAGACGTATGGAGCGCTGGCAAGTTTTATCTTCGGGAAATCCAAGCTGCAAAATTTGTAGGGCTGACTTGGAATCTGTTAGAATCACCGCACACCACACCCGAAGCGATTTGATCTTTTTCAAGGCCGCCTCAATCACTATACACTCCGCCGTTGTTGATGACGTCAAATGGTCAATGCGAGCCGCCCAGGAAATGTTCATGCCAAGAATCACAAAGGCCGCTGAGCTCGTATTTAATTCTCTGTCGACAGATCCGTCCGTAAACACGTGAACACAATCTCCGTACAACTGGTTTAAGTGCTGAAGTGCTGACGTTCTCGCTTCAGCCACTGGTGTAAATCTCTTCGAGCGAATGCCCGGGATGGCGAGCTGACATTCCAAACTCTCGAAAGACTACGGCGGTTTCAAGTTATGTTGATTCTTCCGCCATTGTGGGTAGAGAACGCTCAGAGTGTTGAGTGCTGCGTGTATACGAGATTCCACGCATGCCTTACCGGCATAGGACTCTCCCTGCTGCTGGACGAGTTGTAACAGCAGCCGCTAAGACGCCATCAAGCGGAGCGCTCGAAAATGGGACTCGTCAAGGACCTTTTTGTTTGCCGCCGCCTGAGGAACTCCTACTGATATCTTAACGCCCCTTCGGTGCAGTGCTTCCAGACAAGCAGAGTGGACTCCGAAGGAGACAAAACAGGTGTTTGGTAAAGAACCCGACTCGAGATGAGCGCCGAGTGGAGCCAAAGCGTAGATGACGGGTGACTCTCCCAGTTTGTTCCAGCTATTCATAGAAGCACGTTTAAGGTGGATACCAAGGACGTACGTGACAAGCAACTCCACGGTCTGCCTCCAGAGTAACTTATAGTTGATGGTGGCGCCGCGAAACTTTATCCCGAGGCGCGTAACTATCGGCTACCTTATAGGAAACAAAATGAAGCAAGCTTTTTCAGCGGACACCGTTAGCCCCACTGACGATAGATAGGCTAGAACGGAACGAATTACTCCTTGAGCTATCATAGCCAACCGCTTGTGTTGATATCCGGAGCATTCAGATACATATGTCGTTTGCATATATTGATAAGTGCACTGACTTGCAATACTTCTTTAAAGGGACCCTGCAGCACTTTCTTCAACTGTTTTTGATATCTTAAATGCTTGCAGAACAGTAGTCACTCAACACACCAGGACTTAGATTAGGTGATCGTAAAGTACCTCAGCCAAAAATTCACTGCTCTATGCTCATCAGATAACTTGGAAACTCGCTCAAAAGATTTTTCTCTTTCCCGGTCTTGACGCTCTTCGATGGACCCCGAATTAGTGGGCCATGTCACTGTCAATTACGTCACTGAGGGCCATTTAGCGGCTGTTGGCCGATTTTCCTTCAGTTCCAGCGATGAACGCTTTTCGATAGGAACTTTAAAAATAAAGCCACAAAAACAAAGCAGAAACTGGAAGGCGTATCTGGTGCGACGAGCAAATCGCGCAGTGCCGCTCCGTGCTGGCGATAACTGTAGCTTTCGCAGTGCTTTCCAGACGCGAAGGAAAGAGTGAAAGCGTTGATCAAAAGTGTTGCAGGGTCTCTTTAAGGCTCGACGGAGGCCCGCCATAGCCACATTGAAAAGTGTAGAGGACAGAACACTTCCCTGCGGCACACCTCGTGATACACTTCTAGTGCTGCTTAAAACGTCCCCTAATCGCACATGCACGGAGCGACCCGTGGTGAAAGCATGCATGAAGTGGACAAGATTTCCTGTCACTCCATTTCTTGCAACAGACATAAGTTACCGAGGAATTCGTTGGTAAAAGCAGAGGTTGATCGTCTGGTGTCGGCGGAGAGGGTCTGAAAGGGATGGTGATGGTGCAAAGGGCATGCGTCTGTTTAGCTGTAGCGGCTTCCTTCTAGTTGACACTGACGAGGTCAACAGGGGTTGAAGCGTGGCATGGCGGGCAATGGTTAGGGCACGTCGTGCTTTCTTCTCGGCGCATAGGCATAGCAGCGCTGGGGCGTGGTTACACTGGCGTCGATGCGGGATAGCAGACTTGGCAAACGCCGGGTTTTCAGCAACCTCGTAAAAAGCACAGTGTGCTTGGAGAGCGCGAATATGGACGGCCACCGGTGTAATTGATGCATTTTATGCCAACGTCTGCCATTTAGGCAACAAGCAAAGATGCAAGACTATTAGTAACACCAGAATACAGACGCTGTAGCTGACAATGATAAACGACTGCGACTGAGAAAAGGCAGAACCGAAATCTACGAGCGCAACGAAGCAGTAGGAGTAATGCGCAGAAGAATAGATCACGATTCCGCAAGATTCCAGTTGACGCCTGCAGAATTTCGGTGGACGTTTATCGATAATCTGTTCACCTCTCAGTGGTACGATTGTGTAGTGCTTAATGGATTTTCCATAAATCGTTTACTCTCTAAGTCCTGAACTGTTAATCGCATGATTTATCAGAATACTCCAGTAAAATAGTTCTAACAGAAGCACTTTGGCGACGTGGCTAGCTGTTTGGAAAAGAAAAGTTTTCTGTGACTGCGTCTGGTGCCTCGACATCCTTTGATTTTCTGCTCACCCTTGCAAGTTCCGGCTTTGTACCTCCGTCGTATCAAAATCAGCCTGAATCTCCACTCCCGCACTTAGTGTACTCACCTCAGATGATTGTCATCAATGCATCAAGAATTGCAAGTTAATCCATATGACAAGCGCAAGGACTGTATGATGTTACCCTGAAGCACCAGTCATTTCTTCCTTCATTGTATCCAATTACCCTAAAATAGAGGTGGCTGAGAAAAAAAAGCTGGAACTCAAAGCTGGGAATAGCTGGAGCTGCGGGGCATTGCGAAATAGCATCAACGACAGAAGAAACTGCTGCCTTACATTCTGCATTGCAATATATTCTCAGGCAATCAGACAACGCAAGGGCGATTTTTAGATGCAAAGGCATCTCTTGCTCGGGGCAATGTCCGGCGTTCGTCCGTTGCCCGCACCTCTCCCCCTACACTATAAAGAAAGAATTAGTTCGCGGCGCCCGGTTTCAATCCCACGACTCTCTGGCCGCAACGCGAGGTACGCGGCGCTCTTCCCACTGCGCTACAAAACCGAGAAAGGAGTAAGTGCTACGAACGCGCCTTATGTCCTTGACTCATTCAAACTACGTCTAGAAGTTACTGATACAACGAGGGCACGCGAAGCTGAACGTCAATGGAAACGACGAACTGAAAACTTTGTAGGATGATGTTAGCGTCTCTTGCTCAGGGGGAATGTCCCGCGTCCGTGCCCCGTCCGCAGCGCCTGTGATGATGATTGTGGCAGGATGCCCCTAGGGACTGGCCAACCAAAGAATCCATCACGAGACAGCTTCGAGTTCAACCACCGTCGTCATCTTCCCGTAGGGGAACCGCTGAAGACGCAGAAGGAGAAGAAGACAAAGCTGCGAAGAGGAGGGCGTGTACGTTGCTCTCAGCCGGTGCACCAACGTCAACAACCTTTACCTCACCAACGCTGACGGAGACTACCGATTCTACCACAGAGACGACAACATCGACAAAAACATGATGGACTAGTTTCGGCGCCTCGAGCACCACCACCTACTCACCGTAACACAACAGTACTTGCGTGCCTTTGCCACCGGTCTGGACCCGGACGTGGAATTCCCTCTGGCGCTACTAAACACCATATCACTCAACATAACGGCAACACGCCAGCTGCGCGATAAGCGCGCATGCGCGTCTCCTCTCTCATCTCCATTTCTCCACTCCATCTGCTCTATATAATAAACCCGCTCCGTGCGCCGCTTCCTCAGTTGCTGCTTCGGTTGAGACACGCTGCACCGTCCGATGAGCTGAATGGACGCCAACAATTCTGCTTTGCATCACCACATAGTTCCCTTCGGGGAGATGGTGTAATTTTTTTTGTCACTGACTATCCGGTTGTCGAAACTTCCCAGTTTCGACTGGGTGTGAGAAAATGCACTAAAAATAAATTTCCTGCCTAATTGAAACATGAAATACATGCCAGTACTGGGGTATGAACCCGCAGGCCGTACGGGTTCTGAAGCGGCAAAGGAAACCACTCCGCCTTCACACCTTTTTTTGATTCATAGACGACATACCTGCTTTATGTGCTTTTAACCGGGAAGACAAAACGCGATTAGTTGTTAGGAAAAAAAAGGGTGAGCTATTGATGCTCTTTCCTGCCTATCGACATGGTCTTGTTTTACGCTGTTTCCGTAAACATCGCTGTTTTTGGAGCGTCATAAGCCGAGTCAGCAAACCAGTCATGAAAATCTGAAGCATGCTGTGACCGCTTTCGGAAAACTCACATTCATACTATTCATCAGAAGGATGCATTGAAAAAGGGCTCAGCCTTCTTCTGAAACTTCATCTTTATTTATTCCTTTTCTACTCACAATTTTTTTATATATTTTAAAATTGACATGGGCGTTTTGATTGTGTTAAGAATTGGGTGCTGTATTGATTGTGCGTACCTTTTTCTATACCCTTGAGCTCCATGCACTGCCCTATCAATGTAAACGTAAAATAAGAGTTAATTAACTTTTTACTCCCTTCAAAGAGTGATTCTAATGCGGTCGTGGTTTACGCCAGCAACGACGTCTTCGTAACGAGCGCTATACCCAGCGGGGCCTCTGCGACAGAGCGTTGTTCTCAAATGCTGTTGAGTGGCCTTACACAAAACCTCTTATTCGAATAATTTCCATAGGGTGTCGATGCAGATCTCCCCTGAAGACTGGTATCGGGACAGCGGGTGCAGGCTGCCTTAATTAGTTATTGCTGCCATCCCAGCAAAGTCGTGGCATCGATCTCTTTGTCATGTACCGCTCATTTCGACAAGAAGTAAGAATGCTGAGTCGAGCTTTGTAAAAGTGGTGAGAGGCCAACGCAATAACAAGAACGTAACGTCTCCTCAGCCGACAAGAACGCAAAATTGACTGTCGAAGTGTAGGAGGTTATGTGTTTACATTAAAATTGATGAGCTGTTGCTTTGTCAGACCTACATTGGAAGTTCACAAAGTCTTGGTTGTATTTTATTTGCGAACATGCTAACTATTTACCTTGTTTATCTGCATGAACTGATAGTTGTTCAATCTTTGTTGTGTTTTGTTGCGGAGTCAACATGTCATTGGAGACGGAGACTGCCCGGTTGGCCTCAAGGTTTTGTAACCTCACAGCTAGCACTTTTTCTGTGTAGTATTAAGACGTCAACACATGCACTGGGAGCGTGACCCTTGTGAAATCGATTAACAGTGAAGCTATTGAAAAAGAGGAATAAGAAAAAGAAAGGAAGTTAACGCGCCCAACCGTTTGCCGCCTTTCACGAAGAAAGATGAGGAAGAGACAGGAAGGTCACACGAGTCAAGTAACCTTTTCTGAATGTTTATGCTCTTTTTTACTAGCCGCACACGCTTGTTTCGTCTGATATCTTTGCTCACATTTCTCTATAATAACAACCACACCTCAAATTTCGGACGCCTAATTTTTTCCAACCACTGTGATATTAATCCCCGTAACAGAAATGTCTCGGTCCATCTATGGCTTTACCGTAGCACTCTCCGAATGAATATAAAATGCAGTTTAGATTTATTATTCGCAAAGCGTGGTGTATGTTTGCCTCAAAAAGCATTAGCATTGATTGACCGTTCATGGATTGACTTAAAGTAAAGCGAGTCAATCGCGTGCTAACAATCACCCCGTGCCATCTGCACTACTGTTCTTTAGGAGCATGTCCAGACCACAACAACGAC
The DNA here is from genome assembly GCA_013339765.2 of Haemaphysalis longicornis. Lineage (NCBI taxonomy): Eukaryota > Metazoa > Arthropoda > Arachnida > Ixodida > Ixodidae > Haemaphysalis > Haemaphysalis longicornis. The sequence goes on along the minus strand of CM023456.1, from coordinate 31,646,182 downwards.
GTCCCCCAGAACACCCAACGGAAAACAAATATCGCTTTAAAGCTACCCACAAAGATCCGTCTAACGCTATTTCTGAATGAAACTAGCATCTGCGGCCAACACATGCCCTGATACTGTTGCAGTCGGTTTTCCTCCTCCAGTATCTGATCTGAGTAGAAGGGGGTTTTTGTGGAGAAGATCTCGTTGGGGCTGTCCCTAACGCATGTCCCCGCGCACGAACGCACGCACTAACGCGCCTACGCGCACGCGCGCACACACGCGCGGAACGGGGATGTATTGCGGATCAGTTAGATGCGTATGCAATCTGCCCCGTCGCCACGAAACCGACACACCTCCGCCATTTATAAAAAACATTACATGAAACCCAGAAATTTTTGCGACGAGAAATATTTGACGGCTGGAATTTACTGGTGGTGAATTATATAATGCCCCCGCTACTGCGCACCTGTAGAGCAGATGTTGCTTTTGCCCGCAAAACTGCAATCTCCTTAAAATACACGCTGGGATGCTTCAATGGATGAGTCTTTGGGCAATGGAGAACATTATCATGTCTCTACGGGACTCTTAGGTAGTTGGAACGTTGAAACGAGAGAACAGAAATGAAAGTATGCAGAAATGCGACGCAAGGTGATGCAGAAACAGAGTTAAAAATAAACGCTTGAAACAGACTTTGTTTTGTTCATTTGACACTCGGTTATTAAGTACGGTAACTATATTCGTTTATGGTTTTTCGACTTTTATTGCAACAGCAGGAACAAAAATTGTGGTTGGCGAATACCCCGGTTTCAATTCGCACCATAATTTAATTTCGTGACATAAAAGAAAGTGTCGTAGAGAACAACTCAAATAATGTTATAAAAACCTTAATCACTGCCAGTAACTGTATCTTTGCGATATGTCCGTGAAAAATATGGTTTTGATGAAGGCGGATATAGCCCAATAATAGTTATAACGCTTTTTGAGTTCTGTAGCGCAAGCATTATTTATTATTTTAATTCAGCGAAAAATTTAAAATTTTTGCTGATTTTACGTTAACTATTATGTTCAGTTGTAACCAAAAAAGGTCAACTGTTCCTGTTTAAGGAGCATTCGCTAGTTCACTGAACATAAAATGCATGACGTTTATGATATCTGTAAACAATTAGATTAACTTCAAGGATGACTGCGCTGTGACCTAGCGTAGTTAGTGAATCGAATAAAACGCGAACGAATAGACCAAACAGGTAACAGAGCGTTATGCATAAAGTGAGGGGTCACTAGGAGGGTTAGTATACTCTGTGCCAACAAGTAAACATTTAAAACAAAAACTGAATGTGTAAAAAATTCCTACGACCAGAAATACCGGCCGATCCTGCTTCACCAAGTTCACCAATCCTGCTTATGGCGATCGTCACTTATCAAAAGTTCAGCATCAAAAGAGATGAGATACAGCAAGAAAAGTAACGCGGATTCATAAGGACATAGAACACGAAATAGAAACTTAGGTAATTCAATTACGGGTGTCTGGGAAAAGCCAGATAAAAGTTCTACGAAGACCCGTAGAACCTCTGAAAGTAGTTAGCGCCTCAAACATATTTGAGGGTGCCCTGTTTCTCGATAATGAATATTAATTTCTAATTAGAGCGGTCGTCAAGGCTTATTTTTGCTCTTGATGCAGTTTTTTCTACTAAGCGAGCCTCACTGGGGACGACCGCAGCGTTCGAAATTTTTGAGTTGCTTGCAGAAATATGTTCAAAGGGTTACAAGTCAAAAGTGAAGTAGGTGCTTACATCCTTATTTGAGCCTTCTGGTAACTATTTTTCAGCTATTCTTAACAGAAAAGGCAAAAACAGCGCCGTCATCATCTCTGGAAAGGCATAGTCTCAGTCTTACCGCTGCAGGAAGCAATGCCTACGTGTTCGCTCAGCTGCAGATCGGTGCAGTAGCAAGCTTTGCGCCACCATGCGTACTGGAAGAAGAGGTCGGCTTAAAATACTGGCCTAGATGGCCAACTTAATATTTATGATTTCTGTATTATCCTTTTTATTGATCAAAAATTTGTCATTTCGCTCAAACATATTTAGGCAGGTTCTTGTGTGGTGAGGATTTGCAGAATCGTGTCCCACTACGTGATATCTCCGAAGGGTAACTCAAGTGCAAAGCCTTGCCACACGTTGTTGACTGAAGCTCAGCTTCAGGATGGCGTGGGACCCTCAACAGATGCTGTATTGTGTATTGGGCCCATAAAGATGACGCAGAAACTCGAAAGCAAAGTTTCTTGAGTTAGCTCGACAGCTCACGGCTTGTTTTGTGCCCTTTCGCGAAACAACGTACGAGCTGTGACAAAGTAAAAAAACAGTCACCATAAAACAATCCTGCCAGAAGAAAAGCTACAAGGGAGTCTTCCTTTAAGAAAACTTGTAGAAGACTTTCTCTGGTCTCATCTTTCAACAAGACATTCATTGCCTCTCTAAGGCGGTCGGTCGAGCCTGGCATCCGGGATTCCTAATTTTGCGCGTGTTTGTCATTATGAACTCCAGCTGAGCAGTTGCGAAGTACACTTCAATTATTGTACGGCCGCTACTTGAATATTTTAGGGTAAGCTCCCTGAGCACAAGTTTCTCCAAGAACTAATACATGGCACCACCGCACACGAATATATGGTCTCAAAACATTTATACACATTTTTTAGTCACCTATGAAGCTTTAAAAAACTTATCACATAAGGTTAAATTCCTACACCGTTACCTTGTATAAGGAAGTAGTTCTAACAAGAATAAAGTTAGTAGTCTAGCTGGTACTTTCAAGAACGTGAATGTGGGACATCTGGACTGCATTTTTACTATTAGAGCCATTTGACAACTTGAGTTTGACTACTGGAGCGGTACCGCATTATACGACAGTTTGCATGGTATCCAGTGAAATTAAGACACAACTTTTCACTGAGGCGTTTCACAGATTAATACTATCCTGCTATCCGGGTCGTGTAACGTTTGACTCGGTGAATAATATTTTATTGTCTTCGAGTGCGAGTGCATTTCAGGACGAGGACGGAAGGGGTGTGGGGCGCTTTACTCTCAGCGAACGCGCGCATACGCAAGACTAAAGCAGGCATTATGAGACAACGGAGCAGATTGAGTTACCGAAGATTCAGGAATGTTTTTCATCAGGCATAGGAGCGGAACAATGTTTTTTTTTTTCCACTTGGAACACCGCACTCCTGGATCTGTACGAAGTAACTTGATTTTACCGGCACGGACGACGCTCTTTTACGATAGGCTGCCTTGCGCGTTATTGAATCACGCTTTAAAACGAAAGTTCCGTGCCTGCTCGGAACCTGAAGGTTATTGAGCCAAAAAAGGAACCTGCTCATATTTTTCAAGACGATAAGATTGGGGCGTTGTTCTACGGATTCTGGCTTCAGCGGCAGTCGCCACTGGCAGCCAAACTCCTGGAGAGACGTAAGGCTTAAAATTTAACGGGGTAATCAGGTCTATCAGACGTCAGTACCATTTATTTACGAAACACACCGTGTGCGTTTAACGCATTGCAAGCAAGGACGTGTGACTGGCACAAAGCCCGTGCGAGGTGAATAAACATCAGCTGAGCGAAACGTAACGCCATTTTGGAGTGGGTGAGCAAAAACGATGGAGGGTAGAGTATGACAAGGGCTAGATTTCAGCGCACCACGTGGTGCCTTTTTGTAGCTATCAAAAACCTATGCGAACTTTTTTTCTAGAATGTCAAAAAAGCTTTTTGTCCCGCAGGTGCAAGTTTAAAATATACCTTACACCGCTTCTGCCGTGAACAAACACGACTTCATTGTATTTGAGCCAGCGCTGCGGAAGAAAACGTCAAATAGGTTGGCGGCCAGAGCAGTCGTATCAGATCAGGTGTAGTGCATATATAGAAGCACGGAACGAGCACGAGAAAAGCGGATCAAAGTCGGAAAAGAAGAAACTTGACCCCAAACATTGAGACCAAAGAATAAATTCTTCCCAGCCCGGCCACAACTGCTGGGCTGCAGCCGGTGAGCTAATAAGATGCAAGTGAACGGTCAACAGAGAACCGAAACCACGCTGTGCATCACCTGATGATGCGGAGATTAAGATCGGACGGATCTAGAATGTTGCAAACAACCGTTATCAACCGCATTGAGCGTAAATTACGCGTAATGCGACGCAATAGGGACGTAAATATATAAAAACATTGGCACGACGAGATTCGTAGCAGGTTCAAACCAGAATCCAGTGAAATTACAGCTGGAAGTGCTGCTGCTGCCGTACGCTGCAGAACACAGGAAACAGTCGTATCTGCGTTGTGGCAACAGCCCAGATGCACGCCTTGCGCGGTTATCACAGCACAAATACTATTTTTTGCTGTAATCGCATGGTGGGTCTCGTCATTCGCCAAATTTGCACATTTGGTCACGGTGATTGGTGGTTCTCTGTGCTGTGGGGAAGCCCACCTGCGACCATTTCTAGAAACCCAATATCATCATCATCATCATCATCATCATCTCAGTTGTAACAGGAGTGCTGTGATAGAAATATGGTGCGTCATGCTTCAGTTTCTGCAACAGCAATAGGAATAAACTTTTTTTTATATTACGGTGTAGGTAATTAAAAGCTAATGATGCCTCCTAAAATCATGGAAATTATACCAATTCACTGAAAGGCCCACTCAAGCGCGTGGCCTACATATTTCTGTCCCAGCTCAGCATTATTTCAAGCACGAAACGGTCTCTGAAAAACCGGCGTAATCTTTCGTCTGGATTCTCTATTTCTGCGTGTGTGGTACTTCCAGTGCGGTAATTGATGTTCGTGCAAAACAGCGGATGCAAGAGAAACTCAAAACACCGTAGAGGCACGTAGCATGAGTGGCTCAGTGCGTGCGGCTCGTTTGCTGCAGTGCTCTCCCGCAAGTGTATAGTTGAAACCTTTTCTTCACGAGCCACTTGCAAGAAGATCAAAGGAAGGGGGAGACTGGGTGAAACGTGAACGAGGACGCGCTGGTCTCGACTCGTTTGCAGTGATCTGCAAATAGCAGGGGGCGTATCAGTACCGGAGCTGCATTTATGTTGCCGGCGAAGATCGATTCGCGGCCCGTTTATCCAGAATCCCTGTATGGATTGCTTTCCTCCCTCCTGTACGAAAAAGACGCATTTTATGCTCCGAAGTTGTCGTGGCCGCATAATGCGATTACCAGTTGCGTTATCCCGTGGGAAAATACCGATCAGGCGCAGCTGAACGGTATTACGTTCTTTCTTCACAGAAGCGATCTTCAATTCATAGGTTTCGGGTTTGCGCGGAGATGGGACGCTGTTGACGCCTCACTCCCTTGAATCCGGAACGCTTCAGCGCACGTAACTCCTCTTGAAATACTTGTGCATGTCTGAGTTTGTGGGTGAATGGAAATACTCATCGCAAACATTAGAAGTAATATCCTTTGGTAGCTCACGCTGCGATGCTGGGAAAATTGGACCCACTCCCATCTCTTTGCACTGCGCCATGTTCTCTCAGCGCAGTTCACGGTCCGACTGCAAGGACTTACAACTTTCATAGGATGATAAGAAGTTAAGCGGATTAAGCATGTCTCGTGTGCACGAAAAGCTGAAAGCACTGAAAGGGTTTGCCGCCAAAATAAACCTGATTATTAACGCCATCCTCTGCCGAAGCGAATATAGCGCACACAAAAGTACCCGATTTGCAAAATAATGCCCGACAAAGCCTGGCAATCGTTTTGAGCGGATACGAAGCCTGCCCGAGTGCAAAGAACAAAAAAAAAAAGAATCTGGGCGGTCTGCTTGGGAAACAAGTGGGCCTAGTGCGTAGCCTTGGTTTCGGTGTTGTCGCGCCGTAGATTTTCTCACGTAGTTTAATTCATCACGTCACTTGTGGTGTAGTCATTAGCGCGTAATAATCATGAAAGTTACTTGTCACTTATTCCACTACTTTGCCCCCACTGCTACGTGTGGTTTCGGTTCGTCGGTGATGATTTCTGCTTCCAGAAAACGAAAAAGTTTGCCTTTTCAAGACAAGCTCGCAATTTTGAATTCCGTATCCGCCGGCGAGAAAGAAAGACGTCGCCGCCCAGCACAGTATCCCAGCTAGCACCCTCAACAATTTTGAGTGCTGCGGCAAAGAGCATCAAGTTCGCTAAAACGCGCCCTTTCAGCATACATTTGGTCCTTGAAACGGGTTGAGGTACCGAAATCTCAAAAGGCAAAACTGATACTTAGGTTGCGCATGTGAACACGTGGGTAAGAGACTTTGCTTATTTGGAGTTCCCTGTAGTGACCAAGTTCGTGGGAAAGCAGCAAGCGCAAATCACGCAGTTTTTGACTGTGAAATCAATCCTTAAGGATGAGTTCACCATCACTGATGTCTAGTATTTTGGTTTCTTTTCTGCTTCATTCACGTGAGTCTTAACCCGAAACCTGCATGTAACGAAAAATTGGGATTTTTTGTCAACTTCGTTATATCCAGGTTTAACTGTATTCCTTTTTTCTGATTATTTCTGCCACTAAACCCGCTGCTCGTAGTCTTTTTTATTGCTTCAAACATACGAGTTCATTTATTTTTGTATGGGGGAACATCGCTCTTATATGATGATTAGATCGTTCCAGCCCAACCAAGGCTAATATCGCTCAAGGCTCTTTGGTTGCTGCATAGGGCGTCATTTTATGCTATTTTTTAAAGGTAAAAGTACAAATAACAATATGACAGGACCACACAGATACAGAAAAAAAGGCGCCAGCTGTCTCAGCTGAGTTCTACTCTGCCAACATGCGGGAAATTACCATCTGGCCGGAACCAAGGAAGAAAGGGAAACACTACGCACTTTTCTCTATCTCTTCGAGTAGTTTCACAGGGCCGTAATGCAGATTGGTACACTTGTTACAGGGCTTGAAGTATTCATGTTTCCTGTTCAGTGGTTGAGTAACTTAACTTAAAGATCATGTTCTGCAAAGACCAGTTTATACAGGACGAAGGTGCTCGTTAAATGCTGCCGCATCGCCAGCTTGCGATTGTGTTGCAAAACAAAGGTCAAGAGACCGGTGAGAATGATACATGGCAAACTACTACTATTTTAAAACAAACTCTTCTTTATAATAAAATGATATCTGTGGATTCGTGCAAGTACTTACAACTATGCACCCCTTTTGAAAGCTTTCATATTCGTAAAGAGATCTTTCAGTGTCTGCGGCTCCCTTCCGCGCCCATTCAGAAGAAACTGGTCCTCAATGAAAGGGCGCTTTGCAATATCTGCTATTTCTTACGCTTAATATTTTAAACATGCGCGTCCATAGAAACGCTATAAAAAGCATGGCGAACTTTCCAGTTCTGGTACGTGGTCATAATACGAAGCTTTTTTGACCAGGAGCTCATTTCGTACCCGCCATTTTAGTGACGCATGGGAACTTCGGCGAAACGTTCGTACGATGCAGGATTCATGACAGCTTACAAAATTAAATCCACCACAACCCTTCGGGCCGTCAAGTCAAGAGCCCACCATCCCCAGACTCAGGGTGTAAGATTTATATGATATAAATTTATGACAGCAACCTCGCCATTACGTGCTTGTGTATAAAAAAATTACAGCCGTTCCACTCAATGTGAAAGCTGTCGGAAGTGCAGAGCAGTGATTCGCCATAATGGGCTGGAGTGCCGTTATCAGCTCACTGCTGCCACCCAATGCATTTAAAATTTCCCGCCTTCCCAGTGCTCGCGCACCCCCTGCCTGAAACTGCGCCAGCGGGAGTCTGTTCTTTTTGTGCTTGCTTTAATTTCGTATGCTGGAGCTGTTTTGTGTCATTTCAAACGCGTAATTCATTTCTTGCGCGGCTGGAGCCTTTCTGCGTCGTTTCGAACGCGCCATCTTTTTCTTGCGCGGCCGCTTTTTTCTCTTACTGTGGTAAAAACCTCCCCAACGAGCGTTCCTCACTAAAGAACGCGGGGCCTGCTGGTTATATACACAGATTTTGCCTGAAATGTGCCTGAAGTTTTGTTTGCGCTAAACAACGGGGAGGTGTATGACAAGCGCCAGCGGTTAACGAGGTTCGAATAGTTATGACTATGTAAACCGCCTGGTTTTCGAAGCCTCAGCGTGATTCCCTGAACCCGGTGCAGAAGGCTCTACTTGGGTCCGTTATCTCACTGTGCTACCTGATTCCGGCAGTCGCATCGACCGTTAGCGAGCTAAGACGACAAGGCGAGCCCATAAAGTGCTCTGCACATAAAACAACTCCAGAAAGAAGGGAAACGGCTGGGACGTTGCTCCCAGGCTTCCGGTGATGAAGCATATGAGTCCCGCCTCCTAGAGGGTCCGTTGAGTGAGAAGCAATTTTGTTTTGGGCAAGATGACCCTGGGGCTTCCTGGGTGCCAGGGAAATTGATTCGGAAATTAAGCATGCTGAATATCGTTTACACCTCTCCATTTTCACCCTCGATGCGTTCCTTGTCTCAGAAAAGCGACTGTGCGTTCGCTGCGTGCAACGTTATAGTGCTCGGTAAGTATGATCAAAAACACTGGTATAATACCGTTTTCCATGGTCCCCCCCTCTAATTTTTTTTCTGTTTCGCATACCTGGATTACTGTGTCTTCTTCCTATATTCTCCGCTGCACACGGTCTTTACTCAATCCTTGTTATCACTAGAGAAGGTATTATTAGTTCAAGGAACGCCTTCTCGCTAAAAAAAAAAAACACAACACACACACGCCCAACAAGCGGTGTCTGGCGCTGAATCATTTGTTTGTCCTATCACACCTATTTTGTTGACAGACGGGATCCTGTCACCACCCCTGTTTACTTATTCAGGGCCACCTCCCCATGAGCGAACAGCCGATGTCGTGGTTTGTTTAGTTTAGTCAATTCCCTTAGTCAATTCCCAAATACACACACACTTACGCGAGTACGTTTTTTCCAGTGAATTTGTTAGTTTTTCGGTCGCCAAGACCTTTCATGTTCTTCTCGTCTTCATCTATTCAGGCAGAAAGAAATTGTTGTTGGTGAGAGGGAGAAAGAACAGGTAATACTCTTAAGTGTCGATCCTGTGTCGGTACCTTATTTTACAGGGAAGCGGTTGATATATCATTGTCCTTCCCTAGGGGGGAACTAAACATCGGCACAAGAAATATATTTCGCCATGTCTTTATTCTTTAATCTTTAATTAACGCATTTTTTCCCTCGATTTTATTAAATTTTTCTAGAGGTAGGAATTCGTGGCGTTAGATATGCCTACATCTTTAGCTACGATCTGATCATTGTTAACCTGAACCTATTTAGTCCTCTTCTTTGAATTCATTTCGCGCGAATGTATCTTCCTTGCAAATAAAAAAAATCGCCATTATTATTGCTTACACTGTTGCTGTTAGTGCCACAAGAAACGATCTAAGGTGTTATACAAGCGTTTTCTGGTACCCGCGAAAATCGGGAGTCTGAACAGAGTTTAAAGTTGAAGGAAACAGAGCGCATGTCAAGGGCGACGTGCGGTGAAGTTCCAGACTTGCAGATTACATGTGCTATTTAAGGAAAACTAATAAGTGTACGTTCTCCTTCTATCAACAGTTGCACACGGTTATATTTTATCTTTATCGCTGCTTCAACGCTCCAAAACCTGAGGTAACTTATGCGTGTTTTAGCAGAGAATCTGAGTTGGAAATCGTTACTTTGCGAGTCGGCACTTAAAAATACCAAGAAAATGCCGAGCGCCCGAGAGTGCCCGCACGTGAGCGCGTGCCTCGTGGTGGCCGCCTGGCTGTTAGAAAAATGCAGGAAGCTCACACTTATGCGTAAGTCTTGAAGGTAGCGAAGCTGTACGCAACTTTCACGACAATCACGATGGTTTAAGTTTCCGATTCCATCCGATTTGCTTCTTCTTCGCTGCTGCAACGACCTTTACTACAAATTTGGTTGCTACAGCGGCGAAGAATAAGCAAATCGGCTACAGTCGTGGACGACGCGACGAAGGGGTCTTTCAGGAACGAAGGAACAGAACGTGTACACGTAAACTAGGCGGCGCAGGTTCAACGTGTATACTATCACGTGTTCTGGCTCGAGCAGGTGGCGTGATTCCTCTCCCCACAGTCGTGGCTGAGTGAACAAGCCGTTTGACTCTCGGGTATTACCTCACGGTCGTGGCCGAAGTGGGTAAATAGACTGACTCTGCCAAACCGATTCAGCCGTCCTGGCCGTTGTTCTCGTTTTTCTTCAAGGTGAGTAAGCTCACGAGTAAGCTATGCCGTGTCTTTCTCATTCCGAGCACTATACGGCGAACGCTGGACATTTTGTGGCCAATGTTGGCCGATCTCCATAAGTGGGTATGTTTCGCTTGACAAACGTGAACTCGAGGCACGTGGCGAATTCTGGAGTTTTTTTTTAGGCCAGTATTGGCCAATCTCCCTAAGTGGGTAAGCTTCGCTTGAGGAACGTGCGCTCGAGGCAGGCGACACGAGCGCTCGCCATTTTCTTGGTATTTTTAAATGCAGATACCATACACAAACGATTTGCTCAAAAGCCTCGTTGTTAAAAACCAAGAAAACGCCAAGCGCTCGTGTGAGCGGTCATCGCGGCGGCCGCCGAGGGTCCCCGGCGCGCGTTTGTCAAGCCAAGCATGCCACTTAAGGAGATTGGCCAAGATTGGAAAAAAAAAAAAAAAAACTCCAGCGTTCACCGTTATTGTGGCAACACTTGCTCGAAACGAGAAAGAAACGACCTAGCGTAGGCCCCTTTAGGGTGATGTCCAATGATTATCACGTCAAAAAATGAAGGATGATCTCACTTATAGCAACAATGATGGAGTAAAGGTCGTTGCGGAAGCGAAGAAGAACCAAATCGGCTGCAATCGTGGGGTTAAACCGGTTTGACGGAAGTGAAGGTTGCTTACGGCTTCTCTACCTTCAAGTCTTACGCGTTAGTGTGAGCTTCATTCAGTTTTTGTATGTGCGAGTAACGGAACTCACATGTATATACTTGCTAACGACATATGAAGGATATTGAGAACTTACTACGAAAAAATTGAGAACGATATGAACAATATGAACTTGAACAATCTGGATGGTTGGGTACACAAAGATCGGGCTTACTCGTAATTCGCATTGCTTACAAAAGCCTACAGAAGTGTCAACATTATCCGACGCGTACTACGGCAAAGATTGCCCTTGCATCATCATGTTCTACTTTTTCCTGAAAACAGCGCCTAATCAAATACAACTCAGCTAAAATAAATAAATGTCGATTCATTCGTGGAAAGAACAGCGCGAAAAGAAAAACATGGGCTAACGGCGGGCTTTAGAATTGGCTACAGATATCGATCTCAGCACAACAGAAAAAGAAGAAAAGGATATTGCTTCATCTCTTTCCCAATGAATATACGAGACTCTTAGGGACGCGCGCACTATTCCTAAAAATTCGGGACGAGACGGAAACAATTCCCCTTATTTCCTTTGTCTTGCAGTTTGCTTACCTGCAGAACGCATTTCAAAAGCAACAAATCAAATTTCTTTTGACTACGTCTGCACGTCGGGCTCGAAAGTGCAGAGCATCAAGCATTCTTTTCCCCCGCCCCGGCTTTTCCTCTCCGGTGCAAAAAAGTAAGTTCAGTGTATCGATAGCTCGATTCTTCTTCAAAGTTTCTTTCGCTATTCTTCGTGCAGCTGTAATGGCGGCCTCCATAGAAATAAAATGACCGTGATTGTTAACTACAAACGCACTATAGAGCTGGGCTTCGTTAAAGAATATCTAGTACCAAGTTTTATGCCAGTCGTTGTTGAGGCCTACAGAGTGTTCTAGTTGCGTGGGATGCTTGAAAATGTGAAGGTGCCCAATGATACATAACGTGTTAATGTCACAAAAGCTCCAAAAACTTAATAGTTCTTTTCTCTGCCCTGAAGGAGAGCAGCGGATTTGTACGCATTCGCCTGCGGTCATAGTCAGGTAAAATTTCTTTCTTACTACCTGTGTTCCGCCCTAGGTATCTTTCTTGAAATAATGCACGTGTTATCAGTAGATTTTAACGAATGCAGTACTAAGAAACCCTTTGCCGATGCTGTCGAGCACGCCGGGTCTCTCAGAACGCAGAGAAATTTTACCCTTCCGCAAAAAAAAAAAAATATCATAACGGTGTTGCTGTGTATCAATAATAAAAAAAAACTCACAGGTTTTCTCTCTTCTGTCCTGTGCATTATACGAGGTTGTGAAGATTGTAGAGCGCAGGCTGACGCTATTTCCAGCGTGACCATGCGCATGCCAGCTCACAGCTTCCGGTTTAACGAGTTGATGAAGACTGTGGTGGCGTCACTTGCTGCGTGCACGATGAAGCTGGCGTCCTGTAATAATTCTCGAGGGAAGGCCGTTGCATGGTTCTGGCAGCGCGTTCACGAAGTGTTGCGTGAATACGGCAGAACTTCTCAAATGGGAACACAGACAAGAGTATGGCATGCTTACTACTTGGGTCTAATTTCGGAGATTCCGTGCTTTGCACACGTGCCACCTGATGCAGCTGTGTTTTGTATCAGTTATCTCAGATATTCACGACTTCAGTAACGACCGTCAGAAAATATTCAGGACATTTACCCTGGTGTGACTTCACCACATCTTTGATCCCTTAGCAAAACATCTTGGGGAAAGCCCAATGACGTACGAAACTATTTTCGGTGGGATGGTTGTCCGTCGGTGGGCTATCTGATCAACATTATGCGCTCAAATTATCTAGCACACCCGGGGCCGTATTAACAAAGCAATTTGGAGACACCGCAGGGTACGCCATCCAGATTGGTAGAATTTCGTAATATTGGACAGAAATTCGCCGTTATTCGAACCCCGGGTCTTCTCCGCTATTTTACTCTTACGTTAGACGGAAGAGGTAAAAATTTTAGGTGCCAAGCAGACAGCCCGGGAGTCGCTGCCATTCCGGAGTGTTTCACTCTGTTTTTGACTTGACCCTCTCGAACGCCCGCACTAAGCACATCGTCCGTGAAGACGAAGCCCGTGAAACGTCTGCTATGTGCTTGAAACCACAGTTTTCAGTGGCTGCATCGCTACCTCTAATATTTCAACCCCAGCGGATTATCTGTACCCGATGGCAGAGTGTGGCGCGCTTGGCTTCATTCTAAGAGCGTTTGAACAGTTCCCGCCCGTCTTCCCATCTTCCCACTCGCCGCTACGCTTACTTGGAACCACCACAGCCAGATACGAGCCGCGCGTATCGCAATCCAGAGCATCGGTTTACGTGCTCTGCAACCGCTGAGGCTCGTGATGTAGTTGCCACGCTCCAGTGGTAAAGCGAATTACGTACGAGTGCGCCCGAACACTCGGAAACATCCTCGCAAGCCGCAGATTCGAATTCGCCCGAAAAGGTAGTCGCATCACTGCGCTTGGCTTCAGATTTTGGGGTACGAAGTAGAGGTACCACTTCGGATATTTCTTTCCGCACGCTTTTGCACCGGGCATGTCTATTGAACAAGCGAAAAAGTATGCTGGATTTTCCGCGCATGATGTCGACTGAATGTGTATCAATGGATGTTCGGCTGGGTTACGGAGGCCAGCTATCGGACATCATTTTAAAAGTTAATTCGTACAATGATAAGTCCTAACTGGTAAATAACATGGTTATTAGGTGCGTTGGTCTCCTCTCTTTACAACCTTTACTTGATGCGTACATTCTGTTCTTGCGTCCTACCCGCCGCGGTGGCTCAGTGCTTAAGGCGCTGCGCTGCTGAGCACTTGGTTGCGGGTTCGATTCCCGGCCGCGGCGGCCGCTTTTCTGATGGAGGCGAAAAGCAAAAAACTCCCACCTCCCCTCGCGGGAACCCCTGTGTAGATGGGACGCATAGGCGGAGCGGCGTAGGGACCGCGTTTTATAGCGCGCATAACGTTGAGGGGACTGCGTAAGCCGGTCCCAGTCGATGACGACGTTGGCGTACTTGTAAAGCGGCGTGGACTCTAGGTGTTTGAGCCAAGCGTGGATGTTGCTTCGCCGAGAACGGCACACCGGTTATATGCGCAGCGCGCCCGAAGGAAGATGAAAACCGCGGAAGAGAGAGTACTGCACATGCGCCGGCCCCAGCGCGGTCTGCCGCGGCTATGAGCAACGTGGCCGAGGCTATGACGCAAACACAATCCAACCCAATCCACTTAATCCAATCCAATCCAAATCATCCAATCCATCCAACCCAATCCAATCCAATCCAATCCAATCTCAATCCAAGCCAAGCCAAGCCAAGCCAAGCCAAGCCAATCGAATCTAAACCCAATGCCCCTCGCGAGAGAGTGTTCGCATATCGGAGAGGAGAGGGGGTGAACGGTGGAGAGCGCAGCTGGCGCGGCGAGGAGAATGGGGAGGGGTGGACAACGCCGACGACAACGACGACGACGCCGGAGGGACAAGGCTAGTGAATCAGATGCTCTGCATCTAAAAACGCCCGTGTGTACGAGATTTCGGCGCACGTTAAAGATCCCCTGGTGGTCATAATTAATCCCGAGTCCTCCGCTACGGCGCTCCTCATCGCCTGAGTTGCGTCGGCGCGTTAAACCCTACAATCAATCAATCAATCAATCATCAATCTTGCGTCCTTTTTCGCGTTTACCAAATATTGGGCGTTTCTTATGGCGCTCGCTATGCCCTCACCTAGACCTTTTTGTACCCCATCGGCGTATGCGAAACCAGTTTTGAAGGTTACTTTTAACGAGCAATGATTTATCATATCGCTTGGTTTACATTAGATCGGAATCCCATCTCTAAGACATTTCAATTACAACTCATTCAGGCATTCGCTACTACCTATAAGAGTGGTTATTCATGGCTATAATAACGAACAGCATGGCGTGTTATGAGTTGTTTCACCTTTTTATCCTGTCGTTTTCATTTTTTTATGTCACAAACGCGTATATGACATGAATGTTTACTAAAAAACCTACGACAAGTAATCAAAGTTACCATGCAACTCCTTCATAAACTAGGTTGTGTATTTTGCTCTCACACATTTCAACCTTTCACGCACTGACGAACTTCCGCACTTAACAACTCTTAAATGATGTAAACAAGATTAAATATTTCGATCAGTTGAATTTTATTTCCCACATTGACATCTTTATTTGGATATTTCAGTCGGATATGTAGCATCACTCGAAACGTCTTTCCGAATACTGCATCTTCTTGCCCAAATTTCATGGGTATGTTAAAATCCCTTATGTCTCCTATATCAATTTTTTAGGCACGGGCAACCATCTATGCACTGACAATGAGTTTGTTAGGAAGATCTCATGAGGTCAGAAACGATGACCTGTCGACGGCCTTTCCGACCGACAAACAAAACTATGCAAATCTGGAGTGAGCTCGTTCATAAAGGCCCTGGATTTATGAGAACAAATAGGCCATTGTATACAATTGGTTACTTCGTACAACAAAATGCGCCGCACAACCGTCATGTCCTAGGAACCCTGGATGAGGCGTCTATATTGACGAACCAAAAGTCATAAACAAAACATTCAGCGACAAGCGTTGCAAAAAAAAAAAAAAAGAAACATCTTTGGGTCAGAAAACGGGATTTAGGTTGGCACTAGGGATTTTCACCTCACCTCGAGTACAGCAAGCTCGACACATCAGCTATTTTTAGTGTTCACCCTTTCGAAGCATCCTGTTCCAGTTTACGATCGATGGTGTAGCCACAGCGCGTGCACATATTTTCTACTTTGGAACTCATAAGAGGACGATCCAGTATTTCCTTTTTTTGCACAGTGAATTTGACTCATCTCGTAGGCTACCGTGAAAGCGAAAGACTCATATTTTCGCGTGGAAGCCTGAAAAGCTTCGCTACATTGTGTTGCCGCATTTTAGGTTCCCGTACATCTTTGCGTTTTGTTTGTGGACTCTGAATTTAAAATGAGGACGCGTGCAGCGGAAAAAATAAAATAGTGTATTTTGGGAGCACGCGAAACCGCAGCGGTTCGCTCGTGTTTCATTTCTGCAGGATTTATAAACCCACGGTGGGACAAAAAGGCGCGCTTTTTTTCCTGTTTTTGCCCCAACATACCTAGGTGTAGTCGAGAAAGACAGTTTCTATACAACGGTGCAGAATTACAGGCCCAACGACTGATGTATGAAAATTTCACTCATGTTGTCATGCTGGTGTGTACATATACGTATAGGGGATGACGGGCTTATTGAAGGAATATGGAAATGAAAGCCAACAGTAAAGAATACGAAGCAAGGCATATTGAATGCAGTTCGTGTCTGTTCTGTACAAAATAGGAATTTCCGAATGGCGGGGGAAAAAAATTGTGAGCAAATATGATCCGAGGCCACCCTTTCTGAATAACACGTTTACTACCGCACAAACTTAGCTAAAAAGGCTGGATTTCTTTTTGTTTTCTAGTGCATTTATATGTATATGTATCTTACGTTTAGGAGAATAGCTCCTCGAACACCTTTAGAGTGACGGGGTCCTTCATTCATCTTTACAGGTACTTAAGCAACACCCCCGTGCGAGGTTACGCTTTGTTAAATCTGCAAACTGTGGAGGATTTCGGCGTCAAAGCTACACCTCGGCAATAAGGTGGGCCATAATAGAGGGCTCCGGGTAAGTTTTGGTTCCCTGGGGGTCGGTAACGTGTCCCTAACGTCGACGCACGGGCGTTTTTGTTTTGTGTCTTCATTGAAAAAACGGTGCTCCCACCTGGATCGAACTGGCGTACACGGGCTCACCAGCACATCTTATTCAGTGAGGCACGGTAACGGGTCTCTGTGCAATCTTATCAAATTCATGGTAACTTAGTCATAATGGTTGATTCAATGTGTTTTATTTGTATTTTAACCCTGTCGGGCGGCATGATGTTATATTCAACGTATTTACGCTATGACCACTGTTTTTCTGTGCTTGGTTTGAAGCTCCACCTATAACTACCACAAACACAGAGTGTTACGACATCACATCTTTTAGTTAAAGGTGTACGAGTAGGGCGCTTTTAGATATTGAAAGAACCAAATTTAGATGAAGGAGCAGCGAGTACCGAGCTGCCATCTTTGGTCGATGGCAGCTCGCTACATGGCTTCTGCCATGTTAGCGAGCTGCACCAACCCAAAATTCCTGTCTTATTTCTTACTGTTCCACGACATCGAGATTAGCCCCTCCCTCCCCCCCCCCCCCCCCCAACCCCCCATCTCCTGTAAGCATCTCCGCCTTTCCAAAACCACAACATTTCTTCTCGTCAACCAGCAGACTATCAACAGAGTTGATTAATTTGATTCAAATTATTCTTCGTGCACATGTGCGTACTGTAAGGCACAAATTTTCCTCTCGTATCATCGTAAACACACCAAAGCCATTTTTCGTGCAAATAAAATATAAGATAAACACAAAGTGCAGCATCGATCGTGTCTGTCGATCCTTCATGTTGGCCTGGTTAACTTCTTGAAGGCCATTTTAAGTAGACGGAAGCGTGCGCGCAAACACACATGAGCGGTCGTGTGTATTCTCTGAAGACAGACCAACTCCCACCCGTCTTTGAGTCCGGCATGCGCGCGTGCCACTTCACATCAAGTTTGAGCCGAATCCAATTTAGTGAATTCGGGCTGCAGTTGCGCCTCCTAATTTCGAGAAGAGCACCTCTTAAGAGCGCTTCGTGAAGGCGGCCATCTCCATCTTCAAACAGCCCGAGTCTCTCTTCTTATCCTTCCTGATCGAGTAGCACTCGCTTCCTTCGAGTACGGTGTTATAACTGAGACGTATTTAGAGCATCCACGTTTAAGGTTTAAAGCATCCACGTTTAGAGTCTCGCACTTTGGCATACATCAGCTTTTTAGAGCATCCACGTTTATGTCTGTTTAATGCTTTCAAGTATGCAAGCTTTCCTATGAAACACGATTTTCATCTTTGCTGGCTTTGTTTAGGAACCCTCTAATAACTGCGCAGCACCAGTGGACACCATCAAGAGAATTTCAAACATGAAAACAGCGCGACTAGCCCGGCGCTGGTATTGCACAAACCTTGCTCCGGGGAACAAAAATGTGATATTATGAAGCGCACAACAACATTCATTCACAATGTTTGCCCACTTGGGTTCTTTTACGTTTGGAGGTATGCTTTTTAAGTGTTGAGCTATATTCCAACAGGGCTGTGTCTGCATGGTTACAAGCGTAGTCGCCTGTTAGAAGTAAGTGAATAATACTTCAAAATAATATATCGACCCATTCTTGGGGGTGTTTAGGGGCGTATATTGAGTGCGAGAATAGTGGGGACTAGATCCAGGGAAAGAGAATGCGACAGCGTCAAATGCACGTGGGTGGGAAATAATGTAATAACTTTAATTTCAACTTCTATGCAACTCGACCAAAGCTGTAGAAAGAAATTCGTGGAAGCAAA
The DNA here is from genome assembly GCA_013339765.2 of Haemaphysalis longicornis. Taxonomy (NCBI): domain Eukaryota; kingdom Metazoa; phylum Arthropoda; class Arachnida; order Ixodida; family Ixodidae; genus Haemaphysalis; species Haemaphysalis longicornis. The sequence goes on along the minus strand of CM023456.1, from coordinate 31,627,840 downwards.
TATTGTCGATGACAATTGTTCGTTTCCAACCTACGGGCGGCAACAACGCGGAACAACTCTGTATGGCTGTGTTGAGAGCTGTTTTTTTTTTTTTTTTGCTTTGAGGGCACCCTGTCACATGGGAATGGTTTGGCTGAGATAACCTAGCTAAACTTACCTCGAGAAATTACTTCGTTTGACTAAGCAAGGCGCACAAATCAGTGGGTGTGTGGTGGTGGGGGGATTGTGTAACTGTACAGAGGCATTAAACCTCGAGCTGAAATACATGAACACTTTTACGAAATTCATAGGTGTGCTGACGAATGTTCACAAACGATTCTTTCTTGTAGTATGTATGCTTTGCCACTTGTACACTGATTGCGAGGTAGAGTACCCTTTACAGTACGACAGGGTGCTTTGGACATCAGTGAGTGAGTGAGTGAGTGAGTGAGTGAGTGAGTGAGTGAGTGAGTGAGTGAGTGAGGGTGAGTGAGTGAGTGAGTGAGTGAGTATGAGTGAGTGGAGTGAGACCTGACACGAAGACCGACCGACCGACCGACGACCGACGCGACCGACCGACACGACCGACCGACCGAGGACCGACCGACGACGAACGAACTGACTACGAACGAACGAACTGAACGGAACGTGACGAACGTAACGATACGAACGAACGAACGAACGAACGAAAACGAACGAACTGAACGAACGAACAACTGAACGAACGAACGAACGAACTAAACTAACTAACTAACTGAAACTAACTAACTAACTAACAAACTAACTAACTAACTAACTAACTAACTAACTAAACTAACTAACTAACTAACTAACTAACTAACTAACTAACTAACTAACTAACTAACTAACTAACTAACTTCTGTCACGGATTTCATGCAGCAAATGACAAAAAATTACAAAAAAACCTGAAAAATGCTTCACGGGATTAATTTGAGTCAACGTGGACAATTGCAGAAAATAACAGCAACGATTTGGCTACATTCACAGAAAAGCCCGGAGAAGTAACAGTCAAGTTACATTGTTTCTCATTGCACGCTAAGAGGTAGGACAACATTATCAGGAAGAGACAAAGACCGCAACAGCACCTATTACAGGGCGAAATGGGGGTCGAATGCCCTAAAACCTGTCTTAGGAAATGGGGCTTCAAGCCGCACCTGTCAAGATTGTCGGACAAGAGCAAAAAGCTTTGACATAAAAATTTTTCGCTCATTCGCTGAGCGCTTTTCCCATGCGTTTTATATCTGTACGATCAAAATGATCCGCTGCACTTCTGTACTTTTTCTTATCCTGTGCTGGCCGGTAGTGTAGGAGCGAGCCTAAGAGTGGTATGATGTCCTTCCCTAGATGTCACATATTGTCAGATAACCTTTAGTAGCATTTCACTTCTTGACGGTCTCGGACATGTTTATTTCGACCGTTCGTTTTTTTTTTTTTTTTGTTGCATCTTGACAGGGCGTCTGGAAATAGCGATGGTTTTACTGAGCTTTCAAAGATTATAATGTACTGCCAAAATGTAAACATCTGTTACAATTTTCTTTGGTAACGAATATGGCGACCACGCACTGTGACCTAGAGAGCTCCGTAGTAGAAATGAACAGAAAAAATGTCAATTGCGCAAAACGTGGCACCACTGAGTTCAAAAACTCCCAACAGTGTCAGGTGAAAAAAACCTTTTGCCTGTAAAATTCTCTGATACAGGACGCAAATTTTGGTGACCCCTTCCTTAACCCCTTGACTTATGCGACTTCCTCATTTTCTGAAGCTGATTGTCCACAGACGCTTTCATTTATACGCATTTGAAGATGAAAATATATTGTTTTGATCTTAGGAATTATCTATGCTGGTTGAAAGCATCGCATCTTTCGAGTAGTGAAATGTTGTTTATGGGATTTCTGATGTTAACTACACACGATTGCCATACCAAAAAAATGTGCAGATGATGTTTGAATTCTCGTGTCTTTGAGCCAAAATCTAGCATTTGGCCGCGAGTATTTTCCATTTCCTACCGTGGTTCCTCAGTGGCTTAGGCGTAGTGCGGCTGAGCCCAAGGACGTGGGTTCGATTCCAGGCCGTGGCGGCCACTTCTCTGATCAAAGCGTAAAGTGAAAACACCTATTTGTTAGAGATTTAGGCGTGCGTTAACGACTTCAGATTCTCAAAATTAATCCGGAACACACCATTATGGCGCGCCTCATCGCTTTTGTAGCGTCGGTGCATTAAACCTCATTATCAATTAAATCAAATCATTTTTTTATATCTGAGTACAGTTAAATGGCAGCAGAGTTGTAAAGTATTTATAATTGTACTGCGTCTAAGGAATTCAAGTACACTGGCGCTCATGAGAGGAGTACGCACAGTTAGGTCAAACGGGGGGTAACGTACATAAAATGCACAATATGTAACATATAATGTCATGTCTGTACGCTAAAAGCGTGTGCATACAATATAGTTTTTTTTCGAATTAAGTGTGTTAGCTAATGAGCAAAGCAAAATAAAAAAAATACGCGGGGGTCTCTCGCGGCGGCACGGGTTTCGGGACCGTGACCACAGTATATTTCGTGTTTAATGTGTGACGGCACTGGGATATCACGAAAGTACGAACTTTGGCACTGAGGTTACCGGAGCGACTTCCACGTCGGCTAGAGACTTTGCTCCATCGCTTACGTCTCAACGTGGCGCTAACACATACCTACCGCTATCGCCTTGGCCTAACCTCGAACCCCTATTGTGACAACTGCGGTTCACCAGAAACCGTCGAGCACATTTTACTGGAGTGTCCTACATACTATCAAGCAAGAAACAACCTCGCACAGAAGATCGAGTGCCTCAACCACAGTTCCTTGACTTTAAAAGCACTTCTGGGTCCATGGCCATCTCCCTCCTCTCAGCGTAAAGTGCTAACCGCATTATTTGAATATCTCAATGACATCGGCGTCGCTGAGCTGATATAGGACCAGACCATTCTTGCACTGTACAACCGCCCATAGACTTTTCACGTGTCGCACTGACGGACCCCAACGCACACGCTTCTCTTTTTTTAACTTCTTATTTTTCCTTTCTTCTCTCTTCACCTTTCTTCCTATTGCAACAATTAAATACCTCTCCGCGGCCGCAGGGTTTCGGGACCGTGCCGGCAGACCTCTCTGTTTAATGTGAAAAAACGGCTTCTGGGTCTCTCAAATCGAATAGACGAAGTAACGCCGGGCTCTATGCGAGCGTCGCTGAAACGTTGTAGAATACTTTAATGCGAAGGTTGGAAAATTATTCCGAATTTCTTCATAATGAATTTCTTCATAATGAATTATTCCGAATTTCTTCGCTCTCTCCCTCCAGTCAAACGGTGTCCAAAAGACATATTTTGGAGCTCGCGGCATTTACTACATTATACCAGTGTTAACGCGACGCCGACTACCACCTATAAATTTTCGGATTATAGATAAGCTAAATTTTTTTTTGCATGGTTCCGCACAGCTACAAAATGTGTTTTGATCCGTTACAGCTTTTTCCGCGGCATACAAATAAGATAAAAAATAAAGATAAGAGACTACAAATTAAAGAGAAATAAGTTTGTGCTCCAGAGTCAAGGCGTTGTATATTGTGCACCCGTGCCATAGCCTCAATGACAGAGGGGGATCACGTGGAGGGTATATTCGGAGGAGGCAAGACATGGTACGGAAGGGCAAAACAAGGTGCTTGCCTGTAGCCTGGGTCCCATCTGAGGCCGGGAAAAGGGTGGTAAATGAGTTAACCTTATCGGGCAATTTTATCTGCTGGCGTTCCACGCATGACGACGAGTAACGAATTCTACGATGAAAGAAGTCCTCCTCCCGTACAAGGCTATTGAGAGATCTTGGCGGGAGAGGTTATCTTCAGAGATCTCCGCCGTGATTAATAAGTTTCTAGGAATATGGGGTTGCTTTGGTGAAGATCGGATGACGTAGTATAGACGGGTGAGTAAATGAGCCCGCTGAACATTGAACGGGAAGTACACGTCGTCGCCTTAATCCACCCGTATAAGGGGGAGCGGGAGATTGTTTAGACGGTGATGAATGACCTATGCGAGGAAGTTAGTCATAGAAATTGCTTGCAGCGGCCGGGCAGAAGCTGCACAAAGCTGACACCCATGGCCAGAAAAATAACGCGGGTGCAGGAAAGTCCTGCAGCTACGGAAAAGGATACGTTTATTTATTTTTAATCGTGAAAATATGCTGACAAGCCCAATTTTTAAACACAATTAAATTGTCAACTCGTGCGATTTGATCCATACAACGGCTCGGATAAAGCGAACTAGTACAAAGGGGGAGTAATCTGGAAGATCACCACACTGGCCTCGTCCATAGCTACGGCGTTGGATTGTTCAATGATTATGCTGTATTTCGGGAAGTTCTGTATATATTTGCGTAGAATACCTACATTATTTTGGTGAAATGTTTTGTTGTCAGTCCAGCATAGCCTGGTGGAGAGGTCCACGGCCGCCTGAGCGGGCCAGGGCTTCCCGGACCAGAGGGGGCCCTCCACCAGCCGGGCGCTCAACCATCAGCGTCTGAAGCTAGTCTAAATAAAGTTTCACTCACTCACTCACTCACTCACTCACTCACTCACTCACTCACTCACTCACTCACTCACTCACTCACTCACTCACTCACTCACTCACTCACTCACTCACTCACTCACTCACTCACTCACAGCCAGAAATATTTCTTTTACTTAGCCGTGACATTTAAACTCTACTTTATAGTGTTCCCACTCCCCTGTTTAGTGCGTTGGTTCTTGAGTGTATGTGAAAAAAAAAATGCGTTAAACAATTTGTTATAGGTCTGTCTTGGTTTCCTTGGCCTGTCTGCAAAATACTTCTTGCGACTGATGTTAAAGAAATTGGTGCTTTCAGAAGGTCGGTGAAAGTTCACGGGAGACGGCATAACAGCTGACAACCACGAGACGGCCTCACGCGCACAAACGCACATTTTTGGTGCTGCTTGACGTTAAAAAGGTTGCGGGTGGTTAGTGGGCATGCATGGAGCCTTGTATGTTCGTTCCATTAATCGATGTAGCTGTAGCCTGTATGTTTGCCTCGACACGCGTTCTGGGCAGGCCGCGGTGGCCGCTTTCAGGTGGAGGCGAAAAGCAAAAACTCCAATGTGTCGAGATTCCGGCGTGCAGTAAAAATCCCAGTTGGGGAAAATTATTCTGAGTACCCCACTACAGCGCGCCTCTCAGCCCAGACGCAGCTTCGGCACGTTAAACCAATAAAAAAGCTCTTATTTTTTATGTGTCAGACCTAGCCGATTGTTCGCATTGTGTTTCTATTAAAGAAAGACACTGAACTTTTCACAATGTGACACCTGTATAAGAGTGCGGATTGCAAAACCGAAAATATATCAAACGAGCGCTTTTAAAAAAACCGTTGCAAAATGTTTATTAAAAATAACGTTTAATTAAGGTTTCATTACAAGCCATTCGAGATCTGGATAACATAATGAATGATGACATTAGCGCTCTTAAGGTTTATTTCCGGAGAAGTGCAGGGGGATTCTGGCAATAGATGAGAGAAAAATTTAAGACCGGGGTTAATTGCGCTTACCGCTTCAAGCAGCAGTAGGGGCCACTGCAACTTTTATTTTCCCTCGCTCGTATCACCCGAGAAGGGAAGGTAAATAGTTCATTGTTTCTTGTACATCTCGTGTAGCAACCTATGCGCCTTGGCCAGGCTAACCTGGCCAGCACGATTAAAGAAAATTCTCTATCTCTCCCTCATTTTATTTTATTCCACTACATTACAAAACAATTATTTAAAACACAGATAAGAAAGCCTACGTAAGTACCTAAAAGGCGATGCCGTGCTATGGGTATTATATTCGGTACTACCCTAGAAAATGGCACAACTAGTGCCTTGCTCGAACTGTTTTCCATGCCTGTTTCAGTACGCCTAATATTCTGGCATGACGTCGACGGGTGCACGTCACTGAGGCATTGTTGTAAGAGCTTCCCAATGGTCAAAAAGCAATTGAAGCAAAGCTATGTACTCCGCGAAAGCAGCTTGAGCGAGACGCTAACAGCCTGTCAATCTTTAGTGTTGAGGCAAATAGCCTGGCCGGGCATTTTCGTGGGATTACGCATCTTATTTGTCCACATTGACAGTAAAGCGTTTTTATCTTCACTGACCGTGCACGACGTACTGCCTCGTATGGGCCTTGACTTCTCATTGTTTTTTGCTACAGCACACTCAGCTTGACGGGCGGCTGTCCGCTGGGATACGCCTCAGGTCTACTCGGAACTGCCGCTAGTTTCTTTGGGCTTAGCTCGTTCACTCTGCCGGTTCTTTGGGTCGCTCTCATAAACCACGTACGAAGAGCTACGAGGTGTACTCCGATGCACACGGATTTAGCTCTGTACAACGTGTAAGCTTAGATTATGTTATAACTTTAACACTGAAGCACGTTTTATGGCGGAATTATTTCTAAGCCGACCTAAGGTTCATGCAGAGAGACCATCTGGACCAGCCTAGAGGGGTGGACCAAAAAGGAGCTAATATCTTAAGTCTTTGCCCAGAAAGGGAGTCGGAGTGCCGACTTTCCCAAATGGTAGCGACTTGGATTTGTCACGGAGCAGTCCGCAAGTTGAAATTAGAATTATGGCCCCCGCGTTTGCGCCACGCTATATTATTTATTAAGCGTTATTTCGCTAGCCCTCAAAACCTTCGCAATGCACAAGCTTCCATCAACAGGCGCAAAGCAGAACGCCAACAGCAGCCCTTTCGTAACGTATCTGTCCTTTATTCGCATATTTTGCTGGTCTGCATTGCAACATCCCTCTGCGAAACTAGCAGACGACCACCCGCTTTTCTACGTATGTTTCTTTGCTCCAAAACCTCTTGCAACCCCACCAGGGCCGGCCGAAATCCCGACTTGTTCGCGCAAAACAGACGCCGGCCCGTTGTACCAGAAACATTCGTGGTCTAGCCGCGCCGAGCACCGGGTCTCAAACCTGGTGTTGTAGGTCGAGCTTTTCCGTTCGTCTGCTGATGGTCGGGCGTCACGCAAGGATAGGAGCAGGTTACAAGACACGCCAACGGCCTTGCAGAAGCCGGTTCCTATAGATCCACTGATAGAGGGTGGAGTGGTGTCACACGGGCTGGATCCTCTCCGTTCAGCTAGGTGAGGGAGAGGGAAGGGATACTCCAACCACTGGCGTTTAGATGCCGTTTCCTTTGCGCGAACGTTGAATTTGCGCGGCGACGGCGCTGTCGTCCTCGGGCATTCACGACACACAAAACACAAGAACCTGATCTCCGCTGTTCCAGCAGATTTCACACTTTGCGAAAATGGGGTTTCGTTATTGCTCTTTGTTCGAACATTTATTGGCACTCATGGTTCGTCAAGATTGATGCTGCGTTTACACTTAGGGTTGAGTTACTTCCAGACAGATGTGAAATTTCTGATCAATTTTGTGCGTATTTCGATGGGTGTGTTACGTTTGTTCGTTTTTTAGTTGCATGCACTTGTTGCATCAACAAAAACCTGATTATTGTTACGCAAAGATCATGCTCTGATGTAGTGCCACAAAAGAACACGTGTAAAGATGTTTCACAAAATGTGATTTATCGCTGCTGAAAAAGAAAAAAACAGTCAGGACACAAAAAAAATAACAAAGACAAGAAAACACCCGTATATAGGCACTTCCTGAGACCGTAAAGCCTTTTTGCTGACAAAGCACTTCCCCTGTTTTGTAATTTTTCGTCGTGTAAGCGGTCCATACTGCGCCCCGGTTTCCGCTTCAAGTATAAGCGACTATACGTTGCAGAGGCTGCTATCATCAGCAGAAAAAACAGCGCTAAGTCGCGGTAGAGCTGCTTGTAAGTACCGTCTATTGTCTGATTTGTTTTTCTTCTTTTTGAGGTTTTCAGTTTCATTTTCCATCGAATAGCCGCATGCGATGTCCTATCTGACCGAAGATGTGTATTGAAAATGTCATTAGAACCTTTTTCTGGACTTACCATTTTACAAAATTAGGTGAAAAAAAACCCTGTTTATGGACAATGAAATCCCACGATAACCACGCACGGCGTATTTTCCAGAATTGGGAAAATGATGAGAGGTAGCAAAGGACACGATAATGAAAAAAAGAACTGCTTTAAGGGTTTTTGTCACAAGAGAGCAATTCTCTCTGGCCGTCGCGTAAGCCTGCTACTTGGAAAAAGAATCAGCCAATCAAGTAAAAAAACAACACAGTAAAGAGTGGCCATGAACATTTTGCGAAGAAAGAAAAGATCTCAGCGCAGGATTCCTGTAATCCCTGGAGGGCACTTAAATCCAAAGAGCCCAAGTGTGTTGCCTGTCCTTGAATTTTTTTGTTGTTTTGGTTTGTCTGTTTCGAGGACAAATACCTCGATTTAAAGAGGCGAGATACTGGCGAAAATTTGCCCCAGCACGCAGGGGCTGCCCTGAATACGGTGCGTAAGTGTTCGTCCTGAAGGTGGCGGATCCTCGTAAACGCCTGCGCAGTCACGTCGCTTGGTGTTCGTAAGAAGTGGCTGACGCTGAGGCGTAAACGGTGTTGCCTGTGTGGACTCATTTTCTCCTATATTGAGCGCTTCGCAGCAGCTCCAGAAAACTTGTTTCGCAGATGTGTGAAGAGAAGTTATACATTGTTTACGGTAGCCGCTAACCATGATAAGCCCCCCGTATGCGAAGTGCCCTCTTTCACACCTGTAGTAGAGATGAAAACTTCCAGAAAATTTCGAGGGGCATGCAAAAAGGTTTCTTTTTCACGTTTATTAAAGAAAAATACGAACAATTGCAAATTACGTCCACCTTCCCGCGAGGGAACCATGGTGTGATGCGACGCATCGGGGGGTTCAATTGGTGTTTCCGCTGGGTTGATTCTCTAAATCGGGTGAAACGTGTTGTGAACGCGTATTATGCATTTCCATCACAAGCGAGTGTTCTCATACGCGGGAAGGTAGGCGAACCGCCGCAGCGCGATACCCGCTTTATATTCACAGTGCTTGAAGGAGAGGAGACAACGGAGGAGAGTCGCGCATGCGCGCGCTTGCGCACACCGCGCGTCGCCGCGCGACGGGAGCGGAGCGAAGCGAGCGAAGCGCGCGCACGCAGCTGTTGTTTATGATAATGAGATGGAGTGAGAGTGTTGCACCCAGCTGTTGCGCACAACTGTCGGAGAGAAGAACGGAGGAGGGATGCGGACGGACGGCGCAACAATGACGACGCAGGAGGGACATGCCTCAGAGCAAGAGATGCGTCGCATCTAAAAAGTTGTGATTTCGCAAGGAGCTGTGAAAAATGCGACATCGTAATTTCGTTAGCATTAACAATATATATACTGTAAAATCCCGCGCAAGCGCTACACCCTGCATGCAATTCGAGATTACCGACCAAGTGCGTGTGTGTAGGGGGGGAAGGAAGCTGCGCGGAACGAGAGACCCCAATTCAAGGTGGCGGCTACAACGATCCCCTGCCAGGAAAAAAATGCGGAATGCACATGCACCTAACTGAGTCATCGCTTTCCAAACCTTTAGAAGACTCCTCTGAGTAAGTCCAAAAGAAAAGTCCGCAGAATTGCGCTTGAAGTCCGTCCTAGTCTCCTCGTGTCCTGGCTCCAACGTTTGCTAATCCACCCTGCAAGTCGCCTTCCTCTGAGCCATCTAGTGCGTTTCTAGTTCCACAGCCGTTGCATGACCGTGTCACAGTATCCCCAGGTACGGCGGCCCATGCCACGGCAACCAAATCGAGCTCGTGCTCCGGCCAAAAGAAACCGACACCACAAAAAAGAAAAACAGAAATGGCGCGAAGAGATAGGGCTATCGGGCTGCTAAAAATCATTGGTTTGGATTGTATTAAAGCCCAGCAGTGGCGCGCCAGTTCTGCCTGGTTGCGGTGGATTTCGGTGTGTGGACACAATGGAGAAAGGGGAAAGGGATGCTTTCCCCGAATGGCACGGAAATATGAAATTAGCCGGGGAAATCAGACGGGGAAGGGAGCGGTGGCAAGGAGGGGGGGGGGGTGCTTACGCGGATGTGGGCGCTTATTCTGAATTTTCTGATAATTATTACCAAGCTGCATCACAACAGACCTACCATTGCTTTTGCTTTCAATGTCTTGGCACGATTTTACATCAAGGAATTCATTTCGCATCGAAGCGTCAAGCCTGACATCCACACTTCCACGTGCACCAGCAATCCACGTCCGTTAATTTTAGCTTGACGCATCAATGCGTAGCGGTAGAGTGGACAAAGCCTTCTTGGCATTGAGGTTGGAATGTATGTCCGCAGGTTTTTCGACGTCATCCCCAGATAATATTGCGTAGCTTGTTTAGCCAGTTTATTTCACACGCTGCACAACAAAGAGGATTTGGCATTACGCGACCGGCGAGGGGGCTCATGGGTTGGTTGAAGCAAAGTCCTCTTCATTATGCTGACAGGTCCAGGTGCTTCGTAAAATTCCAAACGTCTTCTTTTGACTGAACTTCTTTACAGGCTTTGTATTATGCGACGTTAGACAGAAGATTCTCGATGTCCACCGAGAGTTGCATCACCACAGAATTCCGTTGGAAAGCTCTGTTTTTTGTTTCTGAATTTTATCCTGGTTGACAAAAAAAATTGCCTCTTTCCGGAGTGTTAATATTTTTCTTCAACCGCTGTCATCTCCAAGATGCACGGCGTCAGTACTCCTTTTTACTCTCCCTCTCATTATTCACCGCAAGGTGCGGACATTCGCCTTTTTGAAAGGCGGAAAAGCCAATCTCCTGCAACCCACTCCACCGACTCTTCTATGACTTGCCATCATTGCGCAGGCTATCCGAACGATATTCGTGTACCGTGGGAATGTTTGTTCTGTACACCTTATGTCGTACCACCTCTATCTCTTAAACTTCCGCATTCCGCTCGATCCGGCGGGCCTGTCTGACTCAGGCGTCTACCTTGCCAAACAGCTCTTATGGCTCGCATACAGCGCAGGCTGGAACTGGGCCTCAACTGCTAAGCGTCGTGGAATGAGGATGCCCAATCATACGGGCTCACAAAGTTTGTCAATCAATCAATCAATCAATCAATCAATCAATCAATCAATCAATCAATCAATCAATCAATCAATCAATCACTTTTGTTTTATACTGGCGAGCACTTCGTCTTCCCGTGGAAGCTCTGTGCACACTCGCCTCTCCGTCGAAAGATGCGTGCCTACCTGTCGGACGTTCCTCGTCCTCCGCTGTCATCTGATTCCTCTCTGTCGACAGCTCCGGCAAGTAAACTCCCTCAGCCCAAGACGTTCGCAGGCCAAGGGCGCAATCAAGGATTGTCCCGCAGTGTCTCAACCAAGTTTCTCTCACTTGCGAGCCCAGATGTGCGGCCTCCTGTATTTCGTATTTTGTCCGCAGGTTGTTTCGCGATACTTTCGTTGAATCATCGCCCTCTGGTGCATATACCTGTACGACTTTGCACCACCGCAGTTAACGCTATCGTAGACTTCTTTCTTCAGCCTGCTTCGTAGCCTTGTACATGGTCCAGAACCAATTTTTCAGACGTAGAACACAACCTCTCCTTGATACGGCAAAACGTTAAAGTGTCGCTTAAAGGAAAGCAACGTCAAATATCAGCAGGTCGTTGCCACAGTTCAGACACAGCAAACACGCACAACTATTTGCGGAGACGCGTTAGGTCTGTCCTTGACTTCCCTCTGGTCTTCGGTTATCCGATTACCATGAAACATGTACACCCACTGGCCAACCCGCCATCTTGAGACATGCTGCGTTGCCTTGTGAAATCTCCTTTTGTGTCGCCAATTTCTGTGACATACAGAGCCCTGCGAATTTCGCTTTAATTTCCTGATGTCGGTTCACTAAAATGCAAATACAAGCAATGCTTATGTTCGCATTTTGTTCGCATTTCACAAGCGATTGTCACGGGCGTTCTCAATTTGCGCGTTCAAAAAATCTGACCTGAGACCCGAGAAATGACTAAAAAAATTGGGGTAGCTTGCACTAGTGGTGCAAGGCTGGAGAAGCAGCGGGGCTGGGGGTCGACCTAGCTTTTGCCGGTTTTGCTAGGTCTTTCCAGGCTTTGGTTAGCTTTGTTAGGTTTCGCGGTGTGGTTGTTGGGCTAAGCTAGGTATTGGGGGGTGAAGCCAAGTTTAGCCGGATTTTACGAGGTCGTTTCGGTCGGTCCCTCACACCGATTCCTAGGGGTATGAAGCTAAGTCGACCCCCATCACCGCTGCTTCTCTTGTACCTTGTAGCCCTAGTGCAAGCTGCTCCAATTCTTTTGCGTTTTAGTAGCCCAAGAAAGGCTATCACCCTCAGAATGGTATAGTAAGGGGCGCGCATACGCATATGTACTCGTGTGTTCACGCTCAAGCAGGCACAAAAACCGGCTTCACTGTCTGCAACGTTGCAATCTTTACGGGCGCCGCAGTTCTTTTTTCCTGTTTATCTTTTTTTTTGCTAACGCCACCACCGGACCAAGCTCAAGCTTAAACAGCTGAGCAGTTAAGATAACAGTTTCGATTATCAGCCACTGCGCAAGGAATGAACTCCATTTTCCTGAAAGAAAGTTTAACGATGCCTGTCGCGAATAAAAGCAAACAAGCAGCCATCTTCACTGCTGAATGACACCCCAATCTAGAAACAAGGCGGAAAAGATTTCGGGCCCGACTGCGCTCATGCGTGAAGGACGAGGAAATACATTTTCTTATTTAAATTTAAAACTGTTCTTAAATTTATTCTTGGAAGTTAAAATGGGGCCCACTCCTGAAATGGGAGGATTAGTTGCAGGGATATTGCCGCGAACCTTACATTGGGTTTGTTTATTTGTGTTTTGCTTTTACCGCCCGGCTGCGCCGGTCTGTGTTATCTCTGCGCCAAGGGAAGCGCGTGTTCCATTCTTTCTTTCTGTGCCGCATGTGTTATCTGTTGTGATAGGGAGAGCATTCCGATCTAACGAGAACAGCCCAGAATAATCTTCTTGGATCTACTATGTTCTCGATGCGAATCGACGTTTCGAGAACCACGCGCGCCAAAAGATAAAAAGCCTGCAGTGCGGACGCCGGGGCATTCGATTCTGCGACGCTCGCCGACGCACGTACGTCACTTTGTTGACCGCTGCTTCGCCGCCTCTGTATTCTTTTCAGTTGTTAGGGGAGCACAAGTTCGCTCCAATAAACTTGTTTCTTTTCCAAACAACTGCGTCGTCCTTGGCTTCGTGACATCTGGTGGAGGTGCGGGGTACGCACCCTTCATGCCCACTACAACCTCGAGAAGCCGCCAAGCCAGTCCCACAAGAGCCAGCCCCCGCCTGCAAGATTTACCACCCGAGTTCGGTTTGATGCCAGAAGGGCCCAAGAAAAGGAACGCTGCAACCAACACCATGGTGCAAGAAACAACGTCGCCAATCGTCCTGCAGCACCCCCGGGGAACCGCCATCGTTCCGGGGAGCCCCCGCTGAAGACCCGAAGAATGGTTGGAGAAGCTGGAGCGCGTCCGCATCTTCAACAGGTGGGACGACGAAGAAACTTTCCGGCATGTCTTCTTTTACTTAGAAGATGCTGCTCGAACTTGGTTCGAGAACCATGAGAGTTCTTTGACCGACTGGACTCACTTCAAAAGGGAGTTCCTGAAGACATTCACTACCGTTGTGAGAAAAGAGCGAGCTGCGCTTTTGCTTGAAACTCGGACACAACACCCCAACGAAGGGGTCGTGATCTTCGTTGAGGAGATGAAGCAACTATTTCGCCGCGCGGACCCCGAAATGACGGAAGAAAAGAAGTTACGCTTCTTGATGCGCGGTGTGAAGGAGGAGCTGTTTGCTGGACTTGTCCGCAACCCGCCCAAAACCATCGCTGAATTCGTGACCGAAGCCAGCACGATTGAGAAGGCTCTCGAAATGCGTGATATATGACCGGAACTTTGTTGGCGCGGCCAGTGCGAACTACATCGACAACATGCAGATTCCGGCTGATAGCCTACGCGAGACCATCCGCGCAGTAGTGAGAGAGGAGCTGCGGAAACTTTTCCCGACGACGCCGCAACCCCAAGTCGCTTGCCTAACTGACGTGATCCGGGAAGAAGTTCAAAACGCTTTGGGAACTTCTGTGGCATCCGAAGTACACCGAGAGCCACAAGCTATGACATACTCCGCGGCTGTTCGTCGACCCCGCCCTGCTCCAACACGCCGTCAAGAGGCCCCGCCGTACCGCCGCCCACTGTCACCCGCCCGACCCCCGGTAGCCCGAAACCAGACGCCGAGGAAGACGGACGTATGGCGAACTCCCGATAATCGTCCTCTGTGCTACCACTGCGGAGAGGCCGACCACATCTACCGTCGCTGCCCATACAAGAGACTCGGACTGCGTGGTTTCTCCGTCGACGCACCTCGCCCTCTCCCTGGCCAACGACCACGTGAGATCGACGAGTATCTATCTGAAACCAGCCGTGGCCCAGCGCGTTTCAACCGTTCGCCGTCGCCCTACCCCTACCAATCGCCGAACCGCCGTAGCAACGCTGACTTCGCCCGTGGAAGGTCCCCCAGCCCACGCGGGGGAAACTAAAAGCGCAACTTCTGGAGGTGAAGTTGCTCTACGGCGAAAAACTGGAAACCCTCCAACGACGCAAGGACGCGCTGAAGACAGTGATTCACGACATGCCCTCATCCCGACGACCCGACCTAACCCTGACGAGACTCCCGAACACGACGACAGCTACACGGCGCGACGCGTACCCGACCTGACCGAGACGTCCGTTGAGAAGACGACGACAACGACGATGCACAGTGCCCGACCATCAACACGTACAAGCAGAGATACGACGCCCCGACGAACCCGGAACTCGAGGAAGACTGCATCTGACGTCAAGGTGTCCATCGACGGCTTTGACGTAGTCGCCCTCGTAGACACGGGAGCTGACTATTCGGTAATGAGCGGACCATTTGCGTCTAAACTGAAGAAAGTTATGACCAGATGGGACGGTCCGCACATACGCACAGCAGGAGGCCACCTCGTGACGCCAAGTGGAACGTGCACATCGCGCGTCACCATAGACGGCACAACGTACCCTGCGGCGTTCGTCGTTCTGCCTAACTGCTCCCGCGACGTGATTCTCGGAATGGACTTTTTGACGGACAACGGCGCAATAATTGATCTGCAGACCAAGTCGATAACATTTTCCTCCAATCACTCCACGACGCCGCAGCCGAACCCCGATCACCGTGCTGCTGTCAGGATCGCCGACGATCACATCACCCTGCCACCCCGCGCAAGCTTGATGATCGCCGTCTACTGTGAGGATGCTGCTTCTGACATCGACGCTATCGTAGAGAGTGATCGAAGGTTGCTTCTCGACCGCGGTGTCTCCGTCGCAAGAGGCATTGCGCACTTTAAGCAACGCCAATCTCACGTTTTGGTCACTAATTTCACCGAAGAGTACCAGCATTTAAACAAGGGAGCTGCAATTGCGTTCCTCGAAGAAACGCAAGAAGCAAGTGATGTGATCGCAGTCGCCGACTTTGAACGCACACCCGTAGAAACATTCAAGCTCCCGCAGCCATTCGACGTGAATCCGGCGCTACCGCAAGAACAACGGAAAAAATTATTGGCTTTGCTGCGTCGCTATAGCGAATGTTTTTCGTCGAGCGCAAAACTACGTCAGACCCCTCTAGCGAAGCACCGAATAATAACCGAAGATGGAGCCCGACCTACCCGACAGTCACCGTACCGCGTCTCTTCACACGAACGGGAAGCCATCCGGACTCAAGTCGACGACATGCTGAGCGATGACATTATACAGCCATCGAAAAGCCCCTGGGCTGCGCCCGTCGTACTCGTAAAGAAAAAAGACGGCACATTAAGGTTTTGCGTTGACTACCGGCGACTGAACAAAATCACGAAAAAGGACGTTTACCCCCTCCCCCGAATCGACGACGCCCTCGACCACCTCTGCCACGCGAAGTACTTCTCATCGATGGACCTGAAGACCGGCTACTGGCAAATTGAAGTGGACGAGAGAGACCGAGAGAAGACTGCATTTATAACCCCAGACGGCCTATACGAGTTCAAGGTGATGCCGTTTGGGCTGTGCACAGCACCAGCGACGTTTCAAAGAGTCATGGACACTGTGCTAGCTGGCCTTAAGTGGCACACCTGCCTCGTATACCTCGACGACGTAGTGGTATTCGCCCGGACTTTCGACGAACACCTTGCAAGGTTGGAGTCTGTACTTGAGGCCATTCGTACGTCGGGGTTGACGCTGAAGCCTGAAAAGTGCCGTTTCGCATACGGGGAACTCAAGTTCTTGGGCCACGTCGTCAACGCCGCGGGAGTTCTACCTGACCCGGCAAAAACTTCAGCCATTGCGAACTTCCCAAGGCCGAAAGACAAGAAGGGCGTGCGAAGATTTCTCGGGCTGTGCGCATACTACCGGCGCTTCGTCGCAAACTTCGCACGCATTGCAGAGCCACTCACGCGCTTGACGAAAGATAGCACCCCTTTCAGCTGGGAAAACGACCAAGAAAAAGCATTCGGCGAGCTGCAAAAACGCCTGCAAAGCCCGCCCGTGCTCGCTCATTTCGACGGAAATGCCGAAACGGAAATGCATACGGACGCCAGTGATATAGGCTTGGGTGCCGTCCTTGTTCAAAAGCAAAGCGGCTGCGAAAGGGTAATCACCCGCCGCGGTGGCTCAGTGGCTAAGGCGTTGCGCTGCTGAGCACGAGGTCGCGGGTTCGATTCCCGGCCGCGGCGGCCGCTTTTCTGATGGAGGCGAAAAGCAAAAACGCCCGTGTGTACGAGATTTCGGCGCACGATAAAGATCCCCAGGTGGTCAAAATTAATCCGGAGCCCTCCACTACGGCGCGCCTCATCGCCTGCGTTGCGTCGGCGCGTTAAACCCAACAATCAATCAAATCAATCAATGCGAAAGGGTAATCGCCTATGCCAGCCGTGGTCTGTCGAAGGAGGAGAAAAACTATTCTGCCTCTGAGAAAGAGTGCCTGGCTATTATATGGGCGATTTCAAAATTTCGCCCATACGTGTATGGAAGGCCATTCAAGGTTGTTACAGACCACCATGCGCTGTGTTGGCTCGCCAATTTGAAGGACCCCTCTGGCCGTCTTGGGCGGTGGAGCTTGCGCCTGCAGGAGTTCGACGTTACAGTCGTTTATAAATCCGGCAGGAAACACTCCGACGCCGACTGCCTGTCCCGCGCCCCCGTCGACCCACCACCACAAGACTCTGATGAAGACAGCGCGTTCTTCGGGATCGTGACGGAGAGCGACCTAGCCGCCCAGCAGCGTGCCGACCCCGACTTACGCGTCATAATCGAGTACCTCGAGGGATGCAACGTTGCCGTTCCTAGGACCTTCAAACGCAGCTTACCAGCATTCAGCCTGAGAAACTCCGTCCTTGTGAAGAAGAATTTCAGCCCCGGAACAAGAGCGAATTACCTCCTCGTCATCCCCGCGAACCTTCGTGACGAAATTTTGGAAGCGTGCCACGACGACCCGTCTTCCGGACATCTGGGCACAGCCCGCACTATTGGAAAAATCAAGGCGAGGTACTACTGGCCCGGCCTTACCTCTGACGTCACCCACTACGTCCGGAGCTGCCGTGACTGCCAGCGACGAAAAACGCCGCCGACAAGACCCGCCGGACTTCTGCAACCGATCGCCGTCCCATCGAGACCATTTCAACAGATTGGAATGGACCTTTTAGGCCCGTTCCCTACGTCACGATCACAGAACAAGTGGATTGTCGTAGCGACCGACTACA
Organism: Haemaphysalis longicornis; assembly: GCA_013339765.2. NCBI lineage: Eukaryota > Metazoa > Arthropoda > Arachnida > Ixodida > Ixodidae > Haemaphysalis > Haemaphysalis longicornis. The sequence continues at coordinate 31,610,072 of CM023456.1, read as the reverse complement.
TGACGCGCTACGCAGAGACCGCCGCTCTTCCGAGGGGGACTGCACAAGAAGTGGCGAAGTTCTTTATAAGCCAAGTTGTGCTACGACATGGAGCCCCGGAAGTCCTAATCACGACCGCGGAACGGCATTTACTGCGGAGCTGATGCAAGGAGTATTACGCTACAGCAACACGGATCACCGAAGAACGACGGCGTACCACCCCCAAACGAACGGACTAACAGAACGTCTGAACAAGACAATCGCAGATATGCTGTCAATGTACGTTGACGTTGAACATAAGACTTGGGACGAAGTGCTCCCGTATGTCACGTTTGCGTACAACACGGCTATCCAGGAGACGACACAGCTGACGCCGTTCGAGCTTGTCTACGGTAGAAGGCCGACTACGATGCTCGACGCCATGCTTCCGCACGTAGAAGACGACGACCTCAACGCCGACGTCCACGGATATCTTCAACGTGCGGAGGAGGCCCGCCAGCTCGCTCGAGTTCGTATAACGGACCAGCAGCTGGTGGATGCGGGCCGCTACAACCTCCGACGCCGAGACGCCGAGTACCAACCAGGGGATCGTGTGTGTGGGTTTGGACTCCCATCCGACGACGCGGACTCAGTGAGAAGCTCCTGCGACGGTATTTCGGACCCTACCAGATTCTACGACGTGTTGGCCAACTTACCTACGAAGTGATCCCCGATGGTGACTCCGGCACATCACGACGACGCACGCGGCCTGAAGTCGTCCACGTGGTTCGCTTAAAACCTTTCTACGGACGATGACGAACTTTATTTTATTTGTTCGGACTGTCGCTTATGTTAGCATCGGGTCGATGCACTCTTAGAGGGGGGGTAATGCCGCGAACCATACATTGGGTTTGTTTATTTGTGTTTTGCTTTACCGCCCGGCTGCGCCGGTCTGTGTTATCTCTGCGCCAAGGGAAGCGCGTGTTCCATTCTTTCTTTCTGTGCCGCATGTGTTATCTGTTGTGATAGGGAGAGCATTCCGATCTAACGTGAACAGCCCAGAATAATCTTCTTGGATCTACTATGTTCTCGATGCGAATCGACGTTTCGAGAACCACGCGCGCCAAAAGATAAAAAGCCTGCAGTGCGGACGCCGGGGCATTCGATTCTGCGACGCTCGCCGACGCACGTACGTCACTTTGTTGACCGCTGCTTCGCCGCCTCTGTATTCTTTTCAGTTGTTAGGGGAGCACAAGTTCGCTCCAATAAACTTGTTTCTTTTCCAAACAACTGCGTCGTCCTTGGCTTCGTGACAATATTATGGCCGAGCAAAGTACGCTTCGGGTGTGTCGAAACTCTACCACGCGAGCAGCGATACAGCCGCGGTATCTATCCGTGATTTTGGGGAATATTACGCATTTCGATTATATCCTGAACGAGGACTTTTCTGTATTGCTATTGAGATGGAACACCACAAAACAAAAGAAATGAAATGTTTGGATAAAAGAAATGCACGGGTACAGGTTAGCGGCAGCATGGAAACAGGGCAGCCAGGCGTCGAAGGTCGGTGATCGAAGTGCGGTTATCGATTCAAGAAAAAGTAAAAAGGGAACCACTTCGAAAAAGCCTTGCATTTATTTTACCTTCATGCTAGAAAAAAAGTTCCTGAACTGGAATGAAACTTTGAGTTTCATAATCGCTGCTTTTATACCCCCGCCAGACAAACCCAAATCCTTGTGGAAGCGGCATTCTAAATGAGTAAACGTTGCTTTGATAAATATGCAGTAGAGTGGGAATAATACTTCCCACGTCTCTGTTCTCTGCAGTACACTTGGCAGGAATTCGGTATCCCGAACCCATGGCGCAGCACCCGCGTAGATGCGCGAGAAAACTGGTCGCCGGCGACTATATACGCGAGCCATGTTCAGCCCTGCAGAGCTCCAGGCGTTGCAACCAGCGAGTTAACGAGCGCACGTAGTTCACTACAAAGAGAGCTTTTATGGCGCTTGGGGACGGAAATGTTCCCGATTACTCTTCCACGTTCGCTGCAGCCAGGCCTGCGCCCTCGGGGCACAAGGTGTTTGCACAGTGCGTTCGCTGCTCCGGTCGCCTCGTTGCGGAAGGGATGCGGAACGCGGGAGAGAATAGCGTCGGATGAATGAGAAGAGGGAGGACAGTGGTACAAAGACAACTTTTAGAAAAGTATTTTTCCTATAAACAGTTGTACACTTGGTTCTCGTTTTCATTACTTCCGTGGCGCTTGTGGCTGTTCTAAGAGATTAGAAAAAAAATGCCTGGTTTCTCAAGGAGTACCCTTGCTGCCAGCATCTCGACGCGCTTTGGCAATTTATGAATGCCGAGTTTCCGTACTTGGGAAAGAACAGTGGGAGTAACAGAGAGGCGATGTGGCGTTAGAGCAAGGGTTCCACTCAAAGAGTTTGCTATTTCTGATCCTTAGCGAACGTCTCCATGGCTGAGGGAAGCCGATATTGTGAAAAGCGCCACACGTCCAAAGATATTTTTACTTAGCTCCACAACTTCTTGTACTCGACGACACTCTGGCGCAGGCGCTGTCGGCGTTGTTGGCACCAGGGTTGCTGCAGTCGTGCTTTTTTCACACTCCTGCTTGGTCCGCCGAGGCCGGAGCAAGCGCGACGAAGTACAAACGTGATGCTAGGTGCGTTGTAATGACCCTCACTTGCATTTGGAAATTAAGCACGGAAAAAGTGTTTTGTTAGGACCCAGTAGCGTGTGCTTAGCGTCCCGTTCACCTTGATGACCTTCTCAATTGGTGGAGGTAACGTTTCGCTTGCTTCCGATATCTTGATTATGCTACAGGAGGGGACGTTACGGAGGGCAGGCACCAACGGCCGACACATCCCATTACAACCAATTGAATAATGAAAGAAAAAAGAAAACATGAACACAGTGAAAAAAGTTAAAGATAACGGTACGGATTAGTTAGGTAAAACATTTAATAAACAAAAAAAAGACGTAAAATACGGTGAGTGCCCTCCCCAGTTCACGAGGCCACGTGCCGCCGGTGCTCGTGTGGCCTGCTGGATCAGGCTGCGCCGCTCCGGCATGTCCGCGCTGGTCAACGCACATTTTCACTGCTCGGGGGCAGGCGAAGGGAGAGGGGCAGGGTTTTGAGGGCACAGGAAGACGAGGGGGCCAGTGGTGGCAGGAACTTCAGTTATGCGCGAAGCTTGAGAGGGAGATGTGGGTGAGGATAGGGGACTTATAGTATGGGCCGGTTTGTTGTCGGCACCAGATTCGTGATTCTTCGACAGGGAGCGAAGGGGGGAAAACCCGTTTTTTTAAAGACAATACTACTTGGTTGGTAGTGGCCCAAGTTTGTTAGGCGCTTTGGGCACGCAAAGTTGCTTTGCCGTTCTGCTCTTTTATGTCCCGATAACTAGCTGACTTCGGGTGCTGCTCCTTCACCAACATTACCAAGCACTCTTTTAGAACCAAGGACCATTACATTTTATGCAGGAAAAAAGGACAAGGCCAGAAAGGAACACCTTTTGTTGTCCATGAAGTGTTGTACACTTGAACCCTGCGAGACAACAAAGGCACGTGATATTGAAGCTCTACTTGTACGAAGGCCTATCAAGATTTGACAGAGGTGACTAAGTGAAGGCTGCGTTTTCATCTCACCGAAGCACATGCTTGAATGCTAGTGGGCTGGACATTAGCGTCAAGGAGATTAAGCGGTAATTAACATTGTGACTGCTTTGAACCTGAGAGATAACGTGACTGTTGGGAGCTTAAAATGGGTAAGATCACATAAATGCTCTTCTATTTCCTTATTTTGTAAATCTTCTCTGAGCCACTCTACCTCTTGCTTACCTTTTTGCCATAATACTGGTGTTCTATTGTGCACGATATGCAGGTTCAATGAGTGCATTTATTTCCAATTCTTAGCTGCTGCTTACTTATCATTGTTCGTCCGCATTCATCTTCGGAGGCGAGACAGACGGCTACATGCTAGTTTCTTTGTCAATTCTCGCTGTGATATTTCGGCATGCTTGCCACATAATCATTAGCTGTCTCCATGCCTCAAAAGAGTTTCTAGATGTTTTCTTGAGAAGGGCTTCACGCACAATGAAAGTATTGTTTACAGTACCGTAGAGTTGCTTGTAGCCTTTAACGACACAGCTACGTCCTCCTTCACAATGTCAGTTCTTTTGACTTGAAGCTTTACTGGGCTCTACTAGTTTTCTCATGAAAGAAAAAAGAAACAAAACAGTTTTCTTAAAGCATATCTTGGAGAAAGCGCTGCCCCATTCCCACCACAACTCTACTCCAAACCAACTGTAAGATCATCCAGGCGACATCACTGGCTAGATCCTTCATGGGAGGAGAGGAAGTTCGGTGCAAATGCTACTTCGCGAGTCCCGTAAGTCACGACGCGTTTTTACCTCAAGGGACGACACAAATTAGGTAATTACAGAAAAAGAAAAACTTCAGATACTACGCCAGTTTATAGATACTCTGGCTTGCGGTGCTCAACGGCGTCTTTTAAGCTGCACAAGTCATCATGGCTTGAAGCTTATTTAGGCGATTTAGGTTCAACTAACTGGCACGGTTCCACACGTATCTGCACCTAACCGTGAAAATTCTCGGCTCCAACATGTTGTAAACCACGGGAAGAAAAGCCATACCCATGTATCTCGCTAAGAACATGTTCCAGAAACTTGCGTTTCGGGGTAGATAATTACGAAATACTTTGGCCATCCCCGTGTTCTTAGACGTTTGTTGGGACTTGGGGACGCTGCTCTCTGGGAGCCTAAAATAAAAAGAAGGGGTCGTTGTTTATCCAAGCTTGACGAAGTGCTCCTGCAAGTGTGCTGTTTGTCGAAGCAGCCCGCCATCATTCCTTTCCAACTTTATGGGTCGTCTCACACTCCAAGCGCGCATTAGTCGGAGAACCCAGCGAGCCATTTGACTTCGCACGCGATAGTTCGCAGGCGCCGATGGGACGGTTACGGCTGGGGAGAAAACGACCAGAGCGCACGGCGGGCACGCGCTACGAATATCAAAGCCTGAGCACTCAAAGAAATCACATCTGAAAAAAGAAGACTTGCGATAAAGGCCGAGAAATCTAGAATGCTGGAAACAACAAAGGGGCGAGGGGGAGAAGGATGCGGCTCAAGACAGAGACAAAAATAGAAAGCGAGAACCAGAGAGAGAGAGAGAGGAGAGAGAGAGAGAGAGAGAGAGAGAGAGAGAGGAGACTACGCAGAGAGGTCTTACAGAAGCAGTCTGCTGCTACTGTGCGTGCAGTTTTGGAAGAGCACAAATTAATGCATAGGGTTGAGCAAACTCAAAGAAAAACTGAAATGGAAAGAAGAACCTAAATGTATGGAAAGATGCCTAGGGTGGAAAGATGACAATTCTTCTGACCATGCCGTTCTTTTCCAGAACAATTACAGGTCGAACTTTCACAAAATTCGTGTGATTGCGGACAGGGCTTTACACGGTTCGCCATTTCCTGTGTTTTTAATATTTTTTTCTTATTTTTTAATTTGTGAAATTTTTGTTCGACCAATTATCTCCGTTTACGCTATAATGATTACAGGTAGAACTTCCGCAAAATCCACGTTTTTGTGGAAATGCAGGGCATTACGCGGTTCGCCATTCTCCCTATTTTTTATATTTTTCTTATTTTTAAGTTTCAAAAAATTTTGTTCTTCTGATGACCTCTATTTACGCTACTCTAACGATTACAGGTGGGACTTCTGCCAAATCTTCATTACTGTGAAAATGCCGGGGGTTGCACGGTTCGCCATTTTCCGATTTTTTCTTTGTATTTTTGCCATTCTCTTCGTTTTTCAAAATTCCGTTCGACCAATGATCTCCATTTGCGCTATTATAACGATTGCTGGTAGAATTTTGCGAAATCGGCGTTATGCTGGAAATGCAGGGCGTTACACGGTCCTGCCTGTGGGATAATCAGCAAAGAGTGCGACGCAATAAAAAAAAAGCTTGTTGTATATTGAAAAAGAAGTGTCAAACACGTAACCTTCTGCTGGTCCAGCCACAGTGAGTCTGCTGACTGGCATTGATCGAGATACTTTTTTTTGTTTTCTTTTCATCGATAAATCATTCAGAGGTTCATGAAGCGCGCGCATTTTTGTTCTGGCCATTTTTTTTTGTGCTAACCATTGTTTCCCGAACCCAGGGATCATGTATTTTTTTTTCAGTCCGTACCATTTCCGAGGTGAATCTGCGAGCTGCAAACAAACGCCACTACGTTTGCGCCTCTGTGGAAACCGTGTACTAGTCGCCTCACTATGACCTACACTGCTAATTATTATTCAGACTATTATATCGTCAAAATAATGACGGTGGGCACATACGTTAGTATACGGCTTGATTCAATAGGACGTTGTGCTCCTAATGCTTACCTGCTCTTTAACCCAGGCTACGAGACAAAGGTTGTACAAAGTAGCGGATACTAATGAGCGGTGTAGGTCATGTGAGCGCGAGAGTATATCAGATGCAACGTGAAAGAGTGAATAGTCGCGTGCGAAAAGCTAGAACATCTCTTCATCTGTTTGTACTACAAGTCACGCAAGTATATCTATGCATAAGCAAACACCTGGGTGCATCAGGGAGTACTAGGATTCGACGCCCACTCACAAAGGAATCGTATTTGCGAACATTAACACAGGGACAAAGCTGAAGAGGATACAAAACACATGCTAGAACTTCAACTCAATTTATGTTGCAGAAACAGGGAAAGCGTATATATGTACTTATATACATATATGTACATATATGTACGCTAGGCTTGAGCTGGCTGGGCACATTGGCCTGGACTTGTTAGTAGGGACACGCATTTCCTTTCAGCGGGCAAGATACGAGAATTTGGCCTGGGTCGACGGAAGACCAAGCACTATAATGAACTTCTCTCATTCCCGGGTCAAACTGTTGACCAGCCTGTCTATCATTCTTTCTTTGAACCGTGGGTCCAACACCGGCTCTATTTAGGGCGCTCTCGAATATTTAATAACGAAGCTTTGGGTGCCAGTTCTATAATGTTTCCCAAGCTAATTGGCTGCATCGCAAGAGCTTTTCGTCTACATGATTCTTTATCTTCGAAGTGTGAGCGTAGGTAATTATTCCAAAATTCCCCTGAAAAGAAAATTCCGAAATAAAGCAATTTCGCGCAGCATAGCTATCTATAACATGAAACGCATAGATATGGGCATCGGGAAAGGGGAATATGTGTTGAGTAAAAGCTCGAGATCAAGAACAAAGAGAAGAAGACTGGTGGTGACAGAGGAGGACTTTTTAAATGCCCCTACAAGCATTCGTTAAAGCCACCCGAAAAAAAGAAAATAGTAACGTCTTCATAACGGCGTACAAAGGTGCTCAACAGACGACGAAGAGGCCGCAACACAGTAAGGGTGAAGGAAAAAAGCTTTGCGTCGAGAAGAAAAAAAGAAGGCGCTTTCGCATTCGACAAAAAAATGCGACTCTCTGTAGGTCAGCAATGGCAGCCGGTTTACAAAAAAACAGCTGCATCATTGGGCAAAGTTTGGGCAAAGTTATTTTGTTATACCTTATTTTATTCCAGGGTCTTTCTTGTGTCATCCGTGTGCAGAAATACAGTAGAAGCAAAGAGAAGATGCAAGCAAAGGAAAATGCGGAGAGCACGAAAAAAATGCAAGAACAGAAGGAATGACACACCGTCTACCGTCGACTTAGTTTACTTGCCTAGCTGGTAGCAGAACCCGAGTGGGAGTGATAACAACACATAACGAGTAATGATAACAGTGAATTGCAGAATGCAGTGAGGCTTGGTGACGGTACAGGTTACATTAATTGCTAATGTGTTCCAAGAAATGCAGCACTTAATTATACAGCAGGATTTACAGCATGCTTAGGCATTCCCTACTAACAATTTTTGAGCCAATTCAATAAAAAACTAAAACCTTCTGATCACTGTTTATTCAAAGATGTACGGTCCTGTTTCTTGCAGGCAGAAGCCAGTATATTTACTCTCCCCTCTTGCGGCTGGTTTTAAATCGGCTGCACGGATAGATATTCTGTCTAAATTGTGCGTGGGCTTCAGCGCTTTTTATGGCAAATTCGGACAAACTAAATGCGGAAGCTTTTAGAGGAAACGAAAGACTCAATTAGCATGTGAATATGCCTTGGGGCACACTCGCATAATGGAGAGCTTCAATTTTTAGGCTTTTAATATCATAGAGCTTAATTTTTCTGTTATGTACATCTTGTTTGGCAGCGTCCAATTCTTCCTATTTTCTTGATGACCTTCATTGCTGTATTTATGTACCATTTTATGAAATCACCGCAGCTGTAGCGTTACCGTTGCGCGCACGTTCTTTTTTTAAAGTAGTGGCCGTCATTTCATATTTTTTCGCCATATTTCGACAGAATTTCATAGTATCTACTTCGCTTATAAACAAGACAACACCATTAGTAACTAAACTTAGCCCCGAATCTTCCATTCCAGTTTTACTACAGGCGATTTCTTTTTTGGCATTTTCCTTTTTCGTGGTATGAAAGTCAGCGTAGACACTGTAGTAATTGTACTGGCGTCCGCTCTAATGTTAAGCGCCAAATGAACATAGAAAAACACCAACAGCGTAAACTTCTTAATTATCCAACCTTTAGGATATATCTTAACTTAACATAAGTTTCTTTTTTGTCGAATTCTCTCAACCTTTAGGCGCTGCACTAGGCCTTCGCCACAGCGCCTTCGTTCCAATGCGTGAAGGCCACGCATCAACCTGGCCCGTAAGTTTCGCTTACCCAAGCTGCTTGCTACCCTCCTTGAAGCACCAGTTAAGAGATTAGGAGACGTGCTTGGCAAATGCGGCAAGATTGCGGGATATGCAGATGCGTCACGGGACGTTTAGAGGTCTCTCGCAACGGTCCGCTTGCTTTTCGCGCCACTGCCGAGGCGGGTTTTCGACAGGAGCCCAATTACAAAAACAATGAAGGCGACTTGCATGATCGCAATTTAAAGGACTGAGGGGAAAGCGTGATGCTCTACTCGCCGAGCCTGCGTGGCGGCGTGTGCCAACGATTGCGATGCTTCTTGTCAACGCTTACAAGGACCACGATTTGTGTTGTTTTTCTGGGAAGCCCGATCCAAAGGCGCTTTCGAGGGCGTTTTCTGTGTAGGAAAGGTGGAACATGTTTTTTCTCTACTTAACACTATTGCTTCCTGGTCTATCCGAAATGAAACCGGGATTTTGTGTGCCGAAACAGGAGGGAGGTGGTCTATTAGGGGCACTATTGTCGAAGGCTACGCAATTATTTAGACCGCCTGGGGATCTTTAACCTGCGGAAAAATCTCTCTACACACCACCACTTTTTAAACTGCAATACGTGTTTGTACAGAATAAAAAAATCAAGGATGTTTCATAGTCAATGAGGGAGGACGGACCTCCATCATCATGCGGTTAACAGCATTGGCAGTAATGACACAGACAAAGATTTTACGCGAAAGAAGACAAATCAGTTATTACTCACAGGCAGACCTTGAAAACATGATTCCGCATTTGAATCAGTTTCCGAACATGGGGACAAAGTTTTCTTTTAAATATATGACTCTAAAGAGATTCTTGTTTTTCCGCCTCGATCATAAAAATGGCTGCCGTAGTGTGCGGGACGCTGGGTTAGGGACCCTGGAGTCAAAGTTCCATCCTCTTTCAAACTCAAGTGTATTTTTTTCACCTTACAACGGCGGCCATTTTCTGTATCGAACAACAACAACCCTGCTTTTTCGCGCAATGGGGCACTTCAAGGCTCCGCCTTAATAAATCTGCCGCGCAATTAGAGGGTCGACTCACGCTTTGAGATAACGAGCTTTCGGTTGATGCGGTTCGTCCCGACATGGAATGGGTTCTCTGCCTAAACAGGTTGCAACCGGACCTGGCAAGCCCGAATTAATTTCACAGAGATGTTGTCCTGTACAAACTTGCATTGCCGGAAACCCAGCGCAGAGAATAAAAGAGAAAATAAAGGTAAGTAAAGAAACGAGAAAGGGACGCGAGATACATGCGGTCCTCTCGGGGAGTCACGTTGGCTATCGTTGGCGGAACGTGACTGGGAGGAACAACGGCAACTAACACCGCCACCGCTGCCACCACCGCTAAAGTCGGCCACTGCTGCTGCTGCGCCTGGCAGGGTCCGGCTTCTGCAGCGGTAAAACGCGTACACTACTCACGGTTCACGAATTAAAGTTCGTGAAGAAAATGGCTGCGACAACCTTTCGGTAT